>SJYO01029129.1:0-600000 GCA_006410555.1 Capra ibex | reverse complement strand
ACTTTGGTATACGTCTTCTATTACTGTTTCGTGAGTGTAACGACATTTCTATTTACTTTTGTCATCTAGAAGAAAGGAGTCATTATATTGGAGGTAAAGATCGAGGGTAAAGTTAGTAATCTGGAAGGTTTGTCTAATTACGTGTTTATGTGTATACGTTGTACAGGGTAGCATTATCGGTATACGAGGGTAAAAAGGTCCGTCGGAGACTTACTACCTCAATTGCTCGAAATGTTTACGAGAACAATTAATTGTTTTTAACAATGAAAGAGTAAACTCCCCCCGAAATATTTAATCTGAATTAATGTGGTCTATTAACGTTGACGGTCCGTGTCTCGTTGAGGAAGAGTAAGACAAGAAAGTCACCGTTTAGTTGTTAACGTTGGGAACGGATAAACACATCTACTTAAATTATTCGTTTGTCGGGAAAATACAATTACCAAATGACCGTAAGTACCCGGACCGTCCTCTTTACACGACCCCCTCCAAAACGATTACCGTCGTGTATTAGTGTAATTAATTTTATATTGACGGTAAATTTCTAAACATCACACCTTAATCTCGTACAACCCTTGACTCTTTTAGTTCGATCTCACGTATAATCTTGGTAATGAGACACGAGGGACGCGTCGTCAGTCGTTGGAGTACACAGTATTTACATTAAATACTCACGATAAACGAAACTTTATATACAAAAATCAAGTGAGTAATCTTACATTTTTAAACGTCACAGACGAACTCCTCCAAGTTTTATTTAAGTGATTTTCGACTCTGAGCACTAGACGAAAATTGTGTAGGGAGTTGACGCTAAAAAAAAATTAATACTGAAAATATTAAACTCATTTTGACAGAGGATAAGGTTTCTGTTTAAGTTTGTCAGAAGTACAATGGCACCTGACACACAAAAAGTAAGATAAAGATATTAAGTCACATTAAAAATAACCCAGGAATTATTTATACCAGGAATTAAAACAACTAAAAAAAGTTCCCTTCCAGTCACTTTTGACGAGTCATGAAATTTCAACCCGTGTACGTCTCTTCCATCAACTCTTTTAAAGAATATTTCGGAAAGTAATCAGACAGGGACTCTAGGTGAGTAATTAAAATTTTGATAGGAACTAGATTTAGTCCGGGTAAATATAATGTGGATGTTTTTTTATACCAACCTGTTTGAGACCTATTTAGCGGTTCCCCGGTACCGTTATGGATCCCCTCGTTACGAATTAACTAAGAATTATTGTATTTTTTCTAAGATCAAAGTCTTTGGTCGGTTGACACTAGTCTAGGGTGAAGTCGTTTCGGAATTTGGAAGTTACTGTTACTTAAAAATAGGGAGAAACAAGTTGACTAGATAATTCAGAGGTTTAAGATCTTGATGTTAAACTCGGAAGATTCATCCCCTTTATCTGACTTTATGTCACACATACTGAGAACGTCCGAGACGTAACGATAAGAACATTTGACGAACCTGTCGAAAGGTTGTGGTCATTGAACTTAGACAATATCGATTTCTCTACTTACAACACGGTCGGGGTCTTTTGGTTGGCGGGTCGGTGTGATTACTCCCTAGAAAAGTACATTTCAGGAAACGGTATCGACTACGATAAAGAGTTCTATTTGGAAACAAAGTGACTTCTTCATTCCGAAGAACCTTGGTTCCTACCGACGGGGACCTAGAAATCAGGACAATCTAAGGTTATCCAAGTAATCCACCATCTTTCGTCCGGGTAAGACAGTCGAAAAGTCCATCTATTCTGTAATTTTTACATAATTCCGATACTATGGCAGGGTTATTAACCTCGAACTAAATATGAACCCCCACGACCCAACGTTAAAAGAGAAATGTAAAAGAATGAATCAAGGAAGTTTGAGAACCGTCCAGTAAAATCCCACTTATTAACCCAACCCCCTTCTCAAAGACGGATGTTTACCTTAGACATAATATAAGCCGAACAAGAAACACATATCTAAAACAAAACTAAACATAGACACTGGAGATCTCCTGAATTTGGAAGACTTTACAGTAAAGATCGTACGTCTCATCAATCTTACCGTTGGTATCGGAAATGTAAACCTTACTACAGGTTCAGACTCTCTTACTTTGGTAAATTGATTATTCTTTAACTCTAAGTGAAGTTCAATGCTTCACCAACCAGATTCTAACACACTGCTTATTTACACTTCTACACCCTTTGAACCCTCTTTATGGACTTTCTTTGTTTCACAATCAGTGAGTCAGCACAGGTTAAGAAACACTGGGGTACCTGACATTGGACGGTCCGAGGATATAGGTGTTTTAAGAGGTCCGCTCTTAGGACCTCAAGTAAAGGTAAGGGAAGAGGTCCCCTAGAAGGGTTGAGTCCCTAACTTGGGTCTAGAAGGTGTAACGTCCGTCTAAGACGTGGTAGACTCGGTGGTCCCTTCGGGTAACTAAAAAACGGTTTAAATAAACGGTTTCGTCAAGGATACAAGATGATCTTGTTACTCCTTATAGAGACTAAACCACAAAATACCAATCGAACAAAACGACAATCAGACCGAATTAAGTTAAATTCTTTATAGATGACAAGCAGGAAACCGATTCTTGACTTTCAAGTTTATACTTTTAGTGTACCGGACACGTGACTTCATCAGATCCAAAGGTCCTCTATTTCTTGTGTTTTTATCGATATAGGTCAGAGTGTACTCTTTACGGTTCCAATAATCTTTATGTCTCTCCATGAATTCGTGGTTTCCTCTTTCCTTCGGGTACAAACTTTAAAACTTTTCCTTCACGTAATAACATGTACTTGCGAATATACCTCTTAGATCTTTTTATCATGTCTACTTGGACAAACGTTCCGTCTTCACCTACGCCTACATCTTTTGTCCGAACACCTGTACCTCACCCCTACCCTACTTGACCCTCCAACTTTAGCTACATACACGTGGTCGTACACATCTTGTCAATCGATCATCCTAGGACGACATACCGTTTTAACGAGTTGAGTCACGAGAGACCCACTGGATCTACCTACCCTACCTTACTCCCCACCCTTCCTCCAGGATCTCCCTTTCCCTTTCACATATGTACATCGACTCAGTGAAACAAAATATGACCTTTGATTACGTTGTAACATTTCGTTGAAATAGCCTTTAAAAAATTTTTACATGTTTTGTTTTACTATACGTGTTTTTATATATACGAAAGGTGGTCCCAGAGATCACCCTTCATTCGTACACCGTCCTCTACTGTGTTTTCCCCGATTTAAGGTACGGAAAATACCCTGTAACCTACTCTACTACCTTCCGGAAGATGTTCAAGAGGTGTTCTCCCACTGTACTAGTCCAAACATATAATCTAACTGGTAGTACACTATTAAGTCCCTTATCTAATTATACTGTTTTGAACTCTGTCTCTTTGTTCACACACTTCGACCAGATTCTCGGGTTTGTGAACGTTTTCTAAATGTACATTCCTTACTCCTTTCTCTTACTATAAAGAATCCGAAGACTACATCTTCGACCGAAACGTCACAATGATTAACTAGGAAAGGGAATGAATGAAACTGAAGACGAGATGAAACTTTTACGTTCTTGAAGTCAAAACTGAGTCATGAAACTTCCGTCATCTTTTTCAACCGAATTTCGAGTTGTAAGTCTTTTACTTCTAGTACCATTGGTCAGGGTAGTGAGGTACCCTTTTATTACCTCTTTGCCACCTTTGTCACAGTCTGAAATAAAACCCCCCGAGGTTTTAGTGACGTCTACCACTAACGTCGATACTTTAATTTTCTGCGAATGAGGAATTTTCCTTTCAATACTGGTTGGATCTGTCGTATAAGTTTTCGTCGCTGCAATGAAACGGCTGATTCCAGGTAGATCAGTTCCGATACCAAAAAGGTCATCAGTACATACCTACACTCTCAACCTGACACTTCTTCCGACTCGTGGCTTCTTAACTACCAAAACTTGACACCACAACCTCTTCTGAGAACTCTCAGGGAACCTGACGTTCCTCTAGGTTGGTCAGGTGGGACTTCCTCTAGTCGGGACCCTAAAGAAACCTTCCTTACTACGATTTCGACTGTGAGGTCATGAAACTGGTGGAGTACGCTTCTTAACTGAGTGACCTTTTCTGAGACTACGACCCTCCCTAAGCCCCGTCCTCCTCTTCCCCTGCTGGCTCCTACTCTACCGACCTACCGCAGTGACTGAGCTTCCTACGCTTAGACTCACTTGAGGTCCTCAACCACTACCTGTCCCTCCGGACCGCACGACGATAAGTACCACAGCGTTTCTCAGCCTGTGCTGATTCACTGACTTGACTTGACTTGACTATCTGATTTGTTAGTTTATTTACTGTGACCTCACTTTACTTAGACTTAACTCTAAGACCGAGATGATGACATGGACGATCGACACTCTAATGAAATGAACAACCGACAATGAAACTCGTTCTATACTTGGTGAGAAGACTCGTTCTATACTTGGTGTGAAAAAGACTTAAACATTTTACCACGAAAAGACATTATTATTATTATTTAAGTTATTCGACTAAAATCTTTCACGAATCGTGTCACAGACCTTGTACCATTCACTAGTTCTTTACCACAGACGATAGTGACAACGAATTATTATTTACCCCAATTTCTTTTAAAGTCTATTTTAACCTTCAACGTTATGTTCGTAGACGTGAGAACCCTAGTACTTACTATTGAAGAGAACAGAGGGAGTCGGTTCCCACAGTACAACCTCATGTTGTCCATGAATTCTTTTACACACGTTGTATACGTTTTTTACTTACTTGCAGCGACAGATAGAAAGACGTCTATCTCTCTTGCGGTTGAACGACAATGTCCGTACATAAATTTGGTTTTCTTTTAAGGTGGACGTTGTGACGTGCGAGGTGATTTACCATTTACTGTTCCGTCTCAAAGGTCATTACGCTAACCCCTTACGGTAGTCAGGTGTCCGTGGTTCAGGTCCAAGTGACGTTGAGTCGTGATCTCGTTCCCCTGAGCCCTACGAATTAAATCATGATAGTAATAACAAAAATATACTTTTCTCTGAATCTTAACCTTTATCGGTGAGTTGTCGAAAGGACCTCACGGGAATAAGGTCCTTACTCATTCACCAAAGAAACCCGGGAGCGACTGTACATCTCGAAGTGTATGGTTGAAAGGTACCGTACCCAGGGACCATTGACTAAGATCGAGAGTCTATCCTTTTCACTCCTAATAAGGGGTTAAGATCCATATTTCTACTTCGACTCAGTGATTTTCAAACGAAAGGTAAATCTTTTCTTTAAAACCTTGGTTTTTATCTCTCGAAGACCCCTTGTTCAAAGACGGAATCAAGAGTAGAAGTGTGATAAAGGTTCTTTAATAAAGTTTATCTACTCTAAAAAATTTACTTAGTGTTACAAAAAAATTTACTTATAAAAATTTACTTAGTGTTACAAAATTTATCCGTCGGAGAGAGACTTTTTGGATTATTATGTTATCCTTCGTCTATAGTATGGTGGACACTATATTATAACTTTGTTGCGGTCGTCTCGTTTCGTAGTTGACTTTTTCCCTTTATTATGTCTTTGACGTCTCATAAGTCCCTGTTAAATTCATATACACTGAATACCAACCTTCTATAGACCAAGAAATCTTTTATTTGATTTGTAGTTCCAGAAGAGAAGTACAGAACTTACTGGTAGAAGTACAGAACTTACTGGTATACTCTTACGATGTACCGTCGTCTAATGTGACGAGACCGATCTCTTTTAGATACCGTGACTGAGACTGTCGAAGTTTGATACCTTGGAAAGGTTTGAACAGTCACGAATGTCTTGAGACTAAGTTGATCTTTATTTTACTAGACCTACTTGTGCGCTGAGTTCTGGTTCACAATTATTCACTTCTTATTACGACGAATTATAAAGGGAAGTGTAACAAGTGTGTGTTTGTGTTTATATATGAAAAACCAAAGGAATAAGAGAACAAGGTATAATAAAACAACACACGATACACACAAGAGTCAGCGAGTCTGCACAGGTTGAGAAACACTGGGTACCTGACATGGGTGGTCCGAGGAGACGGGTACCCCAAAAGGTCCATTCTTATGACGTCACACATCGGTAAAGGATCAGGTCCCCTAGAAGGGTTGGGTCCCTAAGTTGGACGTAGAGAACACAAAGGACGAAACCCTCCGTCTAAGAAATGATGATCCCAGTGGACCCTTTGGATATAATAAAACAATTAAGAGAAAATAACTTGATAAATTATTATATGTACGTACAGGTGTTGAGGTAGATAGAGATAGATAGACTTTCACTTTCACTTTCAGCGATTCATCACAGACTGACAAACTCTGGCGTACCTGATATCTCAGGTACCTTAAGAGGTCCAGTCGTATGACCTCACCCAAAGGAAAGGGAAGAGGTCGCCTAGAAGGGATAGATACGATAAAACGGTAAAAGAACTAGTAATCTCTTAACCTTCTCACGGATCCCGTACTGTCTTTGTGATATTTATTATAACATGTAACTTACCTTCCCTAAATAGAGATGTCGACTTATAAAACTCTACACCAACCAGGTCCATTTTTTAACAGCTATAGACCGTCCTTTTCATTGCGTAAAATACTCGTTACTTTCATGAGTCTTTGAAGGTAAAAGTCTAACACTTGACTTAGGTATAAAGTGAACACGAGGTATATAAATTTTTACTAACTATGTCATGATTGAAATATTTGGTACTGTCACACCAACACGAATCAGTAAGTCAGCACAGGTTGAGAAATACTGGTAAACCTGATATCGGGCGGTCCGAGGAGACAGTCACCCTAAGAGGTCCGTTCTTATGACCTCACCCAATGGTACTGAAGAGGTTCTCTAGAAGGGTTGGGTCCCTAACTTGGGTGTAGAGGAGGTAGAGAACGTAACGTCCGTCCAAAAATGGCGACTCGGTGGTCCCTTCGTAGTATAAGGTAAATATCAATAATGTTTTATAATTGGTATAATGGATACAACATGTCATATAGGATCATCGAATAAAATGTGTATCATCAAATATGGAGAATTAGGGAATGGGGAGATAACGGGGTAGATAGTGCCAAAAATTACGATCCATAGTTATCGTAAAGTTGTTAGAACTGTAGAACTGTAAATAGGAGAATTATTTTGTTTATTTTAACCGTTCATCAACTTTTCAAACTGGTCCTTTTTTTTTTATATATATATGTATATATATATATATATGTGTATGAAGAGTTTATTAAAATTTTACTTTATGTCTGAATACCCCTTGTTAAATTTTTAATTACCTCTTATGATGTGTCTTAACTTAACAAATGTTAACAAATGGGTGGAAACCGTTAATAATAATGACCTTTAATAATTATGGTTTATATGTAAAGTTTTGGGTGACTTTTCTTTTCACATTTTAGAGTCATGTGATTTTAGTTTCTCCTTTTCCTTTATAAGAGTCTTTAGTCTCTAGATGTACTGGAAAAGGAATAAAGAGATATAAGAATTTGACAAATATATAATAACGTAGTAAATATTTTTAAATTCTTAATTTGTTTTGAAATATTGGTAATACCTTGTCTTCAGAAAATCAAAGTGGACTTGTATTAGACAAGTCTATAAAATTACATAAGAACTTCGTTATCAAATGAAAAATTAAAAATTTAAAAGAACTTAGACATGACGAAATGTTAAAAATTCAAAGTGTTCTACTAAAGTATTCAGGATTATTAGAAAACAAACAAAAATATAAGAGGTCTGTTACAGCGTAAATTAACTTTACAGATATAGTTTAACTTATATATCATATAATTTACTTTTTATATTATATGTCAGGATTTATACAGGTAGAAAAATTGTGTCTGTACACGATCCGTACAGATCTTCTTTGGAGTTTCACTCTGTATAAAACTTCGAATTAAAAAGGATCCTCAGAATAATAAACAAATATAAACGTACAATTTGGACTCATACAGGAAAGTAAAATTTACTAGACATAGTCGAACATCCACCTTTAAAAAGTTTATAATCTACTATATTAAGTCAGAATGGTAGAAACAGAAAATTACTTAAAGGATTGATGTCAGAATCCAGATAATAAATGAAAAGGTCTACTTAAAATGTTAATAGAACTATTAAGAGTATTATCGTATCTCACTGAAATTAACATTAAAATAGACTACAAAAATCTCATTAAATATCTCTTCACTTTAACAATAGTTTAAAATAGAAGAATAGGTTTTTCAATTATCTTGAAAAATAATTTCTGAAAATTTTATAAAGTGATTTTAAAACACAAAAAATATAACCCATACTAAGAAACCAAATAAAACTAACGATAAAGATAAAGTTTGTACTACAAACTTGATGCGAAAAGTTTTAATGTTTAATACACATATTGAACGATATATGTAAACACATACCCATATATAAAAAAGATCACAATAGAGTCATCGAATCCTGGAGATCACTCACACACACTGATTCAACGAAGTCAAACACAGGGTGAGACACGCTGGGGTACCGGACATCGGATGGTACGAGAAGACAGGTACCCTAAGAGGTCCGTTCTTATGACTCCACCCAACGGTACGGGAGGAGGTCCCCCAGAAGGGTTGAGTCCCAAGTTTAGGTAGAGAGAATATTGAGGACATAACCGTCTGTCCAAGAAATGGAGATCGTGGTTGGACCCTTCGGGTCCTGGAGATCTCATTGTTATTATCATTACATTACATTACATAGTGAAAAAAAAAATGAAATTATTCTTACGAAAAATACAAGTAAGAAAAAATTTTAAATAAATAAAATCAACCTTCGATTAATGAAATGTTATAACACCAACAAAAATGGTATATAACTGTACTTAGTCAGTACCCACATGTACACAAGGGGTAGGACTTGGGGGGAGGGTGGAGGGAGGGGTAGGGTAGGGAGACCTAGTAGAGTCACGTGGTCGGGACTTGTGGGGTAGAGTACGTAGTTTGGACCTGACCTCTAGATAAAGTGTACACTATTATATGTACAAAGTTACGATAAGAGAGTTTAGTAGGGTGGGAGTGGTAGAGGGTGTCTCAGGTTTTCAGACAAGAAATGTAGTCACAGAGAAGGTGACAGAGTGTATATCCCAGTAGTAATGGTAGAAAGATTTGAGGTATATATACACAATTATATGACAAAACCACAAAAAGAAAGACTGAATGAAGTGAGACACATTATCCGAGGTCAAAGTAGGTGGAGTAATCTTGACTAAGTTTACGTAAGAAAAATTATCGACTCATTATAAGGTAGCACATCTACATGGTGTCGAAAGATTAGGTAAACAGACGGTTACCTGTAGATCATCAAAGGTACAAGACCTTGGGAAAATGCGACAACCACTCTTACGTTTGATCATGTCGGTGATACCTCTTGTCCCATCTCTAAGGAATTTTTTGACCTTTATCTTAACGGTATACTGGGTCGTTAGGGTGACTCCCCGTATGTGTGGCTCCTTTGGTTTTAACTCTGTGCACATGGGGTTACAAGTAACGTCGTGACAAATGTTATACAAAAAGGAAAATAATAATAAGTTGTCTTTAGAAAAATTCTAAAAAAAATTACATCTGTTAAAAAATTTATAGATAACTTAAACAATATTATGACGAAGACAGAATACAAAACCACAGAACCGGGACTCCGTTCACCCCAGAAACGACGGGTTGTCTTACCTTGGACGACGGGACGTTACCTTCCGTTTCAGAATTGGCGACCTGACTGTCCCTTCAGGGAGTTGTTTTCGACAACTTATAAATGACATATGATCTTTTACAGGATCTCGGAACCCTACATAGTCACTTGTTATGACTGTTCGTTAAAGTTCGAAAACTCTGTTATGAGATCGTTCCCTCTGTCAGTTGTTCACATTATTTATCCATTCGTCACATCATAGAACCTACAACTATTTGTATTACCTTGTTTTAATTTTCATCCCGTCACAGATCCCAAACTCTTACTGTTTGGTTATTCTTGATTTTAAAATTTATGTCACCAGTCTCCTCTAGATCACCTCCTCTGTAAAGGTATCTCCGTATTTCATACCAAAGATTGTGTAAAAGACATCGTGATCAACTAATACAAAAGAGTTAAATTGGATTAAACTAAGTCTTAAACACACGCAGATTTTACAAAATATATTATAACGTAAGTTTTAAATAATTGTAGTAACCGATATTAATCATCGGTACACTAAAGGGTTTGAGAAAGTATAGAGTTTTGATTATAGGAAAATTTTTTTAACCAAGTATATCTTACATAGAAACAAGGAAATTTCATGCCTTAAATCAAAATAAATAAAACAAATATAAAACAATTAACAATAGCAATAATAATTAAGAGAACTTGTAAAAAGTCTAAATGGTACAAAAAAAAAGGTGAATGAACTTATAAACGTATCGATAAAAAAAGGATTTTGTAAGTAAACTTATATCTCATCTGCGAGAATGATTGGTTGTGTTNATAGAAACAAGGAAATTTCATGCCCTAAATCAAAATAAATAAAACAAATATAAAACAATTAACAATAGCAATAATAATTAAGAGAACTTGTAAAAAGTCTAAATGGTACAAAAAAAAAGGTGAATGAACTTATAAACGTATCGATAAAAAAAGGATTTTGTAAGTAAACTTATATCTCATCTGCGAGAATGATTGGTTGTGTTCTTGTTTTAATTATATTATTGGGACCTAAAATGGAAAACTTATCTTATGTATAAGTACTCAGGTATGACTATATTTAATAGTTTATTTTTTAAGTGAGTATAAAAGGTTCTTTATAGTAAATTATAATCTAGAATCTAGAGAATGTGAAGAAATCAAACAACCAAAAGAAAGAAAAACTTTGACTTTGAGACTTTTATAAAGATCTAAATAACTGATTTTGTAATAGGGTACCGATAAAAGAAAAAATGAAATTGACTTCCAAACAGAGAGTCTCAAGAAAATGGAATATTGGTCTGAAATAAAGTCAGACATATTCAGAAACCCTTTTAAGGTCTAGAAAGCCTGAGTGAAATACGTTCCGTATAAGGGGTTAAGCATCAGTGAAAAAATACCGGGGTTAGGAGACAACACTGTATTCAAATTTGACCATAAAGAGAGTGTGACATCTTCTTGTTTTAACCGGGACTTATGAAGATATAGGACATGTTTTCTTTTTCTTTTTCGTTGTTCTTAGGGTCCTCATTCCCTTTTTTTAATTTCTAGATGTCTCTAGGTGTATCATTTAATAAAATAAGTGTCGTCAAATGAAACAAAGAAAGATAAAAAACAAGTGCACTTGAGGTCCTCTATCACTCCCTGTCCCTCCGGACCGTACTATGGCAGGTACCCTTGTAGCGTTTCTCAGTCTGTCCTGAATAATTAACTTGTTATTGTCATTAAGAGATCACTTATTTCTTCTCCGGTCGGTAAAGACGACGTGGTATAAATCAATGTCGAATTGACTTCTGTTCTAATTAAGACATCGTTCCACCACTAGAATGGTGATTATCTTCCATTTGTATATGAAATTCGTAGTATCGTTTTTATAGTATTTATGATCACAGATTCCGTACAAACCTCTTCCCGTTACCGTGGGGTGAGGTCATGAGAACGGACCTTTTAGGGTACCTACCTCGTCGGACCTTCCGACGTCAGGTACCCCAACGACTCCCAAACCTGTACTGACTTGTTGAAGTGAAAGTGAAAAGTGAAAGTACGTAACCTCTTCCTTTACCGTTGGGTGAGGTCACAAGAACGGACCTCTTAGGGTCCCTGTCCCCTCGGACCACCCGACGGTAGATACCCCAGCGTGTCTTAGCCTGTGCTGACTTCACTGAATCGTCGTCGTCGTCGTCGTTTCCGTACAACCTGACTTGTACAACCAGTTTGTCTTTTTACGACACGTATTAAAAAGAATTAAAAATGTCCACTAAAAGTAGTTGATACTCCGGTTGCATCGGTCTTATAAGTGATTTACTTTGATTTATAGTTGACCCTAAACTTATATAACAATCCTTTACACATTTGTTATCTCTTTAATCAATTTACTGACACGTTGTAACACGCTTACTTACTCTTTCAAACATTTAAATCAGAATTATAAGCATCCCTAGAAGTTATTTGTAAAAAATAATAATAAGTCAAATCAAGTGAAGTCAAGTCAGAGAGTCAGTACAGGTTGAGAAACGCTGGGGTACTTAACGTCGTGTGGCCCGGAGGGACAGGCAGTGGTTGATGGTCTCAAGTGAGTTTGCATACGTAGCTCAGCCACTACAGTAGGTCGGTAGAGTAGGAGACAGCAGGGGAAGAGGAGGACGGGGGTTAGGGAGGGTCGTAGTCTTAGAAAAGGTTACTCAGTATTGAAAAGAAGGTTCCTAATTCACAGAAAATTAAAGTACCGACGTCAGTGGTAGACGTCACTAAAACCTCGGGTTTTTTTATTTCAGACCGTGACAAAGGTGTCAAAGGGGTAGATGAAGGGTACTTCACTACCCTGGTCTCCGGTACTAGAAGCTAAAGACTTACAACTCTAAATTCGGTTGAAAAAGTGAAAGGTGAAAGTGAAAGTGAAAGGAGACGGAAACGATTTTGGTCAAACTTGTAGACCTTCAAGTGCCAAGTGAATAGCGACTTCGGACCGAACCTCTTAAAACTCGTAATGAAATGATCGTACACTCTACTCACGTTGACACACCATCAAACTCGTAAGAAACCGTAACGGAAAGAAACCCTAACCTTACTTTTGACTGGAAAAGGTCAGGACACCGGTGACGACTCAAAAGGTTTAAACAACCGTATATCTCACGTCGTGAAAGTGTCGTAGTAGAAAGTCCTAAACTTTATCGAGTTGACCTTAAGGTAGTCGAGGTGATCGAAACAAGCATCACTACGAAAGAGTCCGGGTGAACTAAAGTGTAAGGTCGTACAGACCGAGATAACAATAATTTAATTCCGTTTATTGTCTCAGTAACTCTTTTATCTCTTCTTAAATACTATTCATTTTATTTAGTCTCTTTCTGTTTGTCACCCACTAGAGTTTACATCTTAGACCTTTTTGTTTGTGAGGATTTTTCTGTAGTCTAATCACAAAAGGTCTCCATCCTCGACGTCGTATCCATTTGACATTCACTTCCTCCTTTGTCTGTCTCACCCGAGGTAGAACTTTCGTTCTGAGGTAGTACCCGGTCTGACACCTGAAACTCGAGGTACGGGTCATAGATACCTTTGCTGTATGGTTGACCTTTTGGTCTGGAGGGACCTACCTTCTCGGGGGACACCTGACATCGGACGGTCCGAATAGACACATTGGATTAACTTAGTATTTAAGATAATACGAATAACCCGATACTGGTGTCCGAATAACTATTAACAGGTGACAATTGATGGATCCGAATTCTCTATGCTTAGTGACCATTGAAACGAACATAGAAAGAAAAGGTAACAAGTCTGATCAAAGTCCCTTAAACCCCTCCACCCAAACCCGTGCATGTGAATCTTATATATTCCAAAAGTGTTTTTGACCAGCCCCAGGAACGGATTCTCCTCTGCGACGGAACCCGGGCGGTCACATTATTTGACGTGAGGTGACAGACGTAACAGGAAGACTCACTCAAAGAAAGGGCCTTGTGATGTTGTGTTCTTCGACACTTATAGATCAATATTCAGAATCCCTACATTTACATGTTGTATTACCAATCTCAATTGTTATTTATGACAAAACGTATAAACCTTTGATGATTCTCTCATGTATAAAAAATTATGCATAAGTAAACCGACACAGTCAAGAATTAACCCCGTACACCCTAGAAACTAGAGGTTCGTCGTACATCCTCACAATCAACGTTACCCTTGAAATCAAAATCGTACCCTTGAGAATCAACGTCGTACACCCTAGATCAAGGGACTCGTCCCCAGTTTGAGTCCGGGTACGCAACCCTCGTGACTCAGAATCGGTGACCTGGTGGTCCCTTCAGGGATTCTCTCATTTAGAATTTTCAAGAGTAGTGTTTCTTTTTGTTAAAACATGAATACACTCTACTGCCTACAATTGATATGAATGACACCATTAGTAAAGTGTAATATATGTATATAGTATCGTAATACCTTGAATATGTTACAATATACAGTTAGTGTAGAGGTATTTTGACCTCCCCCGCCCCCTTCATCTCTTATATATTTTCGGTAGTGTGGTACAAGGGGAGTTTTAGTCACTATGTTAATTCCTTGTCGAGTTTATAAGTTAGGTAGATAAGAGAAAACTACAGAAAAAACAGAAATTTAACATTCGTCCTTTATGTTCGTTTGTACTACAGGAGAATCTTAACATATACTTTATCTGTTTTTTTTTTGGTTTTTTGTTTTTTGACTGGGAAGACGGGACTTACCTACAATTTACACGGACTCTGTTTACGTCTAAGAATCCAGGTTTTTTCAGAACACCAGTTAGATTGAATTCCTTACTCAAGTCAGCGAGAGGCACAAGCTGAGAAACATTAGGGTACTTAACGTTGTGCGGTCCGGAGGGACAGGTAGTGGTTGAGGGCTTCAAGTGAGTTTGAGTGTAGGTAACTCAGCGACTACGGTAGGTCGGTAGAGTAGGAGACAGCAGGGGAAGAGGAGGACGTGGGTTAGGGAGGGTGGTAGTCTCAGAAAAGGTTACTCAGTTGAGNTTTTTCAGAACACCAGTTAGATTGAATTCCTTACTCAAGTCAGTGAGAGGCACAAGCTGAGAAACGTTAGGGTACTTAACGTTGTGCGGTCCGGAGGGACAGGTAGTGGTTGAGGGCTTCAAGTGAGTTTGAGTGTAGGTAACTCAGCGACTACGGTAGGTCGGTAGAGTAGGAGACAGCAGGGGAAGAGGAGGACGTGGGTTAGGGAGGGTGGTAGTCTCAGAAAAGGTTACTCAGTTGAGAAGCGTACTCCACCGGTTTCATGACCTCAAAGTCGGAGTCGTAGTAAGGAAGGTTTCTTGTGGGTCCTGACTAGATGAAATCTTACCTGACCAACCTAGAGGAACGTAAGGTTCCCTGAAAGTTCTCAGAAGAGGTCGTCGTGTCAAGTTTTCGTAGTTAAGAAGCCACGAGTCGTAAGAAGTGTCAGGTCGAGAGTGTAGGTATGTACTGGTGACCTTTTTGGTATCGGAACTGATTTGGCTGAAACAACCGTTCCATTACAGAGACGAAAACTTATACGATAGATCCAACCAGTATTAAAAGGAAGGTTCCTCATTCGCAGATAATTAAAGTACCGACGTTAGTGGTAGACGTCACTAAAACCTCGGGTGTTCTTATTTCAGACTGTGACAAAGGTGACAAAGGGGTAGGTAAACTGTACTTCACTACCCTGGTCTACGGTACTAGAATCAAAAGACTTACAACTCGAAATTCGGTTGAAAAAGTGAGAGGAGAAAGTGAAAGTAGTTCTCCGAAAAATCAAGGAGAAGTGAAAGACGGTATTCCCACCGCAGTAGACGTATAGACTCCACTAACTATAAAGAGGGTCGTTAGAACTAAGGTCGAACGCAAAGGAGGTCAGGTCGTAAAGAGTACTACATGAGACGTATCTTCAATTTATTCGTCCCACTGTTATATGTCGGAACTGCATCAGGAAAAGGATAAACCTTGGTCGGACAACAAGGTAACAGGTCAAGATTGACAACGAAGGACTGGACGTATATCCAAAGAGTTTTCCGTCCAGTCCACCAGACCCTAAGGGTAGAGAAAATCTTAAGAGGTGTCAAAGAACACTAGGTGTGTCAGTTTCCGAAACCGTATCAGTTATTTCGTCTTTATCTACAAAAAGACCTTGAGAGAACGAAAAGACTACTAGGTCGTCTACAACCGTTAAACTAGAGACCAAGGAGACGGAAAAGATTTCGGTCGAACTTGTAGACCTTCAAGTACCAAGTGTACTACGACTTCGGACCGAACCCCTTAAAACTTGTAATGAAATGATCGTACACTCTACTCACGTTAACACGCCATCAAACTCGTAAGAAACCGTAACGGAAAGAAACCCTAACCTTACTTTTGACTGGAAAAGGTCAGGACACCGGTGACGACTCAAAATGTTAAACGACCGTATAACTCACGTCGTGAAAGTGTCGTAGTAGAAAGTCCTAAACTTTCCCGAGTTGACCTTAAGGTAGTGGAGGTGATCGAAACAAACATCACTACGAAAGATTCCGGGTGAACTGATGTGTAAAGTCCTACAGACCGAGATCTACTCACTAGTGTGGTAGTACTGATAGACCCAGTACTTCTAGAAAAGACATGCCAAGAAGACACATAAGAACGGTGGAGAAGAATTGTAGAAGACGAAGACAATACAGGTATGGTAAAGACAGGAAATAGCTCGGGTAGAAACGCACTTTACAAGGGAACCATAGAGATTAAAAGAACTTCTCTACAGATCAGAAAGGGTAAGACAACAAAAGGACATAAAGAAACGCAACTATCGGCTCCTTCCGAACGAATAAAGGAGAGTGATAAGAAACCTTGAGACGTAAGTCTACGAATATAGAAAGGAAAAGAGGAAACGAAAAGTGAAGAGAAGAAAAGTGTCGATATACCTTCTGGAGGGGTCTCTCGGTAAAACGAAAAAACGTAAATAAAAGGTACCCCTACCAGAACTAGGGACAGAGGAGATGTTACAGTGCCTGGAGACAGGTATCAAGTAGTCCGTGAGGAAATCCTATCACTATAGATTAAACAATCTCAAAATGTAATAATCCCTATAATTACTAAGACGTAAACATGTTCGTCCTCTACCTAAGTACATAAAATAAACAGTCCTGTTTGTTTTTAGTACAAATAATTTGAGAGACCTTATGAAAAAAAATTCAAAATTAAAACATAACCCCATATCATCTCATTGTTACTACACTATCAAAGACTACTTATCGTTTCCTTGAGTCGGTATGTGTATGTACATAGGTCAGAAGGGGTTTGAGGGGAGGGTAAGCTCGAAGGTGTATTGTAACTCGTCTCAAGAGACACGAGAGGTCATCCAGGAATGACCAATGGGTAAAATTTTATCGGCACACAGGTAGGGTTTGAGGGATTGATAGGGCTGACGGGTAGACAGATGGTATTTTCAAGAAAGAGATCTGACACTCAGACAAAGACAAAACATTCATTCAAGTAAACATAGTAAAGAAAAATCTAAGGTGCATATTCCCTTCAGTATCCTATGTTTAATCGATGACTTTGCTTTATGAAATTCGTTTACTAAAGGAATTTAGTTGATCTCTTTATGTCAATTTAAATTTGTGATCATCTTAATTATACTTTTATCCCGATTTCTTCAGAGGAACGTTGATGACATCTATCTAAACTGACATCAGTGACTCTGTCGCTCTTCGGGTAAACAGAAACTTCAGAAAGATCTCACATCCGAAAGTCGTCACACCTAAACTAGAGTAAACCTGATCAGGTGTGTGAACTCTAGAAAGACATATATACCCTATCTAAGTTTTGTTCAACCTGGTTCTCCCTTTGTGTGATCCTTTGAAGATGAAGGTTAAAAATTCCCTGATATATTTCACTATCTTTCATGACAATACGGGTTTAGCGCTTTAGAGGGTTACTGGTGTTCCCTCGGCTATAGGCTACGTTTTCGTTCTCTCTAAAAATAATGGTTCGAGTCCGACCCCGAGGGTGATATTGTCTGCGTCGCCGTTAACCCTCCTCGGGGCCCATAACCTAATGTAACGAATATATCCTTCATATGTACCTTATTTTTCTGAAGATCCATCCCTTTGCAGACTAACCAATGAAAGAAAGTTTCCCAACGCACAAACAAGAACTAACCAGGAATAACAGATCCATCTGGTGTTCAAGGACTCGCAATTCAGTCCTCTAAAACCAGACCCCAGGTTAACCGAGTACCCGTCACCCCACTCCAGTCCCCTAAAGGTTTCCGAGAAAAGGGTCTTGGAATGTTTTACCTCAAAAAGAAAATTGTTTTACCTCATCGAATCCAGGAAGTCATGGTTTCTCGTTGTCAATTATATAATTGTGTATTAAGTCACCCTTACTTCTTGCACCACACTTTTCTTCATTTGTACGTTATATACTTTTGCCTCGTGAACTCTTACATCTCATGTTCCCGTGTAAAACTCTACTTTTTGTCAGAGGCGTATATCGAGGTAGAAACTAGGTAGGGTGAAGAACCGATAGACAAAGATCTAGGAGACAACCTACGGAAGAGGGTTGGTAGTACAGAGAAAAGAATCCCCGAGTAGGTGAGAGGACACTAAGAAGGTTCTCGTGGGGCCGTCGGGCCTCGACTGTTCCCTGTCACCTGACTTCGGTCTCGTCAAGGTAAGAAACGCCGGTCAACTTCTTCGACTGTCGTCAGGGGGCGATTGAGTCCCTTTGTCTTTCGATTGTCGATTTATGAAAGACCCAAACGGATTTGGACACCTGGTGGCCATCGTTCCTATATCAGATTACTTCGTTTTTTCTTTTTTTTTTAGGTCCAAGTAGTAGTCGACAGGATTTTTCCATGCATAAGTATTATTTTAGTTCGTTTTTGAGTTACAATGAACGATTTCGAAGTATGTGTTATTTTTATTTGGTGAAGACCTTTTAAAATGTTTGTGTAAATGAATAAAATACCCAGTAGTAATAATTGGATGAATTTCCATGTCGACTTCAAGTCGGGGTCTGTCATTTAGTGTTCCATGATCTTTTCGTCCTTCCATCGTTGTAACATGGGAGTGAAGACCACTCTAAACAATGGACAATTAGTACACTATCCCGAAAAGACCATCGAGTCGACCATTTCTTTGGTGGACGTTACACCCTCTGGACCCGAGTTAGGGACCCAACCTTTCTATGGGACCTCTTCCCTTATCGATGGGTGAGGTCATAAGACCGGACCTCTTAAGGTTCCTGTCTCCTCGGACCGTCCGATGTCAGGTCAGGACACGGTGTAAGTTCGTTAGGTCCCAGTCTATCTCGTGTCGGGAAAAAGGAACTTCTCAAAAGTCAGGGGGTCCCTTTTCTTCTCTGTGACTGTCTTGAAATCTTCTGATACATAATACTTCGACCGGTCCTGGTTTCCCTCCGAGTCTGTGATGGTCTCCAGTAGACAATGAGTATCACCGTAGAGGTCCCTGTTCCAAAGGTACTCCTTCACTACGAACTGGACTTAGAATTTTCTACTGATTCTTAATTATCCACTTACTCTTCCTATATATTTTTTACGTGACGACATTCTGGGGGTTAAGGACTGGTGTTCTCGTGTTTTCGTTGCCTGCTTCGAAATCCTACTTCGATCTCTCTACCTCGTCCATTCTAGCGTTTCGTACGACAGTGTCAGTCGTTCCTAAAGTCCAAACTTAGTTACGTTTGTCTAATAAATAGTAAAATCTTTCTACCGAATATTAAATAAATATCAAAGTATCACGAGTATGAAATAAAAAAATTAACAATAACTTCACATCAACTAAATGTTTTACAACACAATCAAAACCCATACGTCGTTTTGCTAAGACACTATATATGTATGTGTGTGTGTGTGTGTGTGTGTGTGTGTGTGTATATATATATATATATATATATATATATATATATATATATATATNGTCACACCTTCGGGGTCCTCTACACCCAAGTTAGGGACCTAGACCTTCTAAGGGACCTCCTCCCTAACCGTTGGGTGAGGTCATAAGAACGGACCTCTTAGGGTACTTGTCTCCAGGTCGGGTGTCCATTGTCTTTCAGTTTGTACTGACTTCGTTGTGTGTGTGTGTCTGTGTGAGTGTGTACGTGTGTGTGTCTGTGTGTATATATATCACTTCACATCAGTGAATCAGTACAGGTTGAGAAACACTGGGGTACCTGACATCGGGTGGTCGGAGGGGACAGGTACCCTAAGAGGTCCGTTCTTGTGACCTCACCCAACGGTAAGGGAAGTGGTCCCCTAGAAAAACTGGGTCCCTAGTTTGGGTCCAGAGGACGTAACGTCTGTCTAATAAATGGCGGACTCGATGGTGCCTTCGGATATATATATTAAAAGTATATAAAATGTATTATACTATAGACAATTGGGTTTGAAGATTAACTAGGGGGGAAAGGTGAAACTATTGATATTTAAACAAAAGTTCCAGACACTTAGATAAAGACAAAACATTTATGTCTATGTTTACTAAGTAAACATAGTAAAAAAAATCTAAGGTGTTATTTGTTATAGTATATTATAATCGGAAACAAACTAAAGTCAATCATATTATTAAAGATCTAGATAGACACAGTGACGTTTATAATAGAGTAAAAAATACCGACTTATTATAAGGTAACTTATACACATGGTGTAGAGGAATATTAAATTTTCCTCCTACCTAAAATCACTCCATTCTGAGTAATCGTAATTTCTCTGATGTCCTTTGTTTTCTTCTGTGTAAGAACCCAGAGTTCGTCAACTATAAACTAAAATTTTCACTAGGTACAGTTACATACCGTTTTGGTTATGTCATAATATTTCATTTTATTTCATTTTTAATTTTAATTTTTTTAATTTTTACCAAACCATAAAAACACGTACGTTTGTGTGTTTGACCAATGTTCTCGTTTTCATCATTATATGAATAATTTACGACTATTTTAACAGACTTTACTAAAATTTTTAGAAGTCTCTCCTCAAGTCGATATTTTCTAACGATCCTTACAGTGACTTCTCTTCTCCTCTTTCTTATAAAGTCTCCCGTCTTACCTTATGTTTTTTCGTACCTGACCTTTTGTCTTTTGTGTAACGACACAAACCTTGTCACTCTTTTAGTCGGATTGACCTTTCTATTCGTTGTCTGTCAACGTTTGTGACGAATCAAAAAATTTTGTCTGGGTTTTAAAGAGTGGTTGTCCTTGACCCCACAATTGAACAGACATTCTTTCTATACCTAAAGGAGTTATAGAGCACTTTTGTACTAGCTATAAAAATCGTTACTAGTAATGTCAAGTTCAATTTGAAGTTCTCTCTCTTCCTATTACTATTTTCAATTTGTCACTACTTAGTAAAAATAAAATCTTACCTACACTGTATGTTTTACCCATGATGTCCTCAATTGACTACGAATATTTGAGACTCTAGTAAGTCCTACGTACGAGTTACTACCTTTTATCCGTGTCCTTTTACAAACCGTTTCTTCAAAGAAGTTTAAGAGACAGAGGTTTGACCACTAAAGGGGGAGCACTTCTATAACAAATACACGTTTCGGTCTCCAGTATTGTTTCCAGATAACACACGGAACGTCAATAAGTTTAAAATATAAGAAAGAGTGTGTCATCGTTATGGTGACCGACCTACATCCCTATCTTTACACGGACTCCAAAACTAACTGTCCAAACCTCGAACCAGAGGGAACTCCTTAAAAGAAGGATATTCAGAAACAAAAGGACCGTAAAATGTGTAATATGGTATTACGAATAGTCTCTTAATATAGTCCATATTCATGACCGTAAACTGATATTTCAAAATATATATTTTCTACGATAAAACGACAAATATTGTATTTACGTTCAAATAAAGAGACCCTTCCCCGTGTCTCTTATTTGGTCATTAAAAGAAAGTGACTGTAGTCCCCTTTGACGAAGGACGATCTAGTTACGTATTTTTAAGTCAAAATTATCGAAACATCATGGAATCGTGACTGTAAACATACAAATCTTTACTCACACCTTTTGGAAGTCATAATATACTTACTTTTCTGTTTTTATTAAATTAATACTCATCAAATATGTTATAATACTAATAATGACGATCACTATTATTGTGACTGTCTACTAGGTTCCCGTTTAATTGTGTATAAAAAGATTAAAAATACAACTATTTCAGAGAATTCACTTAATTTTGGACCATAAGAGACGTCTCGTCATGTAATAAGAGATAGGAGTGTTTATTGATACTTTCCTAATCAGTTAACATCCTTAAGTAATACATATCATAAGATGGAACGTAGATAGTACGTTACTTCGTAATTTTCCGTCGAATACCTCTTTTCTTATAGAATTTAATACCTCAACATTTATGAGACGTTTGGTAAAGAAAACTACTTGACTAAAGGACTAGTCTCGTTAGAATATATTTAAAACTAGTAAAATATAAAAAAGGTAGACATGTAGAAAGTTCAAGTTCAGACCTATCAAACTCAAGCAACGAACAGGGGGTAATTTAACGGACTTGAGATAGAACTTCTGGCTTAGTACGAATACAATGTATTGTGGGTTCCCCTTTGCACAAAGGACACCCCTGAGTCAATTTTTCTACGGAAAAGGTGTATTTCTAGAAATTATATAGACTTTAGTGTAAAAGGGACTTACAATTTTAGACGAAAGGTAATGTGAGATTACCATTTCCAAAAACGTACCCGTAGACACTAGCCTTCCAACGGAGTCGTCCCAGTGTATTGTCAGAGAGTTTCATTTGGGCACCCCGGAGAGTCCTCCGGCCGGGTGGCTCGGGGGTAGGAACCTCCGTCATCGTCCGACCCAACGAGTCTCATCTTAGTCTAGTTTGGTGGTCGTATCCTTAAGAGTGACCCGACGTCGTCAAGAATCACTCACCAAACATTACTTCAGGTGTAAGGTTTCTGTTGTGTAAAATTTGACATATACAAATCCTCACTTTCCACTTCTTTTCCTTCAGTTATATACTCCATGGACCTCAGGAGGTTAATTAGCTCTGTCGTTCCTCTCACCAAACGGTCTCAACCTTAGTCCTCCTTTCTTCCCTCTTTATCTCAACTGACCCATGTCCTGTCCTACGATTTTCATTAAGACCCTTACCCATCACCACTAACAACGTGTTGGTACACTTCAATGAATTTTGGGACGTGACACAAGTATTTTACCAATGTCGTCTTTCTAAATACGATACATATGGAACGGTACTCCGAAGGGTCTACCGTGTCACCATTTCTTAGACGAACGGTCACGTCCTCTGTCTCCTCTGAACCCAAACTAGGAACCCAACCTTTCTAGGGGACCTCTTCCTTTACCGTTGGGAGAAGTATAAGAACGGACCTTTTAGGGTACCTGTCTCTTCGAACCGCCCGATACCAGGTGTCCCAGTGTTTTCTCAGTTTGTTCTGACTTGTGCGTACATAGGTAGGATTGTGTTAAAAAGGTTTTTCGGGGAACAATTTTTTTCTTCTTTCGTTTATTCTCCGTCAGTATTGCTAGCGTGAGTAGCAGCACACGGTGAGAAACACTGGAGCACCTGACATCGGGAGGTCCGAGGAGACAGGTACCTTTAAAGGTCCGTTCTTATGACCTCACCCAACGGTAGAGGATCAGGTCCCATAGAAGGATTGGGTCCCTAGCTTGGGCGCAGAGAGCGTAGAGGACATAACCGTTCGCCTAAGAAATGGTGACCGCGGTAGACCCTTAGGGTTTAAAAATAGAGTAGGTTTAGTTTTTACAATAAGAAAGTGAAAAAGTATTAGTAAGTCCAACAAAGGGGGAGCTTCCACTCTTATTATTACTTAAACGATTGCATAAAAGAGAACCTGTAGATATAAAAGACGAAAAAGTTCAGGGACTCAACGGACGTGTTGGGAGTCCGTAACACTACGAAGTCCTGGATCTCTTTCTACGAGTCACAGATGGTGGTAAACACCAGAGTTCAATAGTAAATAATAATTTTGAGTCCTTCATAGATCCACCGAACGTCTTGGTTGATGGTACTGACCAAGAGAGACCAACTTCCTAACCATGGAAATAAAGGACACCACTGTTAAAAGAAAACGACTCTCGACGTTCGACAGTCCTGAATGTCAAAGATTTAAACCCACTGACCTGACACCGTATACTCCACCTTTACGACGAGGTACTAGGTCTCTCCATCTGGGTGAAGAAGGACTCACTGAAATCGACAGATGTGGTGTCTACCTCGGTGACTCTTTCAATCGACGATAGACTTGAGTAATTATAAGACGACACTTTAAACAATGATCCGTTAATACTAAGTTTACCTGTTTAGAAATTAGAGAATACAAATTACTGTGAACGTTCACCTTTACCCGAAGAAGATAAATACCAATTTATAATTTTGATCTGAAAGAAAACTCTGTTATTGGAGTCTAGTTTCTTTTAGTCGGTATTACGTTAGTGTGTATACATTTACAATTTGTATATGTATTTGGTCTTTCTGTTAAGTACAAACTAACACCGTTTTTACCTAATGCTAAGAAAATATTTGAAAAGAAACTTTAATTTTTTTTTAGATTTCTTATTTATGTGTTCAAGATCAAAATCAAGGAGAAGTAGTAGTTCTCTTTTTCCACTAATTTATAAATCGTGAGTCTCGAGGGATACCTCATCAATAATAGTACGGGTAATGTTTTACTCCTTTTTTGTGAGTCTTCTCAATTTATTTTGACGGATTCCTGTCGATCTGTCCCCGTGTTTGTCCCAAGTTCGAACATAGATTGAATTTTGTATAAGAGAAAATGAAGAAATACAAAAGAAAGTTATTTACTAATAATTCTAACATAATATACATCCTACCCGAAGAGACCACCGAGTCTGTCATTTCTTAGAAGGACGTTACGTCCTCTGGACCCAAGTCAGGGATACACCCTTTCTAGGGGACCTTTTCCCTTACCGTTAGGTAAGGTCATAAGAACGGACTTCTTAAGATACCTGTCTCCTCGGACAATCCGATACCAGGTACCCCAGTGTTTCTCGACCTGTGTTGACTCGTTGATTGTGTGTGTGTGTCCTCCTATAACGTTTGTCGGATATATTCGATCTTTATTTGTGCTCTGTGTTCGAGGACTAGAAGATATTTAATCGATTATATCGTTTACACAACTATTTCACTATGTCGGAAATATATACGTCTTCTCAGAGTTGTGACTTCTGATCTAACAAAGTCTTTTCAGAAGTTCGCTTTGATCCTTTTCTCGTCAACTGACTTCCCTCTCGTACAAGTGTTGGTCCACCCAACCCCTAGACGACGGAACGTCGGAGTCTTCGTAGTGTCTGTGTTCTAGGAACTAGAATGTGTACCACCTACTATTCATCCATCAATAACTTTATTACGTGTTCTCCTGATTAATTATTTTAGTAAACTGACCTTTCAAAACACTTCTTTTTATTTTCGTTTCTATTTTAACCCTTCTACTTTTCCTTCGGTCACCTTACCAAAGTATCGTTCTTATACCCGAAACTTGAGATCCGCTACCCTCTTCAGTGTCCACATACACGAGTCGGTGAGTCAACACGGACTAAGAAACGTTTGGGTACCTGACATCGGTCGGTCCGAGGAGACATACTCTCAGAGGTCCGTTCTTATGACCTCACCCAACGACACGGGAGGAGGTCACCTAGAAGGACTGGGTCCCTAATTTGAGTGCAGATGATGTAACATCCGTTTAAGAAATGACGACTCGGTGACCCCTTCGGGTTCCAACGTATTGTACCTACTATTATCTACCTCACTTGTACAACACCACCTCCCAGACCTTCCCCCCTCTAACCACTTTTCCTCTTTTATCGGGTCTGTATTCTTGAACACGACCGTCTCCCCTCTTCACCCCTTACCTTCCTAATGGGAATGAAACTTTATTTCCCTTTGATAAAGTTCTTATCCTTAAGGGTCGACCGTGTCACCGTTCATTAGACGGTCCGTCACGTCCTCTGTGTCCTTTGTACCAAACTAGAGACGTAACCCTTCGAGAGGACCTTATCCTTTGCCGTTGGGTGAGGTCATAAGTACGGACCCTTTAAGGCACCTGTCTCCTCGAACCACACCGATGTCAGGTATCCTAACGTTTCTCAACCTGTACTGACTCGTGTGTTCGTGTGTAAAGTTCTTCATACCGTTCATCTAAGGTTGTTTTACCTATTTAGTGACAATTATTTAAAGAGAATGTTGACTTCTAAATTTTTTAACCACACTTATTTAAATAAACAAAATTCTATATACAAAATTTCTTCAAAGTGATAAACTAACAATAAATGGTAAGTCAATTAATCGACAGATATAGGAAAACGTGTTTTATTGAGTATAAGTTTAGAATACCTCAGATATGTCTTTTTCCCGTAGTCGGAAAAGTTAATTAAATTATTTAAACGAGAATTAAAAATTCTTGAGAATTTTTAAACGAGAAACATAGAATTTCTTTTGTTATATTGTTTTGGGATCGGGTTCTTCTATTACAAAATGAAGTCGTAAATACTTTAAAAATTTTTTACTTGTAGAAAACCGAAAGAGATTAAGGAAAAGTGCTTGTGTTGACTCACTGACTTGACTTGACTTGACTTAACTTCAGGAAAAGTGAAACTTTTTCTTTACCGTTTTTTCAAGTCTTCACATTCTAGAAGGTAATAAACCTGACTTGTATTAAAGTATGAATTCACTCATAAAGAAAAAAATTAGGACCGGAGGATGATATTAGTTTTATTTCTCATAACCAATGGACGGTCCTCAGTTCAGACTGCGGTGCCATGTTCACGTTACCTAACGAGAAACTGAAGAGTGCCCCGTGAGTCCCATTTGATTGTGGGATTTCAGTAGGACTCAACGGGAAGTTTTAGTGAACGTCGATAAGCAATAAATTAGAGGTGTAGTCACGAAGATACTGTATCCAGTCCTAGAGAAACATCCGTTGGTCCACCGACTCCGTTCACTGTGTTTACAGTTCTCAAAGGGCCGAAGTAGGTCGACGAGTCAAAAGTAGAGAGATAAATAATCTGGTTTCATCATTCCGAATTGGGTTGGCACGTAATTTTTACGTAGTAGTATTTTCTATCTGCAGAACCGATGTTATTTTTAAAAAATTTGGGGGTTTATTTATTTTGTTACAAAATATGTGGACCCCCCAACTGAAATATCTTTTCATAAACAATTGTGTTTTTACTAGAATCGTAATTCTCGAATATAAAGAATTTTCGGGAAGTCTCGAATCTCATGAGTGGTTATGTAACCCTATCTACCACATAGTTGCCTGGATGAAGGATGAAACAAGTAGAAAACGAAATTTACAAGTAGGTGTTTTCTTCGGTTCACTTTACAAAAGATACCTTTTTCACATTTTCGACTCACATACTTTTTATATATATATATATACTTCTGATCATATTGTTAGTCAGGACTTTTTAACCTCTACTTAATCAATTTTTAGTTCTTTTTTTAATCCTCTCTTCTAACCTAAAAAGACAAAAACTACACTTTTTCTTGCCCACCGAATAGAAGTAGACAAATGAGGGTCTGAGTGGAAAGGGGTCTATGCAGTCAAGACTCAAACTTATAATTTACAGATAGCTACATCATCTTTATTACTCTAGATAAACAGATACATAAATAGACAGATGTGTACGTGTAAATTTAAGTTTTGTATGATAGTAAACTACTCAAGTAAAAAAACTTTACAGTCGTAAAGTAAATTATATTTTTCTGTGTTTTTTAATTCCCTTATTTAATTTTCTTCCCAGTCTCTATACACTATGTTATTATCACTGTGTTTCCTGGGGACCCTCGGTATCTCTTGGAAACAAACAGAGATTCTTCGGACGTCGAACCAATAAATTCTATTTATGAACAGAGTCCAGAGAACTAGACACGTAAGTGTTTCGTTATCTGACCCTTCGGTGTGTGTGTGATAGTTCAAGAGAGAAGTGACAAATTATTGTCATATGAAAAACGTGTTGGTGACTTTTAAAGACACAGAGTACAAATCAGGATCCCTTTTAGCATGATATTTGAAAATCCACAGGAGATAGAAATCCTCATTCCCTCTTATTTTGTTTTTAATTTCTCTAAAAAGAAAGGAATTCAACTTAAGTTCTTAAAAATAGTATCGATTATTTATATAAAAGTTTTTGTTTCCGGTTCAAGATTGTCGTCTACGTAATAGGTTGGAACACACGTAACGGTTTATAAAGGTTCCTCTTTACGTTCGTACACACAGGTGACATACACATACACACGTGGACCATGAACGGGTGTAGTTGTATGTGTTAATGAAACACTAATGTTTCATTATCGTGTCGTATTACTTGAGATAGTTTCACTTTCACACGATCAGCAAGTCAGTACAGACTAAGAAACACTGGGGTACCTGACATATCGGGTGGTCCGAGGAGACAGGTACCTTAAGAGGTCCTTTCTGATGATCTCACCATTAGTAAGGGAAGAGGTCCCCTAGAAGGGTTAGGTCCCCAGTAACGTCAGTCAAAGAAATGGCAGACTCGGTGTTCCCTTCAGGTAACTAGTGATATCCACATTTAATAACATATTTATTATTCATGGAACTACGATACCCTATCAGAAAACCCAAGTGTTTTAAATATTTTACATTTAGTGTCTTCGACAGTTTTACATTGTTAAGATAATTATTAAAGTTCCACCAATTTCAGTATGGACGTTTTCAACCGGTCGAGAATGAGATGTTACTTACCTAATTCATTTCTACAAATCCGAATATCAGATTCACATATTAGTAGGAGTAACTCTTATTATGGAAAAATTTCAACTGACAAGTATTGAATTAGATGAGACGTAACACCCCTGCTTATTTAATCCTCAAACCCTATTTGTGATAACATACATTTTATCCATTGGTTATTCCTGAATGACATATCGTGTCCCCTGAGATAAGTTATACAGTATTGTCGGATATTCAATTTTCTTGTACTTTATATATGTATATATATACATATATATATATATACATTATAAGGGACCTGTCTCCTCGGACCATCCGATGTTAGGTACCCCAGTGTTTCTCAGTCTGTGCTGACTCACTGATTGAAAGTGAAAGTATAGATATATAGATGTCTATATGGAACCCGAAGGGACCACCACCTCGTCATTTCTTAAGAGGACGTTACGTTCTCTCTACCCAAACTAGGGACCCAGTCCTTCTAGGGGACCTCCTCCCGTTCCTTTGGGTGAGGTTATAAGAACGGACCTCTTAGGGTACCTGTCTGCTCTGACCAGCCGAGATTAGGTATCCCAACGTTTTTCAGTCTGTACTGACTGTACTGAATCGTGCGTACATATCTATATATACATATTGACTTGATGAAACGACATGTGAACTTTGATTGTGTTGTAACATTTACTTGATATGAAGTCAAATTTTTTCTCATTCCGTCTCTACGGATAGGGTAGTGCATAACACCAAAACGTTCCAAAGTTTTAGAGTCTACCACGGTCCCGGATCGACCGTCCCAGTATTATTAAAGTTTTAATGAATCTAAAATTTAAGATCTTTAAGATAATTCATTACTCCAATCTTCACATACTCAGGAGAACTGGTGTTTTCATAAGTTACTTTATATAATGTCAAAAATTCTCTCTTCCAGGATTCGGAAGAACGGAAACAAAGTTACGACTGAGACTGTAAAAGATTGGATCACGAAACCTGTTCAATAAATTTTAGAGACATGGAACTACAGAAGGAGTGATGACTTTTCCTTTACTGAGATCAGAAATAGAG
This sequence comes from Capra ibex, assembly GCA_006410555.1. Classification (NCBI taxonomy): domain Eukaryota; kingdom Metazoa; phylum Chordata; class Mammalia; order Artiodactyla; family Bovidae; genus Capra; species Capra ibex. The sequence goes on along the minus strand of SJYO01029129.1, from coordinate 570,535 downwards.
TATTTCAATCTTAGAAGACACACAAGTCCTTTTTCTTAGTGATCGTGTCTCCTTTGCACACTTCCTATAGACTACAGACAAGGTAACTTACAGGATACAGGAAGTTGTCGGAAGTCTGTCAAGACTCTTGTTTGTCGATTTCGAGACCAAAAACAAAAAACAAAAAAACTACAACGGAAAACACCTGTGATGAAAGATCGAGAAATCAGATATCGAAAGACACTGTTCAACTCTGAACCATTCTAAAGGTCTGGAAATAAGAAGAAGTGAACATTACTTCCGTAATTGATTAAACTATTTTCAAATGACTGATTTATGATACACCGACTATGGTACCATCTATGTCACCTATATATGTACGACGCTTCTTTTTAACGTTCTCGATCCCTCACAAGCAAAAGGTTACTCAATTGTAAACTCTTGTTTGGATGTCTTCTCTCACTTATTAGGTCCCCGTATAAACTCGGGACTTACAAACTTCCTTTTCACTATCATTCGTGTTTATGGGACATCGTCTTAGTACGAACCACATAATCCATAACGTCTTCAGTCTCACAGGCCTCGTTTTACTCCCTTCTTTTTACTAACACTAGGAGGTCCTCTACCCTAGTCCGTCAAAAATAAATAAATAAAAAAAATTTCTTTACATCGAAAATGAGAGGTACGTTACACTTTCGTGACTTCTTGCCCTTATCTCTTGGTAGTAATTGGTACCGAACGTTTCAGCAACTGACTATACAACGTTTATCTGACTTTCTCCCGTTCTTGGCTACGTTAATCTTCCAACAACGTTATTAGGGTGGTTCTTTACTATCATGGATCCTACCCCCATTGTTCCTACTTCTACCCTTTTCTTAAACATAAGTTTCATATGACGGAAACCCGCTTGAGACCCTTTATCACCTCCCGTCTCTGTAGACCGAACGACGTCAGGTACCGCAGCGTTTCTCAACCTGTTTTGACTCGCTGACTTGTATGTCGGAAACCCTTGTCTTGGTTACCATAACCCACCTAGACCAACACTCTCTTCGTCTCTCCAATATCTGTTGAAGTCACAAAACCGTACTCACAGACCCTCCCACCTTAACTGAAATTACTCGACGGCTTTAACACTCTATACATCACAAACCCCTTAGTCCCTCTTAGTCTTTGGATCGACACTTAAATAAATTTACGCTCTATTAATAATCTATGAATTCACTCTCCTAGTTCCTCTCACGTCATGTGACAGTTCTAAACCTACGAAACCCATATTCTAGTTTCCCTACCTGAATAATAACAGTACTACAAAACCCAAACGGACACTGAAAGTACGTAACTGGTGTATAACAACCAGTAAGGAGAGTACGTTCAATCGTACTGTTATTCATTAACCTTATGGAAAATCTTTATGGGTCGTTCCATAGTTATCACGACAATTCTCTAGTAGAGACTTTCGTACTACCCGTCGACGTACCAGACTCCGTTTCCCTGTCGGAATGGTTAAGAACCATGGTAAAAAGCTGTAAAGAGGTGTATATCTGTAATGAACGGAATGTAATATAAAGACTTAGGTGTCGAGTAATTTAAGTCAGAGTTTGTGTTGTTCTACATACCCCACTTGTGACTGAGGTTCGTCTTCCTTTTTTTACTTTGTTTTGTTAACTGTTCGAAACTGATAAGTCAAATCAATCACTAGGGGTTTTACTTCGTAAAATTAGATGAAAGTAAAGTAGGTAGATTGACACAACGAGGGTAATGGTTAAGAATGAAAAAAGGAGACTAAACGGAAATGAAAATTACAAAAGGATCAGACGAAATTCATACAAATTGATGTACCCTTACCTTGACATAAAGGAGGACTCTTAATCACTAAAGTATGTGACGTAATTACACGAACAATAATGTTTGACATTCTATTTTCGTACAAAAGAAAATATAACATTTCGAGAAAGATTTATACGTGTGTGTAAGCATACGTTATCGACGTTCGTAATCTTAACGATGTGAAACATAAAATTTATAAAAGGAAGAAGATCACATGGACAAGAAACAGAGTAAAGTACGATACGGTAAATAAAAATTAATTCATATTTGTAAAGAGTGGTCCTACGGAGAAAAATGAGATCTACCTAAGGAGATTTAAGAAATCTTCAAGTTTTGGGCACTTGTAAATGATCAAATCACCCTAGGTAAGGAACCTTACAGAGATTTTGTTACGAACAAGATACGTGGTTTAGTTTTATACGTATGGTGACAGGGACATGAAGGTTTCGACAAAGACTAATGACTAGCTTTAAGGGGACAAGAAGTAATTTCCGACTCTAAGAAAATTTTACGAATAAATGCCGACGGACCAGGCGTCCCCGTCCGACACCTAAATTAGCGGATGTCGTGGTTTAGAGAAAATTGTAAACCGGTTGACTTGTAATCCGTGGAACAACCGACCCCCCGCGGTGCAAGGATGAGTCACAAATCTATTCCATCTGTGTTTGGTTATACGAAGTAAATAAAGGTTCTTAATAATCGTGATTACTCGTAATATAGGTGTGTAGTTCTTTTCTATGTTTTATCTCAGTGACGAAGAGTCTGAAGTAATTTGAGACGTAACGAAATAAGTTCCCCGTCCAGAGATTAAAATCTTACAAGATATTTCTACCTATATTTGTTTATGTGACATTAATTATTTTTCATAACGAAGAGACAAATTAACCATCGGCATAAGTCTATGTCGACTCTCAAATTTTTCTATGAAGGACTCCCATTTTCCTCCTCTATTAATTCACATGATATTATCTTTCATAAAGTAACTTAATTTCACTTAAAATAAAAGAGGACTTTATTCATTTTGTCAGTCCACAGGTGTAAGTAAAACATAGAAGAAAACACTGACGTTATATGGTGTTTTCCAAAAGTAAATTTAAATTAAAAACAATATACTGAGTATAATATAATGAATGAGATGCACAAATTCACGAAATTCGAGACTTAGATGTTATATTTTAATTTTTCTTCAGAAAGGAGAACCTTTACAGTCCCAACAAAAAAAAAAAAAAAAAAAAGATTTAGGTCTCTTACAAAAGTTCCAGAGAAGATTTTACTATTGGAAGTATACTCAGTATCCTTAAATTCTTGTAGAGACCTAATCAGACCGAAGTCACTCCAATTTGCGTCGTTGTCATACGAATGTTTCTCTATGCTATTCGTCAATATTACCCATAGTGAGTTGTGTCGTGGTTTATATTTAGTTTTGATTGTTTACGGGAGGGGGTGTTTAGGAGAGTTCAAGTCAAGGAACTTAAATTAATAATATCGTTTACCATTATATTGTTCTCACAGATGACAGTCTCTTTTTTTTACAAATTTTGTCTACACTTGGTATGTTTCGTATACATTTTGTGTACACTAGGTGTCGTTCCAGTGTCCTGGGTAACTGTCTTGTGTACACCTCATGCACTTGGTGTACACCTGTGCAACACTTTAGTGCACAAAGACAAGTTACGGTTCTGAGCATAGTATAAGATTTCTTTAGTCCCCGAGAATTTATTTGAAACATGAAGAATTCCATTTACCTATGGAAAAACAAATTTTAGGACATCACATCCGTCTGTTCCCAGGAGTTTAGATTATAACCCGAACTTTCATGAGTTTAGGAACAAAGTGAGGACAAAAGGATAGGGTCCCACTAAGTGAACTAATAAGAGTCCCTTATTTCTAAAGAAGGAACGGGTGTCGATTAAGAAACTCTTACGGTATCGGATATTACTTTAAATTCATTTGTCTCGAATTCACACACTTAATCCTCGTAGGCACCAAACTTACCCAAAAAAAGAAAGGATTTTGTGAACTCGACCGTTTTGTCAAGATGGAATAGAATATATAGACCTTATTGTAATTTTAGAAGATATGAATGTTTTTCAGTAGTCGTATTTTTGAGTTCCTCTTGTGAATAAAATAGAATATTAAACCCCCTTATTTTATAATTGGTATATTAAATTTCACTTACACTTTTCAGAGTCTATATGTACCTATATTCGTATCTATGTAATGTAATAAACGATGTCGTACGTTTGTCATTAACCTGGAATGTCTATCCGTAATTAAATTACTCTTAGACTTATGTAATAAAGTACACCAGAGAAGGTATCGGGACTTCTTTGTGTCACGTTGATCTTAAGTCATTCCGTTGACGTACCACAAAATTTTCTTGGATGTTATGCTTTGGTTTATTCTTTTTATTCAAACCGAAGGACTTAATAATTTGACACTGAAGGTTGTTCACTATGTGAAAAGACTCCGAGTCAAAAACGCGTTTCTTTGTCTCCCTAATATGTTAACGAATGAATTATACAATCAATATTTAATACGTTCGATAATACACGTTTTAACATAACATTTACGTTTCTACAAAATACATAACCACAATCGACAAAGGTGACTGTCAAGTGTGTACTTTTTGTGACTCTAAGTCTTTCCATTTGCCTAACAGTGTAGTGACTATTAATTATCCCGATTCTACTCTTCTATCTATCAAAACGAATTCTAAGGGGGTAAGAGAAGGTTTTCTTTTTCGACTCGTCTCATGTAAAGAGTAATTGTTTTATAAGTAAGACGGAGACGGATTTCTCTGTACGTAACTATAGTGTCTATTAATAATATCATTACAGTGTAAGTGTAAATGTTGTAAAATATAAAAGTTACATTTCAGACTAGGTTACTCGTAAACAGAAGGGGAAGTCCCTCTGATGGAGGAAATATTTCTATTCATTTAATTCAGGATTCTTGTGTCATTTATGTAATGGACTTAAACACATGAATAATTCTTTGTTTTGATTCTTACATTAAGTTATCTACTTTAAGTTTCAGGTTATTAATAAAGGGTGACTCGATTTTATAAATTTATATATTAACGTTGTTACTGTCGTTAATATAGGTTTTATTACAAAGATTATTACCACAATAATTTTTTACTCAAACACTACTTTCTTTTGGTACCGTAATCCTCTTTAAAATAGTGTCTTATTTTTCTTTCTAAAAGGAAACAATGACAAGAACCGTTTTATTTTCATCTGATGGACCGTATAAGACTTTTCTGTCTGAGGCTCGACGAATGACTGAAGTTTACATAGACAATGGATAACGAATGGCAACAAAAGCTCAGTAAGATAATATAGAATTCTAAAAATTTTATAAAAAGAATCTATGTAAAAATTCGATGTTAAAGGAACAACCATACTACAAAAGAAAATTTGAACCGAGTAACGGTAAGTGTGAAGTTCTGTTTTTAAGATTATAGTGAAGACCCTTGGGAAGAACTTACTAAGATCTTTCTTAACAAAGGTAGAAAGGTAACATGAACGGTGTAGTACAATAACTTATGTTAGTTAGAGAAACGTACGGATGAAAAATAGAGATGTCCGGACTTGTAAGGAGTCCTTACCTCAGTAACAAAAATAATTGAAACATAGGTGTCATGTGTTTCATGAATTTCGATGAATTTTACCACTTAGACTCCTTTATCTTTTACTTACTAACTTACTATGTAACAACGAAAAGGAAAGACCTTAACCAACTGAATCTTCGAATGCACGAGTCAAGTCCGCTTTATAGTACTGGCCGATACACGTCATGATTCGACGAAGATAGGATTTTCTTTTATTAAGTTTATCGGTGACATAAAAACAAGTAAAGGATAACAGATTAATACTTTGTAGGGAAGTTTATTAGTCGATCTCTTAATCAGACAGAGAAGACAATCTACGAACATGTAATATATATAATATTAAAGAACTCTCTATAATGAGTACTGTGGTCTTTCTTAGAAATACAGTCTGATCGTGTTTATTAGTATCTGTTATAGTGATGTGACCAGACCTTAAAAAAAGACCTAAAACTGTTACCTAATATATGTGTCTAAAAAGTATGGGACGTGGAGGTAACCTTTAAAATTTTTTCCCATTAGAAAACAGTAAGGTTAAACGGTGGTGGATAACTGTAAAGAGATAATTTCTACACCTCGACTTTTACACTCAGAGTGGGGAAAGCAGAGCATAATTACTCGGCACTCCTTACTCGTAGGGAGTGACAAAACTGACACGTGAGAGATGGTACACGTTTCGTCTGCGTCACAGTCGGGCGTGAGACTTCCCAGACATCTAGAACGTACGAAAGGGTAAACTAGTCACGTTTAGACTGTCAGACGATGAACGAAAGAAGGTTCCGACCAAGGGTGTGAATTTTTGTCCTTATTCTAAAAGTTGAGTCAGTTTTGACAGGATAAAGAGAAAAGGATAGATTAGGAGAGGGGTAGTAGTAGATACGTGAGGTATATCGTGTCTATGGTACTGTTTACCAAAATTTTAGGGGAGAATACATAGTCCACTCTAGGTTTGATGAAAACATAAGTCTGAACCAAACAAGTTAGATCTGGGAGTGGATAGACTAGTGTCACTGGGAATTACTGAAGAAGACAGGGGAGTATAAGAGGAAATAAGAGGTCGGTACACTCCAAGAATACCGAAAACTTTACAATTCAGATGAACTACACTGACTGAACAGAATAAAGACGGAGAAGGCATTGTTAGGAATGACTAGGAAGTTTTTAGTTGACTTTATAGTGTTTTAGAGAAGGACAAGTACGAAAGTATCGTGGAACATGATGAAGAGACATTATTTTAATAAACAAACACGTAGTATAAAATATACTCTAACCTTTTAAATACTTCCATTATAGTATACACATAAAGGATATGGAGACGTAAGTGGGTCACTAATTTTATCGTCTACCATTCTCAAACTTTCTAATTTCCTTCGTTACCTCCCCTCTCTCATCGACTAGAATACACTTTTTCTCGTCTATGACGTGTGTATAGAGTTTTATCCGAAACCTACGTTTAAATCTTAGGAGTAAGGACGAATTAGAAATCTTTTAGTAAAAAACTATTACTACGTGGACTTCTATTCCATATATGTACGCAAGACTTATTCAAACAAAGGTAGAATTTCTCGTAATTCAAATAACCCCCTCTCCTTAGAATCCATGGGGTCAATGATATTCACAATTACCTTGAATTGAAGACAAAAATAATGTACAGTTGAGGGTTATAATCTCGTTGATGATTTCGGTCATTAAGAACAAAAATAGAAAAAAGAAACACGAGTAATAATAGGTTCAACTAAATAGTGACCTAAAACTAAAGGAATACGTTAGTCTTCCCACCGGGAGTACTTGGGTGGAGGGCTACCATAGTCGGTTTGTATTCTGCGTCAGTGTAGTATAAAGATTACTTTGTTTGGTTATGTCTCACTAACGTTATATGTTCCACGGGACCTTTTCTCATTGACAACCTTATCGACACTCTAGAATTAATTGTTTTCCTCTAGTGCTTCTTGTAAATTTTCAGTGATTTCGAAATAAACACAATAACAAAAGATTATTACATTTATGATTGTCATCATATTTACACTTCGTCAAGACTAGAGACTCCTGGAGGGTTTCTATCCTGACAGGAGGATTTGTCTCTCTTATCTCACGTTAGGGGTAAGTCACGGAATATGGAGTTCTCTTGAAAAGTGACGGGTCTTATTGTATGTGTGTGAATGTGTGAGTGAACCTGTAAGAGAAATAAAGACTTCCAGTGAGATTCTAAAATCAAATTCGGTCTATCGATTCACCTAAAGAATTTTAGGGTTTCCGGGTCTTCTCGTCACTAGAAATCAGGGACCTTCATACTTAATTAAATGTAAAGTCTCTGTCAAAACGAATTCCTCGTTCCGACTCTTTCGCGAATTGTCCTCACCCCCTTCCCGTCTATTGCCGTTGAGGCACACCGAGATGCATCTGGTTCACTGTACGGTGGAAAGAGTGTCGAACAGGAACTGTCTTTCTCGTGAGAATACAAATCTTAATGGTTGGGACTCTGATTATCCTCCTACCTGTTATAATGTCAGTTTTTCGAAAGAGAGGTTTAGAAGGGTCGTTGCCCGACCCCTTATTATTAAAGTAAGTTCTGGGCGTCCACCGTTCCGAAGGGACCACCGAGGTACCATTTCTTAGTCGGAAGTTGCGTCGTCTGCACTCAAACTGGGGACCCACCCCTTCTAAGGGACCTCTTCCTTTACCGTTGGGTGAGGTTTTAAGAACGGACCTCTTAAGGTACCTGACTCCTTGGAACACCCGATGTCAGGTGGCCCACGTTTCTCAACCTGTACTGACTCGTTGATGTGGTGTTGATGGTAGATGTCTACCGTGTCACAACTTCGAAGTAAGTTACACAGTAGCAAAGAGGATTGACGGGAGAAGGAACTGATTTTTGTTTATAATAAATCCTGGGGAGGTAATGATTGTTTAACTCTATAAAATCAATATATATTTGGAGGATGAATGTAAACAACTTCGAGTATGGTGTTCGGTTATCTTATTGTAAAGGTAAAATTCAGTTTATTCTGAACAATCGTATATTCTTTCAACACAAAGAGTACCACCGTATGTTTTGTTGACTAATACTTAGTGGTCTTAGATATCCTGTTTCTAGTGCCTTTTTTTATTAAATAATATCCCATTATATAAACCAAAATTAAAAAATAAGTACAACCGAAAAACTACCTCGTGAAATGATTCCTGGTAGATTTTACAGATAAGTGACGACTCTCATCATAGTAAGAAAAAAGGAATAATTGTTAAAATGTTTCAATTCACTTGTACCCTTTCAAAACAAACTTTCGTTAAACACTGTCTTAGGAAACACGAATGTGATAAGTTACTCGAATTAGCAAAAACAAATAGAGAGAGTTTTCTTTGACGGCCAGAAAACCATAAACCTTCGGTACAGATCTTAAGGGAATACAAATTAAAAACACAAAAAATTTGATAAATATTTATATCAAATTTTATATAATATAAAATTGTATTATATTTATAATACATAAAATTTTTAAAGTGACCTTAAATATTTCTTTATGGTTTCTGAAGAATTTTGTTTAGACTTGAGGGAAAAGAGGTTGTGTGTGTGTGTGGGTCCTCGTGTGTGCTAATATATTTGGATAGTTAAAACTTTAGATCAGACAATATTTAGTTTCACGTGTCACTTAACACGTGTCTTTCGATGTACACGTGAAGTAACACGGAGTTTATACTGTGTAAGGTGGGGGGGTTGGGTTTCGGACGACGTGATATGACGCTCTATGCATTTGTTTTCTAAATATAGTGAGTCTGGTATAGACCGGAACACAGATATAACAACGTTTATAAGAAAGTTATGTACAAGGATTTTAGTCCTTCGTGATCGAACACTTTTGTGACGATCTACATTATGAAAACGGAAAATTATTGGAGCCGTCAGAAGTTTCTTAAAATTAACCCATTTTTTAATCTGGACTGTGTGAACCAATTCAAGACAAGAGAACCTTGTACGATCTCATAAGGTCTACGGACACACGTGTAGATTTTGAAACGTTTCATTCTCATACACGTGGATTCGTTGTGTTTCTCCCACATAGAACTATAGTAAACTACGATGGCACCGAACAAGTTTTCGAAAGAGTATTCTCTTTAACGTTCTTATTAAAAATCCTGACCCATACCTTTACTCCGTGTATTAAGACCGATGTTATCACCCTCACCACTCAGATTAAGGTGGGTGTGTGGGAATAATTGACTTTTGTAATAAAGGTCCGACTTTCCGAACTTTTAGGACCAAGGTCGTCGTTACGACAGACGGTCATAGGGTATTTCGAAATAAAGGGGTTCCAAAGGTGTTATACTGTATAAACCTAGTACAAGTCAAGAATGGAAGGGGACACACGTAAACAAAGCACATAAAAATAACAAGAGAATTAATAGACGTGTATCTATAATTAAGGTCTTACGTGTTTACCAGAGGTAACACTGAAGGGGTGGTGTGAAATATACTATTGTAGTGAATACATACGATAAATGTTCAAAGGTCCGTCTGCACACCAACTAGATTTAAACACCCTATTGTCACAAGTCTATAGACGAAAGTTAAACACACGTACAAAAGGGGACAATAAAAGGGAAAAAATACTGACATAATTAACAATGGTCTTCAGAGATACTTACTGACTCGTTGGGTTGTTACCTTACATCGTCTAATCTTTAATAACAAAACGAGGTAGACTCTTTGCACAGTAACGTCGGATTAAGAGTACAGAACCTCTGTCAGTACCTGACTATGTGGTGAACTAAGAGGTGTACACTCGTGAACGACTGGTGGCCCTATACTTGACAGGATTATGACTACGAAAATAGCTGGGTAAACTGTGAATACTACGAACGTCTTTACTACTTCGTTTTTGATTGCATAGTGATTCTCTTCACCCTGTACACCCTTAACCATACAACGTCGAGTGATTCAGAATTCCGTAATTCGGATTCCTAATTGGGTTTCTCCGACACCGACCGAAGTTTCGGTATGGGATTGGAGTACGGAGTCACTCATTTCATCTTCTTACCCTTCGTTTCTCGGGACGCCAGATTAGACCTCGTAGCTGAATGACAAACCAGTCCAAATAAAAACTGTGTTACACTATAGAAGAAAGAAAATTTTTCTCTTCAAATTTCGTCATATTTAATTTAATGATTAGTGAATTCTTAAACTACACTTGGTTTTTGGATTAAACATTCGTACCTTGGAAGTAATTAGATCCGACTTTCTGGGACCGTCTCAATGACACCATGACTGTGACTCCGAAACCACACCCAGAAAGTCAAGTCAAGTCAAATCAACGAGTCAGGACAGGTTGAGAAACGTTGGGGTACTTAGTGTCGTACAGTCCGGAGGGGCAGGTAGTGGTTGAGGGCCTCAAGTGAGTTTGAGTGCAGGTAGCTCAGTCACTACGGTAGATCGGAAGAGTAGGAGACAGCAGGGGAAGAGGAGGACGGGGGTTAGGGAGGGTTGTAGTCTCAGAAAAGGTTACTCAGTTGAGAAGCGTATTCCACCGGTTTCTTGACCCCAAAGTCGAAATCGTAGTAAGGAAGGTTTCTTGTGGGTCCTTACTAGAGGAAATCCTACCTGACCAACCTGGAGGAACGTCTGGTTCCCTGAGTGTTCTCAGAAGAGGTTGTAATGTCAAGTTTTTGTAGTTAAGAAGCCACGAGTCGAAAGAAGTGTCAGGTTGAGAGTGTAGGTATGTACTGGTGACCTTTTTGGTATCGGAACTGATCTGCCTGAAATCAGTCGTTTGATAACAGAGACGAAAAGTTATACGACAGATCCAACCAGTATTGAAAGGAAGGTTCCTCATTCGCAGAAAATTAAAGTACCGACGTTAGTAGTAGACGTCACTAAACCCTCGGGGGGTTTTATTTCAGACTGTGAACAAAGGTGACAAAGGGGTAGATAAAGGGTACTTCAGCACCCTGGCCTACGGTCCTAGAAGTAAAAGACTTACAACTCGAAATTCGGTTGAAAAAGTGAGAGGAGAAAGTGAAAGTAGTTCTCCGAAAAATCAAGGAGAAGTGAAAGACGGCATTCCCACCACAGTAGACGTATAGACTCCAATAACTATAAAGAGGACCGTTAGAACTAAGGGCAAACACGAAGAAGGTCGGGTCTCAAAGAGTACTACATGAGACGTATCTTCAATTTATTCGTCCCACTGTTATATGTAGGAACTGCATGAGGAAAAGGATAAACCTTGGTCAGACAACAAGGTACAGGTCAAGATTGACAACGAAGGACTGGACGTATGTTCAAATAGTTCTCCGTCCAGTCCACCAGACCATAAGGGTAGAGAAAGTCTTAAAAGGTGACAAATAACACTAGGTGTGTCTCCGAAACCGTGTCAGTTATTTCGTCTTTATCTACAAAAAGACCTTGACTCTGTTTCATGTTACACTCAATCAGGTAGTTCTATATTGTACTGTTCTTTTATTCACGAAGACTGGGAAGGAACACGAACACGAATCAGTGAATTCGTACAGGTTGAGAAACTCTGGGGGACCTGACATCGGGTGGTCCAAGGAGACAGGGACCCCTAAGAGGTGTGTTATTAAGACCTCATCCAACGGTTCGGGAGGAGGTCGTCTAGAAGGGTTGTGTCCTTAGTTTGGCTCCAAAGGAAGACAGTTTGTCAAGTCCATCTGTGTGTTGAAAGGTGACTGGATTTTATACCTACCTTATTAGTCAGAGGGGAAGAGAAAACGTACAATGGTTAACGAAAATTAGGACTAACGTAAAATCTTGTAGGTTCTTTGAAAAGATTACCACCTTTCACTTCTTCTTGATTACTCAGAGAACTACTCCCACTTTCTCCTCTCACTTTTTCGACCGAATTTTGAGTCGTAAGTTTTTTGATTCTAGTACCGTAGGTCAGGGTAGTGAAGTACCGTTTGTCTTCCCCTCCTACACCTTCGTCACTGTCTAAAATAAAGGACCGTAGGTTTTAGTTACGTCTACCACTGACATTGGTACTTTAATTTTCTAAGAACAAGGAACCTTCCTTTCGATACTGTTTGAATCTGTCGTATAATTTTTCGTCTCTGTAATGAAACTACTGAACCTGTCGTTACTCTAGTTTGGTCAGTTAGGATGTCCTTTAGTTGGGACTTATGGGTAACCTTCCTGACTACCACTGCGACTTCGAAGTCATGAAACCGGTGGACTACACTTCTCGGTCGAGTAACCTTTTCTGGGATTACTACTCTTTCTAACTCCCGTTTTCCTCCTCCCTAGTTCTCTTACTCTACCAATCTATCGTAGTGACTGAGTTACCTATAATTAAACTCGTTTGAGGTCCTCTGTCACCTCCTGTTCTTCGAACCACACGACGTCAGGTACCCCAATGTTTCTCAGTCTGTCACTGACTTGTTCTTTGAAAATTTTTATGATTACGGATATGGGTAGGTCCTGTTAACTTAGTCTTAGAGGTCTACACACTGATTCCGTACCCATAAACAATTTCGAGGGGTTCACTGTGTCTACTCACAGGTTTGAACTCTCGTAAAACCTCCACGATTAGTTATTGAATGAGTCACATTTATCGTCGTACTCTATATACAATACATAGATACTTGTTAAGGGTCTCATCTAATGTTTTTATTAAACAAGGTATCCTTCTAATTCGTCGGTGTCGGTTGACGAATCATTATTACAAAAAATTGACAAAACCTAAAATAAAACGGAAGAAAGGAAGTATAAGGAGAAGTAGGAATTGGTTTATTCCCCCTCTTAGGGAATATAAGAGATTTTTGGGGGTCGAACTAACTGTCACGATTTGAATGAACATGTAAATAAATTTCCCTTTACGGAGACGTACTACGATTATTCACTGTTTACCAACAACCGTACCCTGATGCAAAAAGGGAAGTATCTTATGTTGAGAGTTGTGGGTAGATATCACATTTGACAATAGAAGTGAGTAACAATTTTACTTCTCAGGAAAAAGAGAAGGGAGACAGATGTGTCCGATTATCGAGAAATGTGAGTGAGTCGAGTTTTCTACTTTTATTTCATTGTGTCGTTCCCGTTATTTACCACCGACGATTAGAAACAGGAGTACGTGTCAGGGTGCTTACAAGTGATTTTTATACAAATTCTTGATAAAGGACTCAGGGTAATCCACGTATTCTCTTTTAGTATAACTTAAGAGAACCCAATGAGGTGTTTAAATATGAGACTGAGTAAAACGTGAACACCTTTTCTTCTACCATTCCACCCTAATCAAAACGTTCTCTAAATAATCACCTTCCTTGTACTCTTTCATTTCTCTTGAAAGTCTTATAACATCTATAATATGGGTATCTTTCTCCTTTTCTACCCTCCATTGAACCGATCCGTGCATTTCCATACCAGAAGACCAGTATTATGATACGATATATGTCAAGATACGAATGTCTAGTCCATAATGTATTAGGGGACCTATCAACACGACCTACAGACTTCACTTCTTTCCGTTTGAGTGTAAGTATTATTCATAAATTGAGATACCCCTACTGTCGATCAGGAAGGTTCCTATACTCTGTTCACATGTGTAAAATTTTATCTTTATCTCTGTATAGTTTCCAAGTCGAAACCGGTAGTAAAAAAGGTACAAATATTTTCAAGAGAACGTCATTTACAATCGGTCCAAATATTTTCAAAGACATCGTCATTTTGGGTTGTAAGTCTTTTGATTCTAGTACCGTAGGCCAGTGTAGTGATGTGCCGTTTATCTACCCCTTTGTCACTGTCTAAAAGAAAAGAACCCGTGGTTTTAGTGACGTCTACCACTGACGTCGGTACTTTAATTTTCTGCGAACGAGGAACCTTCTTTTAGTCCCTGTTTGGATCTGACGTATAATTTTTCGTCTCTGTAATGAAATGGCTGCTCCAGGTATATCAGTTTCGATACCAAAAAGGTTATCAGTACATACCCACACTCTCAACCTGGTATTTTTTTTCGACTTACGGCTTCTAAAATACGAAAACTTGATACCACAACCTCTTCTGAGAACTCTACGGGAACCTGACGTTCCTTTAGGTTGATCAGTTAGGATTTCCTTTAGTTAGAACTTATAAGTAACCTTCCTGACTATGACTTCGACTTCGAGATTATGAAACCGGTGGACTACGTTTCTTGACTGAATAACCTTTTTTGGGACTGCTTCCCTTTTGAACTTCCGTCCTCCTCTTCCCCGACTGTCTCCTACTCTACCAACCTACCGTAGTGGTGGAGTTACCTGTACTCAAACTCGTTCGAGACTCTCAACTACTACCTGTCCCTTCAAATCGTACGAAGTCAGATATCAGCCTGAACTGACTCACCGACTTGACTTGACTTGACTCGTCATTTACACGAGGTAAGGGACTTTAAGAACGGTCTCATAATATAAGGTACGGGTCTTTTACACAAAGATTCGGTTACCCAGAACTTTGAATAGGTCAGAATTTGAGGTTGGTGGAACTAGTTTATGGTAGTTACCTCTGCGTCTATATCTCTTGTCTGAACACTTGTGTCACCCCCTTCCTCCTCCCCTACTTAACTCTCGTATCGTAACTTTGAATATGTAATGGTATACCTTTCTCTATCTGTCACTCTTACGACATACTACGTCTCACGAGTTTAGGTAATAGGTAAAGGGACACTGTTACATCGTCCTACCCTACCCCAACCTCCACCCTTCCTTCTAGTTCTCCACACCCTGTACACATATAGATACCGACTAAGTAGAACTACATATTACCTTTGATTGTGTAGTTACATTTCGTTAGTAGGAGATTAATTTTTATTTAATTAAGTTTTTAGGTCAAGGTCCCAACGAAGGAACTGAGGTCGATTAAAAACGTTACAGAGGTAATACATTAGATAGAGAAAATAGTATGTAACATGTAGGGAATGTGTTTAATACGACTCTAAATTTGATAAATAATCGAACACCCAGTCGTTTTCCTCATAACCTTCGATGACTTTCAAATGTTCAGGAAATACCACCTGTTCGAAAACGTTGTAGAACGTTTTCCTCTTCGTTATCGAGAACCTGTTTTATTTATTTATTTATTTCACCCTATAGAGAAATTTGAGTAGACGAGTCCTCATACGTCTTAGTATGAAAGTCTATAAGAAGATCTTCAACGTCGGGGCAAAAGTCAAAGTTTCCCTAAGTCTAGACGGAACCGTCTCATAAGTTTATAGAGAACCAGAGATGACCTTGTACAGAAACGAAATCACGAGTCGGAAATGACACCCTCAGTTCCCCATAAAATATTTAATGTTTTCTCCAGAGATTAACGAACAATTAACGGGAAACAAAGATGGTATTGTCTGTCAAGACGAGATAAATATCTGTACCAAGAGTGGTACAGACTGCTTACAGACTTTAGTGGACGTAGAAGTTCCTATAAAAGGAGGTGTTCAAATAACGGGGTCCAGAATTTGTCCCTTTATAAATCAATCACTCACTAGTAGAACATAAGCTGTGATAGATACGAGACTATGATGAGTCTTACTACATGAAAAGTGGTCGCGTCACCCCTTACTTAGTCAGGGGTTTTGGAGTAAAATGGTAGTCAAAAGAATTTAATAAGGTCGATAGTAAATGTATTCGAACCAAGAGGTCTACTGGTTTTCCCGAATCTCTACTTTCACTTTATCTCCCCGTCGTCTTTCACATTTCTTAGAAATTAAAAACTATATTTATACTTAGAACACATTCTTTTCTCACCAACCTTACTTCCAATAACATCCTGTACAACGTCTAATGTCGTGTTAAACTTCTTTCGACGTCAACCTGTCGACCGACGAGAGTTCTTTTTCGACACGGAAAAGTGACTTTACCCAGGTACAATTGTGAAGGAGACACAAATCAACAACTGACCCTTGTCCTGTATCTTCTATATCAGAGTCACGATCACGTTACCACTTAGGTATCCCGTCGCTGACCCTAGTGACCTGTCATAACGGGGAGTCTCGTATTCTAGGCTGACCAGACAAAAGTATTGGTGAAGATGGACCAGAGATGTACCTTCAGATTCACTTGACATAAGTCCCTCCAGGGACAATGGTTTTGGTTCCTTTCTTTAAGTTTTCGACGGTTCATTTATCTGGTATTATAACTAAAAATGTCTTCTCGAGGTACCTTTTAGTTTTAGAACGTGATTCTTCTTAGTTATGGTAACAGTATGTGAACCACTCTGAAGATTCTAGTGTGAATCTTCTCTCCCTCTCTCTTATTAAAGTGAACTGTGTATAACCCGAGTTCCGTGACCACTTACACTCAGTGAGTCAGTACAAGTTGAGAAACACTGAGGTACCTTAAGAGATCCGTTCTTATGACCTCACCCATCGGTAAAGGAAGAGGTCCCCTAGAAGGGTTGGGTTCCTAACTTGGGTCCAGAGGACTAACGTCCGTATAAGAAATGGTAGACTCGGTAGTCCCTTCGGGTTCCTTGACTACTCTTATACTTTTTACACCTTTTACAGGTTTTCTCAGTCTTTTTGTCTTACGTTCGACCTATCTGTTAGATCCCTTCCTTTCAGTTAAAGACAGGAGAGTATATCCACGAAATCACCTTACGTATTATCTACATTCCTGGGTCTTTTGACTATATTTATATATAATCACACACGTATACACGTACCTCCTTTCTCAAATTGTAGTGATTAAATTAGAGTACTTACAGGTGTTTAATTTTCAACTCTATGTCTTTCATAGAACTTTTAAATTTTTACTGTTATATCAAATTCTAATAAAAAGTCGAGTACTTAACAAATATACACTTTAGGATTTTATTTGACACAAAAGTTCTATGGGAGTCAATGTAGGGAGTTACTCGTGTCAAAGTTTCTCTTATCTATGTCTTATTGAAAATTTTAAGACTAGAACTGTTCTTGTAAAACTCATTTGTATCCATCTTGTATGAGTCATAAAGACAAAATTCTGTCTTTTAAGGGAAACATTTTACACATGTGTGTATATACAAATAGATCTAGACATATATATATACATATTTTAATAATTTATTCTGAAATGTAAACTTTATTCTCGTAATTAAGTACTTTTAAGACGTTTTATATACTTACGTTTCGAAAAGTTTTGTCAAAGTCAGAATCTCGTTTACGTTTTCAGTTTTCAAAGTCCATATATTTACTTTTGTCGGTTCGATATTTCTTGTTTTTTTTTTTTCTTTCTTTGATCAATTTTTATAGAAGAGTTTGTAAGATCCCACGGGGTCCTACTTGGCAAATCTTTCGGTTGTAGTCTCGTCTAGAGACTTACATCTAGTTCAAAATAGTTTCGTCTCATGAACCAGACGTTCACCTTGTTTTCTGTATCAAATTGTTTACGTCTTTATTACTCCCAAAGTCTATAGATTGGTTCCGAGGTTTTCTATATGAGGTCAGATTTCATAGTTTCGTACCCTCAAGTGTTGACTTTGACATGATAACGGTGTGTCTTACAGACGTATGGTATCCGGTCTAGATATTTTCGTTTTTAAAGACAGTGAAGGAGAAACGTAAAAATATTACTCTTCTTTTACATACCATCCAGATTGAAAACTCTTTGAACGTTTAAAGTCAGAAAAAAAAAAAACCAACTGGTTTCTTTAGACAACTAAGATACCTTTTAATTTGAGTAATGAGAGGACCTCTAAGAGTTGTACGATTTAAAGTTTTATGGTCATGGTTAGTGGCTTTCTAGTATAAATTTCCAATGTTTAAACTTCAACGCAGAAACCACTACCGTTATGAAATGTTACTTTGTCTTTTTACATCTACTTATTATTTCTATTGATTTAATTAATTAATTTTCGTGTCTTGAAAAAAACTTTAGACTTTTCATTGAAGTCAGTGCAAGAACAATTGTAACCAGTCTCGTGTCCTTTACCTTAGTCTAGATCTCGAAGAATTTAAGTATATAAACTAGAAGATAAACAATCGATCCATTGAATTAGGTATATTTAGAGTCAAAGATTTATAATTTCGACTTTTATGATAATAATACGTAGAACATACGGAGGAATTTTACATTATTATGATGTTTTGATGTCACTGAACGACCTACGAATTTTTCCATCAGTAATAATACAACAATGATTATGGAACTGTAATTTATACATCGTTGAATTTACAAGTTTATTAATATATTACTGAAGACGTAATTTATTTATACGTAAAAGTATTACATAGGTAATTTTACAGAGAACTGACGACTTTTCAAAAGAAAAAAATTGTAAATGTCGTTATCAACGTATCATAATTATCCCTATTCTCGAATATTCTTGTACATAAAACCTAGACACTCGGACTTAAAATTTCTTCGTTGTATTTATAAAAATATATACAACTAAACCTCTTCTCGAATATATTTCTAAATATCCTTATTAAATGTACGTTATTCACCGTAAGTTAAAATTTACTTTTAGAAAACCCCTAAAAACATCATTTTATTCAGATAATTCCTGTCTTACAAACAAGGGGGTGGGGGTCATATAAGTGTACAACTTAAGGATTCGGGGTTACACTACCATAATTTTTCATGGGAATATCGAGTTAACCAATTCTGAGACGGATGTTATGTCCTCTGGGGTCAAGTTAAGGACCCAACCCGTCTAGGGGACTTTTTCCCTATCCGATGGGTGAGGTCATAAGAACCGGAAAAGACCACCGAGTCTACTATTTTTTGAGTGGATGTTAAACTTTCTGGACCCAAGTCAGGGACCCAACCCTTCTAGAGGACCTCCTCCCGTACCGTTGGGTGAGGTCATAAGAACGGACCTCGTAGGTCCGTTCTCAACCTGTACCGACTCACTGATTCGTGTCGGGTGTCGTATCAGAAACCTTTCATTAATGAAGACACACGTACTAGTCAGCACTGTCAGTCCAGTCTGAGAAACGTTGGGATACCTGACATCGGGAGGTCCGAGGAGACAGGTACCCTAAGAGGTCCGTTTTTATGGTCTCACCCAACGTTACGGGAGGAGGTCCCCTAGAAAAGGTGAGTCCTTGACTTGGATGTAGAAAACAGAGGACGTAGAGTCCACCTAAGAAATGGGTGACTCAGTGGTCCCTTCGGGAATTAATCTAAATCTACTACAGTATTCCTATCTCGGGGTTCTACCCTAACTTCCTTTACCGATAGGTAAGGTCATAAGAACGAACCTCTCGGAGTACCTGTCTCTACAGATTACCTGATGTCAGGTACCCCAACGTTTCTCAACTTGTGTTGACTCCTCGATTGTGTGTGTATTTCTTCTTTTCTGTGGTCTCGAAGGAGAGGGGTACACACTCCTGTATGACACTCTCCAACCAATAGACTTTTGGTTCTTCTATCAATAGTGGTCTTGGGTTAGCACGATCTGTGGGACTAGAGACTAAAGTCGGGCATCTTTCCACTCTTTTATTTAAATACGAAAATTCAGGGGATCCCTTAATGTAAAATAATATCGTTGTTTGACTTATTCTGTTTTGAGTTTAATAGGTTTCGTAAACAAAAGGAATTTTGTGCCTTATTGGGACGTCACTGTATGTTGGAGTGTGGATAGTGTTACCGATTAGTAATTTTCAGATGTTTATTATTTATAACTACTCCTACATCTCTTTACCTTAGAGTATGTGACAACCATCCTTACCTTTGACCACATCGATGATCTCGTTTGTCATACCTCCAGACTTTTGGATTTTTATCTGGATGGCGTCCTAGGTCGTTAAGACAACGACCTATATATAGACTTCTTTGGTTTTTGTAAATAAGTTTTTCTATAAATGTGAGGTTGTAAGTACCGTCGCAATAAACGTTATCGAATCTATACCTTCGTTCGATGTACAGGTAGTGGTTTATATACCTATTTCTTATACACCACACACACACACATATATATATATATACTTAATTCTTATTATAAATTCTAATTATAAATTCTAATTACTTTAATTTTCAATACAATTTTATATAAATGTAAGTTTACCGTTTTATACAAAAGTATCATTTAAATTAAATTATATTACATCATTTATAGGGAATAAAGGATGAAGTAAATATGTCATTGTAAGTTATGAGTTATAGACATAAGAACGATGAACAGAAATACATTCAAACGAACGACTATCAACAAATCCTTCTTTAACCAGTCTTTTTCAATATATACATATATATTGAAAGGTAGACATAGAGAGTTCAAAAGTACAGAGACACACACACACACACACACACACACACAAGTATATTATAGATCCTAAAAATCGACATAAATAACCTTCCTTGTCACAAACAGATTATGTATAACAGAAACTTACCCTTTGAAATAAATAAATAAATAAAAATTTTAAAAATCAAAAGTGAAATAAAATGAAATGTTATGACATAACCAAAACGGTATGTAACTGTACTTAGGTGGTGCCCACATGTACACTTGGGGGGAGGGTGGAGGGAGGGGTATTGTAGAGAGACCCAGTAGGGGAACGTGGTTGGGGTTCGTAGGACATAGGACGTAGCCTGTATCTGACCGCTAAGCAAAGAATGTACTATCACATGTACTAAGTTACGGTAAGAGGGTTTAGTAGGGTGGGAGAGGGAGAGGGAGTCTCAGGTTTTCAGGTGAGATGTGTAGATACAGAGAAAATGACAGAGCGTATGTCCCAGTAGTAACGGTAGAAAGATTTAAGGTATATATACACAATCATATGACATAACCACAAAAAGAAAGACCGAATGGAGTGAGACATATTAACCGAGGTCAAAGTAGGTAGAGTAATCTTGACTAAGTTTACATAAGAAAAATTGCCGACTCATTATGAGGTAACACATATACATGGTGTCTAAAGAATAGGTAAGTAGACGACTACCTGTAGATCCAACAAAGGTACAGGACCGATAATATTTGTCACGACGCTACTTGTAACCCCATGTACGCAGAGAAAGTTAAGACCAAAGGAGCCACACATACGGGGTGTCACCCTAACGACTCAGTATTCCGTCAAGATAAACGTTAAAAAATTCCTTAGAGGTGTTACAAGAGGTATCACTGACATGATCAAACGTAAGGGTGGTTGTCACATCCTCCCCAGGGAAAAGAGGTGTGGGAGAGGTCGTAAATAACGAACGTCTAAAAACCTGACGTCTGTAAGACTCACCACACTTCACCATGGAGTAACACCAAAACTAAACGTAAAGAGATTATTACTCACTACAACTCGTAGAAAAGTACACAAACAATCGGTAGTCATACAGAAGAAACCTCTTTACAGATAAATCAAGAAACCAGGTAAAAAACTGACCCAGTAAATAAAAAGACATTAACTCGACGTATTCAACGAACATATAAAAACTCTAATCAACAAACAGTCAACGAAGTAAACGATAATAAAAGAGGGTAAGTCTTCCGACAGAAAAGTGGAACGAATATAAAAGGAAACAACACGTCTTCGAAAATTAAAATTAATCTAGGGTAAACAAATAAAAACGAAAATAAAGGTCTTAAAACCCCCCACCTAGTATCTCCTAGGACGACACTAAATACAGCCTCTCACAAAAGGATACAAGAGGAGATCCTCAAAATATCAAAGACCAGATAAATCTAGAAATTAGATAAAACTCAAATAAAAACACACACTATAATCTTTCACTAGATCAAAGTAAGAAAATGTTCACCAACTGGTCAAAAGGGTCGTGGTGAACAATTTCTCTAACAGAAATGAGGTGACATATAAGAACGGAGGAAACAGTTTCTATTCCACAAGTATACACACACCTAAATAGAGACCCGAAAGATAAAGTAAGGTAACTAGATATAAAGACAGAAACACGGTCATGGTATGACAGAACTACTGACACCGAAACATCATCTCGGACCTCAGTCCGTCCAACTAAGGAGGTCAAGGTAAGAAGAAAGAGTTCTAATGAAACCGATAAAGTCCAAAAAACATAAAGGTATGTTTAGAACTTTAATAAACAAGATCAAGACACTTTTTATAGCGACCATCGAACTATCCCTAACGTAACTTAAACATCTAACGAAACACATCATACGAGTAAAAGTGATATAACTAAGAAGACTAGGTACATGTACCATATAAAGAGGTAGATAATCACAGGAGAAACTAAAGAAAGTAGTCACAAAATACCAAAAGATATATATCCAGAAATCAAAGAAATCCATCTATATAAGGATTCATAAAATAAGAAAAGCAACGTTACCACTTACCTTAACAAAGGAATTAAAGAAAAAGATGAAAGAGTAACAATTACATATCCTTACGTTCCCTAAAGACACACAACTAAAATATAGGACGTTGAAATGATATAAGTAACTAATCGAGATCATTAAAAGACCACCTCAGAGATCCCAAAAGATACATCTCCTAGTACAGTAGACGTTTGTGACTCTCAAAATGAAGAAGAAAAGGTTAAACCTAAGGAAAATAAAGAAAAAGACGAGACTAACGACATCGGTTTTGAAGGTCTTGATACTTTTTTTTTTCGGTATAATAATAGAGTTATCTACGTCTCTTCCGGAACCTGTTTTAAGTTGTAGGAAAATACTATTTTTGAGAGGTCTTTCGTCCTTATCTTCCTTGTATGGAGTTGTATTATTTTCGATATATACTGTTTGGGTGTCGTTTGTAATAGGAGTTACCACTTTTTAACTTTCGTAAAGGGGATTTCAGTCCTTGTTCTGTTTCCACGGGTGAAAGTGGGGATGATAAGTTGTATCAAGACCTTCAAAACCGGTGTCGTTAGTCTCGTCTTTTTCTTTACTTACCCTTTGAAATTTTCTTCTTTTACAAGACTTAATGGTTATTTTGATAGGTTATTCGAGAGTCGTTGGTGTATACATGTAGATAGGTCACAACACTTACTTTGTGACTTTTTTAGTCGGGGGACCCTATTTTAATAACTCAGACCTCTTGTCTTTCTCTTTTCTAACTTCTGTTCACTTGTCTCAGATTTGCTGGCCACCCTGTAGTAGTTACTTGGTTATATGTGTAACATCTTTAGTGTCTTCCTCTTCTTTTTTTCTTTCTTCTCTTATGTTATAGACTTTTTTTTTTACCAACTTTTCAAGGTTTTAAACTACTTTATAAATTAACGTTTATAGTTTCTTTGATGTACATAAGGTTCATACCACTTGAGTCTCTTGTTTTAATTCTGTGTAATAATAGTTTGTAAGTTTTTTGTTTCTCTCTTGGGACCCTCGTCTTTCTCCTTTCACTCAGTAGTTCATGTTTCTTAGGAGTTATTTTAATAATTGTCTAAAGAATTATGTTACAAATCTCCGGTCTTCAGTTCCCAGACATATAAATGTGACTATTTTCTCTTTTTATAGAATTGGTTCTTAGGATATAGGTTATTTTTACAGGAGGTTTTCACTCCCCATTTAATTCTGTAAGAGTTTGTTGTGTTTGACTTTCTCAATAATGGTGATCTGGACGGGAGCTCGACCTGTATGAGTTTTCTCAGGACGTCCCCACTTTACTTTTTTGTATTCCGTTGTTGTGGTTCAGTGTACTCCTTTATTTTTGTTAAGTGGTTTACATTTGTATACCTGTTAACATCTCGGTCATAAAAAGATTGTCACCAAACATTCAGGTAAATAACAAAAGATGTTCTAAGTTCTTTACTTTTAGAATAAATTTTAATAATGAGATTTTCGATTATGATAATATTGTCACCAAATATTAAGTTACAAAACAAATTTTGTGTTGAATTCTCTCACACACGAATCAGCGAGTCAACATGGACTGAGACGTTGTGGCATCTGACATCCGACGGTTCGAGGAGACTGGGACCCCTAAGAGGTCCTTTCTTATGAACTCACCCAACGATACGGGGGAAGGTCCCCTAGAAGGGTTGGGTCCTTAGTTTGGGTCCAGAGGGCGTAACGTCCTCCTAAGGAAGGACAGACTCGCTGGTCCCTTCCTTCGGGAATTCTTTGACACAAACTTTCAACAGAAATCTCGTGTGGTACATATTTCTCCCACGGGGACCACCGAGTGTACCATTTGTTAGATGGATGTCACGTCCTCTAGACCGAAATTAGGAACTAAATCCTTCTAGGGGACCTCTTTCTTTACCGATGAGTGAGGTCATAAGAACGGACCTCTTAAGGTACCTGTCTCCTCGGACCATCTAATATCACGTACCCCACCGTTCTTCGTTAAAGACTATTAATACACTAGTAAAAGAGTTTTTGTAAAACAAGAATATCATGTTACCATTTATACGAAAACGTACCGTACTTACAATTAATATTTCAACACCCTAACCTGTACGAACTTATATCTTCGGTCTAAGTTCTATAAAAAATGTTTCACTGGTCACTTTCTTCACACGATTTTTATAAACAGTTACCTTGAAAATAACTTTCACGTTATCTATGAATATCCGAAGTGTCTCTTCTCTTTAATGAAGATGATAAAGTAGTCACAATAAAAAAAATTTCACACTCCTTTCTAAAAATCACTATCCACGAATATTGAAACGATCATTTTACAGGCGATATATTTTAATATTATGGAGTATTACATGAAATTCTTAAACACTCATAAAATGTAAAATTTTAATAGAAATACTTTTTCGACATATTTGTTACCTATTTATAGATACCTTTGATTTTTGGAATTTAATCACAACATTGAAATTCTATTATTAGGAGTACCGTGGACACTCTATATCTTATACGTGTTTCCTTTTTCTCTTAATTTTATAAGATGATGCTTATTACTCGTTTTGAGCTTTCTTTTGTCGGTATGTCCCTTACTCCCTAAATTTTCATCGACATTTTATACATCTTTCGTTTATCGTTTTATCGTCAAGAACTAAAAGTCGTATGAAATTGACATTTACTTTGTTTAAGAAATTAGTTATCTGTCTCCAACCGTCTTATCTTTTTGTGTGTACTAGGTTGATATACGACAGATATTCTCTCAGCGAAGTCTAGGTTTATGTTTGAATGGTTTTCGCTTTCTTACCTTTTTCTATAGGGTACGTTTATCTTTGAATTTCCCTCGTACCACCGATATGATCGTAATTTATTTTATCTAAAATTTAGTCTTTTCAAATTTTTCTGTTTTTTACTGTAATATATAATAATTTTTTAACTTATGTTGTCTTTGTTTTCTGTTAATATTCGTAAATAAATGTGTGTTGTTCTTTGGTAGTCTTATATCCTTTATTTTAAACTGTCTTAACTTCTTCTTTATCGAGATGTCATTATCAACTTCTATAATTATTGAGTGACCCAAAGGGACTACCAAGTCTACCATTTCTTAGACGGACGTTACATCCTCTGACCCAAACTATGGACCCAACCCTTCTAAGGGACCTTCTCCCGTACCGTTGGGAGAGGTCATAAGAGTGGACCTCTTAGGGGTACCTGTCTCCTCGGCCCTTTCGATGTGTGACATCCCAGTGTTTCTCAGTCTGTACTGACTCACTGATTCGTGTCGTGTCGTTATTGAGTGATAGCTGTTATCTATCGTTTTTGTCTATCTTTTCTTCATTTTTTATCTTCTGAATTTGTCGTGTTATTTAGTTGGTATAGATTGTCTGTGAATATCTTGTGAAATGGATTACTGTTCTTATATGCGGAAGAAGAGTCCACGTGTACCCTACAAAACCCCCTGTCTTGTGTATAATCCAGTATTACACTCGGAATTCTCTAGAATTTTCGATAGTATGTTTCATTAAGAGGTTAGGTTACCCTGACTCAATATTTAGTCATTCTCTTCCTTTTCACGTTTCAATTGTTTTATCCGTTTAATTTGTTATAAAAAATTTGTTTACCTAATTTCTCTTTAAGTATTCCCTTTAATTTTTCATGTCTACTTATTTTAATTCGATGCGGTATTACTTTGAATATTCTACTTCGATTTTATTATGATTTCCCTTTACATATCGATATGTCGAATGTAATCTTCAAGAGTTTAGTCTTTCGATTGAAATTTTGAATTCCTTGATCTTTTTTCTTGACTTTATCTTATCTTATTGATATTTTTTAACAGTTACTTGGGTTTTCAGTCAAGAAGTTTTTTCAGTTGTTTTAACCGTTTGGAAATCGAGAAATTTATTCTTTTTCTCTTCTGAGTTTAATGATTTTAGTCTTTATTTTCACCTGTATAATGATGGTAAAAATGTCTTTACTTTTCTTAACATTCTCATAATACTTGTTGACGTACGACTTTTTTAACCTATTTAATATACTTCATCTGTTTAAAGATCTTTGTTTTGGATGTTTCTGGTTTAATACTTCTGTGTCCTTTAGACTTATCTGGATCCTTCCTCCGTCTTCGATCCTTCCTCCGTCTTAGTCATAAACGTACAGTGAGTTGTTTCTTTTAGAGATCTAGAAGGTACCACTGAAGATAGTTTGTAAATTTCACCCTGATTATTGTTAGGAAGAGTCAAAAACGGTTTTATAATGTCTCTAGTGAAAGATTGAGTAAGATACTTTAGTCTTAATGGGACTATAGTTTCTGTTTAAGTTATGTTCCTTTTCTTTTAATATATGATTATAGAATTTCTTGGGAAGACGGTCACGTCCTCTGTATTCTCTGAACACAAGTCAAGGACCCAGTCCTTCTAGGGGATCTCCTCTGGTACCGTTAGGTGAGGTCATAAGGACGGACCTCTTAGGGTATCTGTCTCCTCGGACCACCTGATATCCGGTGTCCCAGAGTTTCTCAACCTGTGGTGACTCGTTGATTTTGTGTGTGTGTGTGTGTGCAGGAAATACTTATAACTACGTTTTTAGGAGTTAGATTTTTTTTTCACTTTCCCGAAGAGACCACCGAGTCTACCATTTTTTAGACGGACGTTACACCCTCTGGTTCCAAGTTAGGGACCTAGTCCTTCTAAGGGACCTCTTCCCTTATCGATGGGTGAGGTCATAAGAACGGACCTCTTAAGGTACCTGTCTCCTCGGACCGTCTGATGGTCTTTTTTCTTTTAATATATGGGTATTACGTTTTTCGGAGTTATTTTATGATTGTTTAACTTAAGTTGTGGTGAGCAAAATTTTACTAACATGTGATACTGGTTCCCCTTAAATAAGGACCTTACGTTCCTACCCCAAGTTGTATACTTTTAAATAGTTACATTATATCATGTAATTCTTTTATTTCCCCTTTTGAGTGTACTAATAAAGGTAAACTGTCTTAAGTTGTGAAAAAGTACTATTTTCGTAAGTCACTTGATCTTTCTCTTCCCTCAATGGAATTGTATTATTTTCGTTGGTTACTCTTACGTGTCGTTTGTAATATGAGTTGTCATTTTTTACTTTTCATGAAGAAAATTTTAGTTCTTTTTACGTTCCTACGGGTGGAAACTGTGACATGAGCTGTTTAAGACCTTCAAGATTGGTCTCGTTAATTTTTTCCTTATCTTCTGTAGGTTTAACCTTTCCTTCTTCATTTTAACAGAAAGAAAGGTCTACTATATTAAATTATACATTCTTTGTGATTTCTAATAAGTATGTGTGTTTGATAATCTTGATTATTTACTTAAGTCGTTTCATCGTCCTGCGTTTTAGTCAACGTAAACAAATGTGATGTTACTTATTGGACCTTCCTTTAAAACTTGTATTAAAATAATTGTTATCGTAATTTTTCTCATTTTATAAATCCTTAAGGAAATTTGATCTTCACTTTCCCAACGAATTATTCTTGTTATTTTACGAAATTCTTTAAAATTTTCTGTATTTATTCACCTTTATAGAGAAAAAGTACTTACCCTTCTAAATTATAATAGTTCTACAGTTATGATGGATTTTATTAGATGTCTAAGCTAATTTAAAGATAGTTATTGGTTTCTACAAAAGAAGTCTTTATCCTTTTGGGTAAGACTTTAAGTGTACCGAATGTTATTGGTACTGTCGGAGTTTTTTCTTATTGTAACCTCCTAAGGGAGGATTAAAGTTTTGAATGACGTCTCGATGTCATTAGTTTTATACACCTTGACCGTATTTCTGGTTGTATGTCCGGTTACCTTATCTGACCGATCAGATCTTTATTTAGGGGTGCATATACACGTTTACTAAAAACTGTTCTCAAGATTCTAATGAGTTTCCCCTTTCCCATTTGAAAAGTTGTTTATCACGTCCCTTTTGTGTATGGTCTGGTCATAAAATGAAAACTTAATAAGATTGGTCTATTAATGAGACATCCGTTGTTAAACAAAAACAGGACCCAAGATCTTTGTTACATTATTTAATCGTTAAAGGTTTCCAAAGGAAGTCAGTCAGGTAAAATTACAGACGAGACCATGACAAGTGGTGAAACAATTGTACGGAACGACAGAGACTGTCGGTTACGACATGTCAAAGTCTTCCTGGTGGTGATCCCTTTAAAAGTACTTACGACTCTAGGAGAGTAATAACGTATTTCTCTCATATGGGACTTGGGGTCTCTCTCCTCTGTCCATCGATACTTACCGAGAAAACCATAATTAGGTAAATTTGTAAAGGATATAAGGACTTGGAAACCTAAGTAAGGAGATGTGACATGGTCTCTTAAGACGTAGGAGTCAACGTAAATCAATATAAATATAAATCCAATATAAAAAAAGTTCACGGTAAGTTCGTTATCTCATTCTTAATGTAGGTGAACGAAGAATAAGTTTAGTACTTAGTTAGTGAATATTAACATACGTATAGTTATATCAGTTGGACTAGTTTAATACAATAAAGGAAGAAACAGATTGTGAATGTCTTAACTAAGAGTGTATATAAAGAGTTCAAAGATAATCGTTAGTTTACAATTTGTTAAAAAGGAACTTATTCGATGTGACGTAAACCCCCTTGTGATCTACACGGAGATTGATACTTTGAGTTCAAGTACTGTTCCATCTCCTCTACTCAGAATTCCCCTGAACCTTATTGATTCTGTTCCATCCGTCTAAATAAGTCCGTCCTATTCATTTCTTATTGAAAGGACTATTCTTTATAATCACTTACCCAATAACTCTTCCCCGTGGTTCTATAAGTCTAAAAATTTTAGGTGATTCTTCGAGATGCCCCTTCCGTGACCGTGGAGTGGGGTCATGAGAACGGACCTTTTAGGTTACCTGCCTCCTCGGACCACCCGACGTCAGGTACCCCAACGATTTTCAACCTGTGCTGGCTCGCTGAAGGGGAAGTGAAAAGTGAAAGTACGTAACCTCTTCCTTTACCGTTGGGTGAGATCATAAGAACGGACCTCTTAGGGTCCCTACCCCCTCGGGCCACCCGACGGTAGATACCCCAGTGTGACTCAGCCTGTGTTGACTTCTCTGAATCGCCGTCGCCGTCGTCGTTCTTCGAGATTAATTTTGTGACTTCTATACCTAGAAAGGGTTAGTTACGAGGTTTGACGTGACATTAAGTCCTTGTATGTCCTAGTCTGAAACTCAGATATAAAACTTATAAAATCAGGAAACCGATCTTTTCAAATTTTTTTCAGAAAGTTCCAGTTTGCATATACGGGAGATGAAGGAACGTGTACGAAATTCGTCTCTAATATCCGAACATAAAAGACAGAGGTGAGATATTTGAGAAGTCACTTCGGTCTTCGTCGATCTATATCAAGAGTAATACCGTTACGAGATAACGAGGACGGTGAATCTGATAGTTTGTCACGCATGTTGTTCGTGAAGTGATGTGTGGTTGACATTGTCTATTCATTGTCATAACGGTGACGTTGTGTAATAGTCATAGGACAAAGGTGGCCGTCACTAAAGTAGGGGCAAAAATTTATATTTTCGTACTTTATTATTTAGGGTCTTAGGATAGAAATATTAACCAAAGTACTTTGATGAATGTTATCATTTTAAGAGTCAAACACAAACCACTCCTACTACCACTGGTAAGATCTATAAAGTTCATCTTTTTCTAAATTGTGTCATTTTGTATAAAAAAATTTTGACTACTTTTCCGATCTACAAAGTTCTAAATCCTTTTAGAATACACCAAGAGACTAAACGGCGATTGTCAATCCCGCAGTATTACTACGTGTTTGGTTTTTGTGAAAACCGGTGTTTTATGTAGACCAAGGTCTATGATACGTCTTCTAAAAGTTTTTTTGAAAGTCTTTGAGGTCGTTTTTAAAGTACAGACTATCTCGAGTATAAACATGAACGAAGATGATCTCTCTAATATTATTCTGAAGGAAGAAGGTTGAGAAGAAAGAGGTCAAAGAAAATAAACACCTACGACGACGAGTCAGTGAGACAGTACAGACTAAGAAACACTGCGGAACCTACCGTCATACGGTCCAAGGAGACAGGAGGTGATAGAGGGTCTCAAACGAGTTTAAGTACAAGTAACTTGGCCACTACGATAGTTTGGTAGAGTAGGAAACAGTGGGGGAAGAGGAAAACGGAAGTTAGAAAGGGTCGTAGTCTCGGATAAGGTTACCCAGTGGAGAAGGATAGTCCACTGGTTTCATGATCTCGAAGTTGAAATCGTAGACAGGAAGGTTACTTATAAGTCCCAACTAAAGGAAATCCTAACTGACCATACTAGAAGAACGTCAGGTTCCTTGGTAGTTAAGAAACCGTGAGTCGGAAGAAATATCAGGTTGAGAGTGTAGGTATGTACTGATGACCTTTTTATTGTCGAAACTGATATACCTGGAAATAACCGTTCCATTACAGAGACGAAAAAAAAAATTATATTTAAATAAAATTAACCTCCAATTAATGAAACGTCGACCTCTTCCGTTACCGTGGGGTGAGGTCATGAGAACGGACCTTTTAAGTACCTACCTTCTCGGACCATCCGACGTCAGGCACCTCAGTGATTTTCACCTGTACTGACTCGTTGAAGTGAAAGTGAAAGTGTGTGACCTCTTCTTTTACCGTTGGGTGAGGTCACAAGAACGGACCTCTTAGGGTCCCTACCGTCTCGGACCACCCGACGGCAGAGACCCCAGCATGTCTCAGCCTGTGCTGACTCGCTGAAGTGAAAGTGAAAAGTGAAAGTACGTGACCTCTTCCGTTACCGTTGGGTGAGGTCATGAGAACGGACCTTCTAGGGTACCTACTTCCTCGGACCATCCGACGTCAGGCACCCCAACGCTTCTCAGTCTGTGCTGACTCACTGAAGTGAAAGTGAATGAAATGTTATAACATAACCAAAACGGTATGTAGTTGTACTTAGGTGGTGTCCACATGTACACAAGGGGTAGGACTTGGGGGGAAGGAGGAGGGAGGGGCATGGTAGGGAGACCCAACAGGGTCACATGGTCGGGGTTCGTAGGTCATAGTACGTATCTTGGACCTGACCGCTAAGCAAAGTATATACTATAATATGTACAAAGTTACGGTAAGAGGGTTTAGTAGGGTGGGAGAGGGAGAGGGTGTCTCAGGTTTTTTGACAAGATATATAGACACAGAGAAAACGGCAGAGCGTATGTGACAGACACAAACAGTATCGAAAGGAAGGTTCCTGTTTGTAGAAAATCACAGTGTCGACGTGAGTGGTAAACGTCACTAAAACCTAAGGTTCCTTTATTTTAGACAGTGACGAAGGTTAAAGGGGGAAGATAAACAGTACTTCACTACCCTGGTCTACGGTACTAGAATCAAAGAAAGTTCAACTCAAAGTTCGATTAAAAAAGTGAGAGGAGAAAGTGGGAGCAGTTCTCCGAGAAATCAAGAAGTGAAAGACGGTAATGTCATAATAGTAGACATATGGACTCCAACAATTATAAAGAGGACCGTTAGAACTAGGTCCAAACACTAAGTAGGTCGGGTCCTAAAACGTACTACATGAGACGTATCTTTAATTTTTTGTCCTACTGTTATATGTCGGAAAACTATGATTAAAGGGTTAAAACTTGGTCAATCGAGAAGGTATGGGTCAAGATTGACGACGAAGAACTGGACGTATGTCGGTAGAGAAATTCTTGAAAAGTGTCAAACATCACTAGACGTGTCAGTTTCCGAAACCTCATCAGTTACTTCTTTATATATATATATATATATATATATATATATATATAAACCTTAGGGGAACGAAAGAGGTACTAGGTTACTTACAACCGTTAACCTAGAGACCAAGGAGACGTAAAAGATATGGGTCGAACATGTAGACCTTTAAGAACCAAGTGTATGACGACTTCGGAACGAACTCCTAAAACTCGTATCTTACACTTTACTCATGTTAAATACCATAAAACTTGTAAGAAGTCGTAATAACGGAGAATAAAAGTTTAGGATTTGGAACCATCTCTAAGTCTGAGAACCATCACTAATATCCCTTTTTGTTTAATACCTGAAGGTCGACCTCTTGTGACTTTCTACCTTTCGACGCGACTCTTCCATATAATTGAAGACGAACTAACACAATTATCAATAAGTGTCCCGTCTAATTCTGAACGAATATCTTCTAAGACGTACGGTAGAACTTTTTAATCCTAGAAGAAGGTTGGAATGTAAAGATTCATTGTGGACTATAAAGATTTTATTCCTTTTCACTCTAGTCTAATGAAATCCTTCTATAGGACTTAATGTCTTACTTTTATTTGATCTTTCTATTCTATGACCTTCGTTTGTCTAACGACTTTTCTGATAACATTATAAGGTCCCTTTTTACTACTTCCGAGTTAATTTATTTCATTGATGTCTCAAATTTTATTCCCTACTAATATTCCATAAAGTTGTATTTTAATTGAATTTAATCGTTAACTTATACAAAGGAGGGAAAAGGATATGGTGGAAGACGAAAAAGTGTGGATGTAGGGTAAGTTAACTAATGACAATGTTGTATATAAGAAGGGTAAACAATTTATGTAAGGGATGTAGATATAGATATCGATGACAGACATATCTTAGAGAGTAGTAGAGGGTGGTCCTACTGAGTCCGTGGAGGATGTTTTCTCTGTTTATTTACTTAGTAAGGAGTCTCGTTTTGGAAGTTACCAAAGTATATCAAATTTCTTTTTTTTTTAGGTTTGAGAAACTATTTTAGCCTACGTATATATTATAGAAATAATCTTGTCGTAAGACAGGAGGAGATAAACACCCGTAGTAGAAAAGGTAGGAGATCTTCTCTGAATAGAAGGACTAAAGGTATACTAAAACTAGTTACAGTAGTTAATGAAATACCAGTCTCTCCAAAGACCCTCCTCTCGTACCGTTGGGTGAGGTCATAAGAACGGACCTCTTAGGGGTACTTGTCTTCTCGGACCGTCCGATGTCAGGTATCCCAACGTTTCTCAGCCGGTACTGACTTCGTTGAATCGTGTGTACATGTGTCTCTCTAAGCGATATATTCTTTTTGTCTCGTTCAGCATAACACGGGGACGAACTGGAGTCTCTATATAGGTCCATAACCATAAACGTGAAGTACTGTTTATCTACCCTTTTGTCACTTTTGTCACTGTCTGAAATAAAAGAACCCGAGGTTTTACTGACGTCTACTACTGACGTTGGTACTTTACTTTTCTGAGAACAAGGAACCTTCTCTTTAATACTGTTTGGATCTGTCGTATAATTCTTCGTTTATGAAATGAAACGGATGTTTCAAGGTATATCGGAAACCTACACTCTCAACCTATTATTTTTACCGAAATTTCCCCTCCACCACGACTCATGGGGAGTGCATACCTATACTCCTAACTTATTATTTTTTCCGAATTTTTTTATCATCCCTCCCGACTCACAGAAGTTTAACACCACAATCTCTTCTGAGAACTCTCAGGGAACCTGACGTTCCTCTAGTTTGGTCAGTCAGGATTTCCTTTAGTTGGGGTTTATAAGTAACCTTCCTGACTACGACTTCGACTTCGAGGTTATGAATCGGGTGGACTACACTTCTTGACTGAGTAACCTTTTCTGAGACTACGACCCTTTCTAACTTCCGTCCTCCTCTGTCCCTACTATCTTCTAATCTACCAACTTACCGTAGTGGCTGAGTTACCTGTACACAAACTCGTTCGAGGCCCTCTACCACTTCCTGTCCCTTCGGACCACAGGACGTCAGGTACCCCAGTGTCTCAACCTGTGCTGAATCGCTGACTTGTTGACCGTATACCGAGTTTATCTAGATTAGTTACAGAGATGGATTAAAAAATGGATTGAAGACAAGGTTGATGAGAACCTTATAGAACTGACAGACTACAGTAAGACGCAAAACTCTTATACTTTGTTTTTATGTTCTTTGACATTTTAATTTCTTCCTTGAAGATAGGAACCAAACTCGATATGATCCTGCAAACACTAAAAGTTACAAACTTATTCTCGTCTTTCAGAGAAAAAATAAATGTTAACAAACTTAATTTTAAGACGTAGTATAATACCTTCTTTTTCCTCTCCTCCTTTTTTGTGACTAAGTATGATACGGTTTTGTGGACGTGAAGTCACTAGACCTATCCGTCAAAGTACAAAAGACTGAAATATATAAAACGGGAAAAGAGTTTTTAAGAAAGGTAAGGAATAGATCTAAGTAAGATATAAAGAAAATGATTACACGAGTTCAGAGTAGAAGGTAATTAGGAAGAGTTTGAAAAGAAAGGTTCGTGTAAGGTACACATAAAGATAGTGTTAGAAACGGTATAATATTTAATGGGTGTAAATATATACTTAAAAGGTACGTTGATCCTCAGGAAACTTTCCTTTCTGGTAGAGTATAAATAGATAAATAATGAAATGTCCTCTGATTCAAAACGAGTTATGTTCGAATGACTTATTTACAATGACGAGTCAGTGATTCAGCACAGGCTAAGAAACTCCGAGGTACTCGACATCGGATGATCAGAGGAGACAGGTACTCTAAGGGGTCCGTTTTTATGACCTCACCCAACGATAAAGGAAGAGGTCCCGTAGAAGAGTTTTGGTTCTCTAGTTTGTACACAGAGAACGTAAGCGTCCGCCTAAGAAGTGGCGACTCGGTTGTCCCTTCGGGATTTATTTCACCCTATTAAGTACAGGTACTCTTTTATAAAAAAAGGAATAACGTAGGTTCTGTCTTAAAATAATAAAAATTAGTGTTGTCTATAAACAAAGGTCTCTTCCGTTACCGTTGGGTGAGGTCATGAGAACGGACCTTTTAGGGTACCCACCTCCTCGGACCATCCGACGTCAGGTACCCCAGCGTTTCTCAGCCCGTGCTGACTCGCTGAAGTGAAAGTCAAAAGTGAAAGTACGTAACCTCTTCCTTTACCGTTGAGTGAGGTCATGAGAACGGACCCCTTAGGGTCTCTGCCCCCTCCGACCACCCGACGGCAGATGTCCTAGCGCGTCTCAGCCTGTGCAGACCTCGTTGAATCGTCGTCGTCGTTATCTATAAACAACGTATTATGAACGACAGTAAATAGATGTGTAATATATTCTTAGTTTTTTATTTACTTAATTGTACTTATAGACGTAGTCGTATAATTGGGTCCGTATACCGGTTATGGAAAAAAGCTAAAAAGGAGTCAAGAAAAGAACATATAACTATAAATGTCTTTTTTTTTTTTTTTTGGATATACACCGACTGTTATACTATATAAACGGTTACACTCCAGTACCGTTTTACTTTCTGGTTCTCTATCGTGTATCATCGTGACTTATACTAAACTAAGTTGAAAATAAGTCAAGTCAATTTTTAAGTCAAATATAGTGGAATTGTCGTCCGTAACTTGTAGACGATGTTCTTTACTTCAAACAATCTGTGATATCTTCTATGTTTATATCCTTTAACAGATGTTTTTCTACAATTAAAATCACTACGTACCTCCTTTTCTCACATGTGAAACCCTTGATGTAGAATTTCAAGTTAAAACTTTGTGATCTTAGAAAATCTAATTGTACTACAATGTTACCTAGTAAGTATTTAAGTCGGTTGTCGACCAGTCTAGAAATACTTGAAACTTTAGTACGGAAACTATGACGTTTCTTCATATATTGTTAATTCAGATGTGTATATTTGTATCACAACGGTAATTAGGTCGTTAAGTAAAATATAGTCTAAACACTGTTTGTTTAACTCGTCCCTGAAAATGTGGTCACACATGAATAAAACACCGACAGAGGGTGACAAAACCGTTCTGAAAGTTTACAAAAGAACGAGGTAGTAGAAGGTCGTCCTTTCGGTTGTCGACACCGGTTCCGTTGTTAAAACCGTCATAATTACGGGTCTACTGTTGGAGACCTCATAGAGAGAGAGGTCGTCATCGTCACTGTAGACCTGGTAAAAGGTGTGAACTCTTGTAGAACCGAGTTGAGGTGTGTATGTCGACGACACCTCGGTAGTCTTTATCCAAGGTTCATCCCTTTGCCGTTAAACTCTGTGTTAGCAAGAGACTAATCCTGTGATAAGTGCAACACATTCACACCTACGTATTAATGAGAAACACGAAACACTTATCTAAATTCCGATATCAAACAAACAAAATTTTTTATCTCTTAATTTATATGAGTACAGAGGTTACGTGACATAAATCAATACAGATATATAAGGTCAAAAAGTATATAGACACATGTATACTTTTGTATAGTAGTAGTCTCAGTTAGAAAGTCTGTTAAATCGAAACCTCTCGAAAACTGAGAATACCCTACTTTGTTGAGGGAAATACTTAAGGAAACCATGTACCACCACCACCAAGGTTGACAATGTTGGGGTGCTTGACATCTAACGGTCTAAGGAGACAGGTACCTTAAGAGATCCGTTCTTATGACTTCACCGGTAAAGAAAGAGGTCTCCTAGAAAGACTGGATCCCTAGTTTGGGTCCAGAGGACGTAACGTCCGTCTAAGAAATGACCGACTCGGTGGTCCCTTCGGGCGAAACCACGTATTTATGACATATAAATGACGATTCGGTATGTACAAAACTCTTTTATGGTAAGTTTAATGAATTTGTGTCGGGATGATGACAACTCCTATAATATTAGGACGGTGACCCCTTTTTGTATATTCTTTAAGTTTTCTTGACTATTTGATTTGTCGTAGAGTTGTACACGTAAGGAATTTTTGGAACTCCACGTAGTTAAGAAATAAAAATTTATAAACAAAAAGTTATAAGTAAATAAATGAACTACAGAACTAACGTCGTGTGTCGTAGAAAAGAAACACCGTACGTCCGAATGAAAGGGGTTGTGTGTACCCTAAAACCAAGGAGGTGGTTGCTATAGTTTGGATACAGGGGACGTAAGCGTCTGTCTAAGAATTGGTCACCTGTTGGTCCCTTCAGGAGTGTAGTAATTAAGAATTAATATCGTAGTTAATGATGGATAGATAGTTCTTAACACGCTAATTGATGTGTAAAAATAGAAGGAATTAAGAATATTTGGACACTTTATCTATGAGGGTAAAGTACCTATTCTATTTATTTCGGGTCTCTTTAGTTTCCATTGTATTGAGTATTCAGCACCTCGATCTAAAGTTTGGAGGTAGACGAAAGTTTCCAGTGACAGAAATAGAGACAAGGAGGGGACGTCGTGGATCTTGTCAACAAACGGTTAGTAATGTAAAAGACTTTATGTAAAATATTTCTCAGTCAACACATATTTATGTTTTCGTTCTCGATCTCTTCTTCCTAAAGGTTAAACTTATCCCATTTAATAATTCTTTATTATCTTTTTTACATTAACTATTAAACAGTAATTCTCTATTAACCTTCAACTGTTCCGTCTAATCGTTCGACTACCCGAACAGACGTTAGTGTCAAGGTTTCACTATAAAACTATAGCGAAACATCACCATAGTTTACATCACGACTTACTTCGGGAGACTTAATAGAAATAAACCATCGTTATAAATAAGATTTCAAACGTTAAGGACTGTTGATAACAAATGTTTAGTAGAAGAAGATGAAGAGATCAAGGTCGTTTTACACTCATAAGATGAATTATTCGAGGTTACGTCAGTCTACACTTCAACAAAGAGGGAGATGAAAAAGTTCAGTGAAAACCAAATACTCTTATAAAGAATTTCTTAATTTAATAAAAAATAACTTAAGTCAGTGAATTCTTTAGACTCCCCTTTTAATTACTGTATCTAATAACATATCAAAAATGTTGAAGTGGTTATCTTTTATGAGGAATTACATTTTTTTTATAATAAAATTTGTTTTCATGATTTATTGGACCTAAAAATTCTACTCTAGTCTACTATATTACAATTCAGTTTTTTCTCTTATCATGTACTTTAATTATTTCTAGTGTGTTAATCTAATTTTTTTTTTGTTAGGGTTACATAAATTTCAAGTCCGAGTCTGCGATTCAACACAGGTTGAGAGAACGTTGTGGTACCTCAAATCGGGTGGTCAGAGGAGCTAGGTACCCTAAAGAGTCCGTTTTTATAACCTCACCCAACAGTAAAGGAAGAGGTCCCCTAGAAGGGTTGGGTCCCTAGTTTGAGTGAAAAGAACGTAACAGTCCTCCTAAGAAATGGTGATTCGGTGGATTCTGTTAAATATTCGTAAATGAAATGGAAAAAATTTGACAGACACAAAAGTTCCAGAGTGTAGGGTTGTCCATGTTAATCGAGTGACTCCTGTTAATCGTGAAACCCACGTATGTCCGAACTGATACGATATCGGAAGATCGAGTTCCAAAACTAGTTGTGAACGAAACGGACAGAACCAGGGGTTTAGAGAGACGATTTAAAGACTACCCAGAGGACCAGACGGTGAGTAGGGTTGATCATAGTTTTCATGTTCGATCGATCCGACAACAAAAGCAAATCAACGGATCAACACAGACTAAGAAAACGTTGGGGTACCTGACATCGGGTGGTCCGAGAAGACAGGCACCCTAAGGGTCCATTCTTATGACCTCACCCATCGGTAAAGGAAGAGGACCCCCAAGGAGGAATGGGTCCCTACCTTGGACGTAGAGGACGAAACGTCCGTCTAAGAAATGGTGACTCGGTGGTTTCGACCCGACAACAAACAGAAGGTAAAGACGGTGACTTTAGAGATGCACAAAATTGTAGAAACGTCCAGGGTCGTAAAGGTCGTAAGGAGAGGTTATTTTCGTCAGGAGTGAGTAGTAGAAACGTAGTGAAAACACGGTGCACTGATTTCTCCACTGATTTCTCAGTAGGGTGACAATGATGACTCTAAGTCATCTAAAAGAACTCAGTTGTGAAAGGTAAAACGATATACTGAAGGTAACTAAAAGGAGAAATTTTCCGATAAGAGATTATTAAAGTACACTGAATAAAGTAAAACCCTTTTACTAAACCTCTTTCACGGTCCAAGGTCGGGGCCACCTAGGTCCCACTAAGCTTCCACCCCTGCCTCAGCCGCAGGAACCTTTATTGAATAAATTAATGTCTATCTCTCCCTGATCTTTTAATCGTCTCTTTTTCTCCGACTTATTGAACCAAATGTACCTTATGGTTAGTAGTGGATGTATCCGGTGTCCGCAGAAGGGCAAGAGGGCTTCCTCTCCTCCGTGACTCCGGGGGGACTAGGCTAGAATCTTCGGGTCCGTTTTAATCGTCCGAACCACCCATGGGTACGTGGTCTACCCTTAAGCCGGTCTTTTATCATCCTCTCTTTTTCTCCGACTTATTAAACCAAATGCACCCTATGGTTATTTTAAGGTTCTGTTCCTTAAACGTGGTAGATGCAACCCGGTGGCCGCGGTGAACTTATAGCCTTCCACGGGGGGGAACCTGAGGAAGAGCGCACCCGAACTTTCAGCCCCGTTCATTCATCTGTACCGCCCGTGGGTGCGAAGTCTACCCTTAAGTCGGTCTTTTTGCCCCTCTTTCTTTCTTACTGTACCCCCTTAGTCAGAAAGGTCTTTGACTAGACTAAAGAAATAAAAATCCAAACGAATATATGGAAAACAATGTGTATCCCTATTTATGTCTCAGTGCGCTCCCAGTCGTCAGGACTGGAAATAGTTTTAGTCCACGAAGTGTATTTGCATATTTTTTTCAAAATCCCCAAAATGTAGTAGAAGACCGGTACTCTGGAC
Organism: Capra ibex; assembly: GCA_006410555.1. Taxonomy (NCBI): domain Eukaryota; kingdom Metazoa; phylum Chordata; class Mammalia; order Artiodactyla; family Bovidae; genus Capra; species Capra ibex. The sequence continues at coordinate 530,231 of SJYO01029129.1, read as the reverse complement.
GACTGTAAAATTTTAGGAAAGAAAGACTATTGGTTTTTTGAATAAAGAAGGTTCTCACAAAAAAAGAATTTGGTCCGTGGTGGGAGGTTTATTTCAACGTAAGGATATCCCACTCCCACATTACTCAATGTTAGTTCTTTCCTTAAATAAATTGGGTTTCAATTGTACTAATTAGAATTTCCAATTATGATTAAAGAGGATATACGAATTTCCAATTATGAATAAAGAGGATATACGATCAATATAAGTAATATTCCCGTCTCTTATACCTCTAAATCGTCGTTTGTAGTCGGGTTGTTTACTTTTAGGAAAGTGGTTACAAAGGGAATTCTAGATAAATCAGAATTCTATCACTATTTCAATGTAAAAATGTATCGTTCCTGTGTCACTAAATATTGTTTCATGTCACTAGATAATGTTTTTTCTTTTAAGTAATTGAGTTTTTCAGATCATAACGATTGGAATTTTTGATGATATAAAGAAAAAGATATAAGGTTTATGTAACTAATTATATAAGGGTCCACGGATTCCTATACCTCCGGACCACCGTTAGTAACTGAGTTGTTACTCTTTTCGGGATACGATTAATTCTAAGAGTTTTATGAGGTGTGAGAGACACGACAAATACCAACTCTCCATCATTTGTTAGTACACACATCACCGTCCTCATACCTATTAGGACAGTGTGTTCGATCAAACGGTCGTCTCTCCAAACTGGACTCTGTGGGAACAGTGTGGAACAGTGGACTCTGAAGGGACCACCGAGTCTACCATTTCGTAGACAGATGTTACTCCCTCTGGACCCAAACTAGGGACCCAGTCCTTCTAGACGACCTCTTCCTTTACCGTTAGGCGAGGTCACGATAACGGACCTTTTAGGGTACCTGTCTCCTCGGACTATCCAATGTCAGGTACCCCAGCGTTTCTCAGCCCGTACTGACTCGTTGAAGTGAGAACAGTGTGAGTCCCGTCCCTTAATCGTCGTTAATAACCGTGTTGTTTACTTTTTGAGAAGTGGTTATATTAAGGATTGGTTGGGTGATATGATTATTAAAGATTGAAGGGTTTTCTTAAACGGAAATCATTGAGATTTTGTAGAGCACGGAGAGTCCAACCCTCCGACATTTACTAATGTACACCGGTCTGCTTGGATATGTCCTCCCGATCTATTGGAAGTCTCCTCAAGTATTCAACTTTGTGAGAACAGTGTGGGTCCTTAAAAATAACTGAACCTCGACGTACAAATGAGGAAGAGGTTCTCTTTACCACTACCCCCTCTTGGGGAGCATTTCAGTCTCCACATCCACTCTCGTATTTTGTCTGAGACCAAAACCCCCGTCTACAAGCCCTTGTCCCCCAAAGGACTCCGAACTAGTGTAGAAACGTATACGGTTCGGAGGAAGGAGTACTGTAAACGGTACTCGCCTCAAGGAGTGCGACCGAGGGCCGTAGTTTCCTAATTAGAATAAAGAAGTAAGACTTTAAGATAGGAGAGACAAAGTAGACAAAAGGGAAGTGAGTAAGGAAAGATGGAAGAAAACACGATATACTCGGAGAAGTCACACGAATAACACAAAAAAAAATTATATTGAAACGTAAAAAAAAGTTGTTAACAAGAACTCTAACGTTATTAATAAATTGAAAAGTCAGATGAACCTTAGTTACAAAAATCATGGAGTTTACTTTGTACATTCTGAATGGTGTTATATCTAGAGAAATAAGACGGGTAAAACACATGAATATATTTTATAACTATACGTTTCTTAAAGTAGTCTTTTAAAATACCAAAAACAAGAGTTAGTATTGTGTGTATTATTTCTCGATACTTTCTTTTCTGTGAAGGTAAAATAAAAGACATGTGAATAATAAAGTCAACAATAAGAAAGTAAAGATTATAAAATTCATCTAAGACCATCGTAATAGAAAGACAGACTTTATTTATAAATTCGTTAATGAACTCTCGTACAGATGACTTGTATTGTAAGAGATTCTAAAAGATGTAAACTCTTACTAAAATACAACAAAGTGAGGACTTTCTATAAAAGTGTCCTATATCTTAAGACCCGTCAATGAAAGAACTTTCTTTCACGACTTCATGAAACGTTTATAAACAGGTGAATTAAGACCGGAGGCACCGTAAGTACAGTAAAGGAAGTACACTTATTACAGGGTAAAAGGAGACTGACGAAAGTTCTATGAAAAGAACAGAAGTCAAAAGTCATCAAACTGATAATACATTGACCCTCACCTACAGAAGAACTAAGTGACTCGAAGAACTTAGACATCCAAATGTGGTCAGTGGTTTAAAACCTTTACAAGTCGGAGAAGTAAAGAAAAGGAAAAACAGTGACTTGTGAAGAAAGAAAGACTCTAACACTTCTGTACTTACACTTTTGAAAGTTATAGCGGGGTCTCCAGAGACTTCAAGTAAAGTAAAAAAAAGTTAGAAAAAAAAAGACAAAACAAGTTTAATCTATTAAAGGTAATATATGTAGAAGTTTAGGTGAGAAAGGAATCAGTAAAGGTAAACAGATAACTCAGGTTGGTCTCTGAAATAAGGTCAATAATATGTCAACTTAACTTTATAAAGATAACCGAAGGTTATGAACCTTGAAGAAGTTACTATAAAGATGTAAAGGTAGGTAAGGTTTCCCCAGTGTAATGGATGACCTCATAAAAACATTATTGACGAAAAATTACAGATACGGTCCATTAAAGTTGTATAAACAGTAGAGTCGAAACTGTAGACAAGTTACAGAAAATGATCTCCTCATACAGTTCCGACATATATCAGTGGAACGAATAAATTGAATATACGTCTCATGTAGTACTCTTTGTGACCCTACCTACTTCGTGTTCGACCTTAGTTCTACGATCCTCTTTATAATTAATCAATTATATATGTCTACTGTGGTGGGAATGTCGTCTTTCACTTCTTCTTTATTTCTCGGAAAACTACTTTCACTTTCTCCTCTCACTTTTCAGCCGAATTTCGAATTGTAAGTCTTTTACTTCTAGTACCGTGGACCAGGGTACTGAAGTACCCTTTATCTACCCCTAGTCACCTTTGTCACCGACTGAAATAAAACCCCCCAAGGTTTTAGTGACGTCTACTACTAACGTCGGTACTTTAATTTTCTGCGAATGAGGAACCTTCCTTTCAATACTGGTTGGATCTGTCGTGTAATTTTTCGTCTCTGTAATGAAACGGTTGTTTTCAGACAGATCAGTTCCGATACCAAAAAGGTCACCAGTACATACCTATACTCTCAACTTGATATTTCTTTTGACTCACAGTTTCTTAACTACGAAAACTTGACACCACAACCTCTTCTGAGAACTCTCAGGGAACCTGACGTTCCTCTAGGTTGGTCAGCTAGGATTTCCTCTAGTCAGGACTCACAAGTACCATCAGGTTAGACTTCTTATAACTTTCCTTTTTTATCGTTTGGGTGACGGTAAGACTATACTAAAACTTAAGATACGACGAAGATGTCAGACGACCGAAGATAAAGGAAAAGTCTTAAAAGTTTATCGAAAAGATTCGTAAGACAGGTCCAAGATGTCGACGTGACTCACTCTTTCCTTACTATAAGAATGAAAAAAGGTACATTACATAAAACGATAACGTAGGTACATCTCTTGGTATATACTACAAAAGTGTGTGTGTGTGTGTGTGTGTGTGTGTGTGTATGTGTGGGGTAGAGGTCTTTATGTGACTATAAAAATTTATTTCGAAGTGTGTACAGAGGGAATGAGAAAGACGATCTCAACTTAGACTCCAGTTAAGACAATTAGGTATTCATTTTCTTTATTTAGGTTCATTTAGAAAACCATATACTTACGCCGTCTTCCTTGATAAAAAGTGAGGAAAACAGTGGTACGTACGGTTAAACAAAGAACATAAACCATGGTTAAATGAGTACTTTCTTATTGACATCCTTAGGAAAGAGAAGTAAGGGACATCACCTTACGTAACCAAGATTCAACTTTGTAAGGACAGTCTTTTACATGAAAAGACTAGGGACTAACAAACGTTTTATACACTTATATTGGACGTTGAACTTCTGGAGACAGAAGGAGACAGATCAATAAACCGTTTAATTAGTAATACCCATCAAACTTACTTGTAGTCCTTACGACTCAGAAGACAACCACTTCCCGTTAAGTCGTCTGGAACCTGAGAAAAGTCGTTACTTATTAAAACTTTATTGATTAGAGTAATAAATCTTTCGAAATATCCTACCACTGTAATAGTCGTTCATTTAAGATTAAAGAGAAGAGAAGTCTTTAATCTTTTTTTATTGTTTTGGGGTTTAATCATCTTCCTATTTATTTACTTTATCTATAATTTTATATTATCTACTCTGGTTGCTCGAGTTATATACACCCCGAAGGGACCATCGAGTCTACTGTTTGTTAGACGGACGTCACGTCCTCTGGCCACAAGTTAGAGACCCAGCCCTTCCAGGGGACCTGTTCCCTTACCGATGGGTGAGACCATAAGAACGGACTTTTACTTTCTCCTATATAATGTTGGTTGTGAAGTCTTTATGTTTTATAGTATTCTCTGATGATACTTGTTAATTTGTACTGGTGTGATCTGTAGGACCTTGTTTACCTTTTAAGAATCTTGGTATGTTAGTAGGTTCCGACATAGAAAAGTTCTTCCATTACTTCTAGACTCATCTAATTCCTCTGACTTAGTCAGTAGTTTTTGGAGGGTTGTTTATAGGTACTAGTTCATTATTATTTGGTCTTTTCAAACTAGTGGAAACATAGGTTTTATAAATAAAAATTGGTAATGAAAATTTCTGATAACGTACACGTTTTAAAGAAAGAATGACCATTGAAGTTTAAAGTAGTGGATCAATGTCATGAACGTTCTGTAAACCTTTACAAATATTTAAGAAACATAGAGACTTTCTTGTGTTTCATTCTCGGTTTTCTTTTTGTATGAACAACGGTGTTTTTGGTCAGTACAAAGTACATCGAAAAGGAAGGAAATAACTTTCTCTTTTATATCTTTAAAGTCCCATCAAACGGAGGTAGAAGTATTTTTCGTAACTTACTTATTTTAACCTTTTAGTTGAAATAGATATCGAGAGAACTATAAATCGGAAAGAACGTGTATATGTGTACAAGTACTAGTACCTGGTGACTATCAAACGGTTATCATCCCCTACGACTAAAATAAGTGAATAGGATTCTTGGTCCCGTTCATGGTCTGTGTCTGATACTGTATAAAATCTTATTGTTTATTATTTCTAGAACCTAAATATCAAATTAAACACCGAATAGAAGTGTATGTGAATTTTAAATGGAGATTAGGTACAAAATGAAGAACTCTAACAATATACAAGATTCCGGACACGACTTAGAATAGTCTCTTGATCTTAGAGACACCGTCTCTAACGATCAACGAATGCATTATAGTATACATCAAGAAATACGGTTTGGAAACTGACACACCTAGTGTTATTTGACACCTTTTAAGACTTTCTCTACCCTTATGGTCTGGTTGACTGGACGTATATCCAAAGAACTCTTTGGATATACGTCCATTCCTTCGTTGTCAATCTTGACCTGTACCTTGTCTGACCAAGGTTTATCCTTTTCCTCATACAGTTCCGACATATAACAGTGGGACGAATAAATTGAATGTACGTCCCATGTAGTACTCTTTGTACCCGACCTTCTTCGTGTTCGACCTTAGTTCTAACGGTCCTCTTTATAGTTATTGGTTATTCTATACGTCTACTGTTGTGGGAATACCGTCTTTCACTTCTCCTTGATTTTTCGGAGAACTACTTTCACTTTCTCCTCTCACTTTTTCAACCGAATTTCGAGTTGTAAGTCTTTTACTTCTAGTACCGTAGACCAGGGTAGTGTAGTACCCTTTATCTACCCCTTTGTCACCTTTGTTCACAGTCTGAAATAAAAAACCCCGAGGTTTTAGTGACGTCTACCACTAACGTCGGTACTTTAATTTTCTGTGAATGAGGAACCTTCTTTTCAATACTGGTTGGATCTATCGTATAAGTTTTCGTCTTTGTAATGAAATGGCTGATTCCAGGCAGATCAGTTCCGATACCAAAAAGGTCACCATTACACACTTACACTCTCAACCTGACACTACTTTCGACTCGTGGCTTCTTAACTACCAAAACTTGACACCACAACCTATTCTGAGAACTCTCAGGAAACCTGACGTTCCTCTAGGTTGGTCAGGTAAGACTTCCTCTAGTCGGGACCCACAAGAAACCTTCCTGACTACGATTTCGACTTTGAGGTCATGAAACCGGTGGAGTACGCTTCTCAACTGAGACACCTTTTCTGAGACTACGACCCTCCCTAACCCCCGTCCTCTTCTTCCCCTGCTGGGTCCTACTCTACCGACCTACCGTAGTGGCTGAGCTACCTGCACTCAGACTCACTTGAGGTCCTCAACTACTACCTGTCCCTCCGAACCGTACGACACTAAGTACCCCAGCGTTTCTCAACCTGTACTCACTCGTTGACTTAACTTGACTTGACTCAAGAAAAATATTACCTAAGGACTTTAAAATAATAAAATAAAATAAAATAAAACGTTATACAGTCAAAAGGTTGGTCCTTAGCTTGGACCCGGACCTTCACTTTCACACTCAGGATTGGTAAACTGGTGTTCCCTTAAGGGAGGACTTTCAAAATCTTCCATCGGGTCGTTTTTTAATGATCGAAACTCATACTGAAGACACTTACTAGGATTTACACAGAGATTAATGTGTAGGGAAAAAAGTGAGAACGATTACAGAGGGAAGCAATATGTATTTAGTGTACATACTGATGACCTCGAGGTCGTTAGCAGAACACTCTTGTTTCTCTCCAACGTTTACCTTTGGTATCCTATTCCTACGTTCTTCTCTTTCTACACTCCTCGGATCTAGTAGTTCCAGTGATACCTTACTGTTATACTACGGTCGTGTATTGAAACAATACTTCCTCTCCCTTTTTCAGAATAAAGAAACTTTAATAACAATAAAACACAGTAACAATAATTGTCAGTTTCTTTAAAGTAGTATTTCATATTTTACGTTTAGTCAGAAAGATATTATTAAAAGTAAAACACTTTTCTGAAAGAAGGAATAAAGTTGATATATATTATTAAAGTTACTCTTAACGATAGAAACATATTTTCTGATCGGAAGGGAGGGTAATTACTAACTAAGTTTCAACCGCGGACGTGATTCGACACGTTTTGTATAAAGAGAGCGGAGTTGACAACTAACAAAACTGTACTGGTGAACAGGAATAAACGTGGATAACTACACAAAGTCCTACAAACTTAAATCGTGACTTCGTCTGTTTGTTGTTGGTGTTTTGAAGATTGTAGAAGACCTACCACTATATTAGTTTTTCTTTCGACCCCAAGAGAATCACCGGGATGAAGGATGGATTGTCTCCTCAACCGGTCTATTTTACCTCTGTTGGACGTTTCCTTATGCAAAATTCTCTGTCTTTTTCTCTCATCTCAAGACCAGTAAAAGTTGAGGAACCAAGGTTCAACAGGAGCCCCGACTAGATGGGAAAAGAAATAGGGACTCTATATCCCATGTTAAGTAAGATGGAAAATAGATTTGAAGAATCTTACCTTCACGAACAATAGACTTTGATTTTTTCATTGTTAGTTAATCTAATTGAACCCAGCAAGAAAACACATGTTTCTTATGTTGGTATATGAATGCATCAAGAGACATATTGAACTCAATACAGTCATTGAGCTCAACTCGTTTTTCATGACATAAGTGTAATCAACAACGGTCTTTCGGAGTAAGAAGGTCTTCAAATTTTAAAATAAGTAAGGATAAGTGTAAGACCTCAGTTATAAAGTCGGGTTCAGAATATCAAACGGAACTTGAAAAGTAAGAAAAAACTTCGGGATTAAAAACACCAAATGAAAAAGAGAGGAGGTGAAAACAAACGAAGGACTATTGTATAAACGAACTCAGTCGAATTTCCTTCCTTTACCGATCAGTAGTAGACACAGATAAATAGATTAATGGTTAAAAATCCGTAACTGTTTCCTTAGGTATGATCTGTTCCCTAATATTTACATGGATTCTATATTATCATAGTCTGAAATAAAACAACCCGAGGTTTTAGTGACGTCTACCACTAACGTCGGTACTTTAATTTTCTGCGAATGAGAACCTTCCTTTCAATACTGGTTGGATCTATCGGATAACTTTTTGTCTCTATAATGAAACGGTTGTTTCCAGGCAGATCAGTTCCGATACCAATAAGGACACCAGTACATACCTACACTCTCAACCTGACACTTCTTTCGACTCGTGGCTTCCTAACTACGAAAACTTGACACCACGACCTCTTCTGAGAACTCTCAGGGAACCTGACGTTCCTCTAGGTTGGTCAGGTAGAATTTCCACTAGTCAGGACCCACAAGTAACCTCCCTGACTACGACTTGGACTTTGAGGTCATGAAATCGATGGAGTACGTTTCTCAACTGAGTGACCTTTTCTAGGACTACGACCCTCACTAACCCCCGTACTCCTCTTCCCCTGCTGTCTCCTACTCTACAGACCTACCGTAGTGGTTGAGCTACCTGTACTCAAACTTACTTGAGGTCCTCAACCACTACCTGTCCCTCACGACCACACGACGTTAAGTACCCCAGCGTTTCTCAGCCTGTGTTGACTCACTGACTTGACTTGACTTACCTTTTATATTGTTGTATCATGGAAGAAAGTTACTCTAATTTCTGATTTTTTATGTATTTCTATTTACGTTTATTTAGTTCTACTATCTTTATAAATGTTATTTGGGTGCACTCCCATCACTAATTTTTTTTTTTTTTTTGGGTGGACGGTTATGTCCACTGTATTCTCAAGTCAGGGATCTAGTCCTTCCTCCCGTACGTCGGGCGAGGTCATAAGAACGGACCTCTTAGGGTACCGGTCTCCCCGGACCACCCGATGTGTCAGGTACCCCAGTGTTTCTTAGTCTCTACTGACTTAACTAATACGGTCGTTCGTATGTGTGTGTCACTGACGTGATGTGTGTTCTCACATCAGTTTAAAAGAAATCTTAACCTTCAAAAGTCATTTCCCAAGTTTACTGAGTATTATCTTGTTTCAAAACTTTCCATTCGTATCTATTCAACCTTATTTAACAACAGAAGAAATTTAAGATTTATCTACACCCAAAAAAACAAAAAATTTACCGTTGGGTGAGATCATAAGAACGGACCTCTTGGGGTACCTACCTCCTTGGACCACCCGATGTCAGGTGTCCCAGTGTTTCTTAACCTGCACTGACTCGTTGAAGTGAAGTGAAGTGAAGTTCGATCCTTTTACAAACTGTTCAATTCTTTATCGTAACCCATTGATCACTCTAATATCTCCTTCACTATACTAAACGACTTTCAAAACCATAAAGAGGTGACAACAAGTCAAAGGGACAACACAGGTTGAGAAGTTCTGGGACACGTGACGTCGTACGGTCCGGAGGGACGGGAAGTAAAGAGGCAATCACTACTTATTGACAACTTACCAAAGTCGTTCCAATGGAACTAATGTTAAATCGAAGTAATTTACATCTAAGACTTTTCGACTCATTCTTACGTCGTCACCCCTATTTACCTTATTTATTTAAACTCCTTGGTATTCCTATATCTGAAGGGTCTGTCGAGATCACCATTACTTTGACGGACGGTCACGTTCTCTACATTCTCTATACCAAACTAGGGACCCAGTCTTTCTAGGGACGTCCTCCCGTGTCGTTGGGTGAGGTCTCGGGACCTCTTAGGTCACCTGTCTCCTCGGACCGCCCAATGTCAGGTACCACAGTGTTTTCTCGACCTGTGTTTACTTCGTTGAATCGTCGTTGTCGTTCCTATTTCTTAAAGAGTTTCATTTACTCAACTTTACATATATCATCTAATCTTACCGGTGTTCAAGGGGTGAAAGTGACTCTGTATAAGAACTTAGGACCCGACAAAGTACAATGAACACACTGACCTTCTTCCGTAATCTTCACTGTGACACAGAAAAAGTTTATGTTCGAAGTTCTATACCCATTGAAGGTAACGGAGTGGGGACCTTGTAGGAGATACCTTTACGATTTAGTAATAGTCTACATTTAAAGACTATGTATTAAGGTGGACTCGGACCGAAACTTTAGTAAGTGAGACCCCATGGTTAGTCCACTTACTTCGGTAGGGTGTAGGGGATCCGTCGGGTAAAGTGTCGACTTATTATTGAATCAGATACGACGTACTTGTCTACAGAATCAGGTAACCCGACGATATTGTTAATATAGTATTTGATCCGTTCACTATTAGTCGTTTGTATAAAGAGTACCGAGACCTCCGACTTTCGGGTTCTAGTTTCGTAATCATGTAGCCACAGGCCGACTCTCGAGTGAAGGATCGGTCAGTATAAAGACGAGATTGGAGTGTGCTAGTTTCCCCACTTCCCCGAAAGATCCGAGAGAAATAGTGCAAATTCTCACGAGACTGAAGTACTAAATTGGTGGAGGTTTTCCGGGGTGAAGGATTACAGAAGGGTAACCGGTACTTCAAAATTGGATACCTGAATGTCCCTGTGTTTATAAATAGGATGTCGTCGTTCTTTTTCAAAGTGTAAGGACTTAATAGTGTACAAGTCAACTCTATATGTTATCTTATAAATGACAAAATTTGACTATTGTAAAACCCCACTAACAATACGTTATTACCCATTGATTTTGTGATACACTCTATTTTATCTTTCTTCCGAATTCTTATAAAAGTCTAAAGACTGAGTCAGACAACAGATTAAAGCTATGTAACAAAAATCCACATTTTAACAACCCCAATAGTTTTTTTCATAACTTTAACATCTTCCTTGATTCACCATACGGTCCCTTATTGTGTATTTGTACTAGTCTAAATATTCCAGTTCATCTTTTCTTACTATTCCCAACCACTTTCTTCTCTTACAAAAACAAAAACAAAAGAAAAAAAAAAACAAGTAAAAAAGTTATGAACATAAATAAATAAATGATTTAAAATAAATAAATAAATGATAAGATCAACGTCACATGTCCGAAGAACGACACGTCGTGTACCCGAGTTATCGACTCTGAAGGTCCGAGACCTCGTATCCGATTTATCAGTACTGTCGTACACCCTAGAAGAGTCTAGTCCCTATCTTGGATACAGAGGACGTGACCGTCCGTCTAAGAAATGGTGATGCAGTGGTTCTTTCGAGTCTTCTCTCACAAAAAATATTTGTTTACCCTAGATTAATTTTAATTTTCGAAGACGTGTTGTTTCCTTTTATATTCGTTCCACTTTTCTGTCGGAAGACTTACCCTCTTTTATTATCGTTTACTTCGTTGACTGTTTGTTGATTAGAGTTTTTATATGTTCGTTGAATACGTCGAGTTAAGGTCTTTTTATTTGCTGGGTTAGTTTTTTACCCGGTTTCTTGATTTATCTGTAAAGAGGTTTCTTCTGTATGCCTACCGATTGTTTGTGTACTTTTCTACGAGTTGTAGTGAGTAATAATCTCTTTACGTTTAGTTTTGGTGTTACTCCATGGTGAAGTGTGGTCAGTCTTACCGACGCTAGGTTTTTAGACGTTCGTTATTTACGACCTCTCCCACACCTCTTTTCCCTTGGGAGGATGTGACAACCACCCTTACGTTTGATCATGTCGGTGATACCTCTTGTCACACCTCTAAGGAATTTTTTAACGTTTATCTTGATGGAATACTGGGTCGTTAGGGTGACGACCCGTATGTGTGGCTCCTTTGGTCTTAACTTTCTCTGTGTACATGGGGTTACAAGTAGCGTCGTGACAAATATTATCGGTCCTGTACCTTTGTTGGATCTACAGGTAGTCGTCTACTTACCTATTCTTTCGACACCATGTATATGTGTTACCTCATAATGAGTCGGCAATTTTTCTTAAGTAAACTTAGTCAAGACTACTCTACCTACTTTGACCTCGGCTAATATGTCTCACTTCATTCGGTCTTTCTTTTTGTGGTTATGTCATATGATTGTGTATATATACCTTAAATCCTTCTTCCGTTACTGATGGGACATACGTTCTCTCCTTTTTTCTGTGTCTACACATATTGCCTGAAAACCTGAGTCTCCCTCTCCCTCTCCCACCCTACTAAACCCTCTTACCCTTAAGATTGTACATATGACAGTACATTCTTAACTTAGCGGTCAGGTACAGACTGCATCCCACGTCGAACGAACCCCGACCACGTACCCCTACTGGGTCTCTCTACAACACCCCTCCCTCCACCCTCCCCCCAAGTACAAACCCTTGCGTACATTCTTAATTTCTAAAATTTTAAATTTTTTATTTTTTTTTTCAATTACCGTCCTTACCCTCCAATCCCCCCACCCTACCACTACCTTCCAAAAGGAACTTCAACCCTCATTAGTTGTCTCCCTTATTCTATTCAGTCAACACTATGTCTGATGTTTGTCAACTAATGTAAACTGTCAATCTACTGGTTTCATTAACGTACGCTACATGGAGAAGGATGTCGTGGAACAGATACAAAATGAGGAAACATAACGAGTAAGGATGAATTTAAGTTTAAAATAAAGTACATAGGTACCAGGTGAGACGGTTGACACTTTCTTGATCTGGGGTACTTCCAGAACTTCGAGGACCCTCGTGTCTTAAGTCGTTGTAAAGGACCTGATTCAGAGTCTCGTCTTGGTGACTCTATGGTTTCAACATAGTGTCTATGAGGACTAAACCAATGTTAGTATATGTACTGTTTACTTTCGATGTGGTAGTGTCGAAGGGAGGTTCCCCAGGCTCATACATGTCAAAGGAACCCCTAGTGGAGAGGGTCTTACGGTCCGTACCCTCGGTAAAGAGGAGTATCGTATAAGACGATAAGATGAAGAGAAAGAGGAAGGAGGGGAGATCATACATCCACACATAACCGGAGTACTTATTCCAAATATAGAAATTTTATATACTCCGTATCGGACAGGTGTCATTGTATACGTGTATATATAGATAATCCATACATATACATATACAAATATTATTATAACAAAAGTATTATAAACAGTCTTAACAGATTCCCATTCAACGAATATATTATTCAACGACGAATAATATATAATAATATACTCTTTAATATATTATTAAGAATCAAGACTTTTTATATTACTTTTATTATTACAATAATATTTATATATTATATATGTATGTATTGGATTATCTATATATGTTTGTATACAATAACACGTCCCCCACGATACGGATTATATATATTACTATGGAATAGGACTTTGTGAAGTCAAACATAAAGGATCCTATTCGTGAGAAGCTTATTAAAGACATTGTTGAAAACTTTCAGAGATCTGGTATTATGGTATTTTATGTTATATAAATTACTTCTTCATTATGGTGTGTGTTTGATTTTATGGTCAAAACACTTTTTATCAAAGATGGTTGATTCTACTTGTGAATAAAGATATAGTATGGTTTTATAAACTAAACAGTAAATTTTTTCCGATTTATTTTGATAAACTAGACTTCTTGAAGGAAGAAGTCAAAATTGTGACCGTCTTTACCTTATCGGTCTAATTCTTCGATGTTTAAGTTTTGATTTTCACAAATTATCTTACTTTGTTAAAACGTGTCGTAACGAATAATCGTTGTGTAATTAATCTGTGTAATCTTATAAGTGTCACGTTAAATATTTACATTTATACGTCGTATCATGAGATCAGTATTTACATATTGTTGACACCAAAACACTTCACTCAACCACGAAAGGTATCATATTTTATATCTTGTTATGTCTACTGATTAAACTTAGTTGCACCAAAGTGTACCGTACAGTGTCACCCTTAGAATTACTAGAAGATGGACCTAACAAACAGACGGAGTGTAAAAGACAAGACACTACACACCTACACTTGATACGACTTGTATTAAACTCTGATTAATGATCGGTTCAGTTACCGTTCAGTGGAAGTTACTACTTGGTATAAAAGGGAAAATCTTTTGGAAAGAGTCGATTACTGTTACTTTTACTCCTCTAAAGTCTGACAAAAGACTAAAGAAACAAGGGTTCTTACAAAGTAAAGGGAAACTTTTTACTCCTTAGTGAATTAGTATTTATTTTTAAATATAAAATAAACGTGAATTTTACCTACGACTCCTACTTTTGTCTTCAGATTACACCGTTTACACATGTTCCCTTCTTGAGTCAGGGTTAATAATAAATGAAATAATTTACTTGAAGCTCGTCAGCTCTCCTTCATATCACTTCTGATTTACTAAATCGATCTAATTATAAATGATAACACAATAGAACAAAAAAGAATATGAAATTGGAAGACTTCTCATTGTCCGTATTATTGGATTATTCACGTTTGAAACATTGATATACTCTATCTAAAGACTTCAGTAATCTCACCTTTATGATTCTTTTATTTTGACCTTAACTAATTGAACATTGACTATGTTCTAAAGTCGTATTAAAACTATTAAAAGACCTTCTATGACTCCCTGTCCCTTCGGACCGAAAGACTTCAGGTACCTCAGTGTCTCAACCTGTGTTGAATCGTTAACTTGTGGTTGTTGCGTATATTAACTATGAATATACATATGTGTGAAACATCCAAATTTTTAAAAGGATCAATTTTATTAGAGAAATTTAAAATTATAAATAAATCATTAACTAGTGGTTCTGTTTTATAACATAAGTTACACATATTAGTAATTTTAACCTGGTATAAAGGAAGTCTGTCGTTGAAAGAAGACCATATATACCTTATAGACTAATCTAATGGACCTTTGTTCACACCAATCCTATTTATTTAAATGAAATTATTTGATCTCTAAGGTACATATGGTGTTTCATAGTACACCATCTTAAAAAATACTTTATCGTAATCCGAGTACTTTTCAGTGACTATAGATTTTTTATCCCGTACAACATAAATATGAGTCAGTACAGGTCGTGAAATTCTGGGGTCCGTGATATCGGACTGTCCGAGGAGAAAGGTACCTTAAAAGGTCCCTTCTTATGACCTCGTTCAACGGTAAAGGAAGAGGTCCCCTGGAAGGACTGGGTTCCTAACTAGAACGTAGAGGAAGTAACCATCCACCTATGAAATGGTGATCGTGGTGGATGTTTTGAACATCATTAGTCAAGCACAACATATATTTAGTTTAGTGATACGACAAGTCGAATTTGAATATGTCTTGACATAAAGTTAATATATAGTCAATTCAACTTTCATTTTTATTATAGGTTTCTATACATTTTTGAGTTTGAAAGTTTATTTTTAAAATGTCTTTTTTTCTTTTTAATCGTCGAGTAACACATAAATAACTGACAATGGTATTGACAATTGTAAGTAACTGACAATGGTAATCACTTCTTTTTTTATGTCTATCTTATTAAATATATATATATATATATATAGTATTTTGAACTGTAAATACTTTATGTTTCTAAACCATATATCGAGTAATCATTTTGTACTCTTATAAGTACCGAACTTTTTAATATCCAACCCTTTCGTTTCCGGTCCCAGGATACATTTGTCTAGTTAATTTCTACGACGTATTAAAAAACAAAAACAGAAAACAACTGATATCATGAATTTATACGAAACACATTCTTGTTTTTTGTCTATAATAAAATATAGGGGTAAAAAAGTATATGTTTCAACTCTATAAATTTTTAGACATTTTTATTTATACAACTTTGTATAGTTTATACAAATAATAAATATAAAAATTTTTCGATGGTTTTTTTGGCAATAACTAGTGGAAACATTCTTTTATCTATTGGTTGAGTAATCAAACTTTTAATCATGTTTTATTATTTTTCCTTCTCTTTCTCTTTCTTCCCTCTCGTCCGTTTGTAAAAGACCTAAAAAAACATATTCTTAACAGGGAGTTTAATTGAATTTGTAAATATTATTTTCATTACTTATATGGTGGGCACTAAATTAAAAAGATGTTTATAGAGTTTCGACCTAGAGTAATCCTAATATTTGGATGAATAGTTAAGTGTTCTTCATATCTTCGTCTTGGTACAATTTACCCCTCCGTTAACTGGTTTAGATCTCATACCCTTTATCCCGTTTATAAGACCCCAAACAAGGTCCGTGTTATTATTATCACTGGAAGTATTTATTCCCCGTTTCTCTCGACTTAATCTAAAATATTCCTCTATGGTTGTTTATTTGTTTACTGTTTTACATTTTCAATAAACACAGGACTTTTTTTAGGATGGATTCTTAATACTCTGTCAAGTACGTTACACTTATGATGTTCTTATAAACTCCAATTATTTCTTAGTAGAATTTAAAATCCACATTTTATTAGAAACTTACACAAAAACTTTTAAAAATTTCAAGAATAGTAAATTAATATTTTACTTTATGAACGTCTATTTTGCTAACCAATAGAGTTAAATTAAGTTGTAACTGAACCTCTCCAGTCTCTCCGACTTCTTGTTTTACTCAAACCAACCCTTTGACTATTAACAACATGGAACTACCATTCATGTACGTAGTACAATATTATAAAAAAGAGAAATAAGTATATTACAGATATTATTTTAAAATTCTTCATTTCTCTTGTGAACTTAGAAATCTGTTTCTCAACAGACTTCTGTCATACTAGACACCTCTTACTTCGGTGAGGACGACACACTTGTAAACGTCTAAGTTCTGACCCTGGTCCAGAGTTCAATTGTACGTACTTCTCGACCTTTACTCTTGTGATGTTTTTGACGTTGGAAGTTACTGTTCTATTTGACCCCTTTCATGTACAAATGATCTTTTTTTTGCCGTTGTTTCTTTACTTTAAGGTAGATAGATTCCCTTCTATCTACCTGTTCGATTTTCCGTGGTTTTTACCCACTTCGACTTCTGAGAACTCTCAGGGAACCTGACGTTCCTCTAGGTTGGTCGGGTAAGATTTCCTCTAGTCAGGACCCATAAGAAACCTTCCTGACTACGATTTCGACTTTGAGGTCATGAAGCCGGTGGAATACGTTTCTCAAGGGAGTAACCTTTTCTGAGACTACGACCCTCCCTAACCCCCGTCCTCCTCTTCCCCTACTGTCTTCTACTCTACCGACCTACCGTAGTGGCTGAGCTACCTGCACTCAAACTCACTTGAGGTCCTCAACTACTTCTTATCCTTCCAGACCGTACGACGTTAAGTACCCCAACGTTTCTCGACCTCTGTTGACTCGTTGACTTTACTTGACTTGACTTATCTTGACTTGTCTGTTTGGGTCTACCACAATATACGACATCCAATTGAAAGGAAGGAGTCAGCTAATTTTTTCTTTAGGTGACTCCTCTGATAATGTATAATTTGTCTGAACTTCGTACTGTTTGGCACATGACTTAACAATCTGACCCAAACATACGTAATTCATATTTTCATTTAATAATATTAACCCTTATATACTAATACCAAATACTTAATTTACTGTCATTCCTACGCGCCCGCGTCCTACCGGATCTCCTCGGTAGGGTGTAACTTCCAGTCTTTCCCGTCGCCACTCCTCTATGGGGAGTAGGTTCCATTCCTCGTCACCGACGCGAAACGACCTCGTCGGTATTTCTCTATGGAGTGTGGGTTCCATTCTCTTTGGGTTCATTCTACCATCCACGACGTTCTCCCGTAGTCTCCCGTCTGTGTGACTTTGGTATGAGTGTCTTTTGATGAGTTAGATTAGTGTGATCCTGGTGTCGGAACAGATTGAGTCACTTTGAGTCGGTACGGGCACCCCGTTGGGTTCTGTCCGACCAGTACCACCTCTCCAGACTGTCTTACACTAGGTGTCCTCTTCCCTTACCGTTTGGTGAAGTCATAAGAACGGAACTCTCGGGGTACTTGTCATACTTTTCCGTTTTACTATCCTATGACTTTCTCCTTTAGGGGTCCAACCATCCACGGGTTATACGATGACCTCTAGTCACCTCTTTATTGAAGTCTTTCTTACTTCCCTACGTCGGTTTCGTTTTTGATATGGGTCAACACCTACACTGACCACTATCTTCGTTCCAGACTACGACATTTCTCGTTATAACGTATCCTTGGACCTTACAGTCCAGGTACTTAGTTCCGTTTAACCTTCACCAGTTTGTTCTCTACCGTTCTCACTTGTAGCTGTAAGATCCTTAGTCGATTGATTTTACCTGACCCTACCCACTTAAATTGAGTCTACTGGCAATATAGATGATGACACCCGTCCTTAGGGAGTCTGCTTTACGTCATCGGTAGACCAGATGTTTTCTCAGACTTTACGTCATGAACCTACGTTAGAGTTTTTCTTGTCTTTCTAGAGACAAGTAAAGGTTCCGTTTGGTAAGTTATAGTACCACTAGGTTCAGATACGGGGTTGGTCATTACGACTTCTTCGACTTCAACTTGTCAAGACACTTCTGAATGTTCTGGAAAATCTTGATTGTCGGTTTTTTCAACAGGAAAAGTAATATCCTTTGACCTTACGTTTCATCCTTCGGTTCTTTGTGGACCTCATTGTCCGTTTAAACCGGAACCTTACGTCTTACTTCGTCCTGTTTCTGATTGTCTCAAAACGGTTCTTTTACGTGACCAGTATCGTTTGTGGGAGAAGGTTGTTGTGTTCTCTTCTGAGATGTGTACCTGTAGTGGTCTAACAATTGTGGCTTTAGTCTAACTAATATAAGAAACGTCGGTTTTTACCTCTTCGAGATATACCAGTTGTTTTTGTTCGGGTCCTCGACTGACATCGAGTCGAGTACTTTAGGAATAATTGTTTAAGTCTGAATTTAACTTCTTTCATCCCTTTTGACGATCTGGTAAGTCCATACTGGATTTACTTTAGGGAATACTAATGTGTCACCTTCATTCTTTATCTAAATTCCCGGATCTAGACTATCTATCTCACGGACTACTTGATACCTTACTCCAAACACTGTATCGTGTCCTCTGTCCCTAGTTCTGGTAGGGGTACCTTTTCTTTACGTTTTTTCGTTTTACTGACAGACCCTTCCGGAATGTTTATCGACACTTTTCTTCTTTTCGATTTTCGTTTCCTCTTTTCCTTTCTATATTCGTAGACTTACGTCTCAAGGTTTCTTATCGTTCTTCTCTATTCTTTCGGAAGAAATCGTTAGTTACATTTCGTTATCTCCTTTTCTTGTCTTACCCTTTCTCATCTCTAAAGAAGTTCTTTTAATCTCTATGGTCCCCTTGTAAAGTACGTTTCTACCCGAGCTATTTCCTGTCTTTACCATACCTGGATTGTCTCCGTCTTCTATAATTCTTCTCCACCTTCTTATATGTCTTCTTGACATGTTTTTTCTAGAAGTACTGGTCCTATTAGTGTCACCACACTAGTGAGTAGATCTGGGTCTGTAGGACCTACACTTCAGTTCACCCGGAATCTTTCGTGGTGATGTTTGTTTCGATCACCTCCACTACCTTATAGTCAACTCGATAAAGTTTAGGACTTTCTACTACGACACTTTCACGACGTGAGTTACACGGTCGTTTGAACCTTTTGAGTCGTCACCAGTGTCCTGACCTTTTCCAGTCAAAAGTAAGGTTAGGGTTTCTTTCCGTTACGGTTTCTTACGAGTTTGATGTCGTGTTAACGTGAGTAGAGTGTGCGATCATTTCATTACGAGTTTTAAGAGGTTCGATCCGAAGTCGTTATACACTTGGCACTTGAGGGACTGCAAGTTCACCAAAATCTTTCCCGTCTCCTTGGTCTCTAGTTTAACGGTTGTAGGCGACCTAGTACCTTTTTCTCTCTCAAGGTCTTTTTGTAGATAAAGACGAAATACCTGATACGGTTTCGGAAACTGACACACCTAGTGTTATTTGACACCTTTTAAGACTTTCGATACCCTTATGGTCTGGTGGACTGGACGGAGAACTCTTTAGACATACGTCTAGTCCCTCGTTGTCAATCTTGATCTGTTACTTTGTTGTCTGACTAAGGTTTATCCTTTTCCTATTGCAGTTCCGACATATGACAGTGGGACGAATAAATTGAAGATACGTCTCATGTAGGACTCTTTGTGACCCGACCTTCTTTGTGTTCGACCTTAGTTCTAACGGTCGTCTTTAGAGTTATTGGAGTCTATACGTCTACTGTGGTGGGAATACCGTCTTTCACTTCTCCTTGATTTTCGGAGAACTACTTTCACTTTCTCCTCTGACTTTTTCAATTGAATTTCGTGTTGTAAGTCTTTTACTTCTAGTACCGTAGGCCAGGGTAGTAAAGTACCCTTTATCTACCCCTTTGTCACCTTTGTCACAGTCTGAAATAAAACCCCCCGAGGTTTCAATGACGTCTACCACTAACGTCGGTACTTTAATTTTCTGTGAATGAGGAACCTTCTTTTCAATACTGGTTGGATCTGTCGTATAAGTTTTCGTCTCTGTAATGAAACGGTTGATTCCAAGCAGATCAGTTCCGATACCAAAAAGGACACCAGTACATACCTACACTCTCAACCTGATACTTCTTCTTACTCGTACCCTCTTGACTACGAAAACTTAACACCACAACCTCTTCTGAGAACTCTCAGGGAACCTGACGTTCCTCTAGGTTGGTCAGGTAAGACTTCCTCTAGTCGGGACCCTAAAGAAACCTTCCTACTACAATTTCGACTTCGAGGTAATGAAACCGGTGNTAACGTCGGTACTTTAATTTTCTGTGAATGAGGAACGTTCTTTTCAATACTGGTTGGATCTGTCGTATAAGTTTTCGTCTCTGTAATGAAACGGTTGATTCCAAGCAGATCAGTTCCGATACCAAAAAGGACACCAGTACATACCTACACTCTCAACCTGATACTTCTTCTTACTCGTACCCTCTTGACTACGAAAACTTAACACCACAACCTATTCTGAGAACTCTCAGGGAACCTGACGTTCCTCTAGGTTGGTCAGGTAAGACTTCTAGTCGGGACCCTAAAGAAACCTTCCTACTACAATTTCGACTTCGAGGTAATGAAACCGGTGGAGTACGCTTCTCAACTGAGTAACCTTTTCTGAGACTACGACCCTCTCTAACCCCCGTCCTCCTCTTACCCTACCGTCTCCTACTCTACCGAACTACCGTAGTGACTGAACTACCTCCACTCAGACTAACTTGAGGCCCTTACCACTACCTGTCCCTCCGGACCGCACGACGCTAAGTACCCCATTGTTTCTCATCCTTGCTGACTCACTGACTTGACTTGACTTCCTTAATAAAAAGTAAAAATTCATCCAATTATTCGTGTACAAAACATTCTTTTACGGTCCTGAAATGTTTACACAGACAATTAAAAATTAAAGTATCGACGTCAGTGGTAGACGTCACTAAGACCTCGTGTTTTTTTTTATTTCAGACTGTGACAAAGGTGACAAAGGGGTAGATAAAGGGTACTTCACTACCCTGGTCTACGGTATTAGAACCAAAAGACTTACATCCCGAAATCCGGTTGAAAAAACGAGAGGAGAAAGTGAAAGTAGTTCTCCGAAAAATCGAGGAGAAGTGAAAGACGGTATTCCCACCACAGTAGACGTATAGCCTCCAATACCAATAAAGAGGGTCGTTAGAACTAAGGTCGAACACAAAGAAGGTCAGGTCGCAAAGAGTACTACATGAGACGTATCTTCAATTTATTCGTCTCACTGTTATATGTAGGAACTGTATGAGGAAAAGGATAAACCTTGGTCAGACAACAAGGTACAGGTCAAGATTGACAACGAGGGACTAGACGTATGTCTAAAGAGTTCTCCGTCCAGTCCACCAGACCATAAGGGTAGAGAAAGTCTTAAAAGGTGTCAAATAACACTATGTGGGTCAGATTCCGAAACCGTATCAGTTATTTCGTCTTTACGTACAAAAAGACCTTGAGAGAACGAAAAAGGTACTAGGTCGTCTACAACCGTTAAACTAGAGACCAAGGAGACGGGAAAGATTTTGGTGAACTTGCAGTCCCTCAAGTGTCAAGTGTATAACGACTTCGGATCGAACCTCTTAAAACTCGTAATGAAATGATCGTACACTCTCACGTTAACACACCATCAAACTCGTAAGAAACCGTAACGGAAAGAAACCCTAACCTTACTTTTGACTGGAAAAGGTCAGGACACCGGTGACGACTCAAAAGGTTTAAACGACCGTATAACTCACGTCGTGAAAGTGTCGTAGTAGAAAGTCCTAAACTTTGTCGAGTTAACCTTAAGGTAATTTTCTACGAATGAGGAACATTCTTTTCAATACTGGTTGGATCTATCGTATAAGTTTTCGTCTCTGTAATGAAACGGCTGATTCCAGGCAGATCAGTTCCGATACCAAAAAGGACACCAGTACATACCTACACTCTCAACCTGACACTTCTTCCGACTTGTGGCTTCTTGACTACGAAAACTTGACACCACTACCTCTTCTGAGAACTCTCAGGGAACCTGACGTTCCTCTAGGTTGGTCAGGTAAGACTTCCTCTAGATGGGACCCTAAAGAAACCTTCGTACTACGATTTCGACTTTGAGGTCATGAAACCGGTGGAGTACGCTTCTCAACTGAGTAACCTTTTCTGAGACTACGACCCTCCCTAACCCCCGTCCTCCTCTTCCCCTGCTCTCTCCTACTCTACCGACCTACCGTAGTGCCTGAGCTACCTTCACTCAGACTCACTTGAGGCCTCTACCACTACTTGTCCCTCCGGACCGCACGACGCTAAGTACCCCAGTGTTTCTCAGCCTGTGCTGACTCGCTGACTTGACTTGACTTGAATGTTTACACATAGTTTCACCCATCACGGCTTTGTAACAATGTAAGCTTCGTACGAAATGGATACACGATGAATTTCACACGAGGGATTTGGTCGTCACAATCTAAGTGGACCAGGAATACTCTTTATGTTCTAGAGCCTCGAAGGGTCCACCGCGATCACCATTTCTTCACTTTACTTTACTTTAAGCAAGTCAGCACAGACTGAAACGCTGGGGAACCTGATATTGTGTCCAGGGGGACGGACGATTACGTAGAGGTATTCTCTACTCCCAAGTTAAGGACCCACCCCTTCTAGCGGACCTTCTCCCGCACCGTTAGGTGAGATCCTAAGAACGAACCTCTTAGGGTACCTGTATCCTCGAACCACTCGATGTCAGGTATCGCAGTGTTTCTCAACCTGTGTGACTTCGCTGAACCGTGAGTCGTACGCGTTGGTGTCTGGATAACTTAATCTTAAGTGTAAGATTTTTCTAAAGGTTCACTAAATATCTGTAATTTTAATATATTTGAAACTACCGTTTTAGAAGTTGTTTCTTTTTTTCTACTTCTATTTACTTTCATTGGACCGTCTTAAAAACAATTCACAATTTATACCTTCCTGTGTTCTAACTAACATGGTAATAAAATGAAAACGTACGTAACCTATAAAATAATAATTTAAATTTGTACTTTTTTCTCGTGTTTTAAGTTTCAGGTTATCTGTTTAAACGTATTAAAGAATATATAGAAAAGGACAAGACAGAGATTTTATACATTAAAGTTTTAAGTCAAGATGATATAAATATAATGATCTCTATAACGACATGATGAATTTGATCTCCCACATGACCTTCCGTCTTTTAAGACTATTTATTCCAATTGAAAGGGATTTTGAGTACTATTTGATCTTTTAATACAGTACTTTAATGATCTTACAAGTCGTAATTTAATACTTGTGTTCAACACCAAATACTATTACATTAATATAAATTTCGTATTGATATTATTACCTTATACAAATATTACGTAGGACCATTCTTAGTTATAATTTAATATGACATAAACTGTTAATATCTTAGTTTCAACATCTTTATTCTTTTTGTTTTTCTCGATTACAATTTAATCTACTAAGAATTTTACCAGTCTTATATTATTAATTTAACATAAAAACACATGTGCTATTGACACTCCCTTTAATAAAAGGTATAATATGCTTTCATCTTTTTTACGACATGTATATTCAAACTCTACGACATCTCTATATTGTTTTTCTGTTTAACTTTCGTTTCTTTTACTGTTAAAGGTATTTACGTCATATATTTTTAATGTAATGATTCGTTGGCCCGATATTTTACTGATCTTAGAAGTAAGTTAAGTACACGTTTGAACATACTGGTTGTAGTAAGAATACGGATGAACTATAGCTTTTTTATAATCTCTTTTCTGTCTTCCGTTTCAGTAAAAACATAACATATATACATTTACGTGAAGGACCCATTATAAGATTTGAATAAGGGTACAAAGAAACACGAACTTTCATGTTAAAATAAGTCATTAAAAGAAAATTAATAATTCCATTTCAGTTATAAAGGGGTCCTTTTAAAGATGGAAAGGAAGTTCCTTGTATTACTTGTATGGATTTCTGTAGATAGTGATTTGAGAAATAATTACCTTAATTGTTTAGTTTAGTCTGGATTGTCATAATTAGTTTCTATCTAACTATATACAAAAATAAAAAATGACATTCCTGTGGAGTGTGAAATAATTTCGAGTCCCTCGAAAACAAAACAGAAACACACCTCATGTTGTTTGACATCTTTTAAGAATGTCTTTACCCTTATCGTCTGGTGGACTAGACGGAGGACTCTTTAGACGTACGTCCAGTCCTTTGTTATCAATCTTGACTTGTACCTTGACGTCTGACCAAGGTTTAGCCCTTTCCTCATGCAGTTCCGACATATAACAGTGGGACGAATAAATTGAATATACGTCTCATGTAGTACTCTTTGTGACCCGACCTTCTTCGTGTTCGACCTTAGTTCTAACGGCCCTCTTTATAGTTATTGGAGTCTATACGTCTACTGTGGTGGGAATACCGTCTTTCCCTTCTTCTTGATTTCTCGGAGAACTACTTTCACTTTCCCCTCTCACTTTGTCAACCGAATTTCAAGTTGTAAGTCTTTTGTTTCTAGTACCGTAGGCCAGGGTAGTGAAGTACCGTTTATCTACCCCTTTGTTACCTTTGTCACTGTCTGAAAGAAAAGAAACCGAGGTTTTAGTGACGTCTACCACTGACGTCGGTACTTTAATTTTCTACGAACGAGGAACCTTCTTTTCAATACTGGTTGGGTCTGTCGTATACTTCTTCGTCTCTGTAATAAAACGGTTGTTTCCAACAGAGCAGTTTCGATACCAAAAAGGTCATCAGTACATACCTACACTCTCAACCTGATTTTTCTTTCGACTCACGGTTTCTTAACTACGACATCTTAACATCAAAACCTCTTCTGAAAACTCTCAGGGAACATGATGTTCCTCTATGTTGGTCAGGTAGGATTTTCTGAGGTAATATAGTCAGATTCACATAAAATTCTTATCATAGACACAAAAGTTCTTCTTTTTATAGTTCATCTTTTTACCGTAATAAAACGTATAATTGTTTATAGAAATTACAGACAGAGCATAGATAAAGACCGAGTATAGATGTAGGTCAAGTAAGACTATAGTGTCCTTTAAGAGGTTTCACCACTATGGTCTTCAGGACGTTAAAAACGTCATATGTTAATAGTGTAAAAAGTCAAATTACTAAGATCCACTAAAAGTCACCATTAAGTAATATTAAATTTAACTATAAAGATATTACTAATTAATTAACTCGTAGGTAAAACACACAAATTTGTCCGTAAACACATAGACGAAATCTTTTACAGACAACTTCTGAAACGGTTAAAAAAGACAACCCAACAGATAGAAAAGGAATGTTTAAACATCCTCACGAAACGTAAGAAAATAGTCTATATACAAAAACCTTATTAAAGATGGTGAGACAAGTAAGAGAAGATTACCTACAATCTACTTATTTCCGATAATTAAGATTACATCTTATTAAACAATAAAAAAATTATAAATCGTATATACAGATAAAAATCTTTAGAAACGAAGGAACCTTTAGTACCTCGATGCTAAGTCCACAGTTGATTTTCGATGTAACGAATTTAAGAATAAATTTATACGACAAATATACCTTAAGTGAAAACACACACTACACTCTTCCAAATTATGAAATAAAAAGGTTTACCTTTCGGCAGTTCTGTCGTCGTAAATAACTTTATTGGTAAGAAAAGGGTGATACTTCGGTGAAAAAAGTAGTTCATAGAAGTATATACACAATCCAGTTAAACTCCCTGAGATTACAAGAGAAGGTAACCAGAGACACAAAGAAACGTAGTCATAGTACGAGGTAATCAGTGACATTGACATATTATTTTGAACCACAGTCTACTACACAGAGATTGAAAGAAGAAAAAGGTCTAACAGAATTGATGAGAACTGGTAAACGTAAAGACCTAAAAAAAAAAAATCAAATTTATTTTACATAACATTTTAGAATCGGTAAAATTTATATATATTGTCACCATAATTCGTGTGAGTATTACAATACGCTAGTATTGACGGTTTGTAGAGGTCTTGAGGAAAACAAATTGTTTTGGCTTTGGGATACTTCACTTTCACTTTCACAATTCAGTGAGTCCGCACAGACTGAGAAACAGTGGAGTACCTGACATCGGGTGGTCCGAGGAGACAGGCATCTTAAGAGGTCCGTTCTTATGACCTCACCCAACTATAAAGGAAGAGGTTCTCTAGAAGGGGTGGGTGTCTAACTTGGAGTCAGAAGGTGTAACGTCTGTCTGAGAAATAACTGACTCGGTGGTTCTTTTGGGATATAGGTCATTATTATTGTGAAATAAGAAAGAGTAAGATTGGGAACCGTTGGTGATAAGGTGAAAGACACAATACTAAAATTGATGAGATGCATTAAGTATATTCCCCTTAGGATACATGTACGGAAAAACACTGTCCGAATAAAGTGGATTATATTTCAAGAGTTCTAAATAGGTATAACATCGTGTACAGTCTTAAAGGGAAGAAAAATTTCGACTTATTATAAGGTGATACACACGATACGAAACAACAAGGTAGGGAAGACTAAAAAACGTTAGGGTACCTGACATCGGATGGTCTGAGGAGACGGGTACCCTAAAGGTCAGTTCTTATGACCTTACCCAACGGTAAAGGAGAAGGTCCCTTAGAAGAGATAGGTCCCTAAGTTGGGTACAGAGGACGTGATGTCAACTTAAGAAATGACGACTCGGTAGTCCCTTCGGAGGTAACACACATATATATATATATGGTGTAAAACGAATGGGTGAATAGACAGTTACCTGTGAATACAATGAAGTTGTAAATCGATAATATTTATTACAACGATGTTTGTAGTAACATGTCAATAGAGAAATTGTTGGACTATAGTTAAGAAATATCATATGTGGGTTCTCACATTAACGGCCTAATATACTAAGAAGACCTAAACTAAGAAAAAGAAAAAAACTCTTGAGAGGTATGACAAAAGGTGTTACTACATGTGAAATGTAAGGGTGGTTGCAATGTTTTTATAAAGTTAATGGAGTATAGGAGTGGTCGGGAACAAAAGAGACGAATAAAAACAACAAAAACAGGTACCATCAGTAGGATTACTCATGTTCAACCACGGCCCATGTAAACGAAACATAAGGGTTTTGTAATCTCTACAACTCGTAGAAAAGTACACGAATGACTGGTAAGTATATAGTAGAGACCTCGTTACAGATAAATTCTGTTCGATAGATAGGAAAAACTTAACCCAGAAAACAAAACAACAACCAAGGGTATTCCACATAGGTTCAACGAGGACCCCGTACATGTTTTTACGGACGGTCTCCCGAGTCTCCATCCTCTGTCCATGAGTTAGGACTCTTTTCTAGAATTCAACTGGTTTTACTTGATACTAAATGGTAGGTCCCAATTAAGGAAGAGGATCTTAAACGGTCGGAAGTTTCCAAAGGTCTCAAGGCTTTATCAATGTAGTCTACCTAAGACGGAGAAACAGGGACACCCCTCTATCTAAAGACCGAAAAGGGGTTCAAACAAACAAAAGTTTCCGACAAAGATGGAATACATAGTCTCGATAAGAAAATTATAAAACACAATAACTACTCAGACAGTAAAAAGAAAAACAGACCGAAATCTTAGTTATTAAAAGACCGAAGTTTATTTCTGAAACTTGTACAAGGATTAAAAAGATGACAAACCTTGGTAAATATTCTATTAACGTTTATAAATCTTAGTAAGTGTTCATTTCAGTGGACCCGAACACTATAAGTTACACCCTTTTCAAAACGAGTACTCAAGTTACTGAAATCATTTATAGACGAATAGGTTGAAAAATAAAAGTAGTACTCAGTCCGAAGAATTCCACACAGGAAAAACTACTATAACAGGTAAAGTAAGTTTTACAGTTTTAATTACGGAGTTTTTAACAAATATTATCAAAGAACAATACAAAACTACAAGTACTATATATGTAACTACAAGAGAAAAGTCAGGGTTATAGCCATTGTTTGAAGACAAGAGAGAGAGAGAGGGGATGAAGAGGACAATAAGGTCTGACTTCGATTGGGTGTAAGTCAGAAGTCATCAAAAACGAAAACAGAATGGGTGAAGTCGAAGTTGACCTTCTAGGAGACGGGGAGTCCGAAAGAGTTTTCATTTGGTCGAGATACAGAGAAAAACGTCCACAAACAGGGAGGAGCTATGTATATGTGAGGAACTTCAAAGTTAAGAGACTACCCGAGTCCTTCGTAACGAGAAAACATAAAATAGAAAAAGAGTAACAAGAAGACCCTGTTATAAAAACTGTAAAAGACAAAGGACTCGTCTTTCTGGTGAGATTATCGTGTATAGAAATTAAAGATAAAAAAATCTTAATAAAACTCTTTTTAATTTCTGGAATAACCCTTTCTATTTTGTCTTAAACTCTGTACTTAGATCCTTTGACGTCGACGTTTTTAAAAGTACATGAGTATATCGAAAAGAGGGAATGACGATTTATAAAAGTTAGTCTATCGGTGTGATTTTTATACGAAAAGATATAAACAACAAATTAACTGAAAGGAGTATAAAGATTAATTTATTATATATAAACTGTTTCTCAGTCTACTAATGTTTGGTTGTCTAACTAGGACAAAGTCATCATACATTTACATGAGTTTTTGTTTAGTGATCGGACACTAAAAATACACACCGTTACAAGATCTGGAATCTCTGTCTCCTCTACCAATAAAAATGTTTCATGTATAAAAACGAAACCCTCAATCTTTCGTTTCTTTAGATGTTTATTTTCTAGTTCTATTAAAGTTTGTTTTTGTTCGTGATAGTGTTTCTTTTTGTCTCGGGTGATGTTTCACTATGCTATTTCTCCTTTCCTCACTCTTACAAGATTAAACCTACGTCATTCACAATTGTTTCCCCAGGGTCCACCGTGTCATCAATTCTTAGACGGACGGTTACGTCCTCTGTGTTCTCTATTTCTGAACTAGGGAACCAACCCTTCTCAGGGGACTTCATCCTTTACCTTTGGGTGAGGTCACAAGAACTGATCTTTTAGGTACCTGTCTCCTCGGACCGTCCGATGTCAAGTACCTCGACGTCTCAGTCTGTACTAATCGTGAACGTGTTCGTGTTCACCATCGTAGGGAATAATTTTCGACCCAAAAATCGGTTTTGGACTTACTGGACTTCCCTTAGTAGTCGCATTCTTTGACACTTCTCGTCCCTTCCGTCCCACCCACCTTTCATCACTAAAACTATAATAGAAACGAGGTATAATCTTTGATAACAAGTTCATTCACCCGATAATATCGTCTAATGAAAGGATAGCATTTTGAATGGTCGGAATATACTCACCTCCCTCTTTTCCTAATATATCCTTCTCCTTTGGAACAAGAATCAATTGCAATGTCGACTCTCGTCAGTGTAACTTCATAGATCTAGAGTAGTGACAAAAATTCTATGTTAAAGAAACATCATTCTGTCACCACTGTTACTTTAGTTTCCTACTTGTTACAGACCTAACAACGTATGGACAGGTTACACGGGTCGACAGAATTAAAAAGTTCTAATTAAACTACAACGAACAGTCCACTAGTGTTACAATCTATCTTGTACGTGTTAAATGTGGGAGAGCTTCTCAAATTACTTTTGGTCATGTTAAGAAACGGACTGAGAAGAAATTTTTTGGGTTTCTGTAGAGTAAAGTGGTCAAGTAAATCTCTTGATGTGGTCTACCTCAGGTGGAATCATAAAAGAGACGTTCTTATATCTTTCACTGTCACCTTTACGGTAAACGAACCTAACACCCTTTTTTATAGTTATTATGAATGATTTAAAATATAAAATTTAAAATTTATAAAATATAAAGACACTGTAAAATTTACTAATTCCCTACTTAATGTTTAATAGAGATATCGTAAATAAAGATTTTAGGATTTATTATTGAATAAAATAAATATACATAAACTGACAAGTGTTCATTATATGAAGAGTCGTATTCCACTATTGGTGTCTATGACAAAAGACCCTGTTTCGGAAATTCGATATTGTCTAAGTCAAATTATAAAGAGAGATTATTACTTCTTATTTTATTAAATATTATTTAATTAACAAAGTAGAACATTTTAATGATTATGGTGTTTTAAGTCAGTCTCCATGTAAAGAAACTAAAGTGTGAAAATTTTATATTTACCCTACTATTGATTGTTATAAACCGTTTACTGGTAGTCTCGTTGACAGATCTTCCATACTGAAGTACCATACAGTCTATCATAAAAGTCTTTATATTTACACGTAAATCTACCTTTATTTCTTTACCATACCTGGATTGTCTTCGTCTTCTATAATTCTTCTCCACCGTTCTTAAGTGTATTGTTGATCTGTTTTTTCTAGAAGTACTGGGTCTATTAGTACAACCACACTAGTGGTTGGATCTCGGCCCTACGCTTAGGACCTTAAGTTTCTCAACCTTAGGACTTTACACTTCAGTTCACCCGGAATCCTTCGTAGTGATACTTGTTTCGATCACCTCCACTACCTTAAAGTCCACTCGATAGAGTTTAGGATTTTCTACTACGACATTTTCACGACGTGAATTATACTGTCGTTTAAACCTTTTGAGTCGTCACTGGTGTCCTGACCTTTTCCAGTCAAAAGTAAGGATAGGGTTTCTTTCTGTTACGGTTTCTTAAGAGTCTGATGGCGTGTTAATGTGAGTAGAGTGTGTCGTCATTTCATTTCGAGTTTTAAGAGGTTCGGTCCGAAGTTGTCATACAATTGGTACTTGAAGGTCTACAAGTTCGATCCAAAATCTTTTCCGTCTCCTTGGTCTGTAGTTTAACGGTTGTAGGCGACCTAGTACCTTTTTCGTTCTTTCAAGGTCTTTTCGTAGATCAAGACAAAATAACTGATACGGTTTCGTAAAATGAATACACCTGGTGTTGTTTGGGACCTTTTAAAGAAGTTCTCTACCCTTATGGTCTGGTGGACTGGATAGAGAACTCTTTAGACATGCGTCAAGTTCTTCGTTGTCAATCTTGACCTATACCTTGTTGTCTGACCAAGGTTTATCCTTTTCCTCATACAGTTCCTACATATAACAGTGGGACGAATAAATTGAATATACGTCTCATGTAACACTCTTTGCGACCCGACCTACTTGGTGTTCGATCTTAGTTCTAACAGCCCTCTTTATAGTTATTGGAGTATATATGTCTACTGTGGTGGGAATATCGTCTTTCCCTTCTTCTTGATTTCTTGGAGAACTACTTTCACTTTCTACTCTCACTTTTTCAACCGAATTTTGAGTTGTAAGTCTTTTGATTCTAGTACCGTAGACCAGGGTAGTGAAGTACCCTTTATCTACCCTTTTGTCACCTTTGTCACTCTTTGAAAATAAAAAGACCCGAGGTTTTAGTGACGTCTACCACTGAACGTCGGTACTTTAATTTTCTACGAACGAGGAACCTTCTTTTCAATACTGGTTGGATCTGTCGTATTATTTTCCGTCTCTGTAATAAACGGTTGTTTCCAGGCAGAGTAGTTTAGATACCAAAAAGGTCATCAGTACATACCTACACTCTTAACCTGATATTTCTTTCGACTCGTGATTTCTTAACTACGAAAACTTGACTATGCAGACTTGACACTACGATCTCTTCTGAAAACTCTCAGGGAACCTGACGTTCCTCTAGGTTAATCAGGTAAGATTTCCTTTAGTCAGGACTTATAAGTAACCGTCCTGACTACAACTTCGACTTTGAGGTTATGAAACCGGTGGACTACGTTTCTTGACTGAGTAAACTTTTCTGGGACTACGACCCTTTCTAACTCCACCCTCCTGTTCCCCCGTTGTCTCCTACTCTACCAACCTATCGTAGTGGCTGAGTTACCTGTACTCAAACTCATTTGAGACCCTCAACCATTACCTGTCCCTCCGGACCGTACGACGTCAAGTACCCCAGTGTTTCTTAGTCTGTGTTGACTCGCCGACTTGACTTGACTTGACTTAACTTTCTTTGTATTGGATATATGCGTTATACATATATCGGATAACTATTTTCTACACTTTTTTGAAGGTCTCACAATGTGGGATACAATAATCGACGAGACTTTAAGTCAATAAATAACGTTCAAGAGAGTCGTGTTTCCCATAATAAAAGACATGATTCTAAGTTTCTTTCCTAAACGATTATTAACGAAGATATCGTTGATTTTCAGAACCGTAGAGTAGGAAGTCGTAAAATTTTAGAATATCTTCTAAAACAATCAATTTTTTATTTATTTATTTATTTCCGACTACTACACAAAGTTAAGTAGTAAGAAATTTAAGTAAAAGGGTAAACGAAAATTCAACTAAGTACAAAGAGTCTTTTCTTTCAT
The DNA here is from genome assembly GCA_006410555.1 of Capra ibex. Lineage (NCBI taxonomy): Eukaryota > Metazoa > Chordata > Mammalia > Artiodactyla > Bovidae > Capra > Capra ibex. Next base: position 497,425 of record SJYO01029129.1, on the reverse strand, counting down.
ACGATTACTAACATAGTGAAAAAGATGACACATCTGGTAGATGTAATTTATTGATTTTATCATACTATAATGAAATTACATAAGGAGGTATCGAATTCAACATGAAGTATAAGAAAAGTAAGAAGATATATCTATATATATATGGACACACACATATGTATTATAAGTTTAAAATCTACAAACGTAATACGGTCTGTTATGGAAAGTATCTGTCTCTTCGGACTACCCGATGTCAGGTACCCCTACGTCTCAACCTGTGTTGAATCACTGATTGTGTGTGTGTGTGTGTCTGTTAAGTATTTTACCTATCTACGAATTAAAACTATGGTGACTTCTGTTAAAAGTATTAAAATGTGTAATAAAATCTTTGTGTTTGGTTTTTTCCATTTTATTTAAACTTTACTTTTTTCTACTGGTTCAACCGTAAAAAGTAAAGTCTGAAATATAAACCCGAAAGGTGACCTTTTCTAATATAATATTATTGTTTTAAAACGAAAAAGGTCCCTCCGATTAGAACCGAAGAAAGAGGGAGTAGAGGAAATTAAGGTAGGTCAAATAAAAAGTAGAGTCTTTGATATAAAAAGTAGAACTTCTTGAGTTAAACCCAATAAAAACATCAGAGATACAGGGAGAATTCTACAACTACGAAAGGAAATGGAAAGACTTGGGTACCTTTAACCAATATTATCGACAAACTTTCAGTAACAAATGACTAAAATGGTAGACGTGGTAAAAAGTCAGACAAAAATAATTAATTGAGAAGAGGATAATACCCAATATAAAAGAAGGAAGAAACGTAGGGACCATTGTTAACATCCGACGGACAGTCTATAACACTTAAAATGAAATAACCAACGTCCTACAAAGACATAAAAAAATTATAAATATTAAAACAAGATTCTTTATCAAAGTAAGAAAACTCCGAAGGAACATGCGGATTAATTCCACGTCGACTTCGTTATGTCAGATCCTGATTAAGCTGGGGTACCGAACGGACCACCGAGTCTGTCGTTTCTTAGACTTACGTTCCCTCCTCCGGACTCAAACTAGAGACCCAACCCTTCTAGGGACCTCCTCTGGTACCGTTGAGTGAGGTAATAAGAACGGACCTCTTAGGGGTACCTGTCTCCTCGAACCGTCCGACGTCAGGTACCCCACCGTCTCAGCCTGTGTCTCTGGTTCGCGTTCGTGTCGTGTCTTGTCGTAGGGATCATTAACTTCTGACGTACAGTCTATAACACTTAAAATGAAATAACCGACGACCTACAAAAACACCCAAAGAAAAAAAATTATAAACATTAAAACAAGATATTCTGTCAATTCTTTATCAAACTAGTAAAATTTAGAAGGAACATTCGGACTAATCCCATGTTGACTTCGTTAGGTCAGATTCCGATTAAGTCGGGGTGATCATTCAGATATGGGTAACTTATAAGAAACATACAACTTATGAATCGAAGTACGACGTACATAAGTCAAGTCAAGTCAACGAGTCAGCACAGGCTGAGAAATGCTGGGGTACTTAGCGTCGTGCGGTCCGGAGGGACAGGTAGTGGTTGAGGGCCTCAAGTGAGTCTAAGTACAAGTAACTCAGTCACTACGGTAGGTCGGTGGAGTAGGAGACAGCAGGGGAAGAGGAGGACGGGGGTTAGGGGGGGTCGTAGTCTCAGAAAAGGTTACTCAGTTGAGAAGCGTACTCCACCGGTTTCATGACCTCAAAGTCGAAATCGTAGTAAGGAAGGTTTCTTTAGGGTGCCGGCTAGAGGAAGTCTTACTGACCAACCTAGAGGAACTTGAGATTCCCTGAGAGTTCTCAGAAGAGGTTGTGGTGTCAAGTTTTCGTAGTTAAGAAGTCGTGAGACGGGAGAAGTGTCAGGTTGAGAGTGTAGGTATGTACTGGTGTCCTTTTTGGTATCGGAACTGATCTGTCTGGATTCAGCCGTTTAATTACAGAGACGAAAACTTATATGATAGATCCTGTCATACTTTTCCTACGTACATAATTTAATATAGTTTAGTACAAACATATTATAATTTCGTTATTAACGTTCTGTATTTCATATTTAAAATTTAATTTAAAATAATTAATCTTATTTTACAAAAGATCATTAACTTTTAAAATTGTACAAATTTATGAAGTAGGGATACTTTAAGTAAAACAATTATTAATACTTTTCTTCTTAGATCGAAATAAAAAATGTCCACCGTTTATAAAGTAAATTTGTGATTGTAAATCGACATAATACGTTTTGTAATACGGTGACCAAAAATATCTAATAGTAATATTAATTGTCGAAGTATGTTGATTACAGGATACGACGAACTACAATTATACATTTTTAATAACAAATTATATAAAACAAGTAAAAATAGACAAATTCAGTCCTCTCATTTAAGTCAGGGATAATGAGGTAGTACAGGTCTTCGTGTTTAGAATTCACTTTAAATTATGGTTTCTCAAGGTTTAAAATGTTGTCTAGGTAGTGACCGACAATCGTATAGAAGGATGTAGACTCTGTGGTTCTATTGAGGAGCGACAAGTCCGAATGTTATTCGTTTTACAGGTGGTGACACAAAGAGTTCGTACATTCATATAAAATTAAATGACCAGTAGAAACGTTGGGGGACCTGACATCAGGTGGTCCGAAGAGGTAGGTACCCTAAGAGGTCCGTTCTTACGACCTCACCCAACGGAAAAGGAAGAGGTCTCCTAGAAGGACTGGGTCACTAGCTTGGGTCCAGAGGGTGTAATCTCCGTCTACGAAATCGGAGACTCGGTAGTCCCTTGTCCATATATATATATATATATATATATATATATATATATATGTGTGTATATGAGATTAATAGGTAATAAGACAGGAACAAAAACTAATCTATAACTAGAGGTATAAAAAAGATTATCAAGTGTCCTTAAAGACAGTCATTGTTGTGGTTATCGTTATTATTATTTTTAGTGGAACTCCCTGGTTCAAATATAGTGTTGAAAAATAAGACGAAGGTATTTTGAAAACGTTTTATGTTGGCGGTAGATAGTAGTCGTAGTAATCTTACTTTTGTTCCGTAAAATTAGAGTTTTTGTTTTATAAAATTGAATTATTTACTATAAAATTTATTAAGAAGTATCGTAGTAGGGATTAAAAGGGGCATATCTGATTATATTCCCTAAGAAAGAGAAAGGTAATAAACTCTGAGACCCATACTTTAATAAGTAGGGACGACAGACCATATACATGTTACAAGTTTCCACTTACAAGTTTCTTAAGAACTGATTTACTACCTTTAAGTACACTAGTCATGGTACCAACAATTTTAAATTTAATGAGAAGTTAATATTCTCTTTTAGTCTATTGAAAATCCTCTTAAAGATTTACTATGATTTCACAGTCAGAAGTGAAGGAACATACTCCTTTTGACATCTTTATCAAAATTTCGAGAGGTTTGAAAACACAAGAAACGTACAGGTACTAAAATTAGGAATAGTAAAAGTTCTAAACAATTTAATAAACTCAAGTAGTTTCCTTTAGTTGGAACTTATAAGTAACCTTTCTGACTACGACTTCGACTTCGAGGTTATGAAACCGGTGGACTACTTTTTTCGGTTGAGTAATCTTTTCTACGACTACGAACCTTTCTAACTTCCGTGCCCCTCTTCTCTTACTGTCTTACTCTACAAACCTACCGTAGTGTCTGAGTCACCTGTACTCATATTCGTTCAAAGTTCTCTATCACTTCCTGTCCCTTCGGACCGTACGACGTCAGGAACCCCAGTGTTTCTCAGCCTGTGTTGACTCGTTGACTTGTTGTTACTAAGAGAATATATTTAATATCTAAGATACAACGTATGACTCGTATAATAATCGTTGTTTATCGAATCTCTACTGTTACCGGTATTTTAGTTAAATTAAACTAAAGGTACTTGACTCGATATTTAAATTCTTATGATTAAGTAGATTATTCCCACTACTATAAATGTATTATAACGGAGTTTCCATAGGGAACAACGAAATTCTGTCAAAGGATCCCCTATTATCGGTCCTTCTGTTATCTTTTTTATTTTATTTTAGAACTAATTAAATTAATGTTAGATTTCCTTCTGAGATATAAATTCCATAAACTCTGTTGGTTAAGTGGTAATATCTAAGTCTATATACAGACATATATATTCTATAAAAATTGTATTGGGTTTATATTCTTTAGGAAAAAACCATCTCTTCGTTGACGAGATACAAAATGGATTCCCTTTTATATTTAGACTCAAGTGATTTATAAACGGAGTAACGGGAGACAATCAAGTACGGGTGGGTTAGGTATCCCGGAGTCAATTCTTGATAAGATAGTAGATATATAGACTCCTCTTACGGACACACGATACAACTATCAGTGAGATTTGTTTATAAATATGTCAACTTTAGTCTCTATATTTTACAGTCAAGGTTTAGGTGGGTACTACCGTGTATATGGTCTGTCTACTGTTTCAGACCGAGTCCAATATTTCCGGACACTTTATGAACTTAGTATAAAACGTTGGGAACTTTCTTAAGTTCAACCTCTAATCGTCTTTGGTCCGAGTCAAGACAGGTATTAGGGGAAATAGACAGAAGATCGGTTGTTTTACTTTTGGACTTTCGGCTCGACTGTTCATCTCACACTTCTCGGAAGATGACGTCAATTTTTATTTGACTCCGACGATAACCATTTTTATATATAAAAAAAGATAATGATAATAACGACAATAACAATAAGTATCTTTCTCACTTTTTTTGAGATTTACTGTAACAAGAAGACCTAAGAAATAATATATATTGTACGTTATTTAATTGAGGGAAGTACAATGTGACCCGTATATTGTACTTTTGTACACGTCTCTTATCTTTAGTCATAGAGGTTTCTATTTACGGGACACTATGTCTTTATATAATAAAAATTTAGATCTCTTAACTCAAGTAATTCCACATTCTCACAAAGTCATGTCAGGAATGTTTACATTTACGTCTTCATTTAGTCTTTTCTGTTTATTAAGGTCGATGTATGTTTTATATTCTAATAAGATACATATACCCTGTCCTACCTCGAGACGTACTTCAGTGTACATCTTTTTCGTTATAACCGTTATTTATTTCACTATAGGAATGACTTGTGTCTGTAAAGTTCTTCCCACTTATCATGACAAATTCTAAGTATTGTAAGTTCAATAAACATTTTCTTTTTTTTTTCGTTCACTCTACGTAAGTAAGTTATCCTATTCGACTTTACTATACTTTTAGGAAGAAAGGTCAGAATTGTGTAACCGTATGTACACAAAAGAAAATGTGTAACGAAAATATATACCGTTATGTCCTTTTCGTTTGTTTATTGGTTCTTTACTTGTTTGAATGTTTTTTCCCCCGTCCCTAGGGGTCAGGGTTCTAAATTTTCCTTTTTCATTTATTTAAGTTGTAATCTTATCACTAATCCTCGACTTTAAATCTTTAAGTTCTCCCAGGATCTTTTTTCTACGGAACAAAAACTCCCGACCGAAATATACAGACAATAGCAAAGTCCTTTGTTTATCTACGACCTTCTACTATGTCATAGAAGTCTGTAGACTCCTGTATACGGATAGGTTTAATTTATAGATATGGAATAAATTTTGTGATGAGTTCTTGTTCTTTATTTCTGTAAAGTAAGTATCTCTCTGTTTCTCCGTAATGGTGTGTGTTTGACATTGTTGTTTGGTCAGATTTCGTCATCACCGTCGATATATGTCGGACGACACGACGTCAAGTACCCCAGTGTTTCTCAGCCTGTACTGACTCACTGACTTGTTCTGTTGTTCTCCTTATAAATTTTTTTTAATAACTAATAACTGAGGTTATGGAGTCCTAAAAGAAACGGATTTATTAGATCTACCGTAAACTTATTACCCTCGAAATTTTTGAAACGTGTATTAAGAGTACACAAAAAAGGTTCTACCTTCTGGTGACATGTTGCTTACAAGAAGTAATTTTTGTTTGTTTGTTTTTTCGTATTTTTTTCTTCCGACAAAGGCACAGAACCGATAACATTTGTCACGACTGTAGGGAATATTCACCTTAGATTTTTCTTTACTATGTTTACTTGAATGAATGTTTTTTTGTCACCTCTTCTCTTACCGTTGGGTGACGTCATAAGAACGGACCTCTTAAGGTACGTGTCTTCTCGAACCTCCCGATGTCGGGTACCCCAGTGATTCTCAGTCTGTGTTAACTCGCTGATTGTGTGAGAGTACGTCCTCTACTTTATTTAATATAAATAAATCGGAGATAAAACCTCTTCCGTTACCGTCGAGTGATGTCATGAGAACGGACCTTTTAGGGTACCTGCCTCCTCGGACCACCCGACGTCAGGTACCCCAGCGATCCTCAACCTGTGCTGACTCGTTGAAGTGAAAGTGAAAAGTGAAAGTACGTAACCTCTTCCTTTACCGTTGGGTGAGGTCACAAGAACGGACGTCTTAGGGTCCCTGTCCCCTCGGACCACCCGACGGTAGATACCCCAGCGTGTCTCAACCTGTGCTGACTTCGCTGAATCGTCGTCGTCGTCGTCGGAGATAAAACTCGAAGGGTCCACCAAGCCTACCATTTCTTAAACGGACGTCACGTGTTCTGGTCCCAAACTAAGAACCCGACCCTTCTAGGGGACCTCTTCCTTTACCGTTGGATGAGGTCATAAGAACTAACCTCTTAGGGTTCCCGTCTCTTCGTAGTTCCTGTAGTTAGGGTACCTGTAGTTCAGCGTTTCTCAACGTGTGTTGACTGTGTGTGTGTATGTGTGTGTCTTTTCTTTCTGAATCTTTTGCTTTAATACCAACAGTCCCCCTTCCCTCTAAATCCCTCAAACCTTTCCGGTACATGTACGACGACATAAGTTTGACCTATTAGTTGTTCCAAGATGACATATTGTGTACCTTGGGATGAGTTTCAATACACGGTCGGGTCTACCTTCCCCTCAAACCTCCTCTTACCTATGTACATATACATACTGACTCAGGGAAACGACAAGTGGACTTTGATGGTATTTAACAATTAGTCGATATGGGGTCATGTTTTATTTTTGAAATTTCAGACTTTTTTCTTTGGCTTCATCCCATGTGACTTGTCACTACTCGTTTCTTTAAATATTACAACCTTACTTAAACTTATTACCAACTCACATTTTTTATTATGATTTATTTCCTATTTATGTTTCATTTTGATTTTGTAATCTACGATATGACTTTATAATTTCTAGTCTAAAATTTAAACCCTTCAGGTACTTGAAGAATCGTTCTTTTACTCTGTTAATCAAAATCTGAAAAATTTCAATCCCTATATACAACTTTAAAAGTCTTTGTTGATTTCCACTTATAAAGTCTATAATCAGTGTTTTACCATCGGGTATTTTTCTATTACTTTTTACACTAATTTGTTCCAATTAAGTCCTTTCCTATTTGGTACCTTAATGCCCCTTTAACAACAACAAATCAGTGATTCAGTACAGTTAAGAAACCTTAGGATACCTAACATCGGACGGTCTGAGGATACAGGGACCCTAGAGGGTCCGTTCTTATGATATCACCCGACGGTAAAGGAATAGATCCCCTAGAGGGGTTGGGTCCTTAGGTTGGACTCAGAAGACGGAACCGTTTTCCTAAGAAATGGTGACTTGGTTATTATTGTTATGTATACTAATGTTTCTGTTATTTTTATTTAAAATTTTAATATCAAATACAACGTATGTCTTCTGTGTGTGTTTCATAAAAATTCTACATCACTACACACAGTGAGCTTTCTAATTAGTATATACACTATTTACAAAAGGTGAAACAGTGAAGTACCGTTTATCTACCCTTTTGTTACCTTTGTCACTGTCTAAAATAAAACCCCCGAGGTTTTAGTGACGTCTACCACTGATGTCGGTACTTTAATTTTCTGCGAATGAGGAACCTTCTTTTCGATACTAGTTGGATCTGTCTTATAATTTTTCGTCTCTGTAATGAAACGGTTGTTTCCAGACAGATCTATTCGACACCAAAAAGGTCATCAGTACATACATACATACACTCTCAACCTGGTATTTCTTTCGACTCGTGACTTCTTAACTACGAAAACTTGACACCACAACCTCTTCTGAGAACTCTCAGGGAACCTGACTTTCCTCGAGAGTAGTCAGTTAGGATTTCCTTTAGTCAGGACTTATGAGTGACCTTCTTGACTACGACTTTGACTTTGAGGTTATGAAACTGGTGGACTACTCTTCTTGACTGAGTAAACTTTTCTGGGACTACGACCCTTTCTAACTTCCGTCCTCTTCCCCTACTGTCTCCGACTCTACCAACACAACGTCCTTCCCCCTGGGGGAAGGTCCCGGACTTTGACCCGAGAACAGATTGTGAGTCTTTATTTAACAAGGTCCTCTGTGTACACGACTTTTTCGTTCTCTAAAATAACCCTTTCCCGTGGACCCACCTCTCGTCATCCCATTCTCTTGGGTCTTGTCGAGACAGTGTACCGAACGTCAGAGCCCAAAATACCACTACCCTAATCAAAGGCCCAACAGAAATCGGTTAGTAAGACTGAGCTTCATGAAGGACGACCAAGTACGGAACAAGTTGGTTCTACCTACGGTCTCTCTTCCTAAGACCCCCCACCATCCTGTATACCACAGAGGAAAACTAGAAAGGGTTTGAGAAGATCAACCACCTCCGAATAATCCAGACACAAGGAATGGTCCTGGAGGACAACATTTTACTGAGTACGTTTACCAATAATACCACGGGTCGGTCCCACCTGTCAAAGTTAGTCACACGAAGGGGATTGTCAACCTACCGTAGTCGCTAAGTTACCTGTACTCAAACTTGTCCGAGACCCTCAACCACTACCTGTCCCTTCGGACCCCACGACGTCAGGAACCCCAGAGTTTCTCAGCCTGCACGGACTCGCTGACTTGACTTGATTTGACTTGTCTTTACAAAAAAGTCCTAATGTATATACCGTACTCTCGTACATATGTTTAAAAAATTTTGAGTCTCGTTAGTACATACGAAGTACCTAAGTAAAATTATATCACTTTTTGATTTCGAACTCAAGTTTCAAAAATACAATTTAAGTAAGATGACGAATAGATTCTTTTCCTTTTTACCCTGAGTTTACCCTCACCTCTCTTCTTTTTTCTTCACACACGTACACACACAAACACTTGTCTTCGTGTTGTCAGTTAATACACGAAGAAGATGTCGTACTGAGTGACGTGAGGTGGTGTTATAATTATTCTATAGTTTGTTATATTCGTGGACACGTCTTTATTAACAGAGTACGGATGTACATAACCCGTTACTCGAGTGGAATGATAAAGGTAGATCAGAAGTTAATTTTTAGATCTTTATTCTTACCCGACAATCTCAAATCAATTACTCGGTTAATAGAAATGTCTTGTACGATCAATACGTGTCGAAATGGAACCGATTTAATACAAAATTTTATCGTCCGTAAGTAAAATACAGAGATTAACTACCAATAGTGTGTGTGTGTCAATCAAACTTTTAGGAATAGTTACACGAACTTATATAAACCAACTTAGACACCTGATTAGAAAAAACTTGAATGGGGTTTCATATAAAATATTGACAGATGATTTTTAACACAAACACAAATCGGAAGGATTTCTGTCACCTTATGAAGGTTTATGTTTCATCAGTGTAATCTTAAAAGGATCACAGTTCTGTAAGTCATAAACACCTTAGTTTAAAAGAGTCCTTTTAAATCGAAGGTCGGGTCCTCTTTTTATTCCCCTCGGTACCTAAATTTCCGTTTAAACTTCTACTCTTTAATTTTAAGTTTAAGGTATCACTTTCTTTTTCTCAATTAATGATATCTCTTTCCGTTTATTTTACGTTTTTAACAATCTTATATAAAACGAGTCAATGTTTGAATGGGTAATAACGTAATAAAAATTAGATCACATTATAAAAGTAGAACTTTACTTTTAAATGTGGTCAGTAGACGATAACAAATCTTTCTTAGATTTCACCAACTTTACTTTACTAAAAGTTTCTTACACGAATTTCTCCCCATGTTATGTGAATCCTCCTGTATTTACATAGAGAATAATAACTATTAAACGTCTGGTCGGTACCCTTATATGGAATTAAGGTTAATTTTTACTTACTACTAAAATATATGTATGTATACGTAGAATAGTATAACTGAGATTCGGTCTGTTTTAGATTACTTTAGATCTATACCAACTTTTCGAATTCATTCATTACATAAAAGTACTAAAAGGTTTGTGATCTTTTACTCTTTTACAAGATAAACAGTAAAAGGAAACCTTGGAGAACCGAAGGACTCGTACTAACACAATTCTATAACCTCTTTATAAGTATCCTTCTATCTCTGATAAAAGGTCCACCAAGTCACCAATACTTAGTCAGATGATTATGTCTGTCACTTCCTCTGTACTCGAGTTAGGAAACCACTCCTTGTAGGGGACCTCTTCCTTTACCGTCGAGTGAGGTCATAAGAATGGAACGGACCTTTTAGGGTACCCCTGCGTTTTTCTCAGACTGTACTGAATTGTTCATTTGTTGTTGACAAAGGAACAATCTTTTTTATTTTATTTTGAAAGATATATTAAGTATCACGGGAGTTCCTACAAATATTATATCTTAAACTTTTAATTTATGTATGATCAAAATTGATTAGTTGGGGAAACAAATGCGTACGTAAAGTAGGATTTATACAACGAGAATCTTAAGTCTCCATAGGAAATTAGGATGGGTAGAGAACTGGTGAGTCTTGATGTCTAAAAAGATAAGGTACTGTATGGTCATAAATCGAGTAATTTGTAAACAACTCGTTAATGATACACACGATTCGGTCCTCCTAGTTTCTACTTACTTATAAATAAACAGATAACCTCTCTGTCAGACAACTCTTTCTGTCTTGACACTTGTCTACTGACGTATCTCCATTTCAGTCAAGACAAATAAGTCTCCTTCTTCACGGGCACTAGTTTGTTCATTTTACTAAAGTAACAGGTTCTGCACTTAAACACTAAATCTTACGTGTTCGTATAAATAGAATAATGGGTGGTATCTACTGGTGGATAATATTAGTCTTTCTGAACAATTGCCGTGTCGTAGATCTTCTTGTAGTACGTACTTGGACAGTATAAGTCTTTCACTTCTTCACCGTGTCACCCTTGTTACGTCCTTTGATTTAGAACACTGACGTCTAAATTTTCCATGAAATTAACAAGAATGATAATAAGTGGATAAACCTGTTCATCATCATAAGGAACTGCAATCGTAAAAACAAAGTAGGTTCTGAACTTCGGTCTGCAAGTTACGATTATAATATTTTTATAATTCCTAAATTAAGTAAGTGTTTAAATATTTTTATATAATCGTGGTCTCTGGATAAATAGCCTTTGTCTTTTCCCTCTTGTTAATCTGTGATTGTCAAGAAACAGTTGGTTTCACCTGTCTTCAAAATATACATCTCCAGTTAGGACCCGGTCTCCGATAAATTATAAAAGTAGTTTTGATCTCACTATCCCTTCAGACACCTGAATCATTAAATGACAAGAGAAAATCAACTATTATGACTAATTGTGAAACTTAGAGTCCTAGTTTTAAGTTGTACTAGTATTATACTAGAACTGTTTTACCTCTTCACCAAATTTTGTTACGTTATATTATTCAGATTCCCAGTCTACACCCGAGATTTCCCCACCCTTTCTTTACCTTTAATATTATTTACATCTGATATGGTACGATCACTCTCACGGACACACACATTATACTATACATTATTTATTATACTTCATACTGAACTCAGTTCTTATCGTTATTGATAATAATAAAATGAGAGAGAGGGACACCGTATCACGAATTTTTATTTTCTTTTTAAACGAGTCAACACAGGCTGAGAAAAACTGGGATACCTGACATCGGACGGTCCGAGGAGACAGGTACCTGAAGAGGTACGGTCTTATGACCTCACCCATCGGTAAGGGAAGAGGTCCCATAGAAGGACTGGGTTCCTAGTTTGGGTCCAGGAGGACGTAAAGTCCGTCTAAGAAATGGGAGACTCGGTGGTCCCTTCGGGTTCTTATGACCTCATCCATAGTATAGGGAAGAGGTGCCCTAGAAGGGTGGGGTCTTTAGTTTGACCCCAGAGGACGTAACGTCCACCTAAGAAATGGTCGACCCAATAGAATAAATGTTTAAAAAAAATTATATAAAGTAGTTTTAAATGAGAAAATTAGGATATAGGGACGACTATTTTAATTTACATTAAGATTCCACCGAAGGGATCATCGAGTCTCCAATTTTTCAGACGGAGGGTGCAAGCTTGGGACCCAGCTCTTCTAGGGACCTCTTCCTTTACCGTTGGGTGAGGTCATAAGAACGGATCTCTTAGGGTACCTGTCTCCTCGGACCATCCAATGTCAGGTGCCCCAACGTTTCTCAATCCGTACTGACTCACTGAAGTGAAAGTGAAAGAAAGTGATTCTACATATTTGTTTCTCTTCCCATTTTTCATGTTTATTCAACGACTTATAATTACTTTAATGATAGCACGAAATGTTTGTGTTAAATACGTTAATAGAACAATGGTTGTGTAAGTAAGTAAATAGGTAGTGAGTAATTTATAAATATCTTGAAGATGATACAGGGTCCGTGACGTAACGACGATTCAGCGAAGTCAGCACAGGTTGAGACACGCTGTCGTCTCTGCTATCGGGTGGTCCGAGGAGACAGGGACCCTAAGAGGTCCGTTCTTGTGACCTCACCCAACGGTAAAGGAAGAGGTTACACACTTTCACTTCAGCGAGTCAGTACAGGTTGAGCATCGCTGGGGAACCTGACGTCGGGTGGTCCTAGGAGGCGGGTACCCTAAAAGGTCCGTTCTGAATGACCTCACCCAACGGTAACGAAAGAGACGGTTTTTCGGGGCGGTCGGAGGGTTTGAGTGACGTAATCCATGACGATTATGTTCCACCCCTTTTCGTTTGTGACAGGTATAAAGAATCTCGGACGTCAGATTACTCATTAATGATTTAAAACATTAATGATTAATTAATTAACATTAATCATTAATGTTTAAGTCAAGTCAAGTCAAGTCAAGTCAGAGAGTCAGCACAGGCTGGGAAACACTGGGGTACTTAGTGTCGTACGGTCCGGAGGGACAGGTAGTGGTTGAGGACCTCAAGTGTGTTTGAGTGTAGGTAGTTCAGCCACTACGGTAGGTCGGTAGAGTAGGAGACAGTAGAGGAAGAGGAGGACGGGGGTTAGGGGGGACGACGACAATGATTCAGTGAAGTCAGTACAGACTGAGAGACGATGGGGTATCTGCCGTCGGGTGGTCCGAGGGGACAGGGACCCTAAGAGGTCCGTTCTTGTGACCTCACCCAACGGTAAAGGAAGAGGTTACGTACTTTCACTTTTCACTTTCACTTCAGCGAGTCAGCACAGGCTGGGAGTCGTTGGGGTACCTGACGTCGGAAGGTCGGAGGAAGTGGGTACCCTAAAAGGTCCGTTCTAGTGACCTCACTCCACGGAGGATCATTAATGATTAATGATTTAATGATTTATATCTGTTCCAAGACACGCGGTACTTGTTCCCCACAAAGAATCGACCTTCCTACTCTTTCCCGTAAAGAAAACTTTACAGAAGAATTGACTACATCTTCTCTATTGGATTCCCGTACTCCCCCATTTCCTTGTAAAGAACGTTTCCCTTTTCGTTTATAATTCCAAAACTCGAAGTTCTATCTTACGAAGAACAACTATAATTATAATATCAAAGTTGTTCATCTTAATTTAAACAAACAATTTATGTAACGTATTTATATCTCCTTACCTAAAGACGGTTTTAATCTTATATATTAATCCAAATCTTTACACAAGAAATTACAATTGTTGAAATTGTAACCGGAACTCTGACCTTCTATTTTACATGTCAGTTTCTCGAATAGGAGACTTGGGTTCCCGTGACGAACCCAAAGACGACTTTAGGTTCCAAAAACGACTTCTTCTATAAGATAATAACTATAACTCTACAAGAACTTACTGAAGTTTATTTTCCAGGTTTGACTTTGAGTCTTTCTGCCGGTTGGAGTGTACTCAATTTAAACTTGACGAAGAGTCTATCCGTTAAATATACAACCCCACTTACCTTCGACCCGAATGAAAGAGATTACTCTAGTTACTGAAACATGACAGTCTAAACCGAATTACAAAAGTAAAAATTTTAGGGACTGGAGTGTTTGAGAGATTCGTTCTCATTTCCCTTTCCTGTCCTGATAGAATAAATCAATATAATGGAACTTAACCTTGGCCAAAGGGTCCACCGTGTCCCCATTTCTTAGGTTGACGGTTACGTTCTCTACGTTCAATCTAGGCACCCAGGACTTCTAGGTGACCTTTTCCTTTACAGTTGGGTGAAGTCATAGGATCGGACTCTTTAGGGTACCTGTCTCCTCGGACCACCCGATGTCAGGTATCCCAGGGTTTCTCAGTCTGTGTTGAACTGACTTGTGTGTGTAGAACTTAAACTTTAAATTTACCTCGACGGGAAAGAGGTGGTTACGAACTCATCTTCGTGCATCTCACATCATTCATCGACATTACCTCCTTTCGTTTCCTTTCAGCGAGTCAGTACAGGTTGAGAAACACTGGGGTACCTGACATTGGATGGTCCGAGGAGACAGGTACCCTAAAAGGTCCGTTATCATGACCTCACCTAACGGTAAAGGAAGAGGTTTAATTGAGTAAGGTTACCGGTGTACACTACCTAGTGTTTCTTTAAGTCCATGTTGTTAAGAAACGGATCAAGTGTCAGTAAATAAACATTAATACCTTTTTTTGGATCTTTTGAAATTTACCACTTATTAGTCGTTGTAAATGTAAAAAGGAACACCAAAAGGTCCTAGTATGTTTACTCTTCGATTTGTGTAAATCCGAAACTTTCTATACAAAACCTTCAGATAACTACCATAGTATTCTTTATGGAAGAACAATTTTATTAGAGGTTTATAAAATCTTTATTGATCTTAGAGAGATCTTTATTAAGTACGGAATTAATAATGTTTACTACCTTTAATTATGACTTCATAAAATCCTTTTCTATTGTGTAGACTTACACAATAGAATTACACTGTATATTCTCGTACTCCTATAGAAATAATACTTTAAATAACGAAAAACAATGTTGTAAAAACGGACAGAAAAGAGGGTCTAATGTTCAAAGAACTTTTTCTAGATTAAACAACGGATGTTTTATGTTTATATATCATGTACATAGAAATTTATGACAACTTAAACTATTCAACGTTTTGGGTTAACCAAATTATCAAAAGTAGTTTAAACTGTAAAAAAAAGAGTGGTTTCTACCCAAAGGATCTACCGTGATAACCATGTCTTAAGCGGACGGTTAAGTCCTCTGTGTTCTCTACGTCCAAACTAGGGACCCAACCCTTCTAGGGGATCTCTTTCTTTACCGTTGGGTGAGGTCATAAGAACTAACCTTTTAGGTACCTGTCTCCTCGGACCACTCAGGTCCTCCACCGTTTCTCAACTTGTGCTGACTCGTGTTTCCTATCCTAGAGTGGTTTCTACATATCTACTCTGTAATCGTATACTTTTCTACAAGTTTTAATATACAATAATGCCTTTACGTTTAATTTTATTATTACTTTATGGTGATGTATAGATAATCTTACTGGTCTTAAGTCTTATAACGGTCGTGGTTTATGACTACTTCATAAATAAATACTTCATTGTTCTTGAGAGAAAAAATTAACTTCCTATCTATTACAACGTCTTCCACTACCGTAGGGTGAAGTCATGAGAACGGACCTTTTAGGGTACCTGTTTCCTCGGACCATCCGACGTCAGGTACCCCAGCGTTTCTCAACCTGTCCTGACTCGTTGAAGTGAAACTGAAAAGTGAGAGTACGTAACCTCTTCCTTTACCGTTGGGTGAGGTCACAAGAACGGACCTCTTAGGGTCCCTGCCCCCTCGGACCACCCGACGGCAGATACCCCAGTGTGTCTCAGCCTGTGCTGACTTCACTGAATCGTTGTCGTATCAATTACATGTCATATTACTAAGTGTTAAAATTTCCAATATGAGGTAAATACCAATAATATTTTGACATAGACATAAGGGGTACGACAGTCATATACGCACATCGAAGAGAATATGTTCCATCAAACATGAGGAATTAAAGGATGGGGACAAATCGGGGATGAGAAGGGAGAGGGGTGACCATTAGTGATCAAATAAGATAGACACTCAGACGAAGAAAAAACAATACAAGAGAACAGACAACATAAAAAATCTAAGTTGTATATTCCCTTGAGAATAAGTAACGACCACCGTAACGTCTTCCCATGTCTGTGAAATCTTCGGTCAAACCGTCAAAGAACGTTTTGATTTGTACGAGAAAGGTTTACTATGTCGTTAGTACAGAAACCATAAATGGGTTTACTTAATTCTTGTATACAGATGTCTTTTTGGACGTGTGACAACAAATATCGTCGAAATAACTATTAATGGTTTTAAACCTTTGTTAATTCTACGGGAAATCATCCACTCATCTATTTATTTGACACCATGTAGGTCTGACACCTTATAACAAGTCACGATTATTCTTTACATAAGAGTTCGGTACTTTTGTGTACTTCCTTGAAATTCACGTAGAATGATTCTCTTTCTTTGATTAGATTTTTTTTCGTTGTTTGTCATACTAAGGTAGATTTATCTCGTAAGACTTTTTCCGTCTCGATACCTCTGTCATTTTTCTAATAACCAACAGTCATCACCTTTCCTTACCTACTTGTCCGTCTCGTGTCTACTAAAATCCCGTTATTTTAATAAGATGTACTATGTATAGTAATATGTAAATACTTTTAAGTATCCTACATGTTGTTGTTCGTACTCACATTCGATACTTGAAACCCACTACTACTACAGTCACATCCAAGTAGGTAGCATTGTTTACATTGTTGACCACACCCTACAATTATCACCTCCTCCTCCAACACCCATGTCCGTCTTATGTCCTTGAAAGGTGGAAAAGTTAGTAAAAACGGTTCTTGTATTTTACAGAGAATTTTTTAACACATATTAAAATTTTCAAACTGGAAAAAAATGGGTAACGGAGAACTTTAAGGAAAAGAAAGGAAGGTAAAGAGGAAAGATAGACTCTGAGGTGTATACACGTACAAAATGGAGATTCATTCTCATAAAGTCAAATGACACCAATCTGAAGAAAAAGAGAAATGCAGTTTCCAAACCATACTTTTTCTTTACATTTTATAAAATAATTATTAAAAATTCTTAGTCTTATTAATGTTACTAAGAATATAATCTCGTCGAATATGTAGAAACATGTCAACGTATAACATATCGTAGGTATTTCTTCTTTGATAAAACATATGCAAAGAGTGGGTCACATCGAATACTTTTATTCTTACAACTAATCTCAACAGTGACCTTTATAAATATAAACTTTCTTTAAAAAATTAGTGTCCTGGACCACTTTTTGTATTTTTATAGATACCTATTATTTAATTACTTATAGTGTTTCTAATATGATATAAGATATTATATTGTCGAAAAAGACACACTGTCCGGTATTTGTTATACACCATAAACTATTATTTATGATTATTAAATGTATATCCTTGAACTCGACATCGAAACGGTTTACGTAGTAGAAAGATGATCAGTCGAGAACTTAAAAGATAAGTAAAAGGAGACGGGTCTAAGAAAAGATCCAAATAACGACAAACAAAGTGATTTTTCCTCTCTACATATATATGAGCTCCAATTCTAGTATTCACTCTCAAGAATATTTGACTAGAGATCTTTCAACTATAAAAGAGGTTGTTGAAGTACTACAGATGTTTATAAAGGGGTAAATGGATCAAAAAAAAATACAATTGGTAAAAGGATAGAGAGTA
Organism: Capra ibex; assembly: GCA_006410555.1. NCBI lineage: Eukaryota > Metazoa > Chordata > Mammalia > Artiodactyla > Bovidae > Capra > Capra ibex. Next base: position 479,448 of record SJYO01029129.1, on the reverse strand, counting down.
ACTTTAGAACAATGGTGACAAATAATTGTAAAAAAGGTACACAAATATCAAAGTGGTACCAGTAGGAACTCAGAAAACCCTTTTACCTTAAGACTACCTGATGTTTTAAAAAAAAAAAAAATCTTTTTCGTTGAAAATCTAACAAACATTCAACATTTACCTTTATACTTATGGTAAAAAGAATGTATTCTCAAAATTATAAATTTGGTAACACATATTATAAATACCTCTGATAATGTTACGTTCCAATAAGAAGGAGGTTTACCACGGACTATCTAAGAAAATTTACGTACGACAATTATTTAATGACGAATAGAACTATATTGAAGTTATAAAGACAAGGATTTATACCTTTACTATATATCTTTACGAATTCAATGTGTTTCCATTCTACTATCTATATACATACGGAATATAATAGAAAGTAATAATATACCTAGTTATCTATAGATATATAATGATGTAATAGTACATATATGAAATACACTAGTGTATATAAGGAATATTACTACTAAGTCATAGTAAATTTATTTAAGAACGGACAACTTTCTCAATCAGGATATAGGACACACACACACACACACACACACACACACACACACACTAACTAGTTCTTCTGAAGTTATAAGGGGAGTCGAACTGATTTAAATCTGTCCGAAGAAGGACTGATATCTCGAGGATTGAAGGGAAAAGAATCTCGTAAATGAATTTTTGAACTTTAACAAGTAAGAAACAGGGAAAGTCGACATTTAAAAAGAGGGTTCGAGACCAGCCAAAATATTAGGACCTGACATAAAGAGTTCCTGGACTCGTAGTCCCTTAGTAGTCCTTTCTAACTCGGGGACAGAGGATGAGATCTACCCTACCATCTACCCTCTGCAATCATTAGGATCTACGGACTAGTGTAACTGGTTAGGGAGTAGACTACAAGAGACAACCAAAAGGTGATCGAGTTGGGTCACTAATTCTTATAAGAGGGTGGAAAACGAAGTCTCCTCAACTCAAGACAGAAAGAGAAGATAACGGTATCAGAACTGGAGACAAAATTATCAAAACTTATTTCAGAAGGGTAGATGAATTGAGATAGGTCACGTTAAAAAGAAACTGTCATATACGCACATACATAAATAACTATATACCTATGTATATACATATATGTGTGTACATACGTATGTAAGTATATATGGATGGTACGTATGGTCTCAGTTGAAACTAAAAAAGTATAAGAAAACAAAAGATATTTAACAATAGAAATAAAAAGGACCTCTTATAATTTTTACAACGTACCCCTTAAAAAGTCATTGTGTTTTAATCCTCCTTTTAGATAAAAGTGATCGTTACTGTTGTACTACCCGAAGGGAACACCGAGTCGACCATTTCTTAGGTGGACGTTACACCCTCTGGATCCAAACTAGGGACCCAACCCTTCTAGAGAACCTCTTCCTTTTCCGAAGGGTGAGGTCATAAGACCGGACCTCTTAAGGTACCTGACATCTCAGGTACCCCAGTGTTTCTCAGTCTGTGCTGACTCACTGAAAATGAAAGTGTTGTTTTATTAAACCATTGATATATATTTATTTATTTATTGATATATATACGGATCTCGTTTGTAATTTTCCAACGAAAAGGGTTTCCGGACTAAAGTCTCACTAAGAGACCCCGAAAACGGTCACTCCCATCAAGAAATTTTTAGGACGTCTAGTCCATGTCTCATATTGGAATTTAATTTACTATACACGTCATATAGAAAATTAAACGATTTTTGTGAATCTCAACTAAGAATGTTCGTTTCTAAGTAAATGTTTTACCGTCGATAACTTGAGTCTCCCTTTGATACAACCGAATTTTTGTTTTTGGTGTATACGGACTCCTTAAAGGTAAAAGTGATTGAAAAGAGAATACACAATTAACATCTCATCCTTAACTAAGTACATAGAGAATTTGAAAAAGAACGGTTTAAGGGAATTCAACCAATGTCTTTCTCCTCTTTATAAATATTCCCTTCTATACCTTTCACTTTCGTCTTGTCCGAAACGTATTATGGTACGATTTGTGTTTTTTCGTTACCAATTTTTTTAGAAACATTTGAGTCTCAGTATCTATTACTATTTTGTCAATTTAGTTACTCTGACTATACTCCTAGAACTATCATTAAAAAAAAAAGTTATCACTTTGTTTCTGTTTCCTCTTTAGCGTGGACCTAGGTTTACCTATTAAACTGTATTGATACATTTAGTAAACTTAAAGTCCTTTTTTTACAATTATAACTAATAACTGCATAAACATACGTAATGTCTATTCCTTTTATTATAGTTTTCCTTTTTTTTAGGAAACGTACCCGTTCTTTTAGAAGGTATTTTTTAAAATAATTTTTATAATACCTTCTATTAGAAATTTCTTCCGGTGAGAGAAAATAATCGTTGTACAACTACGTCAGAAATCCTTTAACAATCATCTCTTTCTAATAACAGGTTAATAAAACAACTGGGTAAGGGACGGAAATTATGTCTGAAAAAAAAAAAGAAAGAGAGAAATCCATTAACTCTACCTTCCTCTCCATATAAGAGAGGTCACTGAGAGACCAATACTTATTGCAAACGTTTCTTTTAATTTAACTCGTTTTTACCTCTCAGACGAATCAAAGAATTCATCTCAAAGACGAATTTCGTACTTTCTTATATCGTCTTTCTCGTTCTTAACGTCGTTTTCTTTCGGCACTGAAGTTTAATATGACGACGACTAATGATTTACGAACTAGTATTAGTGACATTGAAAAAGACTCGGACAAATTGGTCTACGTTCTGGTTCTACTTATTATGGAAGAAGTCACCGAAGTCCACTCCTAATTCCCTCTGATGTACTTTTATGGACCTTATATATTATAAGAATTATTTACATCAAGGAAAGACATATTTCCTTGATTAAATAATAATGAATGAATGGAATGAAAAGTGTGGAGGTCTTATACTTTCGGTGATCCTGTCATCCGGACGAGTCTGAAGAAATATTGATAATAATAATAAATTTAGATTGTGTCCCTAAATCTCTGTAATGTTTTGTTTGTCGCCTTTTCCAGACTTCGTTACAATAACGACTTGTTAAGGTTCGCTTGTTAATGCAAGTGACACACCCTTCTCTCTCTCTTCTATTTAGTTCAACGTCCAAACTTTCTCTCTCTGGTCTTTGACATAGACAAGTCGTTGACGGGATAAAGTTCAGTTAACAGACGTAGAAGTGGACGAAGGAACGCGTTTTCGCGGGGATTGGGAACGAGTATCCCAGTCCCACACATGAGTCGTGAATTAAACATATGTTTGTCAAGAGTCTAACCATTTGGACCGGTTTCTTCTGCTAGTCCCGTTAGGATTTAAAGAATCCAGAGACTTAGGCCGGAGACTCAGGACTCTCTAATACCCAATATACATCTATTGTGTCTAGGGTGGTGATCAACTCGCCGTCAGAGTCTCTTTCCTTCTTACGATTTCAACCTTCCGTTTTAGTCAGACGAGAAACATGCATAACCAAATTCAACGTTGAACTTGTGCTTAAACAATTTTCTTCTTTCGTTTCGTTTTCTTCTTCTTTCTTTTTTCTCCTTTTTTACAGGAGAAATTTATTTATTTAATTATCAAGTACACCCATCGTATGATAAAAAGAGTTACACACTAAGTATTTCCTTTTATAAGACTTAATACGTGTGTCATTTTACACCACTCCCAAAATCTTTTCGGGTATAAAACACACCTTTAATTTATATCCGTGACCCTTTCGGGACTGACACATGTGTTTCTGCCGGACGGACGTACCCCTTGTATACCTTGAATAAGGTAGAAGACATTTGATGTGTCCTGAAAGTCGCTGTAGAGAATGCGTCGGTCAGTCGTGTTCTCTACACACCGACGATGACACGGAAAGTCGTAGAGAAGGTCACAATGTGACTTTTGACTGTTTCTGGATGTTGTGTAGGTCCCCACACTACGTTGACTTACTTGAGGTCCTTTAAGTCTCTCGGCTAATGGTCTTTTCCCGACGTATCTGTTACTGACGATTGGCTTGGGTGAACCTCAAAAGGTAGTCAAGGCAGTGGTTCTCGGAACCTCTAACTCTTACAGTATGTCAGAACTGAAGGAAGAGTAAACATCGGACCACTCCAAAAGATGCCTTGAGTGAAGTAATTTTTACGATCATTTTTACACTCCAAAGATGGACTTTATAAGAACCGTGGAATATGTAATTTTCACTCACGTTTATTTTGATGTACTAGACCGATTTAGTAAGAGAAATCTTAAGAATAACTTTTCTATTTGTTTATTAGGACTTTTTTTATCGGTAATATTTGTTTCAATTCTATTTACAACGGTCGTCTCAATTGATGAAGTGACTATAATGGAAAAAGAAAAATTTCTTTCCTCGTATTCATTGAACCCTCCTTAGTTTTATGTTCTACGTTGAAACTAAGGAGTTTAATTGTACTTTGGTCATTAATGATTTACACCATTAGAGAAATGACTCGAGTTGGGGTGAAGGGTGGGTGTTTAGTCAAAGGAAAAACTAACTGAGTCATCTTCCCGGTTCTTAACGTATCTATTTTAGGGAGACCCCGTGACGATTCCATGTAGTAAAATTTTCTTGTCGTACATGAATACGTTGGATTTAAGTAAGAATATTATTGTAAGACTGGTGTTTTTGTAAAATAGGGGTCTATACAGTTAAGTCGTAAAAAATGGTTTAAGTGTGTTCGTCATTTTGATCTTTCTTCCCATCGATTGAGACTCAAATAGTTTGTGAATCGGTTTATAATTATCATGAATTCCTTTCATATCTTCATCCTTGTATTGTAATTCTAGTTTTAGAGACGTCAATGTTCTAAATTAAAAACCGGAAGTCTGTCCATACACTGAAATTTGTGAAATCAATTAAAGAGACCCAAAGGAAAGGGAGTAGACAGTTACCTTATTAGTCTGGTGACACTCTCAACGTACTCCATTCTGTACCCCATGAGTGAACACGAACCTTAACACAACCCGATGTCTCATTTGTAGCTTCCGTTAGCGTGGGGTGAGGTCATGAGAACGGACCTTTTAGGGTACCCACTTCCTCGGACCATCCGACGTCAGGTACCTCAGCGTTTCTCAGACTGTGTTGACTCGTTGAAGTGAAAGTGAAAAGTGAAAGTACGTAACCTCTCCTTTACCGTTGGGTGAGGTCACAAGAACGGACCTCTTAGGGTCCCTTCCCCCTCGGACCACCCGACGGTAGATACCCCAGCGTGTCCCAGCCTGTGTTGACTTCGCTGAATCATCGTCGTCGTCGTTGTCTCATTTGTAGTCGATAAAAATTGATATTTTTGTCGATAAAGATTGATATTTTCACTTGACTCTATAAGTCACTATTTATGTGTTCTCTAAAAGTTATGTATTATGTTTTTTTATGACTGTAGTTACAGAGTGGTGACAACAAATCACTAATGTACAACTTTACTATTTTAGAACCTATATAACTTAATTTCAGACAATAATTTTAATTAAAGTATAAAAAAGGAAAAAATTATATGTATGATGTTTGACTTTTGAACGTATCGAGAAAGAATAATCTTAATATAAACTGTCACAGTTGTCTCTTGTTTAATTCACGAATTACTTCTGATTTATTTATTTGTAATATTAAAAACGGAACATAATATAAACGTTTCCTATCCGTTTTAATTTGAGATGCCTTATCCTTTCCTTCCGAGTAAACATGAAAAACGGAATTTATAAATTGTTTATTTGTCCGTTTTTTTATTCTTTTACAATCAAATTTTCGACAGAGGTCGAACATGTTTAAGTGTACTCTCTTTTCGGTGTTACCTAAATCTCTAACTTTAAAAATGGAAAATCCGTTTACGACTCTTGTTTTTATAATTTACCTAGTGTACCAAGACTTTTCGTTTAAAAAGACACATCTCAGATCGGCTTATCTAAATTTGTTTTGTCAAATAAGTGAAACGTCTCGTTGAACGGTTCAGGTCACGAAGAAGGGATCCTCCCAGCCCTCTTCTCCTGATTGTCTCCTCATCCTCGACTTCCTTTCCTTAGAGATTCCTTTTTTTCTCTCCTCAACTGACGTCGTCGGTCACGAATTTCTTCTGTGGTTCTCGTTTTATTAGGTAGTCCCATTGCTCCCAGTCACTGAAGAAATTATTGATAGTTATAAGTTAAACTTTAAAAGATGGATTATACACAAAATTTTAAGACGAGATTTAGTAGTAGTCTTTAGACAAATTGTCTTCTCGGACCACGAAGACAACGAAATACTCTCCTTCGTTTCACCCTCCAGGAACTCACACTTCTACAAATGAACTATGGATTCTCTATGTCTTTCGATCAGATATAGTTTCTAGCACTTAAGCAGTCTTCGTCCTTTAGTCTCACTCCGTACGGTTCTTGTTCATATTAGAAAACCTCTTATTCACCACGATTCACCAGGGGTAGTATGATCCTGAATTAAAAGTTAGACAAATTACTCTATAATTTTCTTTTAACTGAAGTCTACTCATTTTCTCTGTCCCGAAGACCTCTTGATCGTTAATTTAATATAAATGAGTACGTAAATCTGTTCCTTAAAGTCTTCATGTTAATCGCCTGTAACCATATATCTTATGAAATGTCTAACGTTTTGAAAAAGTTTTTCTCACAGACCAAACTAGGAACCTTATCTCCTCCCCTAATAATAAAAGGGATAAAATTTCTATTACTTTATTTGAGTTTTTCTGATTTATTGTCTCCGTTCTAACGAGTAGGTATTACATCGTCTTTCTCCATAGGAGTAGAAACCTTCCATTTAGAGTATAAGAAAGTGGAGACATATATTATATACGTACTAATAGAAGATAAACAGGAACATTAATACTATTTTAGAAAAAAGGACAACGATATATAAAAAATGGGGAGTCAACCTTAGTCATCATGAGTGGAATAATCTATCACCACCACTACTGCTTTAACAACTATTACTTGTAGTCAAAGTAGTTGTAGTAGTACTAGTGGTAGTAGTAGTATTTTTAGTAGTCTTTTGAATAAAATTTATTAGTCGTTAAAACTCCAAGATTATGGGGACAATTTTATCCACAACGATAAGAGTTATTGTCTTTGTAATTTACATCAATCTACTACTCCAAGTTTACGTCGAAGTTTATAATAGTAATGTAACAACTTAAATTTCTGTAAGTAAGTTCGTTGTCAAAACATGTTTAAGATTCGTAATGTTTAAGAGACACGATCCTTATCACAATGTATGGATAGTCTCTCTTGTCTTTATCCTTAGACTTTTTCGGAGTTTTATGAGTATCAGATCAATCTCCATCTGTATACTTTTCATTAATTATATATTTATACTTTTTTAATGATCCTTTCGTATCGTCTAACACCAGTAATGACAGTCTTTTCTACTTATTTTCAATAAGCCTCAGTAATCGGAAATAGTTATAAATAGACACCGTATTGTAGAAGAAAGTATTCTCCCTTTGACATAGAGGATTATATAAATTATCCGTTCACTTGTACTTTTAGTGAGTCAGTACAGGTTGAGAAACGCTGTGTCAGGTACCTTAAGAGGTCCGGTCTTATGACCTCACCCATCGGAAAGAGAAGGAAGAGGTCCCGTAGGAGGGTTGGGTCCCTAGTTTGGGTCCAGAGGGAGTAACGTCCGCCTAAGAAATGGTCGACTCGGTGGTCCCTTCGGGAAACTATCCGTTTACATCAGATTTACACTCTACGTAAAGAGAAGGAAAGAAAGAAGGAGGGGAACTTTCTTTATCAGTAGTTGAACTTATAGTTCGACCAGTTAAGACACAAATGTAAATTGTAAAACCCACCACTAACGTACCGATTAAAATAAAAAATGTGTGAACTAAATAATAAAATAAAAAACCTTAATAGATTCACTTTTTCTAGTAATTCGATGAATTTTTACTCCTTATTCTTCTGTAAAGGTTTAACTTTTGTATTTATACAATGTCATTAACGACAATCCCTCTAATATCTTAATTCACTACTCTCGTAAACCTTAGTCTCGATTTAATTTTAAGACCGGGACGATCATCCGTGTGTTTAAAACAGTTTAATGATTTGAAGATCTCCGAATCAAAGGAAGAGTCATTTTCTCTGCTTTTATTATGAAAAAGTCGTACGATATAACTCTGCATTTATTTTGACACAAATATTTATAGTACATTATATGTGATGTCTATTATAATATATATTGTATATTATTGTTATTTAAGAATAAATAATGTCTTGTAGGTCCAACTATACGAAGGACCTCAATGATTCTCATAATTTTGATGTAATTTATAGAATTCGAGTAAATTTTATACTTTTATAGGATTATGAACCTTATTCGTACGATCTTCTCATAAAGAAACAAGGAAGAATTGAGGTAGTAAAAAGAAATAAAACTGTCACTCTGTACTAGGATAAAGTAACCCAAAAAATGAGTTAGTTCATGACACACACAGAGAAGAGGTACATACCTATTTTTGTCGGGAAGACGTTGTACACATTAAACATTCTTACGTTATTTACGGAGGTTTTTTGTGTTAGACCTGGTAGTGGTGTTTTATTTTCGTAACATCGATTGATACGTGTCTTGGGTGATTTGATTTTCGTCGGGAATGTTTTGTTTGGTAAGAAAAGAATTCGTTAGTCACGTTTAACGTTTTCGTTGTTTGTAAAATCGGTGTCTACTTCCTCGGTGTCTGTCAGGCGTTTTCGGAGTACACTTTAACGGTGTATAATATCTTGACCTTCTTTGGTAAACAACCACCATTCACCACTGACGTAGTCTTATAAGATTCTCTGTGAATCTTGAGAGTCTACGTACTTTTGCATAGACTCAACTGTAAAATGATCCTGTTGTTCCATAAGGGTATCCCATCTCACATCTTAATTTACATAAATTAAAACTTCATATGGTAACTCTTCGACACTTAGAATTCTTTTCTTCCTTTCCGTATAATAATTTTTTACATTCTTATAACGGTTCTTTAGCTGGCGTTAATGCATAAATTTTCTATAAGTTTTTATGAACGAGGTCTTAGACTACACTGTTATTCGGCTCTTCTGAGATTCGTTACTACAATACTTAGAAAATGTTACTAAGATCCACAATCCCCTTAGTTCAGGTTTAAAAGTCCCTTAGTACATTTTTAAACTGTACTTACGACTTGTTTGGAACCTTCTTTACACCTATTTCGATACTTTTTAACGATAAACTTAAATTTCGTTAAAAGAAAATTTCTGTTGTTTTATATTCTATCTTTAGGTACTCTTACGAGTTTAATCATATTAAACCATTCATTATAGTACAAGCACATACAGTGGTAACACTTTTTATCGTGTTAGAAACAATATTTACCTCAAAATAAAATTGTACTTTGCGTACCGGACGAAAAGTAACCGTGAGTACGTAACAGAGGTATCCTAAGTCTTAAGGAGAAAGACAGTGGAACAACAACGACAAGTCAGCGGTTTACCACGGACTGAGAAACACTGGGGGTACCTGACGTCGTGTGGCCCGAAGAGACAGGAAGTGATATAGGGGTCTCAACCGAGTTTGAGTACAGGTAATCCAGTCACTGCGATAAGTTGGTAGAGTAGGAGACAACGGGGGAAGAGGAGGACGGGAGTTAGAAAGGGTCGTAATCCCAGAAAGGGTCGTAATCCCAGAAAGGACTTTGACCTCACCTATCGATAAGGAAAGAGGTCCCCTAGAAGGGTCGGTCCCTAGTTTGGGTCCAAAGGATGTAACGTTCGTATAGAAATGGTAGACTCAGTAGTTCCTTTCGGAATGTAAGTGGATCAGAGCCACTTTAAGAGTGAGACCGAAAGACTCCTACAATCTATATGGTTGGATTCACAGAAAGAAAGGAAAAGTTTCTACTTTTCTCTCTCTGACTCTCTGAGTGGATTCCCAACGGATTTTAAATTCCTGTTGTTTCATTCCCCAAGTCTCTTTCTGGACCTGGTTTTTATGATGACTATTTGTGTAGGTCACTCTACCTATTTTGGTTGGTACAAGACACGAATACACGTTTCGTCTTCAAATGACTGTTTCAAGGTATAAGGTCCAATTCTTCCCATTCTCTCTGTGTCATACACGTGTGTGTATGTGTTAAAAGAATACCGTGTGACTAGAAATCCACAATTTTACTAATCATGATAGTATGTAACAAAAAGGAGACTACACGGGAAATTTTACATAGAGTTGATATCAACGATATCAAACAGTACTTTACAAAGAAAAGGTCCCATTACTTGATATTTGTAGAATATCATAGAAGTATTGTAACTTCCTGGGTCCAGAGAACGTAGTGTCCTTCTAAGAAACGATAGACTCGATGGTCCTTTCGGACGTAATTTCTTGTACCACGTAAGATGTACCACTGATAAATGACAATTATATATAGAACACACAATATGTTGTACGTCAACGAATTATTTTCTTAGATTCGTAGTTCTATTACTACTAAAGGGGTTTACTATAAATCAACTTAAAAGTCTTTCTAAACTACTTAAGGATAAATTTATATTAGAAATGGACCTGATTGGTTCTATGTGCCCCGTAATTCATAACTCTCAAATTAAAAATGGGTCGTCATCAAAATATTTGAGGGGTATCACAAATCATGATCCTTTGAATCTCTATTCACCTCCATGAAAAATACGTGAACACATAATACACTATCCATTTCTACTTATTCATTTCTGTCTTTCCTCTGAGACTTGAGATTTGACCATTGGTCTTCTTAAAGTCCGATTGAAGGACATACGAGTGTACAGTTAATCAATCATACTACTGGAAAAGATTATTGACGGAGTAAATATTTACGTCTTGAATTAAGGGTCCTGTCTTCTTAAATGACAGTACTCGTGTATACTCATGTGTGTGGTGAAATGACAACTCATGAGACTTAATGTCTCTTCGGAGTTGAAAGGGTAAAAGACTCAAAAAATCTTTCTGTTTCTTTTCCTTCTAAAACAATCTCTCGGTTTTAAGGTATCGGGAGAACATTCGACGAACAACACAAACCTATTCCCCATTTTATTGGTCTTTTCTCGACCCTAATCGTCTCATAAAATAATATGGATTCTTGTGTACGGGTTGAAGTAGGGTCAAAGAGATTTTCAAAGGTTTACCTGTTTTATTGTTCCGCACTGTTCCTTGTTATTTGTACGATTGCAAAATGATGTTGGTGTGGAAGTATTGGACACATAATGGGACCGTGCCGACAGTCATGACTTTATCGAGCTCTCATTCCTACTCCTTCTCCTCCTCTACGTTTTCTTCCATGTTGCGACAATGCTTTCAGTCCTACAAGGTTTAACATGTTTGATCCTTTTGAGTCTTTCTATGTGGAACAGTGATATTAAAAGTCTCGTATGAATTGTTTAATTCCTTGTTTCTTGGGATTAGTGTTTGTGGTAAGAGTCTATCTCGTGTAAGAACGAACATCTTCCGTCAGACGACACAAACTACCTCATTAATCTTAATTTACTTTTTAGGGGTTAGACTTTTACAGTAATCTTTTATGAGTAACAGCCTGGACTCTCAAAATACTATTTACAACAAAAGAAAACGTATTACGAATCACTAATGGCTGAATGAAATGAAAATTATCTAAAGGAAACCACACAACACACAAATATTCATTCGTCCGACTACAATAAGTAAACCCGACAAGGAACGTCTCTGAAGTTTCGATAAGAATTAGAGGTGTTACACGTCGTGTGGTAAGATTTTATCAACGTAGTTAAATTGTTTAAAACCAGTCACAATACAATCACTAGAACGAAACTTCAGATAGTACATAATTAACAGACAAAACTATAAAGACTAAGAGACAGAGAAAGAAAGAGAGAAAGAGAGGGTACTTCGACACGAGATTCAGTCCGTACACACTCCCTGTTTAAAGGACTCATTGGGTTGACAATCTAAGTCTTTATAGTCAAACCTTCCCTAACAGTTTGAAGGTAAATATTTACTGTCATAAGACGTTTTCCTTAAGATTTTTCTGTTTTCCTTGGATTTTCAAGTGTACGTTATGTTTGGTTTATATTTGAAATTTATTAGTACGTTATCTTTCGTCATTCTTTCTTGGTTATTTTAGTCGACCTGAATCTATAAATCTCTTTTACGTGTCTTTATTATTATTTACACACTTTTACCAAGTCCAAAAGATCCCTAGTTTTTTATTTTAGTCTTTGATGTCGGATTTCTAAAAAAATAAATCTAACCGTTTTAGTCTTACTACCACTAGAGTGTACAATATAACTATCTCTATATTTACTCATGTCATAAAACCTTCCCTTTAGTCATACAGATGAACTTCGTTGTTAAAATAAAATCCTTAAGTGTGTACCCTTATGGAAGGACTACCCTTTTCTCTCTCTAAAAATTCTATACAACGACGATGTCGTAACAAACACTATTTTTATGTGACTGATTAGATTTACAGGTAATCGTCTGCTGACTAATCTATTTAATACCGTGTAGATGAATCAAGTCCTAATCTTTTTTTAACATAAATATGTATCAAATATTATTCGTATCCGTATTTTTGCAGACAAAAGTGAATCCACTTATATTGTATATTATGTAAAACATCCCTTGTCCTGTTAAAAATAATATTATTACGTGTATAATTTTAAATACGTATATGTTAATCTTTTATTACAGAAGTATTTTTATAAAGTTACAAAATTTATAAATTTAATACGTTTGGTTCAAGAATCACCATAGTGAAGACCTCTCTTCTTATATATATATACATAATATGTGAGTGTATATATACATGTGCATCAGTGTTATATAAGTATTTATTGATAACGAAAAAATAAGACCCGAATGTTTCGTCGTAAATTAAATTTTTGCAAAACATAAAATGCAAAACATAAAACTACGATACCTCTTATATTTTTCTTAAAAAAAATTTACTTTCTCTTGGAAAATAGGTTCCAGGAGAAAAATTAGTTGAAAACAAAATTTATTCTTGTCCTCACTTCATTGAGTTCTTTTTTAATTTTGTTTTGTTTTTGAGTAACTTTCGTCTTTATCGAAGTTCTGTGGATCGATGAACACCGGTCTATACCTACGTTTATTCTTTCTACAGTTTACTCTATTTGGTTATTTCCTCTTCCACTGTTCTTATATTTTATTACAATGTATCTTTTTTATTCTGTGCCTTCTTTCTTCTATTCAAGTCTTCTTACAATTTACTTCTGTATAAATTTGAACTATACGACATATAAACCAATTTTGATGTCTATGTCTATAGTATTTGAGATAGACTACACGGGTCAACTTTTCTACCTCTTAGAAACTTCTTTTTTTGACTCGTTTTCTTTTACACAATTATACGTCTAGTCCTTACTTTAGTTCATTTTCTCTTCTTTAAACCCTTTTCTACACCTTTGTCACGTTTTCCTCGAATTAATACCTTTCCTTCTTTTGTGACCTTTAAAGATTAACCGTTCGGTGAATTTTACAGGGGAAGACCTAACAAATTTTATAACCGTATACAAAGTGTGTCTACGTATTTGTATATATTTGTATAAACTTTACCGAGGTTGTCATCTATTCTTAATCTAAATGATTCAAAAAACTTTATTAAATAAAGAGACTAATGGACGGTGACGAAACGAAAGGAACTTTACAAGGGATTTCCTTCATTCTGTCCAGTAAGACCTAGTGTCTATGAACCTTTCGTCCTCTCCTCCTTCTTGCACACGTTTGTCTCTACATGTACCGAATTAGACGACAATATCCCGACAAATCTGAACTTGGATAAAAGGACATTCATATATGTAGTTGGAACAGTTAAAAGTTTAATTTAACAGATTCGGTTGATATTTTAACGTATAAAAAAGTTTTGTGGTAAAATACTAAACGTATTGAATCTTGACGTCGAACTCTTTTAATTTTCCTTGTCCCACCAGTGGTACTTTTGGATTAATAGTACTTCACCAATAAGTTCATAAAGTTAGACAAATACCTTGACATAGTAAATTTTTATCTGTCACCAATTCCAAAAACTAGCAAGTCATACTTTCTTATTACTTTCCCCCCATAAATTATCTTAATCATTGTGAACATCGGATAGTCCGACCAGAGGATTTCTTTACGTTAAATCGTTTTACTCACACCAACCTTTGAGTCCGGTCTTATTGTTGAAAGAAGTCTAGGTGGGTTCTGAATATGTCACCGGTAAAGTTAATCGTATTACCAAGTTACAAGGAACCCTTCACTCCAGAAAACAAACCCTATAAAGGATTAATTTCTTCGGACAAACTTCACCCTAGATTAAAATTGAAACATTACGGTTTTATACTGAACTTCTCAGACAAAAATAAAGTTCTATATAACCGAAACGTAAAGGTTCAACTCTATCGACAGTAATTTACAGGTGTTTCGAGTATAAATTCTGTTCTTTTACCTTACCGTCCCATACTTCATTGACCGTAGTTTTAATCAAGAGTGAAACTCAATTATAATAACTCAACTAGTAAACAAGATAATAATATGAAGAATAAATAATTACTTTATGTCCATTATTGTCCTTAGGGGTTTCAGTAGAATTTTAATGTCCTTTCAGTTCATTCCCCTTAGTTCTTGACAAACGACCATTTAAAAAGAATGTGTAGAATTATATATAGAACCTTCAAGTTCACGTTCTCACCGAAAACAACAAAGACAACAACAAATTTTAACTGACCATAATTCTGGTGAATCTACTAAAGTTTCGTGAGACATTTCACAGGAAATTTTTTACAATAAGTATCAGGTTGATAAACATTCGATTTTAACAACGGCGGAAAGAATATCTACTCTTTCTCTGTCGATACATCGCTGAAAGATTCACTCTCAGTTGTCATTCATGTACTCCATAGGCCTTATTTTTATTTGTTCAGGAGAGTAAAGGTCAGGTGCAATACTTAGTGTCACGAGGTCTGTTAGCAATTTTAAGATATTAAAAGTGATTTACATATGTTTACTCCCTCCAAGCCCTGTAATAATATTGTCTGTAGTCTATTTTATAAAGAAGTTTTGAACATAGTAAATATTTCTTCGTCACAACAAAAATCGTGCAAAGATATCTACGTCGACCATTTAGCACAGAGTTAGTACTGACTAAACAATCCGTCAGAGAACCTACTAGAGACACTCGGGACGAAGGACCATAAGTACAGGAAGACATTAGAGACGTGAACTCACTTTCGACCTGAACTACTGAACGAAGATCTCTTGTCTTCAAACGTCCCCACTACTTTACAGTGAAGATGGTAGTACAAGGAACGAGATACCTCTGTGGGGACACTGTTCTCCCTTTGGTAGTCTGTTGTAAGACTTTCGGAGACTCCGAGAGTCACATTGTTGGGGTCTCCTTGACTTAAACCTGTTGACACGATTTGTCAAGCCCTCACCTGAAGGAGTCCTTTCGGAAATCTACTTTGGAGTCGAAACTAACCGGTAAATTGTTGTTGGAGGATTCTCTGAAAATCGGTCTTCATGGGGGGATTTAGTACGGGTCTATAGACTGGACCTCTTTGACACTCTATCATTTATAAACGTCAAAGTTCAACGATTTAAACACCATCAAATATTGTGTCGTTTTCCGTTGATTGTGTTACCTAGGGGAAGTCTGGGAAGAGGTCGGAGTGAATCCTTTTAAATTTCTGACCTCCTACTTCTTTACTCTGTAGAACCAAGTATCATATTCTGTGTTACTTCTACTTTGAGTCCCAAAAGACCCACTCAAGTATCGTTTAGTACCATGTCACTTCAGTCTACCCTTTCCAGTCTACCACTTGTGGATCGTACTTGTTTACCCTTGTCTTTGTGTAAGCAGAGGAGGGAACCTGTCTTACAGGATATAAAACGGTCAGATTTTCCTTCCAGGGGTACTGGTACAATACTGTGGCAAGACAGGGATTTTTTATAAAGTAAAACAAATATTTGGGTCCAGTAAAATTAATCTTTTTTTTTAGTCTTTCTGTAATTTAACATTTCACAAACCAAAAATTATGATAAATGTATGTTATGATGTCTGAAGGGACCACCGAGTCACCATACAAGGAAGGGACCCAGCCCTTTTAGGGAGTCTCATCCTTTACCATTGGGTGAGGTCATAAGAACGACCTTTTAGGGTACCTGTCTCCTCGGACCACCCGATCATGTACCCCAGTGTTTCTTAACCTGTGTTGAATCGCGGATTTGTTCTTGTTGTATATTATGATATCAGAAAAGAAACATTGTCACTTAGACTTGAACACAACATTATTATAAAGTTATATTATTGTTATTCGTAAGTAGTTAGTGACGTCATTTATGAAAATAAATAATTCACTCGGTAATTATACAGGTCATTAAGACTCTCTATTCTTGAGAATGATACGTCAAAAATTTCTTCTCATTTAACTTCAAGTTCCTATAATTTACTAAACGGTTTCAGTTGTCGATCTTAGAACACCAGGACCCTAAACTTGAGTTTAAACGACAATCTCACGGGGAGGGATTGGTGTTGGGATATCAAGGAGAGATATCTCGTCTTTCAACATTAATCATGGTGAATCTAAAGTCCCAACCAAAAAGTGTCTACTTGACGTACAGTGATAATGTTGACCGTATTCAATATTGGTGATATGATTTGTGAGATCACTTATATTCTCATTGTATTTTTACAGAAATTTTCAGAAAATCAACCGAAACCCTTCATACCTTAGTCATTCCCTTTAATTCAGGTACATAATCGTAAATGATTCAGTATTACTAAATTAAATGATGGTCTTAAAGTTTTAACTTCCGTTAGTACTTCTTTTACCAGGTCACTCTTCTCCAGAGACCATATAACACCTCAAATTCGATAGTAAATTATTACCAATACTCAGACAGTAATAAGTCTTTTTCTTTATTTATAGTAAAAGTTAGGGTATCGTCATCGGTATTCTTATATTGAAAATAGAGAAAACATCATTTAGTCTGTTTAAAAGATATTGACTGGATTAGTCTATAACTGGACTTTAGACACCTTCTAAAATCTTTGAGGTTCTAGGTGGAACCCTAATCCTAACAAGACCTTGTTTGTCTTTCGTTTTACGTACTGTTGTGAACTTCTACTTAAACAATAATTAATCTAGGACGGATCTTTGAGACTTTCTCGCTAGATAGACCTCTTGTTACGAGAAACCATTACTAATGAGACTCCCAAAAGTCATCATAGTAGACTCGAACTTCTAACATCAGGTTATACCTTCTTTAGGGAACCTTACTTACTTACTGACACCCGTCTTTTATTTGTTTTAACTAGGACATATAGTCATGTGAACTCAAACCTCCTTTAACTCGTTTGAGACCCTCAATCACTTTCTGTCCCTCCGGACCGTACGACGTCAGGTACCCCAACGTTTCTCAACCTGTGGTGACTCATTGACTTGTTGTTGTTGAATAAGTAAGTACTAAACTCCTCGTCAATTACATTTTGTGTCGGTGGAGACGGTAGTGACTTCTATTGATCGTACAGAAAGAATCCGACACAAGAGTCTTTGTCTGAGTCTGTCTCGATATGAACCTTCCAAACAACCCTTCTCCGTGACCATCGATGAAGGCAATCCTTTACTCCTTCCATCCTTAACTCTCTCCCCTTCAACTGGGACACACCATGCTACCTCATAAGACGGTTAACATACCTCTTGACCTACCGAGAAAGTCTTAATAGGGTCGAATTCTATTACCCAGAGACGTGAGGTAGTCTTCTGTCTGTTCCCCGGAGTGGAAGCCGTTATGTCAAAAGACGAAGGCTCCCGTCGCCGGTCATTTCTTACGTCGGTACTACAATCGTTAGTTGAATCGATCGTAGAACACCTTCCGACACTCGAGAACTTCTCATATAGACCCGTTTTGGCATGACCCGTGAGACAGACTCCTCACTACGATTTAAGGTTACTTCCTAAAAAATTATTCCTAGTTTTACCTTGTTTCGATTCCACTCTCTCTTGAGACAGAGTCATCGCGTCGAGGAGTCAAGACGTCGTGGGGAGTCTCAAAACATTTCGGGCACCGATGTCTTCGTAATAGTGGGTGACGTGGAAGGTAAGGAAAAAAAAAAAGAAATTATAAGTAAATAAATAGACCGACGTAACCAGAATTAACACTGGTGTCTTATAAACAACGTCACGAGGTCGAATCACAGGACGTCGTATACCCTAGAATCAGGATCTGGTCCCTATCTTGGACGCAGGGGACTTGGCCTTCAACCCAAGAAGTGGTGACCTGGTGGTCCCTTCAGGGAGATAACAAAAATTTAGAACAAGAGAGGTCGTCATCATTGTTATTTTTATTCTCGAAGAGTAAGAAAAAGAGGAAGAGACCGGGTGAGATTCCTTACAGAAATTTGACTGAGACTAAAGTCCTCTGTACTCCTGTCAAAGAGAAGAAAACACGTCACCCTTTCGGTGGAGTCTGTTACGTAATCTCAGTGTAAATCTTCGACGTTAAGATTAGGAGTCAAATAATTTTATACAGGATCAGGTGGAGTTCAGTCCGTTTTGGACTCACATCCGATGTCTGTGTCCTCAACGATTCTCAAGATGTGATACCTAGACTGGAGAAGGATATTACGTGATACAATGGAATTCCACTTCCACTTCAGCGAGTCAACACAGGCTGAGAAACGCTGGGACACCTGACATCGGATGGTCCGAGGAGGCAGGTACCCTAAGAGGTCCGTTCTTATGACCTCACCCACGGTAAAGGAATTTCTACTTCGTTTACCACCCACTCCTCCGAAGAGACCACCAGGTGACCGATTCTCAGACACGAGGGTCAAGTCCCCCGGACCCAAGTTAGGGACCAGTCCCTTGTCCAAGGGTGTACGATATTGATTCCGGGTCGTGTCGGTTTATTTACTATTTTTATTTTGTATTCACTTATGAAAAAGTTTTCTACTTCTTTTATCTTTGTTCTTTTATTTCTCAATATAAGGATAGACGGAAACGTAAATAGATCCTATAGTAAATACCGTACAAAAGTGTAAAGAGAATACGGTCATACTGCCTCACCTATTCGTGTGTGTAGAAACCAATTCACCGTTCTTCTTCGGGTTCTCAAGACTACTTTATCTATATGTTTTATTATCCTAAAAAAAGAAACATCTTTTTGAGGTTTCTTTAATAAAGTATCTGACTAAAAAGATCATTGACATCATTGTCGTTTTCATTTGACGTAAGTAGAATTACATATGATACATTAAACTCGAAGTTTTGTCAGGATACTTCGTGAGACTTAAAGTAAAATAATTTGTCTCAAAATCCTTTTATGTAATAAAAATATTCCAGTATGTTGATCTATTACATCTGGTACCCAAATTAAGGTTCAGAACGGAAAGTATCTTTGGTATGATAGAATGTTTAAAGAAGGAAACAAATATAATTCTCAGTGTCTGTGAAATACTTTCAACACTTTCTTTAAATTTTTCATTTATAATCTCTCATGTTATTCATGATCTATGTTTATTTTATACGAAATGAATTAAAAACTTATCATAACGTAAATATTTTTTGGCACCTTACATCTTTTCCAGGTGTCACATTTAAAATGAGAGTGACATAGAAGGAAAAGACAAGAACGTAGGAGGTTTTATTAGGAAAAATAATCTGAAAATCATACAGAAAGGTTCCGTTTATGTTTATAAGAGGTGTAAACTGTGGTTTAGAGTGAAAAGATACTAAAGAGTAAAAATGTATTATGTATTTGTCTCTTAAAAAGTATAGTCTTGTATTCTTTAAAAAGATAGGAAATAAAAAAATCACATCGAATAATCAGATAACTTATTCATTTAATATTAGATCAGTTACCGGGGGTGACTACCTGAAACTCCAAAAAAAAGAGTTCGAAAAGGTTAATGTTTAGCACGAATACACATATAGTACGATGGAACGTATGTTCTTTTAACCTAGTATTTAGTTGTTTGACTACGTAATTACACATTTAGTTATATATAACTTACCTATATTTTCACTCATACTAGATACTTCCTTTAGAAAGTCAAATGTAAACAAGATCTGAAAACTGAAAGTGATCATATCTTTTTATCCGCACGACGTTAAGTACCCCAGTGTTTCTCAGCCTGTGCTGACTCGCTGACTTGACCAAATTAAATTAAACAGGTTTCTTATGAAATTCTGGACTACACATTACCGAGTCCACCATTACTTCACAGTTAAAATGGAACAAGTTGACGGAAACGTAAATCAGAATTCCCACCTCTAGGTCTAAGTCCCGTCTTAGACCTACCAAGACACGGGACCCGGTTTGTGGTTGTGATTTTTGTTGAAATCGTTTGAAAAAGTAACAAACCCAAAAAAAAAAAAAAAAAAAAAAAAAGAATTGTCCTTTCGTTGAAGACGAACCTTTATCTGGGTCAACAATAAGTATCCATAGGAAAAACTGACAGTTGTATAAGCAACCGTGAGTACTTAATAAGGTCAACGTATCTAGATATTCCTTCACACCAACCTTGGGTTCTTTGATAGAAGATTAGGTGAATGTTAACCTAGAAGAGGAACTTTAAGAGTCTTAAGAAGAGGAGTATTAAGTTGGTTTTGATTTCAAAGGCGACACCAGTCAAGAGGTCACGGTAGGACGGAATCCATTAATCTGGTCCCGTCTCAGTCTTGAACCAGTACGTCTTGAAACAGTAAGGAGAAAGTCTCTATAAGTCTCTCTTTTAGTTCAAGTTATACGGTAAAAAGTTCTTCATTTTGCAACGAATCAAAGGGACTTTAATTGTAACTTTACATATATGAATCTTTCGATAACGAGTTAGGTAGGTTAATTATTCCTTAAAATCATCAGGTTCACTTTTATCTATTAGTCTATCATTATTGAAGGTTTATGACTTATCTATAACAAACGAAGTAGGGCCGATATAAAAAGTTTCCTTTTATACTGTCAAATTATAAATACAAATGTGCTAAGTATTTACTGTCTCATTTCAGTTCGTATTTTGGTTCCAAAAGGGGAGACCCTGACCACGACACTCACTTAACGGTTGAAAGTTTCACTACCTTCTCACAACTAGCTGGATCCCTATTCTAGGTTAGTTTTCCTTAAGACAGAATAGACCTAAGTTAAAATCTTTTGAAAACCGCTAAAGTGGTTTCATTCAGTCGGTCGGTTTATTTGTCTAGGTGACTTTTCTTGAACATATTATAAAGAACTTCACCTCGTTTACTGGACGTGTAGTAGATACACATATATCGACTCACCTCACAATAGAAGGTATCAACACACGCACAATTACATATTTAGAGATGTCGTGAACCTTAGTTGGGACTTCCGTGGATTAATACGTTCCAGGCATTAGACAACTACTATGGGCCGACTTCTTTTGACCTTAATTTATTGTTTGTTTTCGTTGTTTGTAACGAATCCTGACTTTACGTAAAATCATTTAAAGGGTAACCTTCCGTCGTCGGTGGGTCGGTTTTCCTCGTCCTTGAACTGTTTCTCGGACTCTCACAGTCGCTCTATCTGGTAAAAATTGCAATTCTTCACGTTAAATACACGATACTTTCCTGTTTTTAGGACTGACTTTAAGTAAGATCTAGACTACTGTCAATTCTATAAGGATCTCGACTAGCAGTCGCTGAAAGAAGGTGACGAGAATCAATTTAAATTTTTTATTCCACTATATTCAATCAGTACAACAGGAAACACTCGTCCTAAAAAAAAAAAAAAAAAAAAAACCTTTTCTCAATGTTAACGTCTAAAATTTGTACTACCGTTAAATGGTCTTCAGTCTCTAATTGATCCTCCCAATTTGACTTGGTTCTTTTGACTCTTGTCGGAAAGTGGTCACTCCTTCCGGTTCCTAATCCCTGACCTTCACCAACCGATTTCGAGGTCCTATTATAGTAAATTTAGGAGTTGTCTTTCGTTTAATTTGACTCTCTTTAGCACTAACGGTCTAAATATACCTGATTTCCTATGTTTCATTTAAGTTTTGATGGTACTTAAGGATACACAACTCTTATTTTTTTACAGTAGTCTCATTTATAACTTTAGAGAAGCTTATTCGTTAAAGTCTCTGAAATCCCACTGTCTAGGTTTTGATTAACTTTCTTAAGGTCTTTTCACCTAGTCCGGTAGAATTCTCGGTCCCTCTGTTCGTTTCGACGTTTCCTGTCTTGTAAATTTCCCTGTTACAGTGTAAATCGAATTATTATACAAAGAAGGAAAATTAAATATCATTTAAAATATAAGCCTACTTTTGCTAAGAGTCCGATGAGATAACAAAACTTAGACCTTCTTTGTCGAATTAGACGAGAAGGTACAAAAGGTTGATGTGAAAAATTCTCTTTTGTGTCATCGAAACGAATGAAAAGTAAACAAGAATAAGAAGGGTATCTCCTAAAGACCGTAACGTATAGGGATGGTAGGTTGGAAATAAAAGTATCAAGTAAGACTCGATGGTTTATCACTAGTAATAAAATTTCCGTATTTTAACGATCACTGTCTTTTGACCAAAAAAAAAATTTGTTACAGATCATATATCCTAGATTAGTAGAGGTAGACTGTAAACATCCATCCTATATAAACCACTGGTTTTATGAACTGTCTAAAAGAAAATTCACATTTTATTTTCGGACCACAAGTTTTCTCGGTACTCCTGATTACCTTTAGACTGACTAAAAAAAATCTGACCTTGTTTTCTCTAGACGCTCCGACAGTGGAAATGGTCGTGAAGTTCCCTATGTCTTTTTCGGTCTTGTGAGAATCCTGTTCGAAGTCCTGTTTGATTTGTATAGTGGAGTCCAATAGACTTAAAGTCAGTCACACTTTTCAGTCAGGAAATTCAATCTTGTCTGCTACCTCAACGGTGGGGTTCGTCCTGGGTCTAACGCTATCGCTAGCCCCGTCATATATGAACGAAAATTAATTAATCCGGTGAACTAAGTAGTCTTTTCTTCCGTAAGGGAGGTTTTACGTACCTTCCCTTCCGATACCACACAAGGTCTTCTACCGTTTTGTTGAACGATTTGAAAAGATTGGACTCTGGAAGAGACTTTGATACGTTCAATGGGTCCCGCTCGATTACTTGACACTCACGTGTTCACTCGGACACGCTCCTAGAAGTGATTCTTCTTTACATGAAAAAACACCGTGAATTTAAAGTTCGCCTTCGAGGAGTGGTCTCAGACTAAATAACATACACCAGACGTTTTTAGCGGCCTTACCTCGATTTACAGTCTTGTACCCGTGTACAAGACGTCAGAGTGTGTGTGTGTGAGTATTATTACGAGTCTGTACATGTACCCTCGACCCGTTTTATTTTTTTCTAATAAAATTTTTGGTGGTGAACGAAAGTGGGACACCTTCTCTCGGTCTCCCTGTTCATTCTTTCAGATAGACGTTACTCGTGGGACGGTGAGTTACGGTGAGTATTGAGATTTTATCATCGTCCCCTGGGTATGTGTTGAGACGGGTACTTTAGAGGAAGTATACGTCAAATTTGGGTCTAGTGTCTCACTCAGTTTCGGGTTGTCCCCAATTTATCGTTAGGGGTCGTTGAACGGTTTCCTAGCGGTCTTGGTCTCTAGGTCCTCCCCCCTGTCTTCCTTCCGCGCCCCCGCCGTGACTCTTCTCCCCGTCAAACACACGTTCAGGATTGTCACAGACAAGCTTTCGGTAAGAGGGGGATTGAGTAATCTGTGAGAACAGTATTACTGTTCCTGTTTAGTCCAGTTTAATTTTGGGCTTAGTTGATGTCGAAAACAACAAAGTCTGTCTTAAATGGTGACTATCGTGAGAGGAAAAATGAGGGTAACACAGGAAATCCGAGACAGAAAGGGAATAGTCGAGAGGAACGGGGACCCCGTAAAGACAACGAACACCACTGTAGATGACCATCCTTTTCTCTGGAAGGCTCGTCCGAAGAGACCGTTCTGAGTTTGGTTTGCTTAAACAACACCTGATTTTCTTTCTGAGGGGGGCCGGGGGTGGGGTGGGATGGAATTGGGAACAGGGGTGGGGTGGGATGGAGTTGGGAACGGGGGATGTCGAGTGAAAAAAAAAAAAAAAAAAACGAAAAGTCGATTATATTATGTTTCCGGGTGTAATCTCTCTGAGTATTCTAAAGAAATATATCTAGGTTCTTAACCAATTAAAACATGGTAGAGATGAACAGTAATATTAGAAACGGTGTTCTTACCGATGTAAGACTCTTTACAAGGCAGGAGTGCGTCAGTAACAGTATACTTACTCGATAGTAAGTTAGGATTACGGACTCTACAAAATAAGAACGAAGGTACTGTAAACATAATATCACTGTTTCCGATGTCGATCTTTTCCTTTACTATGTTTAAGGTAAGTCCGAAATAGTGAAATTTAAAAGTAAAACACGAAGAAAGTACGGATCGATGACCTTTGATCAAAAAGAGAACTTCATTTTCTTACGTTCTTCCTTCCTTTTCTTTTCCTTTTTATTACTCAAATACTTTGATTTGGAGACCACCCGTGGAGAAAATTACCAAATGAAAGTGCAAATTGTGTGGTCCTATTTAACGATGACCTCTGTAGTTTCGTTCCTTTCACTCAGTCGCAGTAAACGGGAGTGTTTAGACACCTCCCTTGTTACGAATCAATTTCAATGTCACGTCACATCCTGAATTCACCTTCGGGTCACGTCTTCCATAATGACTTATGTCGTGTGGAACACAGTTTGCGTTGGACTCTTGGTCCTCGCTGAGAATAGAATGGTAGAAGCTGCCTAGGGTAAAGACAAAGGAGTCATGAGAAGGTGTATATTCTGTTATAAAGGTTAATGACTTTTAAGGTCAACAAGTTTATATAACTGAAAAAGGGGAAGAGAAGAGTTTTCGTAAAAACATCAAGATTATCCAACTCTTACCCCTCTCCTATTTTATTGTTTCGAAATTTTATATCAGAAAAAACTCTATTTGTAGGAAATTTTTTGTTTAAAATATAAATTTTTTTTCGATTCACTATTTTATAAACCACGAAGATATAGTGTGGGTAAAAGGTTATATCCAAATAAAATCCATCCATGAAAAGAATTTTTATTTTATAAAGTAATTTTTCAGCATTTGAAAATACAAATCCTTATAGAAGTATATTCGTGAAGATAATAATAGTACACCGATACCAAACGTAATGTTAAAAAGTCAAAGACATTTAAAAAGATTAAAGAGGAAACTTATGTCTCTTCGTGATCAACTTAATTACAGATTATGTTTACTTTAGAAAGAATTTTTGTCTTTTAGGTTAGTCTTCTGACAATAAATTCTTTTATTTATAGATTTCATTCTCTATCCACTCTTAATTAAATGTTTCTTTTTTATCTCCGCGTTTCCTAAATAATTAGTAGTTTAGAGTATGAATCATGAAGAGAATAATTGTTAAACAGGTACACGTCTTCTTCAGGATACAGGATTTCAGTATAAATTCTTAATTTTAAAGACAACTTGTTGTAAAATCTTTTTCCTTCACGATGAAAAAAATCAATATTCTTTATCATGAATATCGACCTTCGAAATGATCGAACTTCTTATTGTACTGGTCACTTTCTCATAAATTGACAATTTCAATTACACAAAGGATTTTGTTATTAGAATCTTTGACTTGGTACTATAACTTTACACTTTGATCTAACTTACGTTATTACAATTGATACTACGGTTGTTTGGTTCTATCTTATAGATTTAGTGTTAAAATTTTTTTACTTTATCTATATGGAATAACGTAGAAATCACAATCGTGTGTCACTCCCTAAACTAGGACGTTACTTAACGACGGGTATGTAGAGACATTGTGACACATAGAGGTAGAATTAAGTCAAACTCGAATTGAACGTCAAAGCAAACCGAGACCTTTTGTATTGTCAATCATCGTTAAAACACCCAAAAACGTCATGTGTGTACTTCCTCATTTAATAGTATCGTAGGGTTTATTTTGTAAGGATAAAAGTTACAACATAAAACTACTGAAAAGTAACGAAAAAGAAGGTTCTGATACCAATATTTTATTAGCGAGAAGTTATTCGTTAATGGCATGAGTTATTGACAGTTTTCAATAAGTAGATCGGTTTACAAAGTTCACAAATTTTTTATTATAATCCTCTAAAACCTTATAAATCTCTCTACTCTTTGACATTCATTAACAGGATACAAAAATGTTGTTCCTCTGAAGAAAGTAAAACAAAAACATAGTAGATACTTCTCTCGACACAATAATAGAAAAAAGACCCACTTACCTCTTCGTGAAACACATCTTGACGCCTAAAGTGAAGGTTTTGATTTTCAAGAGTTAAAAAATTAAAGAATAAAAGTCCTCAATATTTCGAAATTATAGTTGTATGCTAGAGACTTTCATAATAAGTAAGTAGAACGGATAAAAGAAACCATCTTATTCGTCATGAAAATTAAAAATTTTGAGGCACAATAAGTTCTACGTACGAAAGAAAATCCGTAGGAAACAGGTATCAAAAGAACACACAGACACACATACCCGTATACACACGTAAAAGATTACAGTTTTGTATGACGAACGAGAGACAAAGTGTTTTAAGTGGCTGTCCACTTAACTGTGTCTATCTATATTTGAAAATATTTGTAGACATACAAAAGTTAAGATTTACACGATTATCAACTAAAGTTAAAAAGTGTTAATTTTTGTTTTTTTTCAAGATGTCTTTTACTTTGATTATACATAAAAAATAAACGGGGAAAATTGAATGTACAAAGGTAAAAAACTCCGTCCTTCTACTAGGAAAGATAAAAACATACGGTCGTAAATGCATAAGTAAATGGATGCACAGATAAAACTATTGAATAAAATTGTATTTTCTAGTCCCTAGTAATACCGTTATAAGTTCCTACCCGAGACACTACATCTGATCGTATTCTTTTACCTTTTCGACGGAGGGAGTTCGTCACTGTTGGTAGACTTTCTGGTCTTTCGTCATAAAGACAGTGTTCTGATGTTTTCGTTACGGGTGTGAAGGGGTGTGGTAACGTACCGTATAGTCGGTATATCACAAAGTTAGAACAAACGGTGTTTATGTACTATCAAGTAGTCACTTCGACATAATATGTATGACGATACATAAACCTTGTAACACGTTATGGTTTATAGACTGAACAATTACTTCCGTCTTAATTACCTCATGACATTAAATGTCCTCGTGTTTCTATCTATTATCACAATGAGGAAAAAGTATTCGTTGTGAATGGATCCATTATAAAGAGACTGTCCGTGTTTCATCGTAATGTATTCCCTTAGTCGTAGTAGAAAGGGGGAGTGGTCCAGACGCTTTAAGTTTCGTGGGTGGTTGTTCCCCTCTCACCGAAGACCATACTTACGTGTTTTGTACACCAAGGCCAATTCTAAAGGGACTTTGTGTGTCTGTTTTGGTTTTTTTCTTTCTTTCTTTCTTTCCTCTTCCTTTTTGACATTTAGTCAAGGTAGTTTGTTGTCAGACTTAAGTAACAGACTTGAAACAGTAATTATAGTAAAGACAGAAGATTCATTTCTCGATTCACAGAGTTCCGTAAATCCGTTTCTCCGTGTCTTATACGTCGTATATAATATTAAAATTTTGTTAACTTATTACAAGGTTTTTAAGTTTTTATTACAGATTTTTTTACAAGTTTACTTATGAAGATTGCGTAGGTGACTTCAAGTAGTCTATTCTTGTTATGTCACTGCTTGTGAGAGTACGATAAGAGTCACTTTACTATGAACTTTAATAAAATAATAACGTAACATCGATACTGAATGATTGACCTACTATTCTATATTTCTTCTTTTTACTCCTTTTCTTATTTCTGAGTCTTACCGTTTACACCTTGTGGAGTCACCTTAGTCCCTCCCTTAATTTTTCAATTTTATCTACCTCTCGACTCTTTCCTGGTTTATCCTTCAGCCCCTTTTTTATATAGGTATTCTCTTTTTTGTCTATTCTTATTAGGTATCGTTCCCTTTGTTTCTTCGTTGTCTTCATATTCGTCTCTTTATTTTGGACTTTAAGTTCATTCTTTCTGGGTTCACTTCTTTCTATCTTAACTCTTAGTTTATGATTTTTGTTCTCTTTTATCCGTATAATTGTCTGAAGATCCTCTTGCCTCTCCGTTCCTTCTCAGGTATCACCGTACTCGGACCTCCTACGGAACTCTTTTCTTCTTTGTTCATCTTATTATTCCTCTTTTACACCTTCCTCGGTATTTCTTTTCTGTCTGTTTCTTGTCTTCTGTCTTTCTACCAATTCTTATTTATTCGTCGTCTTTGTCTTGTTTCCAAATCCCCCTTTTTTTAGGAGGTTGAAAGAATAATACTTTTTCTTGAGAAAACTTACCAGTACGAAAAAAACACGAACACGGTATCTTCGTTTTCAGACTAAGGACATTTTTTGACAAACCTTCAGACATGACTCAAGTCTAAACCTTATATTTTCATATTCGGAAGATTCCAAAATGATGAAACCGAAATATGTCGAGTTAACTTTTCCAAGTAAGAAAAACTTTGTTTTCCGAAACATTATGGTAAATTTTAACGGTTTACAGTAATTTGTTAAAAACTCTGTATTAAACCTCCACTTACATCCCCTGTGAAACCAATGTCAAAATAAACTATGAGAACAGATATTCCTTAACCAAAAAAGAAAACGATTCTAATTAAGTCTTGATACTTAAAATTACTTTATAGTTATTCACTCGTTCAGAGCATAAAACCAAAACTGTTCTGAGAGGTTCCAATTTGTTTGGTTTCATGTGACGTCTTTTATCATAAGAAGAAGAATTGTAAATTCATTTTTAACTTAGTAAAGTTATACATACCTTCTATATATTACGTATACATATATATTACATAAACACACACATGTATATGTGTGTATTTTAATATTTATTAAAAAGTGGATTTTTGTAAATTTTCAATGAACAAACATATTAGTAAGTTTGGAGGAAAAAGGCTACCTTTAATTTCAAAGGAAAGTACTTTAATGTTTCTTTATTTATGAACTTGGTCCTTGTTAACATGTTAAAATAACGGAGAAATATCTATTTTACTTCTTTACCCCCGTTTTACTATTTAACCCACCTAAAAATCAATATAGTTCGTTTTTCACAACTATTTATCGGAACTTTCTACAAAGAGAAAGGTTGCTCCTCCACAATCTTCCTCATTTATTTACTTTAACGAAGTAGGTAAACTATTGTAAGTTATGCTTCTTTTCTACATTAATTTGTGTTGGTTGTAGAAAGAAGTCCGGAAGTTTTAGAGAATATGTTTAATGACTTTAAAGAAATTAAATGAATAAGTAAAAATCAACTTCCTATTAACGAAATGTTATAACACAACCAAAGACGGTATGTAATCATACTTAGTCGGTACTCATATGTATACAGCGGAGGGAGAACTTTAAGGGAGGGTGGAGGTGGGGTAGGGTGGGGAGATCCAACAGGGTCTCGTGAACAAACTCGAGGGACTCAGTATGTCGTTTAAGGGTGACTGATAGATAAAGTATGTCTCATGACATATACAAAGGTAAGATGAGAGAGGTAAGCCGGGTGGGAGAGGGAAGGGGTGGTGTGCTTAGACGTACAGACAAACGATAGAGACGCAGAGGTGACAACGGGACGTTTATCCAAGTAACCATGGTAGAAAGATCTAAAGTATATATATATATATATATATATATATATACAATTACATTCTATAAACAAAAAGAGAAAGACTGAATGAAGTGAGACACTTCTCATTAATGAAGTGAAAGATCCAAGTAGGTGGAGGATCCTTAACTGGGTTTATAAAAGGAAAATACCGACTCATTATAAGGTAACATATATTCATGGTGTGAAAGAAATCGGTAAACAGACAGATACCTGTAGATCCAACGAAGGTACAGGTCGATAACATTTATCCCGACACTATTTGTGACCCCATGTACACATAAAAAGTAAATACAAAAAGAGTCCCATATACGGGTCGTCACCCTAACAACCCAGTACGCCATCAAAATAAGGATCAAAAAATTCCTTTGAGGTATGACAGAAGGTGTCACCGACGTAGTTAAATGGAAGGGTGGTTGTCACGTTCTCCCAGCGGAAAAAAGGTGTAGGAGAGGTCGTAAATAACAAACATCGAAAAAAAAAAAAAAAACCACTACCGGTAAGACTGGTCACTTCACTATAGAGTAACATCAAAACTAAAGGTAAAGAGATTATTATTCACTGTAACTCGTGAAAAAGTACACAAATAATCGGTAGACATACAGTACCTCTTTATAGACAAATCTAGAAGACGGGTGAAAAACTAACACAACAAACAAAAACACCATGACTCAACATACTCGACGACCACGTAAAACCTTCAATTATGAAACAGTCAACAAAGTAAACGATAGTACAAGAGGGTAAGTCTCCCAACAGAAAAGTGGAATAAATATCAAAGAAAACGACACGTTTTTCGAAAATTGAAATTAATCCAGGGTGAACAGATAAAAACAAAAATAAAGGTAATGAGATCTGCCACCTGGTATCTCCTCGAACGACACTAAATACAGTGTCTCACAAGACGGATACAAAAGGAGATTCTCTAAAATCAAAGACCAGAATGTAAATCCAGAAATCAGGTAAAACTCAGACAGAAACACATACCATAATCCTTCACAAGATTAAAGTAATAAAATGTACAACGACAGGTAAAAAGGGTCGTAGTGAATGACTTCTCCGACAGAAAAGAGGTGACATATAAGAACGGAGGAAATGGCTTCTATTTCACGGGTCTCCATGTACCCAAATAGAGACCCTAAATACTATCGGAAAAATTTTAAATTAATACATATGTAACCGACGTACACCCGAAAAGGACCAAGGCCACTCACTTTACCAGAAGGGCGACGTCACGTGTTCGAGATCTCATGTCCGAACCACCAACAACGTGTACCCGAGTCA
This sequence comes from Capra ibex, assembly GCA_006410555.1. Lineage (NCBI taxonomy): Eukaryota > Metazoa > Chordata > Mammalia > Artiodactyla > Bovidae > Capra > Capra ibex. The sequence goes on along the minus strand of SJYO01029129.1, from coordinate 448,441 downwards.
ACGGGACTCCATACACCCTAGAAGGGTCTGGTCCTTAACTTGGGTACTGGCGACGTAACCGTCCGTCTAAGAATTGACGACCTGGTGGTCTCTTCAGAGACACTATCAAAAATTTTACCAAAGAGTCAATGTGTGTAAGTAAGACATGAGGTTCGACATATTTTGTCGGACTTTTAGATTTATTAAAGAGGTATTGGATTGTAAGAAAAAGCGAATGATAGAAGATGTCTATTTATATTTACTAAAGAAATGAATAAATAAATCAGTAACTTCTGGGAAAGAGAGACCTGGGTGGACAGGACGTTGGAGTAAGGGAGATCTCCTTTTCAGTACCTGGTATTCGGTGTGAAGAAAATTCGAAGGGAAGGATGGAAACAGGTGTGAGGTAGGAGACTGATAGACGAGGAAGTGAGTGGTACTAAAACCCGACTGGGAGAACATGTAAAATGAGACCCGAGTTAGGTTTGGAAGAGTTTGACAGTCACCGTCTAGTCCGAAGAAACTTCGAAAACTCTATATTTCACTTGTAGACTTAAATTGGGAAATATACGTATACGTACACTCAAGGTGTACCCGTACTGAGATAGAATTAACAAAAAACAAAAAACAAAAAAAACGACGAAGATATATATCTCCTAATGGACCTTATATAATCGACTATATATCATCTATCAGATAATTATATATATATATATATGTATATAACTTCCTAATTGTTTTTTGACTTTCTGTCTACACATTGTATCAGAAATAAAATGTACGTTTAACATGTATATTTCCTACCCTTTCTTATTAGAGGTCTCTTTGAATGTATTTTCTCTTGAATTCTACTAATCAGCTGGTATTCAAGTTTTCTCCAGTTGACTCACCGAATGAATCGAATAAATTTTTCACTGAGATAAAATTCCACTACGAGTGCCTGTAGGTTTCTAGGTTCATATTCACTATTAAAACAAAGTGGAACGTATTCAGTCCGGTGAAGATCTTATAAAACAAGTTCACTAACTGTAGTGTAACTGTACCCGTTGGGTTTAAGGTAGTCTAAGTACAATAGACCTGATCACTCCTTTACGAAATGATGTCACAAATTCCTTTCAAATCTAAATCGCCTCAAATTAACCTTCTTTTCTACGAACTTTACACACTTATTAAATATATACTCATTTTATAAAAACATTCTGAGATCCCTCGTCTTAATCCTGTTTACTGATCAACGATCCCCATTTTGGGTGGTTCATTTAATTTCTCTTTTTTTTATTGAAAGTAAGTCACTATACGGTACTTAAAAATGGATAAACTAGTCTAATAGAATTTTGACTCATAAGGAAACTAATAATAGACAATCTCCTTTAAAGTGTAACTTGGATAGTATCCTCTGACTTTCTACAAAGATATCGTTTATCTTTTACTTTTTGTAGACGAAGAAAATCTTTTGACAATTACACTCTCAAGACTGTTTTGTAATACACATCATTTAATTTTAAAATAATGTCTGTAATAAATTTTAACTCGCAAAGACATTTCTCGTAAAGTTTGAATAAAAAATATATAATTCTTCAATATTATAGTTACAAAACTATTGTTTTCACTAGTACCAAATTACTAACACTAATACTAGTTATAAAGGAACCTTATCGTAAGTGAGTTTCCCTTTTATATTCGAATGTTCTTCATTGAAACACACGCACACACACACACACACACACATATATATATATATATATGTGTATGTATAAAGTGACTTCTACTAAAGAATTTGTAAAACTCTCACGTTTAACAAGTCGTTAGAAGTGTTTAGAGTTTTACGAATGTGATATAAAAAAGAAGAAAAATAAGAAGTAAAACACCTGATAACTGTCATTTTATCTTTTATGACTATACACGATGTCACCGAAACTAGTCCTTAGTTGATCAATTTAAGTGTATATTATGGACTTTTAACTGTGAAACGAGGGGAGATGTCACACAAATAATTTATCCGTGTCCTTTTTTACCACGAGAGTAATAAAGAAGAAGTCGAAAAAAAGTATCTAAGATAATATCGATAAAACTTTATATATATATATATGTATATGTGTATATGTGTGTGTGGATAATACACACATATATTTGATATTTTATCGGTAAGAAACAACCGGGAACACATCGACTTGACCTTTTGGTCCTGAGGTTACACGGTTTTTAGGGACGACTGGAATCTTAGGTTAATAAAGTTAGTCACATTATAAGATTCGATAAAAAAAATCCTATATTTTGACTCGGGAAGGATTTTACTGTTGACAAGTCCTATAAAATTATAGATTTTAAAAATTATTAACTTGAGGAACCTTTGAGATCGAGGAATAGGTACCTGGACTCGAAACTTTACTTTTCGTTTACCTTTATAAAAACAATGGTCTCCCGTCTCAATGTGACACTTACATGAACAGTGTCTAGGACTTTTTCCTCTTAACAAGTTATTTCCATAAGATATTAATCAGAGTCTTTACTAAGAAATAAAAGGTAAACATGATTACAAACCGAAATGAAAAGTCTCGGAAAACTTCTCTTAGGACATCAAAAGTAGAAGATACTCGTAAACTTTTAAAAGACTAAAGTACCGGAACATATTACAACCTGAAGATGTCGTCTGTGTAAGCATAAACTTATTCTGTCTATTAATTAATCCTATAAAGTTTTATTCACATAGAATAATCATTTACCCCCTTTTCCGAGTAAAAGGTTGATCAGAGTGGTAAAAATTATTTATTTTTTTTTACCTAAGTCTGTTTTTTCATACTTTCGATTTCCGTATAATCTAAAATTACATTACGTCTATATCGGACGTCCCCGATTGATAAAATCTCCTGTGTACTTTAAAGTTATGAATAGAAACTCCACGGTAAAACTTAAGGAAAGGTGAATGAAATTTCGTAAAGTCCAGACAAAGACGAAATTTTTGAAATCCAGTTTTATTAAAGTGTACTTTAATTAAAAGAAATAGGTGTCCTCTGGGTGTCATCGAGTTTGTGTCAATCTTTAATTGTCATGGACAAAAAGATCATAAGATAAGTAATCTATGTCTATCAAAACTATTTGAACTATACTTTCTGACGTCTAATTTCAAAATACAAGAAAAGAAGTTCTAAAAAGAACAATCACAAGTTTACATTGACGTCACTTTCAAAATCATGGGTGACTGATATCAAACTCTTTAGTTTCGGACGGGTTAATCTTACGAGTCCAAGATAACAAGGGAGGTTACCTGGTATAGACAAGAAAACATTCTTACGCCACTACTACAATTTCTAGTCACACGAAGTCAAGAAGATTAAACTGTCATCTTTAATGGGTCCGATACTAAGTTTAACACCGTTTGAGTAAATCAAGGTTTTACTTAGGACTTAAGACAATAGACACATCTTATAAAGACATAGAAACAAATGTCCTCCATACACGGTGGGTACGTAGTGATTATCCTCCGTAAGACATGGACTTACGTAAACTTTCGATTAAAATTAAACGAATATAACGTCTTTACTCTTTCTTATGCAAAAATGTATCATGTTCCTTAGTCTTCGACTACTGACTACTACTGAAAGAGGTGATATTTGAATACATTGGAGGCAGACGTAAGGATATAACAACGAGTAGTGAATCAGTACCGGTCGAGAAACACTGGGGTAATTGACGTGGTAAAGATATATACTTAGAAATTAGTCTTTCGGAAATATGGGACACGTCAATTTTATACCGTATATTCGATAACAAATTTATCGGATTTTGTAATGATTGACTGTTAGTCATCACAATACTCAAAGAAGTCTAAGAAAAGAAAGGAGGAAATAGAAAGAAATTCTTTAATCCGTCCCCTTCCTCTTCCTCTCATGACCAGTTACGACGTAGTAGAGTAGGAGACAGCAGGGGAAGAGAAGGACGGAAGTTAGAAGTGAAGTTATTCGTATACTTAACTTATTCGAACAAATTGTTTATAAAGGTTGGAAAAGTTCTTTCCATCTCTTGTAGTTAATTTTTAAAACTAACTTTTGTACTACGGTTTAATACAAAATTTAAAGTTTTAGCACGATTCCCTGCCCCCTCGGACCACCCGACGGTAGATACCCCAGTGTGTCTCAGCCTGTGCTGACTTCGCCGAATCGTCGTCGTCGTCGTTTTAGTATTATATAGGTGTAAATAATAATAAACCTTCTACCATCGTAAACTTAAATATTTGTTAATCGTACTAAAAATTTTTATTATAAATTGTGAAACACCCACAAGTCAGCGAACCAGCGCAGGTCGACAAACACAGGGACACCGGACATCGGACGGTCCGAGGAGACAATCACCTTAAAGGGTCCGTTCTTATGACCTCGTCCACCGGTGAAGGATGAACTCCCATAGAAAAGGTAGGTCCCTAGTTTGGGCGTAGAGGACCCAGAGAACGTAACCGTCCGTCTAAGAAATGGTGATCGCGGTGGACTCTTCGGGTAAATTGGGAAATCGGTACTGAATAAAGGGACACTAATACTGTATACTGGTTATGTCGTAAGGTATGAACTTTTAAGATAAAAATAAAAACAACAGTAATGATCAGAGAACAATAATTATAAGTAATAAAAGTATTAACAATAAAGGAATTATTTTTTTCTGGTATAAATCAACTACAGTGTCGAGAGGGACCATCGAGTCGACCATTTCTTAGACGGACGTTACGTCCTCTGGGTCAAGTCAAGGACCTAACCCTTCTAGACGGCCTCTTCGTTATCCGATGGGTGAGGTCATAGTGACCCGAAAGGACCACCGAGTCGACCATTTCTTAGGTAGGTGTTACGCCCTCTGGACCCAAGTTAGGGACCCAACCCTTCTAGGGGACCTTTTCTCTTACCGATGGGTGAGGTCATAAGACCGGACCTTTTAAGGTACCTGACATATCGGGTACCCTAACGTTTCTCAACCTGTCTTGACTCGTTGAAAGTGAAAGTGTCGAGAGGTAAGGAAAGGTCCTTTGTGTTTTACCTTGCAAATATTACTAAATTAAAAGAATCTTAGGGTTCTTTCAATTGAAATATACAAAAGTACAAATCATCGTCCCTTCACAATGTCTCTTTTTCTACTAACTTTATAAAAAAGGTCATTGAAACATACGTATTATACGTATCCTGAAATATATGTTTAAGAGTGGGGACCTTAAGATTACTCTTTGGAGTCAGTGTAGGACATCTGTACAATTTTATCTATACCAGGACTTTACCCGCCCGGATTATTACTCATATGTCGCCTCAGTGTCCAATTTACACAAGAGGGTAGATTGTTCCTTTCACTCACTTCTCTCATACACATTTCTCTCTCTCTCTCTCCTTTTTTTCTCCCAGGGACTCGATTAAAAGATCGGTAGTCAGTCTGATAACAAGGATGATTTTCTCTAACTTTCTCTCTCACTCTCACTCTCAATAATATTATTTATATTTCATCGAAATCGGTGCCCTTTAATGTGAACCTTCCAGTCCCCCCTCTTAGTCTCTTCTTACTACTTCCCCCATCCCACACTCGTCTTTATACGTCCCAGTCCTAAAACTTCCTTCTACCTTGTAGTGGGTACAGTTATCGACAATAGTTACACAATGTACCATATAATTTTATCCTTCAAAAGATTTCCTTTTAAAAATTAAAGTGTAAGGTTCATCTATACACAAGGTTCGAATACACACACAGACACACACACATACGGGTCTATATCACAGTCATCTAATAGTCACCGATACACGAAATACTCCTTTAAAAAGGAAAAATTTTTTGTAAAAGAAACCTATATATGATTTAACTACACCTTATCATTTCTCGGTGATAATGATCTGCTTAAGTGACACATATAAATAACCGGTGTTTAGGCACTGAATAGATAACCTGTTCATGTATGTTTACTTAACATAAAAGGTTTGATTAAAAAAAAATTAGACATAACAGATATCTTGTACATTGTAGAAACTTGTCTTTTCGTGTCCTGAGAAGAAAACCACACGAATAGAACAAGTAGTTTACAAATGCCAGAGTTGTCGTTCTTATGGCACCGTCTAAGACGGTAATTCAATCGTTTAATTTTTAGTTTGTTTTACAAACAATTTATCCACCCCCAAATCACGACCACTGACCCCTTCTACTTTATACGTCTTTACGTCTTTCTTGTTGATAGAGATGTGTTTCTATTTTATACTTTTTTTTTCTGGAATGTGTTTATTTTATTTGGGGATGTGTTTCCTTTTTTTTTGACTTTTTTCATTACTGAATACATTTGAAATCAAGTTGAATGGACTGGAGTTAGAAAGAGGAAACAGCAGAAAATTTAGATCTTGAAATTTTGAAGGGATTCCCAATCCCTTCGTAGTTCCAAATCGGTTTGAAAGGATAAATAAATTTTAGTTAAAAAGAAAAATACTCAAAACGTAACATGAAAACGTTTTCGTTAGTTGAGTTATTGTTATCACATTACGTGACCCACCTTAGTAATTTGTTGAAATCTTTCTCTTATTATGTCATTCTTAACACGTAAAGAGATCTACTACATAGAACCTAATACAGGTAAGTCGACGATGTGGATGACCTGACCAACTAACGGAAGAGGGAACTTACGTCGCACCAACAATGACTCAACAAAAGGGTGAAATATAACCTTTTTTTGTCTATGTTGAAAGTCAAGTTAAGTCGAGTCAGTGAGTCAGTACAGGTCAAGAGACACTGGGGTACTCGACGTCGTGTGGTCCGGAGAGACAGGTAGTGGTTGAGGGTCTCAGGTGGGTTTGGGTACAGGTAAATCAGTCACTACGGTAGGTTGGTAGAGTAGGAGACAGCAGAGGAAGAGGAGGATGGGAGTAGGAAAGGGTCGTAGTCCCAGAATAGTTTACTCAGTCGAGAAACGTCGTCCACCGGTTTCATAACCTTAAAGTCGAAGTTGCAGTCAGGAGGGTTACTTGTGGGTCCTGACTAAAGGAAATCCTACCTGTCCAACCTAAAGGAACGTTAGGTTCCCTGAGAGTTCTCAGAAGAGGTTGTGATGTCAAGTTTTAGTAGTTATGAAGACGCGAGTCGAAAGAAATATCAGGTTTAGAGTGTAGGTATGTACTGGTGACCTTTTTGGTATCGGAACTGATCTGTCTGGAAACAACCGTTTCATTACAGAGACGAAAAATTATACGACAGATCCAACTAGTATTGAAAGGAAGGCTCCTCATTCATATAAAATTAGAGTACCGACGTTAGTGGTAGGTGTCACTAAAACCTCGGGTCATTTTATTTCAGACTGTGACAGGTGACAAAGGGGTAGGGAAACTATACTTCACTACCCTGGCCTACGGTACTAGAAGCAAAAGACTTACAACTCAAAATTCGGTTGAAAAAGTGAGAGAAAAGAGTGAAAGTAGTTCTCCGAGAAATCAAGGAGAAGTGAAAGACGGTATTTCCACCACAGTAGACGTATAGACTCCAATAACAATAAAGAGGACCGTTAGAACAAAAGTCGAACACGAAGAACGTCAGGTCACAAAGAGTACTACATGAGACGTACATACAATTCATTCGTCCCACTGTTATATATCGGAACTACATGAGGAAAAGGATAAACCTTGGTCAGACAACAAGGTACAGGAGAAGATTGACAACGAAGGACTGGACCTATGTCCAAAGAGTTCTCCGTCCAGTCCACTTTAGAAGGTTTTTTTTTTTTTCTCTGGTTTAAAGTCTTTAGACATGACTGTGATTGTCTAAATATAAAAACATAAACGGTATATGAATGTACACGTAAATACTTACATTAACCGTAAGGACAGTTTGTAGTAAAATACTCTGACTACGTCTTAAGTATGGGTATACAAGTCTACCATGGAAGAAGAAAGATAGATTTACAGGTCTATGTTATAAAGATGGAAGAAAATACTCGATCATAAATATAAGTAACACGTTAATTATCTACAAATTTAAATCAGTAGTTAATTCTAAGGTCTTTTTAATCTCCAGGAAGATGAATTTTATTAGTTTTATAAGTGTTGAAGGGACCTCCAGATCATCAAGTTCTGAGACGTGAAGGTGACGTCCCCCGTGTCCGATCTAGGGGTCAACTCCTTGATCCTAGGGTACGTGACACACCTTGTCAGTTTCCTTTTTTTATTATTTTATTTTAAGTGTTTAAACACGTGTGATCATAGTCAAGACCTATATATGTAGATAAAACCGTTTATATACAAAAATTGTTTTTAAAATGGGTTAGTTCTCTAGTATCTAGTTTAATCTTTGTGTTTTATTGGTTATGAACTCTATATCCCCCCTTTATATATTACTAGTTTTATAAATAAAGGACAACGACTTAAACCTAAGTGAACTACTAAAATTCCATACCTATCTAGACACTCTTTACGTTTAATTAAAGTTAGTGTACACAAATCACTCGTATTTGATATAAGGTCCGTGACACGATCCATAACTCGTATCTTATCACTACTCATTGTAAGACAGAATGTTTTTACCGGGGTATTTTAGTCTATCCCAAGACTTTACATAATCATTATTTAACACTGATGAGTCCTTCGTAAGACACTAAAATGTTTTAATATCTTGATGTTATCAAGTGGAATGAGGGGTACAGTTTTGATTCCTTAGGTAGAATATGTTGTCACTTATAAAGATTTTCGTGGGGAATTTAAAAGGAAGGATTCATAAAAGGTATACTGGATTAATTACTCACCTATTTAAAGTTGAAAGTGGGATCGTAAGGTAGTTTTCGGAGTTGTCCCGTTTGAATTGATTAAAAAAAGATTTACAGAGTCCAATCTTAGTTGTGAAGGAGTCTTGGACACAGAACCAAATTACGAACGGAGAAAATAAGAGAAATCGAGTCTAAGGAAGTGCGAAAAATGGGTTTGAATTTCAAAAGACGAAATTATAGGATGGTTATGAATTGTCTACCTAAGATCTATGAACTACTTACTTATCAAACATAGGACTTTAACAACAACTATTTAATAACAGGTTGTCACTGCCAGAGAAGGGACTTACAGTGTCCTAAACTCGTAGATGGTATCCTATACCAGGTACACACGTACGAGTCAGTGATTCAGCACAGGTAGAGACACTGAGGTACCTGACATCGATGGTCCGATGGTCCGAGGTGACACGCACCCTAAAGGGTCCGTTCTTATGATCTCACCCAATGATAAAGAAAGACGTCCCCTACAAAGACTGGGTCCCGAGTTTGGGTATCAGAGGATGTAGAGGACGTAACCACCCGTCTAAGAAAAGGAACTCGATGGACCTTTCGAGGATACACTATTTCATGGATTAAAGAATAACAAAAGTCTATGAGACAAAACAGAAAGAGAGGTTGAGATAGTTTATACAGAGTTCCAATCGTTTCAACGCAAGATCAAACACATTAGGGGAATCTCGACCCATATTTCAATCACGAATTATTTAGTACAAATAATCGAATAATTCGAACCTGAGTATCTTTACAAATTTCCTTTTACAACAAAACGGTTGTGTCATTTTCGTCTGTTTTATTTAAAATCAAGTTTAGGATTTAGATAAAAAGTGATTGAATCTTTGACAGAATTAGTAACACACGGAGTAAATAAAACATACAATGTTACCCTTATTATAGGGAAGTATAGTAACTACTATACTTAGTATACTATATTGTATGTATTTTAGGAATAGTCCACTGATTGTACATCTTTCCCTAGTTATTTATCATCTATGGATCATTTATACACATAGAAAGGGAATCTATAAGTAACTGACGTTTGGTATAAATTCCAACAACAACAACTATTCAGTACAGGGTGGGAAACACTGGGGCACTTGACGTCGTGTGGTCCGAGGGGACAGGAAGTGATAGAGGACCTCAAACGAGTTTGAGTACAGATAACTCAGTCACTCCGGTAGGTTAGTAGAGTAGTAGACAGAGGGGGAAGAAAAGTACAGGAATTAGAAAGGGTCGTAGTCTCACAAAAGGTTACTTACCTCAAAAGTGCAGTCCACCGGTTTTAAAACCTCGAAGTCGTAGTTAGAAAAGTTACTTATAAATCCCAACTAAAGAAAATCCTAACTGACTAAACTGGGGGAACGAGAGGTTCCATGAGTCCTCGGAAAAGGTCGTGGTGTCAAGTTTTCGTAGATAAGAAACCGAGAGTCGGAAGAAATAACAGGTTGAGAGTGTCGGTATATTCTGATGACCTTTTTGGTATCGAAACTGACATACCTGGAAACAGTCGTTGGATGCACTACAGAGACCACTATACGACGACCTTACCGTCAACGTGCTACGACCTCGGTGTCCAAGCGCCGTGACCTCGTTGAAACTCCTCTATGGGGTACAGGTTCCCGTTTCCTCTTCGGGGTCGTTCTTAGTTTGGGGTATGGGTGGTCTCTGTGAGTTCCCCGAGTTTATTTGGAACACGTGTGCTTCTACGTCTCTGGGGTGTCTCTGACTCTGTCTTGACACAAACTCACAGAGGACGCCTCCATACCCAGTCGTCACCTGACGACGTCCCCGTCCCAGAGACCCACGTCATCTGGATCCATACCGTATTCGACAGAACCTCCTCCAGTGGTAATTGGGGTGGTATCTCGGTGGTCTTGAATGCGTCCTGTCCCCTTTGTCTGAGAACCTTCCATGTTTGTCTTGGAACATACGTAGTCCTGGGTCCTCTTTCCTCGTCACTGGGGTGTTCTCTGACTGGGTCTGAACGGGTACTCACAGTCCTCGGAGGTCGTCTCCACACCCAGCCACCACCGGACGACGGCCCAACCCCCGTGACGTACGTCGTCATGTGTGTACCATGGAAAACTTCCTCCAGTGGTGATATAAGTAATGGAGGTGGTGACAAACTGGAGTCCAGTTTATTGTCCCTTCCTCGTTTTTTAGTTGTCTTTTAACCTAATTACTAAATAACTCGTATCGGGGTGGGTATTCTTGTTCTAAGTCAAAGTGGGAGGCAGTCAGAGAAGGTAATCCTTCGAAGGTATCCGAATAGGAAAGGGTAGTCTCCCTTCTCTCTTACTTTTGGTGTCAATGTCTTTTGATTGGTTATTCTAGTGTACCTGGTACTTGAACAGATTTTCCTTTGGTACTCGGTACGGTACATTCCGGTGGGTTCTACCTACCCTGTACCACCTCTCAAGACTGTTTTACACCAGGTGACCTCTTCCCTTACCATCTGGTGAAGTCATAAGAACGGAACTCTTGGGGTACTTGTCATACTTTTCCGTTTTTATATCCTGTGACTTTCTACTTGAGGGGTCCAGTCATCCACGGGTTATACGATGACCTCCAGTCACCTCTTTATTGAGGTCTTCCTTACTTCCCTACGTCGGTTTCGTTTTGGTTTTGGGTCGACACCTACACTGACCACTATCTTCGTTCCAGGTTACGACATGTCTCGTTATAACGTATCCTTGGACCTTACAGTCCAGGTACTTAGTTCCGTTTAACCTCACCAGTTAGTCCTCTACCGTTCTCACTTGTAGCTGTAAGGTCCCTAGTCGCTTGATTTTACCTGACCTTACCCACTTAAATTGAGTCTACTGGTAATATAGCTGATGACGCCCGTCCTTAGGGAATCTTCTTTGCCTCATCGGTAGTACCAGTTGTTTTCTCAGACTTTACGTCATGAACCTACGTTAGGGTTTTTTCTATCTTACTAGAAACAAATAAAGGTTCCGTTTGGTGAGTTATAGTGTCATTAGGTTCAGATACGGGGTTGGTCATTAGGACTTCTTCAACTTCAACTTACCAAGACACTTCTGGTTGTTCTGGAAGATCTTAATTGTACGTTTTCTCAACAGGAAAAGTAATATCCTCTGATCTTACGTTTTGATCCTTCAGTTCTTTATGGACCTCATTATCCGTTTAAATAGGAACCTCATGTCTTACTTCGTCCCGTTTCCGATTAACTCAAAACGGTTCTCTTTTGTGACTCAGTATCGTTTGTCGGATAAGGTTGTTGTGTTCTTTGTTGAGATGTGTACCCGTAGTCGTCTACCAGTTATGGTTTTAGCCTGACTAATATGAGAAACGTCGGTTTTTACCTCTTCGAGATGTGGCAGTCGTCTTTGTTCTGAACCTCGACTGACACCGAGTCTAGTACTTGAGTAACGGTTTAAGTCTGAATTTGCCTTATTTCATCCCTTTTAGTGATGTGATATGTCCATACTGGATTCAGTTTGGGGAATGTTAATATGTCACGTTCACTCTTTATCTAAGTTCCCTAATGTAGACTATCTGTCTCACGGATTTCTTGATACCTGCCTCCAAACACCGTAACATGTCCTCTGTTCCTAGTTCTGGTAGGGGTTCTTTTTCTTCACGTTTTTCCGTTTTACCAACATACTCCTCCAGAATGTTTATCGACACTTTTCTTCTGTTTACTTTCCGTTTCCTCATTTCTACATGGGTACACTTACGTCTCAAGGTTTCTTATCGTTCTTTTTTATTCTTTCGGAAGGAGTCACTAGTTACGTTTCTTTATCTCCTTTTGTTATCTTACCCTTTCTGATCTCTAGAGAAGTTCTTTTAAACTCTATGGTTCCCTCGTAAAGTATGATTCTTCCCGTGTTATTCCCTATCTTTACTATCCCTGGATCGTCTTCGTTTTCTATAATTCTTCTTAACCGTTCTTATATGTCTTTTCTAAAAGTACTTGGTCTATTAGTACTACCACACTAGTGAGTGGATCTCGGTCTGTACGACCTTATACTTCAGTTCACCCAGAATCCTTCGTATTGATTCTTGTTTCGATCACCTCTACTACCTTAAGGTCAACTCGACAAAGTTTAGGATTTTCTACTACGACACTTTCACGACGTGAGTTATACGGTCGTTTATACCTTTTGAGTCGTCATCTGTGTCCTGATCTTTTCAAGTCAAAAGTTAGGTTAGGGTTTCTTTCCGTTACGGTTTCTTACGAATTTGATGGTGTAGAGTGTATGATTTCTTCATTACGAGTTTTAAGAGGTTCGGTCAGAAGTTGTTATGCACTTGGTACTTGAAGGTCTACAAGTTCGACCTGAAGTTTTTCCGTCTCCTTGGTCTCTAGTTTAACGGTTGTAGGGAACCTAGTGACTTTTTCGCTCTCTCAAGGTCTTTTTGTAGATAAAGACGAAATGACTAAACGATTTCGGAAACTGATACACCTAGTGGTGTTTGACACCTTTTAAGAAGTTCTCTATCCTTATGGTTTGGGGGACTGGACGGAGGACTCTTTAGACACACGTCCAGTTCTTCGTTGTCAATCTTGACGTGTACTTTGTCGTCTGACCAAGGTTTAGCTCTTTCCTAATGTTGTTTTGACATATAAAAGTTGGATAAATAAGTTAAATATACATCTCATGTAATACTCTTTACGACCCGACCTACTTCGTGTTCGACCTTAGTTCTAACGGTCTTCTTTTATAGTTATTGGAGTCTATCCGTCTACTGTGGTGGGAAAACCGTCTTTTACTTGATTTTTCGGAGAACTACTTTCACCATCACTTTCTCCTCTCACTTTGTCAACCGAATTTTGAGTTGTAAGTCTTTTGCTTCTAGTACCTTAGGTCAAGATAGTAAAATACCGTTTATCTACCCTTTTGTCACCTTTGTCACTGTCTGCAATAAAAACCCCGAGGTTGTAGTGACTTCTACTATTGGAGTCGGTACTTTAATTTTCTGTGAACAAGGAACCTTCTTTTCAATACTGATTCGATCTGTTGTATGATTTTTCGTCTCTGTAATGAAACGGTCGTTTCCAGACAGATCAGTTTCGATACCAAAAAGGTCATCAGTAAATACCTACACTCTTAACCTGATATTTCTTTCGACTCACGATTTCTTGACTCACAAAACTTGACACTACAACCTCTTCTGAGAACTCTGAGGGAACCTGACGTTCTTCTAGGTTGGTCAGGTAAGATTTCCTTTAGTCAGGACTTATCAGTAACCGTCCTAACTACGACTTCGACTTTGAGGTTTTGAAACTGGTGGACTACACTTCTTAACTGAGTAAACTTTTCCGGGACTACAACCTGTTCTAACTTCTGTCCTCCTCTTGCCCTACTGGCTCCTACTCTACCAACCTACCGTAGTGGTTGATTACCTGTACTCAAACTCATTCGAGGTCCTCAGTCACTACCTGTCCCTTCGGACCACACGACGTCAGGTACCCCAGTGTTTATCAGCCTGTACTGACTCGTTGACCTGACTTGACTTGACTTTCACTATAGAAACGAAAAATTATACGAGAGATCTCAACATTATCGAAAGGAAGGTTCCTCGTTCGCAGAAAATTAAAGTACCGACGTCAATGTTAGACGTCGCTAAAACCTCGGGTTCTTTTGTTTTAGAAAGTGACAAAGGTGAAAAGGGGTTAGTAAACGGTACTTCACTACCCTAGTCTACGCTATTAGAAACAAAAAACTTACAACTAACAATTTGGTCGAAAAAGTGAGAGGAAAAGGTGGGAGTAGTCCTCCGACAAATCAAAAAGAAGGGAAGGACGGCAATCCCACCATAGTAGACGTATAGACGCCGACAATTATAAAGAGATTCGTTGGAGCCAAAGTCTATGACGACCCAAAAAAGTTTAAATGACAAAACTTGTGGTCGTGGAAGTTTCTCTCCAATTTCTTTAATAGTGTAACTTTCCTTTTTTTTAAAATTATATTTTTCAAAACTTATGTGTCTCTTATAATTGAGGATAAAGAGACTTAGTATCAAACTTTCCTTCTTCTGGTCGACATCATACCTCTGGTATGAAACCGATAACTTTCCCGTACGACTGTCACTTAATTTTAACATTTCGAAATAAAGGATCTTCAACAAATTAAGACTTGTGTTAGATACATATACGCTCTCTACCTCCACTTCGGAATAGATTTCCGTCATCGGATCCCTTCCATCGGTGAACCTCTTATAAAATTTGTACGTTTGAGGTTTTCCAGAAATAAGGTCGTTTACTCTACGTACTAAAAAGTATTTGAATTAAGGAAGACATTTTACAATGGTAGATACTCAATTATTTGTACGTTATAGAGGAGTGTACCGAATACTCTAAACAAAAAGAGGGGAATACATACCTAGTTTTTAAATAGTCTAGGAACAACAGTGTACGTATTGTGTCATGTTTTAATTAATCCATCCGTTTTTAATAATCACTTTATAAGTTTTAGAACTCCATCCCGATAATGGTTTACACTCTGAGTATAGTTGGGTTGACTTTATTGGTCAAGGTCTAAGTCAAGAAAAACTACTGGATAAGGGGGATTTTCAAAACACCATCATCATCGGTTATCGAGACAAGAAGTAATACTAACAGAGTTGAATGACGGGACTTCTCTACTCCCTATGTTCTCCACAATTAGGTACTTCGTTTTTAAGGGTCACTAAACGTGGTCTTGATTTCTCATCTGGGGAGGGTGAACTAAGAGACATTCATTAAAAGAACTATTTCATGTCAGGAATACCTCTGTCTCTTTATACGATCATGTAGGTTCCTGTTCGGATGTTTACAAGAGAATCATACTAAACCTATTATGGTTGATTTCATTTCCTTAAGACGAAGGTAAACACACAGACTCTCAAGTAATCTAGTTATAAAAGTCACCACGGTTCCTCCTTTTACTCATTCACTATGTTGGCATTAATGAATAAGTTCGTGTTAGTGATTCGTAGTGTGATGTTGTGACTATCCTTTTAGATATCAAATGGAAGTCTTAAAATGCAAAGTTGTTTCAGACCAACGTCTCTTTTTGAATACTCTTTATCAAAACGGTGAAGAATCTTCCCAGATCTTCATGACTTTACAAATTATCCAGAAACATAGAATTAAACTTTTCACAATCGGTCGTAAGAAAGAGTTGGAGGGATTGAAGGTGAGTGTGGAACGTAAGGAATAGTTTTTAATTTTACATCGAAGAAGAAGAAGTAGAAGAAAAAAAAAAAAAAAAAAACATGGAAGTTCCTTTGAGGTGTGTTTTAGGTCCTTTTACCGGGACCGAAACTCCTTTTTCTCTTACAAAAGTTTATGGTCAGAAGGATACAACTAGAAGAGAGAAAGGTATCAATCACTTTTGTCATTGTTATAAATACTCCAAGGAGTATCGTTCGACGACAAGAAGACGTCGACTTGTGCGTTTGTGAAACAAAAGGACACGTTGTCACGTTGGATCACCTACTTTTGTCAGGGTAGGAAGTCTTGGTTCCTTCCACCCGTTACTTTCGATAAATTCTCTAAAACAACAAACTTTTACTGAAGACTTGTCGGCTGTGTACAGTGAAAAATGTCACCATTTTTTCTCTTTTTAAGGGTGTGACGAACATATACTACCACTATGTCGACTAGAGTACTTAATAAATCTTTTTTTTTAGATGAATAATTTCAATTGTTGGTTTACGAGTTTACTTACAAAACCTCTACTCCACAGGAAAGATTGTAGAAGTAAAATTTTATGACTTATATGATAAGTGTTATTTTTATTGGTGTTAAGAATTTGGTGAATGAATTATTAGAAAGATAATTGGAGACGTACAAGATCAGATCGTCGTTGACACACTCACACATAAACACATGTTATATTAGGTACAGAGTTTTATGTAACACACTGAGACATATATATACACACACACACACGTACGTATCTTTCTCTTTATCTACTATCTAACGTCTATACATTCGTATATATGATATGAATGGGAGTTTGTATTATTAAAAAAAAAGTAATTCACCGTTAAATCTTGTCTTTCGAGTAAAATCACAGATGTATTTAATTTTAGTTACAGGGACTTATTCTTCTACTCCAGAAGTATATCGAAGGAATAAAAAAATTTTGGTAAGTAATAAGGTAAAGTCCTATTGAGGATTTTCGATTTATGAATTATCAAGAAAGTACAACTAAACGAAGGTAACTAACGAAGACAATTTGGTAGTTTGTTCGAGTAAAACAGTGACAAAGAAAAATTAGATGATTCGAAATTCACCCAAAAGTTTGTGTATAAATTTTAATTTTACATTTATACCTTATGTCTCAAGATGTCTCTTTCCATTTTGCGGAAGAGTCTTCGGCACGTATTTTTAAGTTGTTAAAACGAAACCTTCTTGTACTACCTCGTTTGTAGTAAGTGAGAAGAACAAATATCCTACACGATCCCATTCTTAATTTACATTAAATCACTCTGTTATTTTAGGAGAGTTGAAGACACGACAACACAATCCCTACCTAAACCCCTACTAATTTACTCATTTAGTGTGTCTAGACTTTGTAAAAAAGAGGAAAGAAAGAAAGGAAAAAAAATGTGGAGGAATCTACCGTAGAACTAGCACGAACGTGATACTTGTGTTTTCCGGATATCCAGTCTGGACTTTAATATCGATTTGGAGTTGAGGACTCCATGTGTCCGACAAATATAGCTACTTTTAAATACTAGAGATATGGGATTTAGGGGCCGGAGAGAAAATGTAACTGAAGAAATGATAAACGACGAAATAAAATACCACTAGGGAACGGGAGATATTTATATAGTGCCAATGAATTGGGGTCTAGGGTGGGGGTCGGAAGTCCTGAAGTCTTTCCTAGATAAACAATGAATAAGACGATGGCCCACAAAGTATTAGGAGGTGTAATCGTCGATAATAAAATATCGTCAATTGTAAAAGATTTAAAAGTAGTAGAGAACTGACAATCGGGAGATTGACGAATTATTAAGGTCAGAATCTTGACGACACATCTCTAATACGACTTCATCTTTAAAAAAGGAATTCGAGTATGTTACTAACTTCATAAAAGATAATTTATAAATAGACATCTTTTGACTTATTTAAATTGATGTTTTTAATGTAAATCCGTTCGAATTAACGGAACACAATGAAATATATTTTAAATATTTTTGGACTGGATTAGAATTTTTGTACGGAGGCTCATTAATTTCAAAAGATACCCAATCTAAGATTATTAATAGAACAAAACTGACTTGAGGAATAATCTTAGGTTTTTTTATTTCGACCTTTTATTATTCTCTAATATCTAAACCTTTTCGATAACAGACTACAATTTTAACAATTCTTTTATACTCAGTCATAATACGTTTAAGACTGGATTAGGGTCGTCGTAAGACTATCCATTAACATAAAAAAGAAATTTCCTCCTGTCTGGGATGTTATTAATACGGAACAATCACAGGTGTAACGATGTAAAAACTAAATACATAAAAAGACCCTCAACTGTCTATTCGTTCTTTTTAACTGTATAATATTTGATTATTTTTATTTATTATAGTCTTAGACGGATCGTCGTCAGATGTAACCCTTCAATTTAGTTGTATAATTAGTGTGTTAAAAAAAACTCGTTTTGTATCACACATGTTTAAAAAAATTACTGCATCTAGTTTATTTTGATTCATAAGTTTAACGACAGACACACAAACAAACACGTACACACACACTAAAGATTCCATTTAGTAAGTGTCATACGGTTTCGGTAAAAACAAAATATCGGAAGAGACCGTAAAAATCCTTCAGTTCTGAAATCACTAGAGACACATGTATAAAGATATACATTATAAGGATAAACTATATCATATAGGTCCGAAAGAGGTTTCTTGTAATGAATTACCGTTAAACTAATCAGGTGAAAAAAAAAAAAACCAAAAACGATTTTAAGAATAATAAATCTCAGGACGACAAACTTTCGAAATATAATAAAAGATAATTTATGGTCTTTTTTCATATTTTAAAAGTCCGATACCGTTTTCGATCACGATTCTCAGTATGAAATGGTGGTGTCCGATCTGTTTAACTGTTTCTTTATACTGAAGGTACTCGGATTCCAAACCACACACACAATCAGCGAGTCAGTACAGGTTGGTAAACTGTGGGGTACTTGATATAGGGTGTTCCGAGGAGACAGGCACCTTAAGAGGTTCGTTCTTATGAGATCACCCAACGGTAAAGGAAGAGGTCCCCTAGAAGAACTGGGTCCCTAACTTGGGTCCAGAGGACGTAACGTCCGTCTAAGAAATGGTCGACTCGATAATCTCTCCCAAACCATCTTTGACCGTTAACTGTGATATATCGTGCCTACTACTTTTGGTTACTCAACATTTCCAGTAGGAAAAGAAGGTTGAAACATATGAAATGTTTGTTGTGTAAAACAACCATATACGAACGAACACACGTACGCATGATTCAGTAAAGTCAGCACAGTCGTAGAAACGCTGAGATACCTGACATTGGTCGGTCCGAGGAGTAAGGAACCCTAAGAGGTCCGTTCTTATGACCTCCCCCAACGATACGGGAGGAGCTCCTACCATATACGAATCAAAGGAAATTTATATTGGACGTAAATGTTTGTTTACGAAGTCCTCGTTAGTCAGTTATAGTAACTGGTTATCTAACTAACTAATAGTATTAAAGAGACAATAAGTTTGATTTTGATTTGTCAGACTATAATCTTAAAGTTATTAAAAGATAACGACCTGAGTCTAGAAGTTTCGTTCGACCTATTAGTCAGAAATCTTTACGTTACTTTCTGTCTGTTAAAAAGGGTGATAAATATTCCTACACACGTACGAGTCAACGACTCAGTCAACACAGACTGAGAGACGCTGGGGTACCCGATATCGGTCCGAGGAGACAGGTACCTTAAACAAATATACCTATACTGGTTGTATTAGGGTCTTTTGTGATGTAGGAAGTTGTCCCGTACCTTTTGCAGGTGTACTATAGGGGGTCAAGGTACCAATAGTTGGACCTTTTGATTAGAAGAGTTTATACATATTTAGGATTTTAAATTGTTCGAATTGGACTCCAATTGTTTATGAGATTCGTTACCTCGGATCAACTAGTACCGGATGTCTCACAAAAGGAGAATTGTTTGTTCAAATGTGTCAGAACCAGTTCCGTTGTCGAGTCATAGATCGTTGGATATCTTGATATTATTTCCAAAAGATTTTAATGGAGATTAATGTGTCCCATGTAGGTATATTAGTTCTCAGGAGTTTACTAAAGGAAAAATGTGTGACAATAAAATATTCATCTTTTACAAGATATTTTGGAAAAGACTTTATACATCGATTCTTTGGACAGATATTTAGTAGGTTCTTTCCATCTGGTTATTTCGTAACTAAAAATACTTTTAGTAGTATATCATAGATCGTTAACTCACGTCTATTAAATTTACCTTGGAGTCCTCTTCGGATGATTAATAGGAGTAGAGTTCTTTTATCGTAGGTTACTGATATGATTTGGTCTATTTTCTATATTGGTTATTTAGATGATTCTTGAAAATCTCGGACGTTGCATACGGTAACAACGTCGTTGGTTGAGGTCCTTTAAAACTTAACTTGTCTTGGTATCTTTTTAGTGTCAAACAAACTGTGTCTATGTAATTCAACATATATATATTCATACGTATATATGCTACATATCATCTAAACATGTATACAATATGTATATACACACACATCATCAAGACTTGTATTTATGTATCGACTCCTGTACACTATCCATACTTTCATTCTTTTTGTGATGTTTTATATATATATATAATTCAAAGATCAGTCAAAGTAAATTTTAAAAAATAAATTATATTGTTTAACAAAATTTATTTATAAATTAATTTATAAAGTAAGTGTAATATATAAATTAGGAATTAAAAGTTTAGATGGTATCTCGGAATTTATGAACAAAATGATAGTTACTAATCGAGACCGACTTAATAAAAACACACGAGTATACGTCTAAATGGTAATCCATTGAAGATTTGTGTTCATATACTAAGAGTATAACTATCTTCTCTATCCAAAAAAGGATTAGAACCTCGTGAGAAGGAAGTCACGGGGTGTAGGTTTCTCGCCACCGACATACCCGTGTCCTCCCGACTCACCTCGATGAGGTACAAGTTTCAGTCCTCCCCACCGTCACTCCTCTATGGGGGAGTAGTTTCCATTCCTCGTCGTCGACACGAAACGACCTCGTCGGTACTTCTCTATGGGGTACAGGTTCCATTCTCTTTGGGTTCATTCTACCATCCACAACGTTCTCCCGTAGTCTCCCGTCTGTGTGACTTTGGTATGAGTTTCTTTTGATCAGTTAGATTAGTGTGATCCTGGTGTCGGAACAGATTGAGTAACTTTGATTCGGTACGGTCACCCCGGTGGGTTCTCCCGTCCAGTACCATCTCTCCAGACTGTCTTACACCAGGTGACCTTTTCCCTTACCGTTTGGTGAAGTCATAAGAACGGAACTCTTGGGGTACTTGTCATACTTTTCCGTTTTACTATCCTATGACTTTCTCCTTGAGGGGTCCAACCATCCACGGGTTATACGATAACCTCTAGTCACCTCTTTATTGAGGTCTTTCTTACTTTGTACCTCGGTTTCGTTTTTGTCATGGGTCAACACCTACATTGACCCCTTTCTTCGTTCCAGGTTACGACATTTCTCGTTATAACGTATCCTTGGACCTTACAATCCAGGTACTTAGTTCCGTTTATCCTTCACCAGTTTGTTCTCTACCGTTCTCACTTGCAGGTGTAAGATCCTTAGTCGCTTGATTTTACCTGACCTTACCCACTTAAATTGAGTCTACTGGTAATATAGTTGATGACATCCGTCGTTAGGGAATCTTCTTTACCTCATCGGTAGTACCAGTTGTTCTCTCAGACTTTACGTCATGAACCTACGTTAGGGTTTTTGTTGTCTTACTAGAGACAAGTAAAGGTTTCGTTTGGTTAGTTATAGTGTCATTAGGTTCAGATACGGGGTTGGTCATTTCGACTTCTTCGACTTCAACTTACCAAGATACTTCTGGATATTCTGGAAAATCTTGATTGTGGGTTTTTTCTACAGGAAAAGTAATATCCCCTGACCTTACGTTTTCATCCTTCAGTTCTTTGTGGACTTCATGTCCGTTTAAACCGGAACCTTACACCTTACTTCGTCCCGTTTCTGATTGTCTCAAAACGGTTCTCTTGTGTAACCAGTATCGTTTGTGGGAGGAGGTTGTTGTGTTCTTTTCTGAGATGTGTACCTGTAGTGGTCTACCAGTTGTGGTTTTAGTCTAACTAATATAAGAAACGTCGGTTTCTACCTCTTCGAGATATGTCAGTTGTTTTCGTTCTGGTTCTCGACTGATACCGAGTCTAGTACTTGAGGAATAACGGTTTAAGTCTGAGTTTAACTTCTTTGATCCCTTTTGGTGATCTGGTAAGTCCATTCTGGATTTAGTTTAAGGAATACTAATATGCGACCTTCACTCTTTATCTAAATTCCCGGATCTAGACTATCTATCTCACGGACTACTTGATGCCTTACTCCAAGTAATGTAACATGTTCTCTGTCCCTAGTTCTAGTAGGGGTACCTTTTCTTTACGTTTTTTCGTTTTACCAAGAGACCCCTCCGGAATGTTTATCGACACTTTTCTTCTCTTCGTTTTTCGTTTCCTCTTTTCCTTTCTATATTCGTAGACTTACGTCTCAAGGTATCTTATCGTTCTTCTCTATTCTTTCGGAAGGAGACACTAGTTACGTTTCTTTATCTCCTTTTGTCGTCCTACCCTTTCTGTTTTCTAGAAAAGTTCTTTTAATCTCTATACTTCCCTTATAAACTACGTTTCTACCCAAGCTATTTCCTGTCTTTACCATACCTGGATTGTTTTCGTCTTCTATAATTCTCCACCGTTCTTATGCGTCTTCTTGACATGTTTTTTTCTAGAAGTTCTGGGTCTATTAGTGCTACCACACTAGTGAGTGGATGTTGGTCTGTAGGACCTTACACTTTCGTTCACCCGAAATCTTTCGTAGTGATGCTTGTTTCGATCACCTCCACTACCTTAAGGTCAACTCGATAAAGTTTAGGTCCTTCTACTACGACACTTTCACGACGCGAATTATACGGTCGTTTAAACCTTTTGAGTTGTCACCGGTGTCCTGACCTTTTCCAGTCAAAAGTAAGCTTAGGGCTTCTTTCCGTTACGGTTTCTTACGAGTTTGATGACGTGTTAACGTGAGTAGAGAGTGCGATCATTTCATTACGAGTTTTAAGAGGTTCGATCCGAAGTCGTTATACACTTGCCACTTGAAGGTCTACAAGTTCCACCAAAATCTTTTCCGTCTCCTTGGTCTCTAGTTTAACGGTTGTAGGGAACCTAGTAGTTTTTTCGGTCTCTCAAGGTCTTTTTGTAGATAAAGACGAAATAACTGATACGGTTTCGGAAACTGACACACCTAGTGTTATTTGACACCTTTTAAGACTTTCTCTACCCTTATGGTCTGGTGGACTGGACGGAGAACTCTTTGGACATAAGTCCAGTCCTTCGTTGTCAATCTTGACCTGTACCTTGTTGTCTGACCAAGGTTTGTCTTTTTCCTGATGTAGTTCCGACATATAACAGTGGGACGAATAAATGGAATATACGTCTCATGTAGTACTCTTTATGACCCGACCTTCTTCGTGTTCGACCTTAGTTCTAACGGTCCTCTTTATAGTCAGTGGAGTCTATACGTCTACCGTAGTGGAAATACTGTCTTTCACTTCTCCTTGATTTTTCAAAGAACTTCTTTCATCTTTTTCTCTCACTTTTACAACCGAATTTCGAGTTGTAAGTCTTTTGTTTCTAGTACCGTAGGTCAGGGTAGCGAAGTACCCTTTATTTACCCCTTTGTCACCTTTGTCACAGTCTGAAATAAAAAACCCCGAGGGATTAGTGACGTCTACCACTAACGTCGGTACTTTAATTTTCTGCGAACGAGGAACGTTCCTTTCAATACTGGTTGAATCTATTGTATAAGATTTCGTCTCTGTAATGAAACGGTTGTTTCCAGGTAGATCAGTTCCGCTACCAAAAAGGTCACCAGTACATACCTACACTCTCAACCTGATATTTCTTTCGACTCGTGGCTTCTTAACTACGAAAACTTGACGCCACAACCTCTTCTGAGAACTCTCGGGGAACCTGACGTTCCTCTAGGTTGGTCAGGTAGGATTTCCTCTAGTCAGGACCCACAAGAAACCTTCCTGACTACGATTTCGACTTTGACGTCATGAAACCGGTGAAGTACGCTTCTCAACTGAGTAACCTTTTGTAAGACTACGACCCTCCCTAACCCCCGTCCTCCTTTTCCCCTGCTGTCTCCTACTCTACCGACCTACCGTAGTGGCTGAGCTACCTACACTCAGACTCACTTGAGGTCCTCAACCACTACCTATCCCTCCGGACCGTACGACGATAAGTACCCCAGTGTTTCTCAACCTGTGCTGACACGCTGACTTTACTTGACTTGACTATCTATCTTTTGACTGATTATTAACATATACATGTGAATCGTTGTAAAGACTCGTGGACGAGGATTAGTTCGTGAAATATAGTGAAAAGTAAACTATTGGGTTTTATCATAAGTTCTTCCACGGTTATAGGGGTAAAATATCTACTGTTTCTAATAGTTCTTAATTTTATAGAAGGGGTCACTCTTAAAGTTTGGTAAAGACAATTTATCATAAGGTTAATCTCAGAAAACACCGAAGGTACCACCGAGTCTACTATTTCTTAGATGGACGTTATATTCTCTCTACGTCCAACCTAGGGACCCAACCCTTCTAGGGGACCTCCTGCCAACCGTTGGGTGAGGTCATGTGAACGGACCTCTTAGTGCCCCTGTCTTCTAAGACTACCCGTGTTTCTCAGTCTGTGTTGACTCGTTGATTGTGATCTCAAGAAACCTAGCTTTCGTGATCCATAACCGAGACGGATGTAATTCGTTTACCATTAAAAATTTTCTTTTAATTCAAGAGTCTATTAAGTAGTTTTGAAGCTCCCTTTTTCTGAACCTTCATTCTTCAGTTTTACAAGAGTACTTACTTTGTCTTTAGTACACGGGGACGAACCTTTCTCAGTCTTGAGGTTTATAACTCTAGTTGGGACCATAAAGAAACCTTCCTTACTACGATTTCGACTTCGAGGTCATGAAAAGTACGCTTCTCAACTGAGTAACCTTTTCTGAGACTACGACCCTCTCTGACCCCCGCCCTCCTCTTCCCCTGCTGGGTCCTACTGTACCGACCTACCGTAGTGTCTTAGCTACCTGCACTCAGACTCACTTGAGGCCCTCTACCAATACCTGTCCCTCCGGACCGTACGACGCTAAGTAGCCCAGCGTCTCAGCCTGTACTGACTCGCTGACTTGACTTGACTTGACTTGAGTAACAGAGACTGGTTCAAAATTCTAGCTTCTTCCCTCGTAGGTTAAATGGATGTGACAGAAAGTACGGGAGACGAACAACTACGGGAATTAATGTCTGACTGACACTCTATTCCTTTACTCTTTTACATTAAGATCACTATCCTTTAATCTAACTTTTCCTTACTTTTACTTCCTATCCGTCGGTTTTTCTATTTCTTTTTGTGATTGGTTTCGTTGTTTTCTGTTTCTTTTATTTAGAGATATCAGAAACTCTAATATGAGCATACGTCCTTTTACCGGGACGAAACACTTTAGGTCAGTAACACTCACTACCAACATTCACTGAAAGATTGACGTCTTTCTTAGTGTAAGTTTATTTTATTTATCCCCGTAGAGACAATCGAGTCACCAATTCTAGGACACGAGGACAACGTCTCCCGTGTTCAAGTTAGGGACTAGTCCTTTGACTCTGCGACGTTTTTCTGATCAACTTAATTATTAAAAAATTTTTTAAGTATTATTTATTTTGTATATAATCTTAGAGGTGTTAAAAACAACAAAGTTTATAAACAATTTACTCAACACGTATCTTTGTACATATAGACACCGACTAATTACAACTACATACCGTTTTCGGCAGTGTTGTAACATTAAAAGGAGGTTAATTGTATTTTTTCATTTCTTTTGTTTTTTTTTACTGTTGTTATTATTGGTTTTTCTGTAATACTTTTTCTTACACATTAACACGACTTTATATTCTTCTGTGAGGAGACCTAATATTAGTTGTTTATTATTTTATATGTAGATTCTCAAATTTGTAAACTGGAGGGGATGGACCACCATCGACTTAATCCCTCTAAACCAGTAAATTTATAAATCGTTTACAAGGTGTAAATTTATTTACACCTAGTGAAACAACGGACACGTCCTACAGAGGATAAAAGGGGAGGTCTAAATGGTAGGTAGTAGAGGTTACACGAAGGACCAAGGGTTTAAGTAGAGTAGAGTTTTAACGTGGAATGAACATAAGATTCTGATAAATTTAAAATGTTGAAAACAGAAGCTAGACCTATATAAAAGGGATTACTTAATCAACAGAAATAGTAGGTATAAGAGACATGATTAGAGAATCTTTTTTTTTTACATCAGAAAAGGAGACTTCTATAAGAACACAGACCACACTCAAATCATCTCCTATTCGGGAATTCTTTCGAGTTTGAAAAACGAATAGACCTTAGAATATCTGTTCAGGTGTTACAGTGTTCTAAAGAACCTCGACCTGTGAAACAACTATCTCTTTAGGAGAATTACGTGAACGGGTTTAGAAGGTACGACTTACGTTCACAAAAGAGAATGATGTTACAGTCATATCTCACTTTTGTTTAAAAGTAACATATAGTATCAGTCGAAAATTTAGAGAAGTGAATTTCTACTCCGTTCAGTGTAATTTTTTTTTTTTAAGTTGGTGGTTTTATAACCTTTGTCGATTTGGTAGTCATACGGACGTTACTTAGACGGACGTTAAGTCCTCTGGTCCCAAAATAGGGACCCAGTCTTTCTGGTGGACCTCTCCCCTTACCGTTGGTGAAGTCATAAGAACGGACCTCTTAGGGTACCTGTCTCAACGGACCACTCGATCTCAGGTGTCCCAACGTCTTAGCCTGTGCTGACTCACTAAAAGTGATGATGATTAGGTAGTCAGTGTCGGAACCACTTGTTTCTTCAAAGTATGACATCGAACTTTTTAGTGTTTATGGTCTTCTTTTCTTACATTGTCATTTATCCAAACACAGAAATTATTTCGGACCCCATTTAAACGTTATGAAACCGGTGAACTACACTTCTTGACTGAGTAAACTTTTCTGGGACTACGACCCTTTCTAACTTCCGCCCTCCTCTTCCCCTACTGTCTCCTACTCTACCAATCTACCGTAGTGGCGGAGTTACCTGTACTCAAGCTCATTTGAGGCTTTCAACCACTACCTGTCCCTCCGGATCGTACGACGTCAGGTACCCCAGCGTTTCCCAGCCTGTGTTGACTCGCTGACTTGACTTGACTTCCAACGTATCAGTTTCCCCATTAAAGTTGGCATACGATAAACACTTTACCTTGTTTAGTCTTTAGTCATTTCTCATACTTTGTCCCTCTACAAAAGTCGAAACAGATGAAATCTTTCGTTATCACTCACTTCGAAAATTTTCATAAAATAAAAAATCTTTTTAAGATCCTTCTCGTCTCAAATCAACTTCTTGATAAATGATCTTCAGGTTTAAGGTTTTAAGGATTGAAGTGAATTCTTTAGAGACATTATTTAGATACCTTTCATTACATTTTAGTACCCTAAGTTCCAAGTAAAGGTCGTAAATAACCGACACACTTCAGTGTAAAAAACTTAAAGTAAGACGAGTGAGTGTTCTCCTCTAATTTTTCTCACTGGAGTGTCCTACTGATACTTTCAATTGTACTCTACTGACTTTTCTGGTCTAGTCGTAACGGACCGTCTCATCGGTTGGTGATCGGTGTAGTCCGATGACTCGTGACCTTTACGTAATCAGTCTTGACTCAACACGAGATTCACACTTTATATATAGTCTAAAGTTTCTGGATCGTACATTTTTTCTTACCTTTGATACGGTAATTATTTATTTACGACTTTACTATGATGTAACCTTTTTACAATTTTATTTAAAACGGGAGAAAGTAAAACTACAAAAAAGGAAATAAATAAAAATTAACTTCCTATTAATGTTATAACACAACCAAAGACGGTATGTCATTGTGTAAAAGTACAAAATTTTACCTCGATTATCTTAAATTTTCATAGATGTACCTAGTGAATTATTAAGGTTTCCTGTCGTGATTAGATTTACTTAGGGAGCACCGGAAGGAACCACCAAGTTACCATTTCTTAGGGGGTCGGTTACGTCCTCTCGACCCAAGTTAGGGACCAGACCCTTCTAGAGTGTACGACACCTCGTTGATTCGAGGACACGGTGTCAATAACTCGGACCCTCGATGTTGATAACTCGGGTACACGGCGTTGACGACTATGGACGAGATCTCAAATGTGTGGTATTGATCTCTCATCGGGACCGATCGACGTTGATCTCCTTTCGGACACGTCGTAGTTTCTGGGTCGTAACGGTTTTATTTATTCGTTCATTTTTATTAAAATTTTATTTTATTTAATTACAGATCATACATATACAAATGTTTATCAAATTAATTATCGTTGTTAAACCTTCGACGTCGTCTAAAGTAATTAAAGTACAGGAATAAGACTCCAGACACTTAAATAGACTACTGGTTATTTCTACATAATACTTCGTTCACAGAAGACAACTTTTTCAAATCTTTGTTTCATCGAAACTAACCCACTCGGTATATGTAGTGTCGTTTTCCTCAGATAAAACTATAAAAAATCCCTTATTTTCCTCTTTCAAAATTTTCCATTTTAACTCTGTATTCCCATAGATGGTTTTTAATTTTAGTTACTGAATAAACTTCAAATACACAGTATAAATATACATAGTATAAATAAAACATCTAAATAATATTATTGGACTTAATCTTCTGAGACTATTAGTTGTTTTATAAACTTCATAGGGTTATGAATGTACGTAAGGACGTACATGACTTTTTTTGTTGTACGGGTTTTGTTTAGAACTTGTAATCTTTTCACCTATTATAACCTATTCTTAGACATATTTTCACTAGGATTTAAGTTCAGTATTAATAACTACTTTACGTGTAGTTTAGATCTACAAGTAGATAGAAATGACATCTGTGTGGTGTAACAGGAAAATAAATGATAAAAGATATTACGGCGACTTCGTGGGATAGGTATGCGAAAAATGTAGAAAATGACAAAAATCGGACCACAAATCATTCGATATAGGGTAATATCGAAGGGAGAACCGAGATTCCAGAATCCATTCCTGACCATAAGTAACGAAGAACCTTGACGGCAACTTGAATTATACCTCGATATCCTTAATCTCTCAGTGTTTTTTAGTATAAGATACTCACGTACTTGATAAAATAAGATTGGATTTTATTATAAAGGAATAATTTGGAAGATTAAATAATCATTAGGACTCACACTATTGACCCGGACTTTAGAACGTTTATTAAATTTTAGTGAGTATTAAGATTTAGTGAGTAATATATAGTTACAGTTGGTTTATATTTTAAAGTTTTTCGAGATAGAACGAACTATAGTCCTAGTTCTCGACTTTCATATCAATAGAAAGTTCCAATTCGATACGAAACCAAAGCACAAAAGGAAAAGATGAGTGAGTGGAGGGTTGTGTCAACTGGATACATTCCAAAAAGGATAAAATTGAGTTGACCCAAAAAGGTAAAGATCCTATAGGAATATATAATGGATTAGAAGTCTTCTCTAAAGTAATCCAATATAAAAACTACACGTAACACGTTCGTGTGATAAACATGACATCATAAGTAAGATTTTATGTATAAGTGTACTGTCGGGTATTATAGGAACTTTGTCGGTAATGTAAGACAGTTTATTTATTACGCGTAAAATTTCTACCAGAAATACACGCTACTGAGAGAACGTAAAAGTACTCCGTCTAAAAAGAAAATAAGAAATTCTTTCTTTTCGTGTGTTTCCTTTACTTGTACGTCTTTTTATACAATTCCATTTTCACTGTGTTTGGTCTTTTAAGTTCGTAGGAAATCAAAGAACGAGAAAGATGGTGAGGTGGTAAAAGGGGTATTGTAAAATACTCCTTTTCTTTTTTCTTTTTCTGATTACCTTGAACGTAGTGAAAGACATTAGAAGATACACACCTATAAGCCTTTATTTTTATTCAGCAAAACACATGAAAACATTGCAATTATTTCAAACGTAAATTTTCCACTGAAAAAGAAAGTTTTAGGCTCAAAGAACCGTTTATACGGATAAATTGTTTTACCTTCAATGTCGTCTCAAGTATTGAGTATAAGAACAATAATATTTTACCGTCTAAGAAGAAAGTGAACACTTACAGTTCATATATAGTTACGTGTGACTAAAAGGTGTTTTCAATGGAGTTGAATGTTCCCTTTTACAAATTGTAAGAAAGTACAAAACTAGAGAATAACCACCGAAATTACCGAGGACCCTTTTATTCTTTTTACTTTTTGTAAATAACGTACATAAGATACACGGTTCATGGTACGATATGAACAAAAATATAAAAGTTTAAATTGGGAGTTCTGTCGAGACGTTCCACCAATGTTAACAATAATTATACTCACAACAATTATTATTTTAATGATAATTATAGACAATTATTAAATATTCTTCATGACTACTTGTTACAGATGGAAGTATCGGATTCGAGTTTGCTTACTTTTATTCATATATTACGACTGGAGTCGGGTCCACTGTGACAATAATGTTAAAAATACATACTCTACCTGTATAAACTATTGTACCAGCTCACTGTATAATAAAAGAATATTTTACAGAAGTAACATGATGTCAATAGGAAACGATCAGTTTAAAAAAAGTCTCTGAGTCCATTATCAAGAATACTTTGTTTTGGTGACTACTTTGGTTCTTTCAAAATGAATCTGAAGATACACTGTCAACATTCGGAAAATAAAAACACTTGATCGAAAAAAGGATGTTAAGTTATATAAGAGGGTTTAGTTGAATTTTCTTTATCATTCTTAATGGGTAATTTACCGACTCCAAAGTGTAATGAAAAAATTTTCGTATCTTATTATAGTCCTTCCTTTAAATAACCCATAGTTCAGATTGACAATACTCTTTACACGTTGTGACCTTACAATACATCTTGAATTCATATGACACCTGAAGTCGTCGTATTTTCGATTTTCCAATCTGTTTTTAGTTCTAACAAGTATGGGTTTTGTTACACTGTTGATTCTCAAAACATTTGTCTGTGACAAGTTAGACAATTTTTAGTAATAAGTAGTGTTATTCGTACCGCTATAGTTTTTACCACAGTGATGATGGTAAATATAAATTTAATTTCAATCATTTTTAATTTATTTTAAAATTTTACTTAAGGAGTCAGTACAATCGGTGTAAAGTTCCTGAATTTTCAATGGATATCGATCACCAAGGGTATGACCTGTGTGCCTAATAAGTCGTAAAGGTAGTAGTGTCTTTAAAGAGAACCTGTCACAGAAATTCATTAGTTATTCCGGTTATTATTAAGGGAACCTGTAGATATTCACTCAGGTGTTCAAAATTCTGTGTTAACACAAAAATAGTTTTCTCTTATGTAATTTAAAAATGACAGTATTCCTGACTTGGTGTGTGAGTTTTAGACTGTTGCATAAAAAATTTAAAACCTATATATTTCGTTAACATAGTTGTCTTTGTGAGATTAAGTAAATATGCGAAACTATGAATATTAGTTACTGCAATTTCTCTTTAAACATTTAATGAAAAAGTTGAAGTTTAACCAAAGGAAGAAACAATTAACAAATGGAAGGGGGTACATTAGTACACTTTATAACGTATAAGTATGTGTTTTCCACTTCTCTTTATTTTCTTAAACTAAAATTTTACAGTTGTTTATTTTTAAATTATCGAGGGAAAGGAAGATTGTAAAAAAATTCATACAAAACCACAAACATTTTACTTTTGTAGACTACAAGTATATTCCGTCTTTTACAAAAACGCAATAGGACCAAAGTCACCTTGTTGACCTCGATCATTAATAATGGTCCTATTACTCTACCATCGAAATTATTTATTTACACCATAAGTGTTATATAAATCTATTATCATTACTATCCGAGTAATCGGTCATTCGATGTATTCCGTTCTATGGTACATAATTAAGTAACTAACAAAATAGGTAGGTAAACGAATAATTTAGTTTATATCAAACTTATTGTTTTTACATAGTCGGTGTCTATAAGATCTATTATGTTTATCTCGTTATTTGTTCTACGTTGTGGAAAAGGGGTTTCTAGGATGTAAGATCACTTTTTCTTCGTATTATTTTTGATTACAGCCTATAATTCTTCCTAGTGTTTCTATCACATCCACCCTTTTTTATGTAATCTTTCCTATTTATCTTTTGCGGAACGACTCCTCCTCTTTAATAAAAAAATTTTTTATCTACTACTCCTTCACAGAAACCTTTTGTTCACTAAGACATTTCCTTTGTTCGTTCTTTCTGTCTTCAACCAAACTGTTTAGTTCCCCCTTTTGCTCCGGTCAAATCATTTCGTACCCTTTGTCTCACCCTACTATTCTGTACAAAAGAGTAGTAAAAATAAATATTACGGACTTTATCACGTTTAGTTTCTTGACTTGTTGGCTTTTCACGTGCATACTACAATCGTATAATTTTTATAGATACTGAAGAAAATTTTACATTTTATAAAATAAGATTTTTATTCCACACACACATCATTTTTCAATATAATTTGCGTCTTCTAGAATTCTGGAAAACAGTATATCTGTGATACTGTTCAACTTCTCTTCCTTTACTCGTTAAGTCTATCTAAATTTTATTGAAAACTTAAACTTCTAGATGTTGTTATTATTTTAATTATTATAATATATCCTTTTAAAGGGTCTAAGGTTCATAGATAATGAAGGAGGTTAGTTGAGGGTAAGAAAGTCCATCCTCTATGGTTTACTGTAATCAGAATATTCGTTATCCAAGGTTGTTCCGGTTTGTGTTCTATTTTACCGTAAGAAAAGGAAAAGGAGGGAACCTTTGTCCTACGTTTGTAATTTGTACACTGTGACTACTACCTCCTTTACTTACAAGGGTATTTTGGTTTCGTACGTAGGACAAAGTAATACACAAACTCATGTAATAGATCCTAGTAACAAAATTGCTATCTTCATCTTATTTTAATTATGTATCAGATTTTTGTAGAAAACGTTTCTAACTTTATGACAGTAACTACCCAAAAGACATATTTACAAAAAACAGGAGTACTGTTTTATCTTTGTAATCTTAACTGAACGACCTTGTACATTTCTAGGATCGATTCAGATAAATTCTGGATAGCACTAGAACATGTTCGGTAACCAAGTATTAGGTGAAGATTATAGTTTCAGTATTTGTTGTATATGTTAGTGGAGTAGAAATAAGAACAAGTCAACATTTTCGTAGTTCATAGTTATGATCACGATACATATCTGTCCGTCTATAATACACATTATAATTCTATGTGTGTTGAAATAAGAATAGGAAAACATAAAAAAATTAACAATATTTCAATTATTTTTTAAAGACACACTGTTTTCGAATGTTAGTCTTTCCTGTATTTCAAACAACTACATTCACACTTTGACACTGAAATATCAATTAGATCTATCTTTCGAAAGTCCGTGACCCTTTTATTATATGTGGCTAAAAATCTTTTATATTAGAGTTTGATAGAGGAATATATTAAAAATTTATACGTTTTAGTTTTATACCAGTTTAATTATTTTAAGACTTATCATAAGTAAAAGAATTCTATAGAGTGGTAAATTTCTCTATATGGTTTTAAGTCTTAAGTATCGAACTCTTCTATACCACTACATACATGAATTTCATATTTTAAGTATTTTCATATTGTAAATAATATTACGTTAATATAATTTAATAAAATCTTTTTCTTTCGTAGTGTTGAAATGCATATATTCTTTGGCCTTCAACTTTAGGTACAAACTCTCTTACGTGGAAGGATGTTGTAACTTTACTACCCATAGACGAACACGGTACATTTATATAAAACGTCAAGTAACAAACCGAGGACAATACAAATGTCGTCGGGTTCTCCTCAATTGGTTATTTAATTATTTTATCTTAATACAAGACCAGTCTCCAAACAAGACGTACACACACTGACCGTAGTAAAAAGAGTATTATCTGAAATTAAGATTTTTCACTACGTAACAAAACCAGGATCCTGAAATAAAAGATCTGTCCTCTTTTCCTATTACCAAGAAATAAGTTGATGATATTAACTAAAATTTAATTATCACTGACAAGGAGTTCCTAGAGGTTCTCGATTTGTACCATTCGATAATTCATGATTAGTTAAACCATTATTTATTTTTCAGAAACCATAATTTAATTGGATGTTGTCGTAAACTTACTATATTATTTTATTCGGGAAGTTTAATCAAATAGATAGTATGTACTGATTATACAAAGGTTAAGACATTGATTAATAAATGTACATATTACATATTGTACTCGTTTATAGTATAACATAATTCTAGTTATCATAAATGACTACTCATCTGTTTCTGATAATATAAAATCACCTAATTTGTAAACGTGAAGTTGTTTATCTTAGTAACCTAAACCTAAAATCTTCTATAAATCAACATCTTATATGGAAACTCTTTACAAATAGACACCTTTCTTATGACTTGATTCTAGTCCTAAGGACCCAAAATTAAAAAACCGAGACAGTGATCATTGAGACACTCGAACTCCTTAATTCAAGTTAAGTTAAGTTATAGTGAAGTAATTTATAAATACCTTGATGGAGAAAACACGTTCCTACCCCTCTGGTTTTGTATAGACTTCCGTCTCCCCTCCTTAGGTCATCTCTTGTTTTCTAATTTCTACAATCGTTCCTCTTATTAACTACATTATTCTCAGTCTCTGTCTCCTATTCTATTTCTCGTGTATAGATTCCCAATCAGAGACATTTCTTTTCCTCGTCCTGAAGGATTCTCTATTCTCGAGTTTCCTTTACATTTGAGTTCTATTTCTCTATAAAACTCCATCTCTCTTCCGTCTAGCCCCTGAGAGTGTAACCTAACTAAAAACAGAATCAAGTCTTCCACAACTTCAGTAGACAACTCCAGTTTACGGTGAACCTTACAACTTGATCACTTCTTGAAACGTCATCTCTTACGTTATTTCTCCTTTTACTCCGTGGTTTTTAACGGTTCTTCGTGATTCACAACCCGTAACTAATTCGTTGTACTAAACCACAATCGGCGTTAGTCAAAGTGTCGGAAAAGGCAATTCGACTCAGTTTTCGTTGGATATTTCGTACTCTGTCAGTCTTTAAGGGTCAAGATGACTTTCGTGTTTTACTCCCTTCCGGTTTCTTACCTACCGTTAAACGTCAATCAAACACTTAAATCAAATCATCACTTTAGTAACTTTACTGTCTAATGTTACAGTTTAGATTCCTCCTTTTATTTTAAACTCGACCTTTTTACCGGACTTTTTTTACTTTCTCAAAACCTTTGTACGATGTTCTAAATTTTTTTTTTTTTTTTGTTGACTCACTCTAAGTTAAGTACAAACGTACATACGAGTCAGTGAGTCAGTACAGGCTGATAAACCTGGTATTGGTCGGTCCGAGGTACAGATACTCCGAAAAATAAAATAAAAATAAATAGAAGTCCTGAAAAATAAACAACAACATTAACTGTTTTCAGTACGGATAGTTGTAATTCGTTTTGCCTTACAAAATTATTCTAACGAATTGACTTCGGACCTCTTTTCCGTCAGACCGGAAAGTTCACTCCCTTAGTCCGTCTCGTTATCATATAATATGATATGAGATAGATTAACCTCTATGTAAGGGTTCAAATCGAGAAACACGAAACAACCCCAGTGTCCTTATCATTTGTATTTTTTACTAACGATCCCTGAAGGAACCACCAGGTCACCAATCCTGAGGTACGAGGGTTACGTCGTCCAACTTAGGGACCAACCCCTGGATTTTAGGGTGTACGACACGTACCAGACCGGATTCTGTATTTTATTTATTTATTTCTAATTTCAAATAAAATTTTTTACTACCGATCCAAAGGGTAAGACTTACTTCCCTTGTCAACACCCCTGATTGGACGTGGGTCGTCGTGGGATCTTTCCCGGGGACAGTTTTTGATTGTGTGTATCTGAATCTTATCCTATTTTCTTCTGATATTAATCTCAAGTCAACTTATCGATGAGGTACCACAGATACAAAAGGTCGTATAACAAATAAAAACACGTTAATATACTACAAGACAGTTAATACGTTTCCTCAATTGAATATAGAAATTTAAATATGAAAATAAAATGAAACGTAAGTGATAAAAACAACAAAAAGGAGAGAGAGACAACAAGAGAGGGGATAGATATTTGTTTATTAAAATTCTTCGTTTCCAAATGAAGACAGATCACTTGTGTAGGGCCTCTTCCGTTACCGTGGGGTGAGTTCATGAGAACGGACCTTTTAGGGTACCTGCCTCCTCGGACCATCCGACGTCAAGTACCCCAACGACTCAGCCTGTACTGACTCACTGAAGTGAAAGTGAAAAGTGAAAGTACGAAACCTCTTCCTTTACCGTTGGGTGAGGTCACAAGAACGGACCTCTTAGGGTCCCTGCCCCCTCGGACCACCCGACGGCAGATACCCCAGCGTGTCTCAGCCTGTGATGACTTCGCTGAATCGTCGTCGTCGTCGTCACTTGTGTAGGTAAGTCTCCCTTTTTCATGTACTCTTTCGTGTTTCCAATATGTGACGTAACATATAATTTTATTTTACTGGAGTTCTGAATAAATGAAGATTACATAGAGAGAAAATATGTGTTAAGATTGTCTAGAAAGATTTTTAGATAATCTAGAGTTATATCTTAACCACCAATCTAAACCAATAACAACGGTGTCAGTCCTGGTACCGTTATTTTTCTATAATCCTCTCAGACCAAGTTCGACCAAAATCTTGTCCCTCTCCTTGGTCTCTAGTTTAACGGTCGTAGACGACCTAGTAGCTTTTTCGTTCTCTCAAGGTCTTTTTGTAGATAAAGACGAAATGACTGATACGGTTCCGGAAACTGACACACCTAGTGTTCTTTGACACCTTTTAAGACTTTCTCTACCTTTATACTCTGGTGGACTGGACGGAGAATTCTTTGGATATATGTCCAGTCTTTCGTTGTCCATCTTGACCTGTACCTTGTTGTCTGACCAAGGTTTATCCTTTTCCTCATGAAGTCCGACATATAACAGTGGGACGAATAAATTGAATATACGTCTTATGTAGTACTCATTGTGACCCGACCTTCTTCGTGTTCTACCTTAGTTCTAACGGTCCTCTTTATAGTTATTGGAGTCTGTACGTCTACTGTGGTGGCAATACCGTCTTTTACTTCTCCTTGATTTTTCGGAGAACTACTTTCACTTTCTCCTCTCCCTTTTTCAACCGAATTTCGAGTTGTCAGTCTTTTGCTTCTAGTACCGTAGACCAGGGTGCTGAAGTACCCTTTATCTACCGCTTTGTCACCTTTGTCACAGTCTGAAATAAAACCCCCGGAGGTTTTAGTGACGTCTACCACTAACGTCAGTACTTCAATTTTCTACGAATGAGGAACGTTCCTTTCAATACTGGTTGGATCTATCATGTAACTTTTCGTCTCTGTAGTGAAACGGTTGTTTCCAGGTAGATCAGTTCCACTACCAAAAAGGTCACCAGTACATACGTACACTCACAACCTGACACTTCTTTCGACTCGTGGCTTCTTCACTACGAAGACTTGACACCACAACCTCTTCTGAGAACTCTCGGGGAACCTGACGTTCCTCTAGGTTGGTTAGGTAGGATTTCCTCTAGTCAGGACCCACAAGAAACCTTCCTGACTACGATTTCGACTTTGAGGTCATGAAACCGGTGGAGTACGCTTCTCAAGTGAGTAACCTTTTCTAGGACTACGACCCTCACTAAGCCCCGTACTCCTCTTCCCCTACTGTCTCCTACTCTACCAACCTACCGTAGTGGCTAAACTACCTATACTCAGACTCACTTGAGGCCCTCAACCACTACCTGTCCCTCCGGACCGCGCGACGCTAAGTACCCCAGTGTTTTTCAGCCTGTGCTGACTCGCTGACTTGACTTGACTTGACTTGACTCCTCTCAGACTGTGTTTTCTCTGTTTTTACTTATGTTACACCTGTTTTTCAGAGGGTTTAGAGTTATTGTAGTGTCACGTAGTAACACGATTTGTGTTGTATTAATGATAATTAGTAATAACTAATACAGGGAATTCATCAGATTGTATGAAATTTACATAATAGAGTATGTTAGAATGAAATAATATCCGTGTTAGAAATCAAGACAAAATTCCAGTTACTTTTGTGTCTTAAATTGGTTGGATTTTTCCAATGTGTTTCATTCATCCATGGGTGTTCTAAATTTGTACCTTTCTGACTGAGATTTATGGTAAAATTGTTGATGTGGTCGCCATAAGTGAAACTAATAGATTTAATCAGTTTTTTATCTTATAATTTCGGTAATTGGATTTACATTTTGTTTTTGATATTTTGAAGATCTTTTATAACCCAAACCGTTACTGAAAAATCTATATTGTGGTTTTCGTGTTATATTCTTTCTTTCTTAACTATTTCACTTGAAGTAATTTCAATTTATAAAGACGAGATGTTTTCTAAGAGTACTTTCTTACTTTTGTGTTTGTTATCTGTCCCTATTTTAGAATCGTTTTGTGTAAAGACTATTTCGTATTATACAAGATTTATTGAAATTTTAAGTTGTTGTTTTTTTGTTTCTTGAGGTAATTTTTCACCAGTTTTCTAGGTTTTTCGTGGAACTATAGATTTTGTGACTGTTGTGACCCCTGGAGAGACCAGAGGTCACCAATTCTGTGACACGACGGCGACGTCCTTCGTCAAGAAGGGCCCGGTCCCTTGTTCACTCCACGTCGTATTTATTTATTTATTCTTGTAACTGTTGAGGTTTACGACTGTTTCTACACCTCGTTGTCCTTGTGAGTAAATAACGAGCACTTTAACGTGATACCGTGTCGGAACAACCTTTGTCAGACGGGTAAAAAGTCTTTCGGCATGTAAGAAGGGTACAGTAGATCGGTAACATGTCGAACAATAAATAAGTATACTCATACAGGTGTGTTTTTAGACGTGCACCTACAACCACCTTCGAAATAAACATTAATGGTTTTGTACCTTCATTGGTAAGATAGAAAGTCACATCCACTTACATATTTGTTTGTCACTACGTAGGTATATTATTTTATAATAGGTCGTAACTTTTCTGTATTCGATAGTTCGGTATTTCTTGGAAATTACGTATAACAATTTACTTTATTCTGTTAACCTTTTCGATGTATAGTATACTCAGGTGGAGATGACGTAAGACCTTTTCCGTTGATACTTCTGTCACCGTTCTAGTTGTCAACGACCCCAAACACCTTTCCTCGACCCTCTCTATTGATCCATCTTGTACCTTTAAAGTCTTTTTACTTTGATAAGACATACTCTGACCTTACCATCCATGTACTGTAAATGTAAACCGTTTAGGACATGCTAACATACTGTGTCTCACTTTGTTACATTTGATATCGGAAATTATTATTATATGGTTATAAACAAGTAGATAATATGTGCGATTACATTCTACAATTATTCTCTCCCTTGAACCCTCCTTTCCCTTTTATACCTTTGGAGGATATGAAAGACGAGTGAAAAGAACAGTTGGATTTTGACGAGATTTTTGATTTCCGTGATAATTTTTTTTTAAGAATACATCGTACGAGTAAACAGGTTGGTTAACATGACACTCGAATCTTTATTTATCTCGTAACATATCTCCTTAATTTAAGATTTCTCTTTAGGTATTCAAATGTTATCCATTCGAACTAAGAGTTCGAATGTAGACACTTTACTTTTATTATCACATAGAGTATGGATTAAGTTAGCAAAATACACTCTTAGTTTATATGTAAATACTCTTAGTTGAACCTTTTGATTCGACATTATTTACGTACAGTAATTTCATATTTACAAATATATATAATAAATACAAGTGAATATAAAAAATAATAAATGTAATAAATGGATGACAATTTTGATGTTTTACCCCATCCTAGAAACCGAAATTTAACTTAGAGTTAATATACTATCCTCAACTCTTCACCTAAAACAATCTTTAAATCATTGAGTTCCTCTCCTATATATATATATGTAAATACTGACTAAGTATAACAACATGTCGTCTTTGGTTGTATTGTAACATTTCGTTAAAGGGAGGTTAATTTTTATTTCATTATTTACTTTTGCTTCTATTTTTTCGACTTATTTTAGAACGTGTTATTTTTTGTTAAATCACTGTAAGGAATCAAATTTTCGAACAGGTCTTTTTCGTCAAGTTTTTGACGTGTAAAAAGTCAATTTTTATTCGTAAGCGTGAATTTTAAGTTTCTGGTTTTTATTTTTTATTTTTTATTTTTAGAAAACGAAAAAGTAGTATACTGTATACTTGGCACATCGAAAACTCGTCTATAGTGATAGTCTGACTTACCAGACCTACAGGAGTGATGTATACTACTTGAAACATAATGTATCAGAAGACGGTTTCGTCCACCCTAACAATTGTCCTTAAACATAATCACAAATTCGGTAGTTTTACCTCGTCTCCCGTCCCGTACTCCCTATCGATGGGATTAGTCTCGGCTCATGTGTCACAACTAGAACTCACAGAAACTTCTTGTTTCATCCTTCTACCAGTCTTTACTATCTATTCCACCCGAACTTCTTTTCCCGTGACTATGGGACCTCCCTTGAACCAACTCGTAAAAGTAGTAATTGAAAACCGGAGTCTGATCAGAAGGGGTCCTTACCAGAGTCTACGGGAGATCGTTGAAGTAGGAGACTATTATTGTACGTAACATTCTCTTACCCTGGACTCCCGTCAAAGAAAAAGGAGAAAAAGAAAGAAGGAAAGAGAGATAGGAAGGAAGGAAGGAAAGGTAAACAGAAAGAGGAAGACAGAGATAGAACAAGAAAGAAGGTAAAAAGGAAACGAAGAAAGTTTTAGTAAACAATTAACTCACAGATGAAACACTATCGTGACGATGGACGACTCAAAATTCGACAATCACTATATTCCTTTAGGACTCACCGTTCACTATTTCGAGACGTCTCTCCGTCTCTCTAATATCCTCGTGAACTCTCCTTAATTTATATCCCACAAGGGACTCAGAACTTCCTGTCTTACTCGATACCGGAAACCCCCTATTCCTCCTCCCGCTTCTCCCCTTCTTTTATTGAAGTTCATCTTCTCATTTACAGTACGTAAAGGTCATACCGATCTCTTACAAATAATTCGTCACCTTTCAGTCTCTTTGTCCAGTTCTAATTTGTTGTTTCACAGGACACTGTTCTCTTTCTTCCAACAGTTTAGGTTAATATCAAGAGTGTCGTCCTGACATCCTCTCGGTTTCAGGACACCCCAAGTCTTCCCTGGTATTATTCCCGCTGTTCAGTCAAGTCCTGAATTGAGACATTTTGTGATATGGATTTTACTTTAGATATTGTGGATTAAGTCAGGTAAGTTATTGTGATATTTGTTACTATTAGAGTAATAGTAGGGAAAATTTCTTGATTTCTTTAAATTTCTAGTCGAAAGAATTAAAAGAGTGTCAATGTTACAATCTCCTAAGTTTGAATCCGGAACGATTGAAGACTCTGTGTCAGTGGTTAGTGAATTTTGTTCGAACCTTTTAAATATCGACATAAGTAA
The DNA here is from genome assembly GCA_006410555.1 of Capra ibex. NCBI lineage: Eukaryota > Metazoa > Chordata > Mammalia > Artiodactyla > Bovidae > Capra > Capra ibex. Next base: position 406,756 of record SJYO01029129.1, on the reverse strand, counting down.
AAGTGAACTGCTGTCTATTTGTATAAATATAAGTAAAGATTCACTAACTATGTACACATTTATAAGTTGTCAACTTCTAAATTCTTTTCTAACCTCACTTCTGATTTTATAATTATTTTGAATCCATATAACCCTAATATTTAGTCGCTTTGACTAAATTTTTACTAAATTTGTATCTACGTACGAGTCAGTCAGTCAGTACAGACTGAAAACCCTGGGGCACCTGACATCAGGTGGTCCGAGGAAACGGTACCTCAAAAGGTCCGTTCTTATGACCTTACCTAACGGTAAAAGAGAAGGACTGGGTCCCTAACTTGGGTACACAGGACGTAGAGGACGTAACGTCCGCCTAAGAAATGACGACTCGGTGGACTCTTAAGGGAATTTGTATTTATACTTAACGAATTACTGTTGTCAACAGTCAAAAGGTGTAAAGTCTAGTATTCATAAAGAACACTCAAAAATGATAAAACCGTCCCCCGTCCCCCCTAGGAAACTGACATAATATCTAGGAGGTAGACATAAAAGACATTTAGGAAAGTATATAATCTTTATTTACATAGTAAAGGATTTAGTAATGTCCGTTATAAAACAGTATAAAAGATCTGGAAACCTGGCATGGGTAAACATGGAAGCAGGGGTGACTCTAAACAGACTTCAGATGGCTTCGAGGAAAATAAAAGCGAGTGTAGTAGTCAGTCCCTAGGTACTCAGTTATTCCATCATTTTTAGTGTGTATACCACTTTTTTTGTATAAAAAAAAGAGGAAACACGGAATAAGAGATAACAAAACTCTTGTAGTTAAAACACGAACAATCAAGAGTTTCGTGTTCAATAAAAATTTTAATATTTTAATGGTACTATAGTATGTTTTACGTATAAAATAGAATTTTATATCTCTTATATGGGTATCAGTGAAGATTGAACCTCTTCCTTTACCGTTGGGTGAGGTCATAAGAAGGGACCCCTTAGGGTCCCTGTCTCCTCGGACCACCCGACGATAGGTCCCCAGTGTGTCTCAGCCCGCGTTGACTCCGCTGAATCATCGTCGTCGTCGTCGTGAAGATTGAGAGAAATGCGATAATTATCTGTCACGTCACGTATACATATGTTTGTGTGTGTTTGTGTAGAAATCTTATAAAATAATATTGTAAAGTAATATTACTCACTTGAGGTCCTCTGCCACTACCTGTCCCTCCGGACCGTACGACGCTAAGTACCCCAGCGTTTCTCAGCCTGTGTTGACTCGCTGACTTGACTCGACTTGACTACTTATTCTCACAAACAAATATCCAGTAGTTCACTGATACCCTAATAGGACTTTATGGATAGGACTTGCCCTATGTAACGTCTAGAAATGTTCGTGTTTAGAGGTTCCCGAATGACCCACCGTATAAATAGACGAACTGTAAGTCATTTTGTAACGTAATCCTATAACTATGAGAAGTACCGTTTTCTTCACTTAGTTACCCGTATCTTAACGTCATAAACAATTTAGGTGGGGAGAATCGTATATGTTAGAGAGGACTTTCACCGGTCAGATGGTATTATACACTTACCGAAAAATTTCGGAGACGAATCTGTGGTTGAGTCCATGTTACGAGGTACCCCAACTCCACGAGATGACGTCCCACTGTATATCTGTGACTTGGTTACCGAAGATACTACCACGATACCTGACTTTAAAGGGGTTTTAAGTACACGACTGTGGGATTGTGGGTGACACTAGTGTAAACCTCTATACCCAAAAATCCTACATTAATCCCGAAGGGTCTACCGTGATCAACATTTCTTGGACCGACGGTTAATTCCTCTGTATTCTCTGTGTTCAAGCCAGTCCTTCTAGGGGACCTCCTCCCGTACCGTCGAGTGAGATCATAAGAACGGACCTCTTAGGGTACCTGTCTCCTCGGACTGACCGATATCAGATACCCCAGTGTTTCTCAGTCTGTCTTGACTTCACCGTTCCAATCTATTCCAGTCTTCTCATAACAAGATTAAGGTATCCTAACTATCGGAATATTCTTCCCATTCCCTCTATCTAGAGAGAGAAAAGTGTGTGTGTGTGTGTGTGTGTGTGTGTGTGTGTGTGTGTGTGACTCCTTTTAAAACACTCCTGTGTCACTCTTCCACCGATAAACATTCGATCCTTCTCAAAATTAGTCCTTGCCTTAATCGGATGTAGAACTAGATCCTGAGGTCGTGATGTTCTGTTATTTAAAGACAACAAGTTCAGTGGATCAAACATCATAAGACGATACCGTTAGTTAGGTGTGACTGATACTATTTTCTTAACTTCAAAGGTCCACTCCATTATTACCACTTACCTGGTAAAGTCGTTGGTACAGGGTTTTTCCCGTTTCGATAATTCCCGAGTGACAAGATCCTTTCGTCCAGATTAAGTGACGTATCCCTTCTAAGAGATGTAATCTTCGTCGTGTCGACCTCCACTCTAATTTCACCTTACCCATCATCTCTTTCAATTACTATTAATAATGTATATAAGTACCTAGTCAATGTCGTCATTTTTTATGGTGGACACTTTATTAAAAGATCAGAGTCCAGCCAAAATCTCTGATGGTGACCAATAGTGAAACTTCCTACTTTGATTATTCACGTCCCGTTCACTTAGACTCACCGTCAACTCCCTCGCCCCGTATACGAAGACTACAGGGTATGGTACGGTGAACCCGAGTCGAGGGTAAAGTGACCGTCAAGGTCACATAGAACTGTTTTACGGTGCAACTCACAGACAGTGAAGAGGGATGAAAAACGAGTTCAAATTGAACTTCCGGTGTCTACGAGTGACCCACACAAACAACGAGTCGACACAGGCCGAGAAACGCTGGGGTACCTGACATGGGACGGTCCGAGAAGACAGACACCACAGTCGTCCGTTCTTACGACCGTATCAAACGGTAAAGGAAGAGGTCCCCTAGAAGGGTTGGGTCCAAAACTTCGACTCAGAGTGTAACGTCCGTCTAAGAAATGACAGACTCGGTGGTCCCTCCGGGGATGTCTACGAGTGAGACGAAATTGTTCCTAGTCCAGTAAACCTGTTTTCTCAATTGTGTTAACCTCCGTTTAGAACTGGTTTCCTATTTGTGAGATTAGAGAAGGAGAAAAACTTCGTCATTAAGACTCCATACAAGATGACCAGGAGTTATAGGGTTACTCTATCTGTGTGTCACCAGGTGTCACTATTGATCGTATTATTTCAAACGGAACTACCGAAAAGAGGAAGGAACAAAATATGGAAAAAGAAGAAGTGTAAAAGAGTTTATTTGATGGACTTAGATTCTGAAACAGAGTTCGGAACCAAAATCTTCTTGGATATGATTCTGGAGATCTTGTAATTTCGGAAGTTCGAACATTTATTGTCAAATTTCCCAAAGAAGGAAGAAAACATTTTGTTTCATTTCTGTTCTACCACAAATCCGAAGTCTTAAAGTAGAAATTGGCATTTAGAGTCGAGAGGTTTATAACCCTTGTTAAATGCAATGAAGTATAAAAAGGTTTGATTTCTGAAGAGAATTTTACAACCTCGTAGGGGTTCTTCCAATATAGTAGATATTTATAATCCACACAGAACAAAGAGATACACATCTCAACATGGTAAAGAAATAAGAAATTACATCATGTATATATACAAGAACCGAAAATTTTTACAACCGTAATAACGTAAAATAGAAATATGATTAATTCGATGGAATTAAGTTTATGGTAGAGATTTTTGATAGTGACAAGTCACGAGTGAGAACATTATCGATAAGAGACCATGTGGAGTATCTCAAAATGGAACGTATACATGTCAAGTCGGAAGACGGTTTCTGGGAACTCTTAGAATATATTTGAAGGCCCGAGAAAAGGATGTATACAGAGAGGAGGGATCAAGGACGAGATTTTTGAGTGGTAAAGAAGTCGAGGTTTTAGATTAAAGACGGAGAAGTCGAGTAAAACTAAACGAGTCTGGGAATGATTAACGTAATATTAATCCTTTTATAGGGCCCTTCTTTCGAGTCCGTTTACACCCCGAATGAAGCAAAGAAAGAGAAGAAAGTTCTTAGTCGGAAAAATACAGTATAAAAGGTCACGTCCAACTTTGTCACCTGAACACGTAAAACAGACAAAATACCGATCAACGTCGTCCTGTTGAAGTGTAGTCAATAGGACAGTACCTCTTATCATCTTTAATGTCAATTCCGTATAATGTTTCATTTTACAATAGTTTTGGGATCGACGGAAACATATATAAACTAATGTCGTGTGAGATACACCACTGTCAGTAGAGTGTCATGAAAAATTCTCTGTACATCGATAGAATCTGAATTAAAAATCTTAAGTCTTAAAAAATATAATTATTAAGACAACCGTTCAGTAAGGGTCTAGAGAAAAAGGACTCAAGTCAGTTTCTACCGACTAAACCAAAATGATGTTCCAAGTCGGAACGTATATTAAATTAATAGAATACAACGAAACCAAATTTGAAAATAGTTATAAGTAAATAAAAAAGAGTAACGTATACTCTTTATCAACTTAGAAAGTTAGGACTTACAAAGTCTTAAAGACTTACCAGATGAAAGAGAAAATAGAGGAACGTTGAAAGGGTGAGTGGGTTAGGGTCAAGAAAAGAGTCTAGTAGAGAAAGAAAATGTTAGTCATCATTGATTCATACGATTATCGTAGACAAGGGGTTAGAGAAGTGCACCTTTATATTTGACTGAACCATAAAGGACAACCAGTCGTGAATATGATTTATAGGATGATGGCGTATGGTACACGACAGTAAAAAGTTGGAGGTCAACATCAAAAGAGTGGTACAAGGTAGACAGGAATATTAGATTCAGTGTAGTGAATAAAAAACAATTACAAGAATGTGACCGTAGGGTGAAGATCACGTTTAAAGACACAACTAAAAAGGTATACTTTACAAAGGAATTTGGGTATTAGGATTTTAGAGTCATCTAAAAAAAAATGTTATCACATACACAAGTACGAGTCAGTTAGACTGAGGCACTAGGATACCTGACATCGGGCGGTCCGAGGAGACAGACACCCTAAGAGGTCTGTTCTTATAACCTCATCCGACGGTAAAGGAGGGGGACCTCTATAAGGACTGGGTCCCTAACTTGGGTGTAGAGACTACAGAGGACGTAACCGTCCACCTAAGAAACGGTGACTCGGTGGACCTTTCGAGGGAAAAATGTTATGTCAAAAGGGAATCGGTTATATATGTTCTCCTTACGGCCGACATCAAGAGTTACAAGAGAAATCCTTGGTTCTACTTTTCGGTCTTGATTAGATACTGTTGTGGTAACATAATTCCGTTACTCTTCTGTCTATACTTCTTTAGTACGTAACCGAGAAATTTGAAGACGAGTCTTCATTGTTTCAGTGAATGTGAATACAAAGTAAAAGACTAATTTAACTGTATTAGTTCAGGTTACATTTGTCTTACTTTTGATATTAGGAATGTATCGTTCCTGAGGTACCACTTCCTGAAACTTACTTCCCCGGGTCTGTCTTTCTGTTCCATATAAAACTTTTTTATTAATTTACATAGTACGACCTGAATACAAATTTTTCTTAGAGAAACCAACTACATAACTATTGTTTCAAATTCTTCCACTCCATTAGACAATCTTCTCATAAATTATTAGGTCCATTATATTACTTCTGGAATTCTTTCGACACCGATTTCAACTTCTACTCCAACCAAAGACCTATACTAAAATTCTGTCTCAGTCACCCTAAATAACTGAATAATGAATATTTCGTAGACATCTTTTATCCTGTTTCCATTGAAGTTACAAATCCGAATTAGAATCATGGGTCTGAACTAGTTTGAAGTTCCAGACTCTTGAGTCAGGAGTTCTGGGAGGAACTGAAGACTTTAGTTGACGTTATAAATGGTTCAAGGTTTTTGGTGGAAGTCTAAACTATTAGACGATCCTCAGTGTCTTGAGTGACTTTTCGACTATGAGTGTCATAGTCAAATGATATCCTTTTTCCTTGTCTATTTTAAGTCGGTTTACTTCTTGTATCCCGTCTCAGACCGTCTCAAGGTATATGTTTCGAAAGTGACAGGACTACCCCAGTCTTAAGTAATGTGATCACCGAAGTCACATACTGTGACGACTCAGAACGGTTATACCTTCGAATGGACCTAAAACCACAACTCAGAAATTAACGTCCGAGGAAATAAACGAGTACTATCTAACAGGTGCACCAACTGAAGTCAGAGGTCCAGTAGACTGTTGTTTACTTGATTTTCGGAGATAAGGTTTAATGTACCAAATAGAATGACTATGCCAGTAGTAGGTGACATAGCCTACTATATAAGTTAGTAAACGGGTTTCTATGAGGATAGCACTTATTGTATACAATGGATAATCTTCGATTCCCGTTTCCCTTCTCGAATGAAAACCGTTTAGGTTTAAGAATAGATGTACATAAGGATAAAAGTTTGATTAATAAGACATAAGTTAGTATATGAAGAGTGGTGTCTGGTTAATCTCCCGGTAGTCGAAATACGTGATATTGAAACATTGTTTTGTCTCCTTATTTAGAACAACACTATCGGTATTATAACTCTTGTTTACAATATTTTCTTTAGATCCTCTATTAAACTCTCTATCGTTTACAACAGATCCACTAAGTATGAAATCGTCTGAATACGGTCTACCGAAATACTCTTCCACCGTAAATTGGACTCAGAATTTTTTGTTCTTGACTTTTAACTCCTCTTCTTTGTAAAATTTGTACTCATTTCTTTTTTTAATCTTATTTTTACTTCGATCACACCGACCTCGTGTCATTTGATTCTAACTCTCTATACTCTAATCTTACCTTTCGTTTTGTCTTTAGTTCAATGTATCCCGACATCGTCTGTAACACTCACGAGTATACAGCTTGTGGATGACACAGACACACAAGTCCGAAGATCTCGGATATAGATGTAAAGACACGGACCTTCTATAAACATTGTCGATGTCCATACATCTTATCGTGGATATGAGGTAGTGAGAGATCAGTTACTGATTCTTTTATGCATAGGTAAAATGGAGGGAAGACTTCCAACCCTCTCGACCATTATGACATTACACAACAAACATGATCAAAGACTTCACTTAGACCCCGAAAGGATCATCAAGTCGACCATTTCTTAGGTGGACGTTACACCCTCTGGACCCAAGCTAGGGATCCAACCCTTCTAGGAGACCTCTTCCCTTACCGATAGGTGGGGTCATAAGACCGGACGTCTCAAGGCATCTGACATATCAGGTACCCCAGCGTTTCTCAGTCTGTGCTGACTCGCTGAAAGTGTTTCAATTGGACACCCCCTTCAAGGTCAGAAGGAAGAAAAGAGACCTAAAAGTGTGTGTGAAACAACCTGCGAAGGGAAAGACCACGACATAGGGTGAGTAGATGTTCATTAAGATCATGAAGTTTTTTTAATGATTTGTTTGTTGATAATTAACAAACTTAAGAACAGGGACTCACCACCCCTGTCTTCCTTAGGTTTGATTGTGTTTTTGCCCTTTTTGTTTCTTTTAGTACCTTCCTAAAATTTGTTACCTTATTGTTGTAGATCATTAAAAAAAAATTAACGAGACTGGAGACACACATTTTCCGTAATGATCTCTGTTCCCATCTTCGTCTCTGTGAACTCTCGACAATGTTATGAACTCATGTACTACTATCACTAAATCTTCTCATACTCCTGTCTCCTATATTTGTCTTAGTCCTTTGAGTTTGATATAAAACTTTTAACCTGACTACCCTGTCGAACAACCCAACCTAGACAACTCAAATCTTTTACCTTATTTACTTTTAATCTTTTACCTTCATAAATAAGAACGTAACAAACCACTATAATGAAATACTCAACTGTCAGTCTATCTCCTTCAAAGGAGTCAAACCACTCTCTTTAGTTCCCGGAACAAACCCCGTATAAATCAAACGGATTATTCTGCGAACCAACTTCTACAGTCTTTCTGTGAACTTGTATATAAATCACGATCTTCCATTTTTGACCCGGATCTCTAACTTTACTTCCCAGGTAGTAGGATACTTTCACTCTTACAATCAGTGAATCAACATAAACTGAGACGTTTGAGTACCTCGGATCATCCGAGGAACAGGTACCTTAAGAGACCTGTGATCTTATGATCTCACCCATCGGTGAGGGAAGAAGGTCTCTCGGAAAGTTGGGTCTCTATTTTGGACCCAGAGGGTGTAACGTCCATCTAAGAAATGGTAGACTCAGTGGTCCCTTCGGGAGGGTAGTAGAATATCTACGATGACTTTTAGTACCTTATACTACACCAGTAGATAATTTATTAGATCTGTCCTCCTTTCCCTCATTTAATTACCTAATAAGATATTTGTCAAAATCTATTCATAGAAAGAACCGTAAGACGTTTCATTGTCAAATTTATACTTTTTTATATATTCTCTTAATCTACTTTTGTACTTGTTATAGTCCATGTTACCTTCACCATAAATATCTGTTACGGTACTAGTCTTTTGTATCTCAAAACTGTTCTTTTATACTTTTACACTTTTTCCGTACGTAGTATCTTTTCAGAGTTTCATTATATTAATTTTCCTTTTATTGTTCTACTAAAAATAAAGAGTTACACACGTCAATAGATAAATATATTCACTAAGAATACTTATATGTTCTTCAGTTTATAAACTATCTTTTATTCCGTATATGTTATACTTGTTTTTAATTACTTTTCTAAATTTAGAGAGTATTGTTATAAGTTTGGTATTTATTAATTTTTCGATATGATATGACCATTTTCTTTCGTATCTATAATTAGTCAATCGGTTATGAAAGGAAGTGGATAGTTTTACAATTTCAAAATTTTACTATTATAGTATACACCCGTTCATATACCTTATTGTGTGAGAAATGAGTACTCACGTTAACCAGGTTAAAAGACCTACTGTCAAAACCTTACCAGAATGACGTTTCAGAGCAATGAAACTATGACGACATCCAGAGGATCTTTAAATTGGGGGGTTCATTACTTGGTATATATATAAATTTTTAAAATGGATCCCTCCTATTTCGGTCTATACATGAGATCATTTGACTCTAAATATATAGAAAAACCTCCTATACTTCTATTCTGAGGATCGATAGTAAAACCATAGATATTACCACTAGTTTAGGGAGTGTAAAGGTTCCAATTTGAAGTACCTCTAGCACTGTCTCAACATAAGTTTTTTGAAAGTTGAATTTTCATGGACCCTCTTCATTGAACTTCTTTGTCCCTACTGCACTTTTTAGGACTTTTCCCTTTGGAGAGTCTTACTTACGATTACTAAAGGGAAAACCTACGTTAAAATCCGGGAAGTTAAAGATTAATGTCATTTTCCAGTTCCTCAAGTCTTAAATTTGTTACGTACCGGTCATGTCTATCTAAATTGAAAACTCACGAAACGTTCTAAATTAATCAAGAATACATAAATACATTATTTATGGAGAAGACCCTTAATTATCAGACAACCTACACACTCTTTCTTATTCGTTTAAACTCAAAAAGATTAAATATGAATTAAAGTACTATTTTAGTGGTGTATCGATTGTAGATTTTTGGGTGTTTGAGTCTTGTCTCAAACACGATCCAAAATTAATAAAATAGAGTTTAATTAAGGTACGGATCCGTTTATTATTTTCGAAAATTACGTGTTCACAAACGGTTTGACAATTTAAGAAGCTATAAGAAACAGAGTAAGTTGTGTATTATTTATAAATAACACACAACACATGTGAAGAGACTTGTTGAACGTTAATTTCATAATAACGATCCGATTTGTTTAATAAAACTGAGTGTCGATTAGGAATTTAATAATTTGTGAAACAAAGATTTGACATATATATTAAATATGAATATTAATTTACATAAACTTGTTTAGTTTTCGTACCGTTTGTCTTATGACAATTATAAAGATTATCCGTAAAAAGAAAGAATGTGTATAAGAAACTTCTATTTACAGTAGTCTTAGTAAACATAAGAGACAAGATTGTTGACTCTTAGAGTAAATTTATTTGGTCTCAGAATATCCATTTACGATGAGTTTATAATTAATCAATAATTCTCTTTTTAAATTCCAATAAAAATCTATATAATAAAAATTAATGACATCTAGAGACTTAAATGTATTTTATGAGGTGTATTTTGTAGAAAAAATACGTTCCGATAGTACATACTAGATACCGAATACTTGTTTCCCTGTCTTGTTTTATTACAAGTATCCCCGACTTTAGGTAGTTTTGGAGATGATCCAATCTGGTACACCCTCTGTCGTGAGACCCCACTTTCAAGTACTTTACTCGGTACATACGGTCTCAACCGGGACGAAATTACGTAAAGACACTAAACGTCTTATTAATGATTATATCACGTATCTTAAAAAAAGAAACTTAGTAAACTCTTGTTTAACGGTCGACTTACGTATTATTAAAGGATTATAAAATAACAGACGGATGTTTCTCCCTGTAAGAGGACTCATTGGTGCCATGATCTTCCTTTAATTGTAACGATGGAGTGATGGTTCATTAAGAGTCTGGAGAGTTTAAAGTGATTTACAGGGGTCTTACAAGTCTTAACGTAAAACAATAATAGTTCAAGAAGAACAGTGGAAGTGAGACTCTGTCAAAAAGTCAGAAAGGACCTGACGTCATCGAACTATCAAACTTTATAAGTCGTCACTTTAGCGTAGTCCACCGAGGGTTAAATCTTAACAGACTACAAACGGTACAACTCTCAGTACAATATATAAGTCCTTATGTACATAAGGTGACATATAATCCTCGTAGTGTCTTGACTCTACAAACAAGGAGACAACGTAGGACAATCAACTGTATGTCAAATTGGAAAGAGTAACTACTACTAAAGGGAAACAAATAAGTCAATTCCACCACAGGACATTCCGAAGAGTTGACATTTCAACGAAAACAGAAAGTAAACATAAATTATGCGGACAAGAAAAAGAGGTATGGAATAGGTCGTAATAAAATTGAGAGGATGTAATAACCATCCTTACGTTTAACCACATCGGTGACACCTTTTGTCATACCTCCAAGGAAGTTTTCGATTTTTATCTCAACGGTATACTAAATCGTTAGGATGAAGACCCGGCCATAGGTCCCTTTTGATATTAAATTTTTTCTATGTGCGTGGGGTCGGAAGTGTTGTCGTGATAAATGTTAATAGTTCTGTACCTTTGTTTGATTCACAGGTAGTTGTCTACTTACCTATTTCTTATATACCATGTATATATGTTACCTTATGATGAGTCGGTATTTTTCTTACTGTATTACGGAAGACGTCGTTGTATCTCCCTGGATCTCTAAAAACATAATTCTCTGATTTAGTCTGTTTCTGTTTGTAGTATCCTATAGTGAAATGACACCTTAGTTTTTCTACTATGTTTACTTGAATAATGTTTTATCTTTATCTGAGTGTCTGTATCATCGAATACCAATGGTTTTTCCTTTCCCTACCTCCTGTTTAATTCTCAACCCCTAATATTATACGTGTGATGATATGTACTTTACCCCAGCACCTCTCAGTCTGTGCTGACTCGTTGACTTGACTTGACTTGACTTGACTATGTACTTTATCTATTAGTTTCTAGAGGACATCATGTCTCTTGATATTATAGATATTACCCTTTCTTAGACTTTTCTTATATACACACACATATATATATATATATATATATATATATGTGTATTCGTATGTATGTATGTGTATATATTGACTTAGTGAAGAGACATATGGACTTTGACTATTTTGGAACATTTAGTTGATATAGAGTTATTCAAAAGAAAATCAATTTTCATTATACATAAGACTCTTTCATCTTCAATATATTTATAGACAAAGAGTAGTTTCAACACAAAATAAATGAATAATTAAACATAATTATATCTAAGTTTCAGGTATAGGTTAAACAAATTCCCTAATATTAGGTGACGATAATAATAAATAAAACCACAAGTATAACAGGGTCAAAGCTGGTCTACCTTGGAGACGTACACCCGAGAACACATGAGATAGTAGAGAGGAATAAAAAACTCGTCAAGACACGAAGGACTGTCATATCTTATCAGGTCCAATTAGAATACTAAAAGAACGGAGTTGGGGATAAATTTTCTCAAGTCACAAACTACATGACAAACGACACCCTCACAATAACGATGGTCCGAGAGAGTTACCTCTTTCAATACCCTATTTAAATATAGATAAATATTTACAACTTTATAAACATGGTGACGGAAGTATAGGTTAAGTTTCCATGTTCCGATTAAGTTCAAAACAAAGAAACAAAAAAAAAAACAAACAAACAATTGATGATAGACACAAATTAATTGTCCGTGTACGAAAACTTGACACCACAACCTTTTCTGGGAACTCTCAGGGAACCTGACGTTCCTCTAGGTTGGTCAGGTAAGACTTCCTCTAGTCGGGACCCTAAAGAAACCTTCCTGACTACGATTTCGACTTTGAGGTTATGAAACCGGTGGAGTACCCTTCTCGACTGAGTAACCTTTTCTGAGACTACGACCCTCCCTAACCCCCGTCCTCCTCTTCCCCTACTGGCTCCTACTCTACCGACCTACCGTAGTACCTGAGCTACCTGCACTCAGACTCACTTCAGGCCCTCAACCACTACCTGTCCCTCCGGACCGAACGACGTCAAGTACCCCAGCGTTCCTCAGCCTGTACTGACTCGCTGACTTGACTTGACTTGACTTGACTTAATTGGTTAGAGGGTACTGATGGAGATAGAGGAGGGATCCTTATCGGGAACGTGGTGTAACCACAAAACTATCAGATCCGGTCCACTGGTGAGAGTATCCTTTATGGACGAGTAGAACGAGATCACGACTGTTGAGTTAGATGTACTTGTGGAACGACTGTATCGAGTCTACGACTTTCGGAGCCGGTCCGGTCGAGAGAGTACACTGTAGACAGAGTGGAGAGAGTAGGGACTCTCCGGTGTGATCCCACAGGGGACATTTCAATAAGAGGGGTGGGATTAACTCGGACTACGGGGTCCGGTCAAACCAGGAAAGGTACTTCCGGGACGTACACGAAGAGTTTACAATTCTGGGGTGAGAGGAAGACATAGTGGAGGTTGGCGTGGGTGGGTCTGTGGGTGGATACGGAGTGAGGGTGTGACGTGTCGATGGAAGGAAAGAGACGAGTCCGTGACTGTCACAATCCATCCGTGGAGTACCTGTGGAACTGAGTACTGTTGAGGAAGGGTGACAAAGTCGGTACCTACGAGTAGAACAAACACGTCAAAATACTAACTTAATAACTCTTCGCTTTCCCTTCTTTTTTCTGTCTACCTTTTGAAGACAAACAACATTCAATCCACGTCTTACAACGTAATTAATTTGAGAAATTAAATACTATGCAGTTGTAGGCACCAGTTTCAATTCGGGTGGAGAACAAAATGAATAGAAATTATGTAAAGTACTAAGTGAAACACACAATTAAATAAATATAAAATAACATAACTTACAAAATAAATTTAAAATGAGGTTTAATGTATAAAGAAGGTAGAAAGTAAGACCAAAAATAAACAGGGTGATAAAGAATACTGAAAAATTTTAGACATGAGATATAAAACCCCGGAACGACCACCAAGTCTATCATTTCTTAGACGGACGTTACGTCCTCTGAACCCAAGATAGGGTCGCAGTCTTCTCCTTTACCGTTGGGGGAGGTCATAAGAACGGACCTCTTAGGGTGTCTGTCTCCTAGGACCACCTCATATCAGACACCCCAACGTTTGTCATCCTGTGCTGATTCTTTGATTGTTAAAGTGAAAGTAAGATATAACGTTAATTGTCTATTAATATAAATTTAGACAAAAATTATGAATTAAAAAAGGAGTCGAACGAGTCTTCAAATGTAAATAAGAAAAAAGTATCACTAATAAGAATTTTAACGTAAACACGTCGTTTCAGATTTCGATGTAGAATTGGAAGGAAGGTTTGTTATGGAATTTTATCGACCAAGAAGGAACCTTTAAGTAAACAATTATCAAAAGAAATACAATTGGGATAAGTACATCGGAGACTATAATCGTAAAAAGTATATGATTCTATTGTAAATAAATCTTACTCAATAAAAATTATTAAAAACACAATGGAAAGAAGAACGGACAGTCAAACCAGAAACCCTAGTAAAAGGAAACAGATTAGAGATCTTCAAATGGATATACGGATCTACATCTAAATTAAAATAAAATCAAAAAGTCGAACCATATTTTAATAGTCTTTTAATAAACATATAAATTAGGTAAACGTAAAAATTTTTTTAATTTTGTTCCTTATTTTACGTTAAAGAGGTGAACTATTTGTTATAGATTAAATGATGATGATGATGATTCAGCGAAGTCAGCACAGGCTGAGACACGCTGGGCTGGGGTATCTGCCGTCGGGTGGTCCGAGGGGGCAGGGACCCTAAGAGGTCCGTTTTTGTGACCTCACCCAACGGTAAAAGAATAGGATGTGTTTTTGAAAATTTTGGTATTATTTGTACAATTACCCGAAGGGAACACCGAGTCGACCATTTTCTTAGACGGACGTTACATCCTCTGGACCCAAGTCAGGGACCCGACCCTTCTAGGGGACCTCTTCCCTTTCCGATGGGTGTGACCATAAGACTAGATCTTTTATGGTACCTGACATACTCGGTACCTCAGTGTTTCTCAGCCTGTGCTGACTCTCTGAAAGTGAATTTGTACAATTACTACCTATAATCTTTGTGATAAAACCCAGACGGTTTTTTGTTCCTGTAGACGATAGTGGTTTTATTAAGTGTAATAAAACGTCAAGAACGTTGTACGTTATTTAGTTCTCCTTTTTTTCCGCAATTTTAGTCTTTCTATCTTTTTAACGGTGTATAAGGTAGTTGTGTTTAACAATTACGACTTTTGGTTTTCAGACAACCTTAATTATTCATCAGTTGTTAAAGTCCGTAAATACTGGTCATATGTTTTATTATCCAAAGAATGTGTACTCATTTTCGTAATCTGTTTTATATTATGTTAAATGTGTTCAGTGTTAGAGTTGTTTTTGTTTTTATTCTGTTGATTAGTTTATTACACTTCATGAACCCTTTTACACTTTAAAATAAAATTTTAAAAAATATACTCCAATTTTACGATTTTACAAAAAAGATTCTGTTAAGAATACTTTTTTTCTCTCTGTCTTAAACAGAAAAGTTAATAATCCTTTTTAAAATTGGTTATTATAAATTTTACCATATTAGAGGAGTAACGATGACGACGACGACGACGATTCAGCGAAGTCAGCACAGGATGAGACACGGTGAGGTATCAGTCGTCGGGTGGTCCGAGGGAGTAGGGACCGTTACTATATGTTTAAATCGTAGCCTGATCTAATGTCTTGGGTCATTATCGGATGACCAGTGATAATTTAATAGATAGACGTACTTTTTCATTAATCTGGGGACTGAAGACCGGCGTATTTTATTTAATGTCTTCCATATTTTTGAACTTTTCGTTCTGTTTTTAAGAACGAAAAGTTCTTAAACATTGTTTTTAAGAACGAAAAGTTCTTTTACATTGTCTTATAAAAATACACGAAGGTATCCTTTCTTATTCCTTCCTAAAATGATAAACATATCCTTCATATCCCTTTATAAAAGACTTGTTCTGTGGTTTTTTTTCCGTTATACACTGTTAAAAGTATATTTTTTCTGTCAGAAGACATATTATTTTCAGTAGTTTTGTTTAAATTTTCTACTAAAAGAAACCCCTTTTTATATAAAATTACTAATATTTACTGTTTCCTAATTAGAGTTATCTCAGAGAATATCCATTCGAAGGGTCCACCGAATCACCATTGTTTACGTGGACAGTTACGTCCTCTGTACCCAAACTAGGGACCCAGTCCTTCTATGGGAACTCTTCCCTTACTGTTGGGTGGGGTCATAAGAGCGGACCTATTAGGGTACCTGTTTCCTCGGACCACAGACCGAATGTCAGGTACCCCAGTGTTTCTCAGCCTGTACCGACTCGTTGACTCGTGCGTATGTGTGAATAGTCATTTACTCTTCCACTGTTTGTGTGGTTATGTTGTCCCCTCGTTTTCTACCTTTAACCATCTAGTGCGTTCTCGTTTGGTCTTCGAGTCATTTGTTTCAACGAAATTGGAGTGACCATTCGTCCCCTCACTCCTAGGACCCAAGAAGGGGATCTTCAAGGTTTCGACAAGTTAGTGAAGGACCAATGCATTGAGACCCGTTCAATAAAGACAAAGAGTCCTAGGAGAAGTGGGTTCTGCTCTTCCTATTGTGGAGGATTGAAGTGTAGAACACTCTGATTTACTACTACCGTACATTTTCTGCTGTTGTCGTGAACCGTGCTCCACTGTCGAGCTATTTGCCACAGGTAATGACGAGACGGTCTCTACGGGACTCCTTCTTCGGCGTCCTTCCCTCAGAACACCTCTTATTTTACACGTCACTTGGGTTTCATAGAGCTTATCTTTTATGGTGAAGCCCCTTTTAATTTCTCTGGTATAAGGTCCCCTTTTACAGTAGTTTTACTAACAGTAACAACAAGTCAGTGAGTCAGCACAGACTGAGACACACTGGGGTACTTGACGTCGTACGGTTCGAAGGGATGGGAAGTGGTAAAGTACATCAAATGAGTCTGAGTACAGGTAACTCAGTCACTACGGTAAGTTGGTAGAGCAGGTAAAATACATACACAGTTTTGTTATGTATTTTATTTCGTAAGTAAAATTTTATGTGGAACGTAACCTAATACCTGTAAATTATTTATATTATTATATTATAATAATATATTTAAATTATTATAGGTGTACTACTCCCACCTATGTATTGTTTCAGTCATATGGTCGATCCGGACTCGTCCTGACGTTCCCTTACCCATTTCGTTTCTCGAAGTCACCAAATACATCGTGACATAAGAATTCATTTATTTATTTTCCAAGACACCATTTATTCAGTTTTACAGTTGTTAACAATTTAGGTCTATCTTTGTGCTTAAGATCATAAATAACTTTAAAAAGACATACAAATTTATAAAGTATTAAAATTCTTAAAATTTACCAACTTACGTCTCGTAATAAAAATGTACTGACGATCTTTGACAGAACGAAATGAAATATGAATAGGTATATGTATAAAACTGAGACGACGATTTATATTAAGGGACTGATGTGTCGTTCAAAACAAAACAAAACAAAAGATTTAACATAGGGAATTGAGACTTGTGTCACAAACTATGTTTTACTATTTTTAAACTACTTATTTACTTACTTATAGAATGACCTGAGAGACCGTAAAACTTAAAAGTCATGTCCGTAGACATTTATTAAGTGTCTTTATGGATGTTACCTGCAATAAATAGGATTTGAATTAGAATAAATATCTTTTGTTGGTTTATTTATAGAAATTTTCAATTTAAAAACGAATATTACAACCTTCCCTTTATTGACACAGAAGGTTCGTCTTAAGATACGAAAAGAAAGTGACGAAAATATAAAAAATTTCTTCCGAAAATAAAGTAAATAAAAATTCGAGATACAGTATGAAACAACATATTTTAATGAAGATCATAATATCTATTTACGAGTCTTCAAGAGGTCGGAATTGACTTATAGGTCCTCATTAGTCTCCCTTTATTTAATCTCCGACGGTTATTACTTTCCCAAAAATTAAGAAACCACTTATTAAATACCAAACGAGAGATGTTATCGTTTCTTACATCGTAAAAGGGGAGTCCTAGTCCGTCAGTTAATAAAAACCGAGTTTTTATGAAAAAGTAATAAAAATAATATTCAAATAAATGCGTAAAATACAGTAAAATAAACAAGAGTATATCTTAGTACCTTTTGATTAATTTTTTCTCTTTCCGAAAGGTTTTACCTTTTCTCTTCCTTGTTGTCAATGAAAACCTTTTATTTTCTCTACAAAGTCCAACCGATGTGTGTGTGTGTGTGTGTGTGTGTGTGTGTGTGTGTGTGTGTGTGTTCGAATTCAATTACTCTCTGTGTTTTGTTAGACTACCTTTGACTTCTAACAAAGTCCTTATTCTCAGATTCTATTAAGGAATGATAAAACGAAACCTCACACACAAGAAAAAGTTCACTTTTACACGTTTTATTGGTAAACGTGTGATTTGAAAAATTTATGTTAGAATAAAACAGAAAAATCAAGTCAAGTCAGCGAGTCAACACAGGTTGAGAAACACTGGGGTACCTGACGTCGTTCGGTTCTGAGGGCCAGGTAACGGTGGAGACTCAACAGAGTTTGAGTACAGGTACCACAGCCACAACGGTGGGTTGGTAGAGTAGGAGACAACGGGGAAGAGGAGGGTGGAAGTTAGAAAGGAGTGTAGTCCCAGAAAAGCTTACTCAGTCAAGAAGTGCAGTCCACCGGTTTCATAACCTCAAAGTTGAAGTCGTAGTCAGGACGGTTACTTATAAGTCCTAATCAAAGGAAATCCTACCTGACCAACCTAGAGGTACGTCAGGTTCCCTGAGGGTTCTCAGAAGAGGTTGTGGTATTAAGTTTTGTAAGTTAAGAAGCCACGAGTCGAAAAAAAATACCATATTGAAAGTATATGTATGTACAGATGACCTTTTTGGTATCGAAAATGATCCGTCTGGAAACAACCGTTTCATTACAGAGACGAAAAATTATTTGACAGATCCAACCAGTATTGAAAAGAAGGTTCCTCGTTCGAAGAAAGTCAAAGTACCGACGTCAGTGGTAGACGTCACTAAAACCTCGGGGTTTTTATTTCAGACAGTGACAAAGGGGTAGATAAACGGTACTTCACTACCCTGGTCTACGGTACTAGAAACAAAAGAATTACAACTCAAAATTCGGTTGAAAAAGTCAGAGGAGAAAGTGAAGGTAGTTCTCCAAGAAGTCAAGGAGAAGTGAAAGACGGCATTCCCACTACAGTAGACGTATAGACTCCAATAACTATAAAGAGGACCGCTAGAACTAAGGTCGAACACGAAGAAGGTCGGGTCGTAAAGAGTACTACATGAGACATATATATTCAATTTATTCGTCCCACTGTTATATGTCGGAACTACATAAGGAAAGGATGAACCTTGGTCAGACAACAAGGTACAGGTCAAGATTGACAACGAAGGACCGGACGTATGTTTAAGGAGTCCTCCGTCCAGTCCACCAGACCATAAGGGTAGAGAAATTCTTAAAAGGTCTCAAGAAACACTAGGTGTGTCAGTTTCCGAAACCGTCAGTTATTTCGTCTTTATCTACAAAAAGACCTTGATGGAACGAAAAAGTTACTAGGTCGCCTACAACCATTAAACTAGTGACCAAGAAGACGGAAAAGATTTCGGTCGTAAAAAACAACAATAACAGAAAATCAAAAAAGATTTACTAATATGGATGAATTCTAAAGAGAGTTGAACAAAGAATAGTAAAAGGAAAAAAGTGAACAAGACGGTATTGTATATCCTTAAGATGTATAAAGATATGTTAAAGACGGTTATGAGAGAAAGTAAATGAAAGAATGGATACGATACTATAAAGAATGTGTTTTTTGATTACGACAATTTTGATGATCTGAATTAACTGTGAGAAGGACTATTAGGATAATGTAAAAAACACAACTACTTTGTTTATTAAATACCCCATGAAAGTTTTTTCGTTTTGACCTAGACTTATAAAGATTATTTAGATGTCCCATTTTAAGTTTCTTTCTAATCTTTTACATTAGAACGTTTCTAATCTAGAATGAGTGTTAAAAACACACAAGAATTATTATTTAATGTCAACGGTTTCCGTTTATACTTAAGTCCTTTCAACTTACCCATTTTTTTTTCATTAAGTAAGACATAAATTACATTAGTAAAATTTATACAACTCGGTTAATTCTACTTGACAACTGAATAAAATGACTATTTTAAAGTAAACATGAAAATGAATAACTTATTTATTATAATAAAAATTCTTAGTAATAGACGGATCTTATACATATTATTAGGAACAGTAACGTATCACTTTAGTAAACAAATGACTTAATTGAACTCCCCTTGTACAAGATGAATGGAGAATTGTGGACCTGTGTTATTTTACTGACCGTTCATCGTGAATTATCTTCAAATAACTAATACCAAGTAAGAGGTAGTACTATTCTCAGTTCCTCTAATTCACTGAACAAGATCGGAAGTACTTTCTTCTCTGACTACAAATTTGTGTTCGAAATATCTAGGATCAAACGTGAAGAAACTCAAATAGTGTGAAACGTTTGTGATAGTCTGGTCTTCTTCCGGAGTCTTTAATTACGGTTCACTTGGTCATCGTCGAAAGATCATCAAAGTGTCTGAGTTCGGTAAACAGTGACTCTAAGTCCATTTTCCCTCCCGACTTCTTCCTTTTACTAGTTTCAATGGGAAAAACATGGAGATCGAAGACAGATCGGGAACATAGTCATTTGTGACTGTGACTAATACTTGTTTCCTTCCATTTGACTTGAAAAAGATTAATCGAAAATCACAATTACTTATGATTGGGGTTCTTCACTATCATTGGAATAGGGACGGGTTCTTTGGTGGGAAGAAAGAAATAATGTAGTAAAAAAAATATTTATCCTAAGAAGTCCCGAATTGTTAAGTGAAGAATACAGGGGACACTACAGACTTACGAATGGATAAAAGAGATTCAAAGAACAAACGTAATTAACAGTCAATTTACCGGATCTAACTTGAGTGTAACTTTTCGTAAGGTTAATAGAAGTCTAAGAAATCTATCCTTTTTGAACCAGAAAAGTCAAATCTAAATAAAAACAGGAGCCGTTGAAAAACACTTGAAAACTCAGACATGTTAAAGAGAACCTACGACAAATAAGGTAATCGTAAGACATAAGTTTATTTTCCGTTCTTGGAACTTTTTGATTTATTTTTAAAGAACTAAATTTAAAATATTATTGAAGTCTTGACACTTTTACATTTATATACGTTAAATAATAAACTGTTGTTTCAATGACTATTTCTGTAAAGATAGTCATTTGTGTTCAAAAATTTAAATACTGAAAAAGTATAAAATATTATGACTACTACACTAATCATTGTTTTAGTTATGTACGATACTGTGTCTTCTCTTTACATCTCTTTTATTCCGACGGAACTCTACGACATAAGAACAATAACAACGAAACTAAAAAAAGTTATTATAGATAAATCCGTTCACACGTCATTATAGAGTAACTCCAAAATAAACGTAAAAAGACTACTAATCACTTGGGTAATCGGTAAACATATAGAATAAACCTCTTTATGACTGAGTTCAAGAATGGGATGAAAATCAGACTAATAATCCACAAAACAGTAACTTAACACACTCAATGAATGTATAAAAAATTTAACTGGGGTGTAGTCTACATGTCAAACACTCATAAAAGAAGGTAAGACATTCGACAGATAAGTGGGACAAGTCAAAGGAGACGAAATGTCTTCTAAAAATCAAACTATGTCAGAACCTTTCCTTCACATAAACAAATAAACGGCTAAAACCACTTCGACCCTTCCAATTGAAACACTAAGACAGTTAAGGTGAATAAGGAATTTTGTGATAAAGACTCGAAGGGGAGTCACACAGTGTCTTCCTTTACGTCGTCTTTACGAATCTACGGTTCTGTGTTTGGGGGAGCGAGAACACTATGGTGTGCTCCGGTGTTGAGGATCCGTTAAATGTGAACAGAGTCCGTAGAAGAAGAAACTGAGGTGACACTGTACGTTTACAGTAGTAAAAGATACATATGGAAATATCTGTCCTATTTCTTCCTCCGGAAAACCTCTTTTGTCGAAAACCCTCTTCTTTCGACCACAAAAACAGTACCAAACGAAGACAGTTATCAAAGTGTGATTCCTCTTTGACAGATATAGATGAGAACTTTGTTAATTTAATTATCAAATAGTCTATTATCCACTGGGTCCATAACTACTCCCGTATGTCACAATTTTGACTTTCTCTATCAATAACTTTAGAATAGTCTATAAAGTCTATGAATGATTTCAATAGGGTTTGAGTTCTGTTGAAAGATCGACAACTCAAAACTAAAGTCCTTGTAATATTTTACATAGGAAGATCTAAGTCCAATTGACTTTTCTAACGGGTCACCAAGAATCATAGAATTTACTTTACATGTTATCCGATCTGTCTTTAACAGTCATACAGTAATATTATGACCGACAATTTTTGGTGTTAATTCCGTCTAAAGTATAGTTAATAATAAACAGACCTTGTAGTTTAAGGAATTCGTATTTTCCTTCACTCCGTCGGACGTAATGACAGAAGGGAGAAATCGATTAATCACGAAAAAATTACCGAAGTAGACGGGTCCTAGTTAACAGATTATCCTTGTCACGAGACAGTCAATTGTTCCACTCCTTGACATCTTACACTAATACAGACCGAGGTTTTCTCAAGAAGTTTGTTACGATTTTATTGGTACACTGTCTTATCTATCAGATCATTTGGGTCCGTCATAAAAAACAGATTAAGAACATACTTGAATCACAAGATCATTGTAGATTCCGTTTTAATTTTTCCTTTTGGAAACTCTTTCTATTTCTTTACTTCCCTCTAAATTTCTGTTTGTATTCTGGGATATGTGTACTCACAAGTGTGTGTGTATGTATGCGTGTACGTATGTCTCAGAGATTTTTGGTCAATCCTCTCCTTTGCCGTCATAATTTTTGAATATAAATTACTCATAATGGTATTCCTTACAATTACACTACTACTTGGGATAAAAAGTTTTTGCGAAAAACGTTTTTATCTGATATGGTAACAACGTGACTAACATTGTATTTAATACAAGTAAAAGGTCAGTGTTTTGTGTAAAGGTCAGTTAAGTCACTTCATTACCCCTGACTACTATAAGTGAGTATACATTAACCGAAACTCGTACAGAATGGTCTAAATAAATTGTTAAAAATAAACTCACGATTTGTTATCCGACAGATTATTTCTATAAACTTTTATAATTAAATATAATAAGAAGGATTTGACCACATCCTGACTTAAGTACCTTACTTGGTTATGTCCGGCTCTACTGGCCGTCTCTCGTCAGTAATAGGACTTTCCATCATTCACGTCTCCAATTCCCGTACTCGTACCCTGTGTATGATGGACTCGAATTTAGGGTTGTGGTAATAAAGGATTGAACATATTAATCCTGTTTAATCAAATGAAAAGATACAGAGTCAAAGGAATAGATGTTTTACCCCTACTACTTTTATTCTAAAAATATTTTTAAATTACTCACTGTCCTTGAATCGCTGGTTAAACCGTGTTTCCTTCGTAACATCTTTCAAATCGATAATACTCCTAATAGTTTTCATCAAATAGAACCCGAAGGGACCACCGAACCACCATTTCTTAAGCAGACGGTCGCGTCCTCTGTACTCAAACTAGGCACTAGGTCCTTCTATGGTACACGGTACCTTGTTGGTTCGGGTACACGGTCTTGATAACTCGGACACGAGATTTCGGACTTTCGGTGTTGATGACTTCGGACGTACAGGATCTCGGGTCCGAGACGTTGTTCTCTTCGGTGACGTTACGTTTCGGACGAGTGACGTTACTTCTCATCAGGAGTGAACGACGTTGATCTGTTTCGGGTGTATCGTTTCCTCTGGGTCGCGTTGGTGTTTATTTAATATTTTATGTAAGTTTTCAGTAAGAAATTTTCTTATCAAATAGAATTGGTCAATCAACTTATGTCTGTGACTGTTTCCACAAAAGACTCGTTATTAAAAGTAATACGAGGGAAAGAAGTCGAATAGTTGTTACGTTCTTCTTAGAATAACTAAAATTTTCACAATGTGGAACTTTATACGGTTAAGGAAAGTTGACACAAAATGTTTCACGATCGATGTCAGGTGTTAATAGACATAATGGACCTTTGAAGAATCTATAAGTGTAATAATTCGGGGTGAATCTAGGATGACCGAAGGGATGACCGAGTCTGTCATTTCTTAGACGGACGTTACTCTCTCTGGATCCAAATTAGGGACCCAACCCTTCTAGGGTACCTCCTCCCGTACGTTGGGTGAGGTCATAAGAACAAACCTCTTAGGGGCACCTGTCTCCTTGAACCACCTCATGTCAGGTACCCCAGTGTTTCTCACCCTGTGTTGACTAACTGATTCGTGTCGTGTATACGATGTCTCAGTCTTTGAAAGTCCCACCTCAGTCGGTAGACAAGATTTTTCGGACGGACTACTAAGACTACACATGATTGTAGATCTTGACGACCCGATTATTTGGGGATTTGAAGTCGGTACAGGGATGAGTGGGGTTCTATTTACTTAGACTTGATGATTTTATTGTCTAAGTGATAGTTACCTTTTTATATCCCATCAAGTTTTATTTATTTAGATAGGAACTTAAAATAATTGTAGCACAAAAATTTCGGGATTTCTTTTTTACGATCTCGATAATTGGTTTTACGGATCAAAATCAATCTTTTATAGTAGTACATCTTGTTTTGAAAATGTCTTTTCTCTTCTTTATTAACTCAATACTTCTTTATTCTGTAATTTCACTGAGTTTATGAAAGACAAACCTCTTGAACGCCCTCTTTGCCGTACGACGTTTTTAACCAATTTATTAAGAATATTGGGTCGAAAAAGAAAACAATTAAAATCTATTTATTGATTACCTAACGAATAACTTGAGTTTTGAAACCAAAAGACGTAAAAGTATTTTGAAATCACAGTGAGAATCTTACTATACTTCGTACTTGGTAATCAGAGAGTCGGTACACGTCGAGAAACGCTGGGGTACCTGCCGTAAGGTGGTCACATGAGACAGGTATCTTAAGAGGTCCGTTCTCTTGATCTCATCCATCGGCAAAGGAAGAGGTCCCCTAGAAGAACTGGGTCCATAACTTGGACCCAGAGAACGTAATGTCTGTTTACGGAATGGTAGACTTGGTGGTCTCTTTTGGTAATCTTACTATATTTTATCATTAATTATATATATATAATTACGGATACTGTTACACCGTAGGAAACTGGTATAGACCGAACGTCTCAACGAAATAAATTGACTTGTCACGAAACTTTTAGTCCTTTAAAGAGTATTTTTAATCTTTACGGTCGAAGACAACTTTTTAACATTCTTAACGTTACAAAACAAACGTAATGGTGTTCACAAGACGAGAGATCCTGATTCTTTGCTAACGAAAGAACCTAAACGGAGATCGAGTCGACTGAAGTGAAGAGTCCGAAGACTGGAACATGAGGTAGGAGTCTATTCGAACCCAGTTTTTAGGAGTTGTTTACCGTTTAGAGAAGAGCCCGGTAGTTTGGGACCGCCGAGTCTACCATTTCTTAGAAGGACGTTGAACCCTCTGGGTACAAGTTAGGGACTCAGTCCTTCTAGGGGACCTCTTCCTTTATCATTGGGTGAGGTCATAAGAAAGGACCCTTTAGGGTATCTACTTCCTCGTACCACCCGACGCCAGGTACCCCAACGTTTCTCACCTTGTACTGACTTGTTGATTATGAAAAGTGAAAGTAAA
This sequence comes from Capra ibex, assembly GCA_006410555.1. Lineage (NCBI taxonomy): Eukaryota > Metazoa > Chordata > Mammalia > Artiodactyla > Bovidae > Capra > Capra ibex. Next base: position 381,145 of record SJYO01029129.1, on the reverse strand, counting down.
GGGTCCGGTAGATACAAAGGGTGAAAAGGTGACCATTTTATAATTTTACGTAGTGTTATCTCGATAAGATTACCAAACCCTCTACTTCTTTATTACAAATCTCTTTAAAAATTTAGATAGTGAGAGTCTGGGTAACGTAAATATCAGTTGGTTACTTCAATAATATCGAGATATCTAAAGAAACTCGGATTGTGTCTTCTCTCTTAACCACGTGTTGACTTTTAGAGAAGACCTCAGTTATAATTGACACCCTTAATGTAAAACTGTCACTTTTGGATCTAAAGGTGAAGTTTCAATCTTAAAATTTTTGTTCTAGTAACCTTCTTTATTCAATTTAGGTGTACAATCCATATTCCATCACATCTTATCTAAAAATAGTTCCAAGAAAAAAGAAGGGGGGTTTTCTCCTAATAAACGATCTTTTCGTCAAACCTATAGAGACCTTTGAAACCAAAATTACGAGTAGGTCGACACTCACCGAAACACCTAAACTCGATCAGTAAATTGGAGAGTCCGGGAGTCTCATGAGAAGATATTTTACTCCTCCGACCTGACTCCATGGAAGGTCGAGAGTTTCAGATAAGACACTAAGATCCTACGACCCCCGTCTGTTAAGTAAAGTCCAAAAACATATTTACTGTAGGTCACAGTACTTTATTACATAGTTCTCGTCGTCGTCCCAGAAAGATAGGACTTAAACCAAACTTCGGTCGTCTATCCTACCGAACTTAAGTAAAAGAAAGAAACCACTCCCCTATCCAAACTACTGGATTACCCGGAAAAGGTAGAGAACATAGAAACTACTCCGATGGTCCGGAGATACAACCCTTGACGTTTCTCAATGGCACCACTTAAGAGGAAACATCAGTAAAAGAGAAAAAGTAGTACAAACTGTAAAAACGTTAACACGAAACTAAGTCTAATATAGGTGATGTATCGAGTCACACGATCTCTCGACTCTGAAACGATTCTATATCTACGGGTTCATACCTTTAATTTTTACTGTTCGAGTTCAAGACGACGTACGACGAATATATATAATAAACTTCATCGACCAACATCGAGTCCCTTCAAGACATTACCAATATACTCGAAGTTGTCTTTCATTGACAACACAACAAAACCAAACAAGAAAACATATGAACAAATGACTATTCAATGACGTTATAGCGAAAAGAAAAGAGAAAAAAGAAACCTTTTAAAGATTCTACGTATAATGGAATGTCAGGTAAAGTCTTTTATTTTTACCTATAATGTATTTTTACTTCGAATCAATGTAATTAAAAAAAAATGAAATTTGTTTTCCCTTTTTTCGTAAAATTTAAGTCAAGAAGGTCCTTTACTTTCAAAACCTTTTTCGTTAGACTAAACGAAATATGTGCAGTAGTAAATTTTATTAGAAAATGTCGAAAGATTTGTCACCTCTCATCTTTTTATGTTGTTTCCACCTCTTAATAAGTCTTTCATTACTGTAATTTGTCTTAAAAGTATCTGTTTCTCCGGGTCACACCCCTGAAAGGACCACTAGGTCACCGATTCTGAGATACAATGGTTTGTGTCCCTCGGTTCCAAGTTTGGGACCAACTCCTTGGTCTAGGATATACGACGTTGCTTATTTATTTTTATTTGTCAAAAAAATTTCCGGTCAAATTTACGACAGACGATTAAAACTTTTAATATTGGTATATATATTTGTGTCTCTGTATATGTGTATATAATTACAAACAATTACTTATTAATTGTATATAATCATGTACACCTGGTTTGGTTAATACGTCTCAAACTTAAAATATGTGACAAAATGTAAAGACACGTTTTAAATCTTTTTGTGATTTAAAGAAGTTATAAAGTCTCAGTAAAGGTTTTCGGTTGATATTACCAATCCTCGATTTCTCCTTTCTTATTCTACCCTGTATTTCGAAGTATCTCTTCCTTCTCACTTCAAACGTTAATAAGGGGATTTACTTAGTACCAATATTTCATTATATCCTTAGTTTTTCTAATTTATCACCATAAAAGGAAATTGGTTTTAAGAAGGAATGAGATTTTCACCAAGTTTTGTGATTTGAAGGTAATTAGCTCAAGTACAACAAGTCTTTTGTACTATTTGTACAAGTATCATTTACTTAACTTACGTTCAGAGTATTTTAATGTTAACGGTTATCAAAAGTTTAAGAAGATGTATTCTATAGATTCTAAATTTATCCTTTTGTTAATTTATATATTTAAGAGAGATTGTGATTGTACGAATTTATTTTGTTTTCGTTAAAATGATAAATCAAAAATCAATCTTCATTAAAATCCATTATGATTCTAATAGTTCTGTGTGTGTGGGATCGTATGATACGGACAATTGTTTGGTGACTTTAATACCAGGTAATGACCTACAAAACTTAATCTAAAACAGAGAGTAAGAGGAACGAAATGTTGTCTTCAGGAAGATAATTTCTTTTTTATAAAGATGAGATCCTAATTGTTCTTATAATCTTAAGTTAAGTGATCTTTCACTTTCATAAGATCTCCTACGATCGTAATTTAACCTGTTCCTTATGTACGAACTGTTTCCTTCAAAGGTGACTCGTGAAGAAACAGGTGGGTCCAAAAATTATAGTTCATTAGTACTACCACACTAGTGAGTGGATCTCGGTCTGTAGGATCTTACACTTCAGTTCACCCGGAATCTTTCGTAGTGATACTTGTTTCGATCACCTCCACTACCTTAAGGTCAACTCGATAAAGTTTAGGACCTTCTAATACGACACTTTCACGATGTGAGTTATACGGTCGTTTAAACCTTTTGAGTCGTCATCGGTGTCCTGACCTTTTACAGTCAAAAGTAAGGTTAGGGTTTCTTTCCGGTACAGTTTCTTACGAGTTTGATGACTCGTAAGAGTGTGTGATAATTTCATTACGAGTTTTAAGAGGTTCGGTCCGAAGTCGTTATGTACTTGGTACTTGGTACTTGAAGGTCTACAAGTTCCACCAAAATCTTTTCCGTCTCCTTGGTCTCTAGTTTAGCGGTTGTAGGTGACCTAGTACCTTTTTCGTTCTCTCAAGGTCTTTTTGTAGATAAAGACGAAATAACTGATACGGTTTCGGAAACTGACACACCTAGTGTCATTTGACACCTTTTAAGACTTTCTCTACCCTTATGGTCTGGTGGACTGGACGGAGAACTCTTTGAAGATACGTCCAGTCCTTCGTTGTCAATCTTGACCTGTACCTTGTTGTCTGACCAAGGTTTATCCTTTTCCTAATGTAGTTCCGATATATAACAGTGGGACGAATAAATTGAAGATACGTCTCATGTAGTACTCTTTGCGACCTGACCTTCTTTGTGTTCGACCTTAGTTCTACGGCCCTCTTTGTAGCTATTGGAGTCTATACGTCTACTGTAGTGGGAATACCGTCTTTCACTTCTCCTTGATTTTTCGGAGAACTACTTTCACTTTCTCCTCTCACTTTTACAACCGAATTTCTAGTTCTAAGTCTTTTGCTTCTAGTACCGTAGACCAGGGTAGTGAAGTACAGTTTACCTACCCCTTTGTCACCTTTGTCCCAGTCTGAAATAAAAACCCCCCGAGGTTTTAGTGACGTCTACCGTTAACGTCGGTACTTTAATTTTCTGGGAATAAGGAACCTTCCTTTCAAAACTGGTGGGATCTATCATATAAGTTTTCGTCTCTGTATTGAAACGGTTGTTTCCAGACAGATCATTTCCGATACCAAAAAGGTCACCAGTACATACCTACACTCTCAACCTGATATTTCTTTCGACTTACGACATCTTAACTACGTAAACTTGACACCACAACCTCTTCTGAGAACTCTCAGGGAACCTGACGTTCCTCTAGGTTGGTCAGGTAAGATTTTCTCTAGTCAAGACACACAAGTAACCTTCCTGACTACTATTTCGATTTTGAGGTTATGAAACCGGTGGAGTACGCTTCTCAACTGAGTAACCTTTTCTGAGACTACGACTCTCCCTAATCCCCATCCTCCTCTTCCCCTGCTGTCTCCTATTCTACCGACCTACCGTAATGACTGAGTTACCTGTACCCAAACCCACTTGAGTCCCTCAACTACCTGTCCCTCCGGACCGCACGACGTTAAGTACCCCAGCGTTTCTCAGCCTGTACCGACTCGCTGACTTGACTTGACTTACTAGTTAATTACCTTAAAAGATAACTTCACCTATAAGATCAGAAATAACAATAAAAAAATAAGTGAACAAAGGAACTGTGAGTAATTGAAAACGGTTCCCCAAAGTAAGTAAGTAAGAAAGGAAAAAAATGTGTTTCTTCTCCTACTTTTGTTCGGAAATGCAACTATTCTTAAATCAGTCAATAAAAAAATATGGTCTGTTTAGTGTTACGAACTCTTTGTCACGTACTCTTAAATCAGTCAATAAAAAAGTATAATTTTTTTTTTAGTGTAACGAGGTCATCACTCTTTAAAGAAGTTTTCGTTGTTCTTTGGTTTAATATGATTTGTTTAGAAAAGACTAAAAAATTTAGTTCAAGAAAAATTTAAAATATCGTAATTTATTAGAATTTCATACAAATTAATTTAATTACCTCAGTTGTGTGTGAAGATTGTTAGTCGATATACCTTTTACTTTTAGGTTTGTTAAGTTGATTATTTTAGAGGGAAAGAGTTCATTTTTTACACTTACTACTACATCTTCTTTGTGTTAAGAAGGTGAACCCAGTACATAGTAGATTTTTTAGAAAACCCTTTTATAATTTTGTAGAGTTTAGTTTTTAAGTTCTTGATTACGATGTTTATCTACTTTTCTTTATTAATTCACTCTCTTTTTACTGAACCCTCCTTTTTTCTTTTCTTATGTTTTTATATATAGTTTAAGACTCTGGGTTTTTACTTATTTAAAATTCGGTTGGAATAATCTTTCCTATCTTATTTTTACTATTCTGTTATTCTTAAATTTTTTATTTAAATTTACCAGTTTTTCTTTTATTCCTTCTAGATTGTATACGTGTTGACCTCTAGAACCACCCCCGCCCCCTGTCGTCTTCTCATCAGCATAAAAATTTGAGACTATGTTCTTTTTAAAGACATTTATTTTACTATTTACAACTTTAATACTTTCCGGATAAGTAAAGATACGATGTATTTTTAATCGTGTTTAAATCGTCGAATTTCGTGTCGAAAACAGAGTGTCAAAAGCACCTGGTTCTAAGGTACGCACCTAATCACTCGGGTGCCGAGGTTCAGTAGTTCCAGTGTTGGTTTCGACGTGAACTGATCCTCGTTCAAAACAACCGTCTCAACTGAAGGAACGTCGACATACTGAAGAAATAACGAATAGTCGGTCTCTGGTGAGAATTTAAGATCTCTGGTGGGTATAATGTTCGGTATACTATAAATGTATTCGTAAAGTGTTGTACCGTCAAACGAAGAAGTTTATATGTTTTCTTTTTCTTCTTTAAATGATCGTTTCACTTCAGAATATCGGATATTGTTTTAGTACCCTCAATGTTTTGGAGTTCAAAGGTTATAAGTGAACGAATCTTCATTCAGTGCCTGTGTTAGGAGTGATCCCCTAAATACTTATGGTCTACCGTCTCCAGTAACTTCTCTGTGAATCCAAGACAGACGGTGTTTCCGGTTGACCTATACTCTCTAAGTTCGTCAATGTTAGACTTTGTTCGACTTTTAAGGAAAACTTTTAAATTTTTAGGGAAAAATTATAATTTTTAAGGAAAATTTAAACAAAAGTATTAAGTATCAGAGAGGTATTCCCCTTATGGTAAGTTTATTCATCTCGTATTTTTATTTAGTTCTTGAATTTTTTTATCTCATTCATTTATTATTTCATTGTATTTTGGTTTTTTGTACTTTTGTATAACCGTAGTTGTTGGTTCAAATCACAGTGTAATAATTTTACATTATGAACTATTATGAAAAATAAGAAAAGGAACAGTATTTGTATTAAGGGTAAAAGAAACGTGACATAAAAGATAAGAGCTAATAAAAACAATTTATTATCGATTAGTCGTTTGAATATAATTGACAAATAGTAATACGTTGTCCGTGACACCCGAAAGGTCCACCACGATCACCATTTCTTGGACGGACGGTTACGTCCTCTGTGATCATACTAGGGACGTAACCCTTCTAGGGGACCTCCTCCCGTACCGTTAGGTGAGGTCATAAGAACGGACTTCTTAGGGTACCTGTCTTCTCGGACCGTCCGATGTCCGGTATCCCAGCGTTTCTCCTCCTATACTGACTTACTGGCTCGTGTGTGTTGTCCGTACCACGATCCGTACAGAAGCACAACTTCAGAATTTTTCCGTCATAGAGAAATTGTTCGACCTGGACAGTTAAAAATGGACTTTTATGTAAGGTATAAGTGTAAATTCATTATTTTCCTTAAGATTTTCGTTAGATTGTGAATTGGGAAACGGAAGGAATGTGAATGTAGGAAACGAATCTACCGACTGAAACTGTGGACAAAAATTTGTCAGACAGGATGTGAGATGGAGGAATGGTCGACTTCAAAAAACGTGAGATTTTGAGACTGAAGATTAAGTAGAAATAGAAACGAGAGACGACGTCTAAACGGTATATAAATCTCGGTGTCTCCTCTTTGAAAAGGTAGGGTTATATGAAGTGATCTAGTCGTTCTGAGACCCACGGATTACACCCTTTTCCTTTTACTTCGGTCAGATCGAATAGTTGTAGAGGTCATATTACGAAAGACGAAGTTTGTTTTAGGGGAAGTCATCGTAGAAGGAGTAATAGTACTAGTTGTGGTAACTTACAAACAGTACGTTGGGGTGTTTAAGTGTAGGTTAACTTACAATTCGTGGAATTCATGTAATTTAATTTAATCTATTAATAGAAAACTCTGAAATAACAGTAAAAAATCTTGTCAACTTGTTGGAATCAACATGTCTCCAATTTACTGAACAGGTTTTACATCAATTACAGTCTACTCCCTAAGTTTATGATCCAGTCAGACTAAGGTTCTGTCTAACAATTGGTGACGTGATTTGACAGAAGGTAACAATTACAAATAACTCGTAAATCCTACTGAATTTCCCATTTTGTGATAAGAAAGGTACCATATTAATAACGTTGGATGACATTAAATCTGTGTCGATTCCCAACGGCATATGTGATGAGTAAAATATGGTAGGAGGAGTAAAGTCTTGTCTCGACTAAAGAGTTGTGAAATATCAATAGTAAGGTAAGTGTTTTCAATCTTTCAATATTCGAACATGTATTGTCTCCTTTTATTTCATATTAACGTTGAAATACCTTTTTTTAATATAATTTTTTAGATCTTTAAGTACCACTATCTTTGACTTTGATAATGGACTTTATTGACGAAAGGACTTTACTTTTCTCCGATACTTTCACCCTTTTTATTATACTTTTACTTATATTAACTACAGTACACGATATACACGATTCCGTGAAGTCATCACAGGGTGAGAAACGTTGGACTACTTGACATCGGGTGGTCCGAGGAGACAGGTACCCTAAGAGGTCCTTTCTTATGACCTTACCCAATGATACGGGAGGAGGTCCCCTAGAAAGACTGGGTCCCTAGTTTAGTCGCAGAGAGACAGAGGTCGTAACTACCCACCCAAGAAATGGTGATCGTGGTGGACCCTTCAGGGTATTAGACTACAGTATTTTGTTTGGTTTAGAGAAACCAGAGATTTTATTACTTCTTTTATTCACTTTTAAACATTATTTCTAGTAATTACTAAATTGGGTCACTTATTAGTTTAATCTTATCGGTTCACACTATTTGTAAGTTTTACTCACTGAGTGTGGAATTCTGTCATCTAGGGACTAGACGAACGTTAGAGAACTGTTTTATTGTCCCTAGGGTCTGATCGAACTTTGTTGGGTTGTGGAACGAAATCTAGCGGCCAGGTCCAAACTACGTACTCTGTCCCACGATTCTCGACCACGTGACCCTACTGGGCCTCCCTACCCTACCCCTCCGCCCACCCTCCTCCCCAAGTCCTACCCCTTGTGTACATTTGGGTACCGACTAAGTACAGTTACATACCGTTTTTGGTGATATTATGACATTTCATTAATCGGAGGTTAATTTTATTTATTTAAAATTTTTTCTTCCGTTAAACGAACAGGTAGTCTTTCTTTTTGTTTCTCCTTTCCGTCTATAAATCTCATTTAGTATATACTACCGAGTTGGATTGTTAATAGTTACACTATAATTATACTCCCGAAGTCTTTTACGATTTCGATGTATATAAACCGTACGTGTGTGTGTATGTGTATACGTACGTACGTGTGTAGGTGTTTTGTGTGACCCAGGTTCGAAGAGTTAAGACATCATTTCCCTCTCGGTTAGGTACTTAATTAAGTCCTATTGTTTATAAAATATCTAACGTATTATAGAGATTCAGTGATTGTTGATAATACCTCGAAATGTTTTGATTCAGGAATCATAACTACGATCAGACTTTTCGTTCCTGTCCTGTTTCTCTTTTCCTCAAACCTAGTCTCATCTGTATAGGTTCGTTCGTGTGTTTAACACATGAGTAGTCTACCAGGATTCCGGAAGTTTTCAATCAATATTTCCATTTTCGTAAGACCTCTTATGACTCACGGTTCCTTACTCCACCCTACCGAAAATGTACCAGAAGGTTAACAGTTTAACATATGATTTATACGATACATTAACTTCTGGAACTAATACAAGACATTCCTTCATATTTGGTTTTGTCTTTGCTATTGACTTTATAAATCACTGTCTAATACTGTTTTCAAACTTATATTTATCTATGTAATTGTCAAACAAGACACCGGAGAAAAGGTTCAGGAGGAAGTCTCCACCGACCGACCCAATAGATGACGAGACGAAGAGAATGATCTCTTATTAAACTAATATTCGAATAGGAAAAAATTGAAATTTAGGGGTAATATATTTTGTACCGTTTATTATCAGTAAGTTATTTACAAACGAATATTTATTCTAATATCGAATTATGGACTCATAATCCGTTATTATTCCAAAATCATATATCTTGTAATCTAGAATGGGCAAATGTGTAATGATGTGTTACCTACTCAGGGAAGTCAGTACAGACTGAGAAACGCTGGGGTACCTGACATCGGGTGGTCCGAGGAGACAGGCACCCTAAGAGGTCTGTTCTTATGACTTCACCCAACGGTACGGGAGAAGTCCCCTAGAAGGGTTGAGTCCCTACCTGACGTGTTGAGTACATAGGACGTAACCGTCCACCCAAGAAATGGTGATCGCGGTGGACTCTTCGGGGTTTGTCTGATGTAGCCTTGAATTTGCAAACGTACAAACGGGTATACGTGGTCACGTCCTGTCGTTAGCGGGAGTGAACGACCAAATCTCATCACTCTGACTCTTGTGTCGAAACGTGTAGATAAAGAAGAGGTTCTGAGTGGTGATTCGGTCCAGTGGTAAAGAAGGAATCTCTCCTTACCTCTAACCATCTTTAAATTCGGTGTATATAATGGGATCAACTTCAGGGAGCTAGTTCCCTTAGATCGTCTCCCTTTATTTCCGAAAAGAAATTTGCAGTGATGGTCCCTAAGTTCACAGTACATCCCCTAAGGGACCACCGAGTTACCATTTCTTAGATGGACGGTTACGTCTTTAAAGTTCTCTGTGTCCAAGTTTCTAGACGACCTCATCCTTTACCGTTGGACGAAGTTATAAGAAAGGACTTTTTGAGGTACCTGTTCCTCCGACCACCCGATTTCAGGTACTCTAGTGTTTTCTCAACTTGTTGTGAATCACTGACTCGTGTGTGTGGGTGTGTGTGTGCGTACCTGACTCCACTTCGGTCTGATGTTTCACCTTAGGTCCAGACACGAGAAGGAAGACAGGTGAACTGAAGGAATACGTGATTTACCTTACCCAACTTCTTTCGTGTTCCATCTCCTACTCCTGACTTTTGTCTGCAATTACTTTCTATATATTTGAGTAAGATTAAAGTTGAATCATTTAATGAACTTGAATTTTTTTAGTGACGACTTCGTTAACATTTAAAAGTGGTCCCAATAAGGTTGTGGACAGGTTCGTTCTTTTTGAACTCAAGGAAAAACTTGTCGTTTTTTGTTTGTCGGGTTTCAGAATTTATACGATCTCTGTGTTTTTTATAAATGACCAATAGATTGTTTTACTAAGGTACTACTGAATTGTTTAATAAAGAGAATGGTCACGGACATACCTTTTCCGTTACCGTTGGGACCTTTTAGGGTACCCGCCTCCTCTGACCATCCGAGGTACCCCAGGTACCCCAGCGTTTCTCAGTCTGTACTGACTCACTGAAGTGAAAGTGAAAAGTGAAAGTACGTAACCTCTTTCTTTACCGTTGGGTGAGGTCCCAAGAACGGACCTCCTAGGGTCCCTACCGTCTCGGACCACCCGACGGCAGATACCCCAACGTTTCTCAGTCTGTGCTGACTTCGCTGAATCGTCGTCGTCGTCGTCACCGACATATCCATCCTGATGGTCAAGTCAAGTCAAGTCAACGAGTCAACACAGACTGAGAAACGCTGGGGTACCTGACGTCGTGTGGTCCGAGGGGACAGGTAGTGGTTGAGGGTCTGGAACGAGTTTGAGTACAGGAAACTCTGTCACTACGGTAGGTTGGTAGAGTAGGAGACAGTAGGGGAAGAGGAGGGCGGAAGTTAGAAAGGGTCGGAGTCCCAGAAAAGGTTACTTCGTCGAGAAGCGTAGTCCACTGGTTTTATAACCTCGAAGTAGAAGTCGTAGACAGGAAGGTTACTTATAAGTCCTGACTAAAGGAAATCCAACCTGAAGATTCGAGTTCACTTTTTTTTTTTTTTTTTTTTGATAACCCAACGGTTTTTCAAGAGAACTTAAAAAGGTGATATAGAATACCTTTTAAGGTTTGGTTGAAAAACCGGTCGAGTCATCTTGATGTAGTGTTTCATGATTGGTGATACTAATTATGTTCTAGGGAGTCATCTAGATCTGTACATTTCTTTGTTATCATGTCTTATTCCTCATTATCTGACATCGTGCGATACCTCCTTATTAAGTCCCAAACCCTCTGTCTCACATCTTAATGTAAGGATAAAGAACAAACCACTGATAACCTAACACTAACAATAATTTGTTTTCTTTATTTTACCTCTTCTTTTGATAACCCTTCCTCTTATATAGTGTCCATCTGTCACAACCTTCTCTCAGTATTATTGGTGAAATTCAAAACTAAACCTTGAACGTATATAAAAACAAAGATAAATGTAATGAGATCTACCTAACTTTTTCTATGACGACGTTAAATACAGTTTCCCATTGACGGATATTTTCGAATTTAAGGTCCTTTATTATATATAAAATAAACATTGCGAGAGACAAAAAGATTCGGTCCTGATGTCGACTGTTTGACCGAAGAAGATACATAGAAAACTTTAATATAAGAACGAGAACAAACAACGAAAGAATTGTACCTCAATATTAAGTCTATCTAGACCGAATTTTAGGGTTTAGACGAGAAAAGAACAGTACACAGAATCCCATATAGACTGATATCCCTCTTTATTTTGTCAGTTTTATTGTGTTCAGTTTTTATTTTCTTCTTTTTTAAATTGTTACTACTTTATCTTTCCTAAGATTTTATTGTAAAGACTCTGTGTTTTACAAGGTTTAAGTTTTAGACTCTCAAGTATTCATTAGTTCTACGATAAAGAGTTCGAACCGATAAAAAAGAAGACAACAAGTAACAAGTCAACGATTCAGTACAGCCTGAGAAACACTGGGGGACCTGACGTCGTACGGTCCGAAGAGACAGGAAGTGGTAGAGGACCTCAAAAGATTATGCGTACAGGTACGGTAAGTTGGTAGAGTGGAAGACAGTGGGGGAAGAGGAAAACGGAAGTTAGAAAGGATCGTAGTCCCAGAAAAGGTTACTCAGTTGAGACGTAGTCCACCAGGTTCACAACCTCAAAGTCGTAGTCAGGAAGGTCACTTATAAGTCCCATCGTATGTCCTAAGATGTCACCCACCATCCGGCAAAAGTGTTCCATTCACAGAAATGTCCTGGGTCACTTTCAACAAATAGTACCACATACTGAGAACAGGTCATTTTCCCTTCATAAGAGTCACATCGAATTTTTACCGGTAGGTGATGGACGTCTATTTCAATAGTAATCTTCATGTCGAGTACTATACGCTATATCATGTTTTTCATGAACAAAGTCTCTATGGTTCTAAATTCACTTGATCCTAAGGATAAACCTTTGTCATTACTGTTATTATTTGTTTTTGTTGGTTTTACAGATGATAATTATTAAAATTACATGACTGATGGTACGACTCATAAGATTCATGTATCTGTAGTAGTTTTGGTGGAAGTCTCTATCCATGTCGAAATTGAAGGGTAGAATATCTTTTAAGTTCAAACGAATAGATCCAACTTATGGAGTAGATTCCCGTAGATCTTTTGTGAAGTGTGTTCTAAACTTTAATAAAGAATGAGGTTTAGTGAAGAAAAGTTATTTTTGATATATTAAATGAACAATTAGTAAAAATAGAAATATTTTACTCGTAGATAATTGACAAGACAGTATTCTCAACTCTAAAACGTACATCGATTGGTCACATCGTATACCATGTATAAATATGAAGGGACTATCGAGTCAACCATTTCCTAAGTGGAAGTTACGTCCTCTGAGGTCAAACTAAGGACCCAGTCTTTATATGCGACCTCTTCCCTATCCGATAGGTGAGGTCATAAGAACCCGAAGGGAACACCAAGTCGACCATTTCTTAGATGGATGTTACGTCCCCGGGTCCCAAACTAGGGACCAAACCCTTCTAGGGGACCTCTTTCCTTTCCGATGGGTGAGGTCATAAGACCGGATCTCTTAGGAACCCCAGCGTTTCTCAACCTGTACTGACTTACTGAAAGTGAAGTAAAACTCTTGATATTGTAACCAATGTTAATAGTAATATTAGTGAACCGTATCTGCGTCTAGAAATGTTTAATCGACAGACACCTAGTCTTTTCTTTAACTACGTCCATGTAGACCTCAGTTATATTAGACTTAATATACTCATTAAAAGGTCCCTTTCTTTTCTTACAACGAAACATAAAAAAAAACGAAACATAAAAATATGTTGTTAATTAATCAAACTCCAAATTAATTGTAGTCAAATCTATATTCAGTATTCTAGTCCTGAGTTTCACCATCATGAACTCTTCTTTTTGTATTCTGTACCTCTCTTTTACCTTGTAAAATTTTATTGGAAGTAAGGTTACGACTTACACATGATTCGAGTCTACTTCATCTATAGTAAAAGGTCTTTGGTAGATGGTTTATTGGGAATTCCTTGAATGTAACACTTTTTGTGATACTCCTTTTTCTATGTTTTATCCTTTGTAGGATGTCTTGTTTCTCCCGGCTCTTTATATTTTTCTTATATCTTTGTACATTATTACATAAGTTTCTCTTTTATAGTATAGTGTGTGTATAACACATATTCACGACTCTGTCATGTTCCATTAGTTTACTAACCTTTATTTGTCTCAATGTGGTCCGTTTTTCTTATCCGTGAGGATAACAATGACTGTGCCTAAATCTATTTTGTCGAAACATCGGTATTTCTCCTTTGTACTTTTTATGAAAAACGTAAGTATAAATTTATTTCGTTAGTGGTCCTGGAAAACAAACTTTTCTGTTTTTTACATTTAGTTAGGAAAACTTCAATTTTTCCTTTAAACAACCATTTTCATCGACCTTTTTTTTTATAGTGTTTTCCATTGGACAAAGAGAAACGTTTACTCGGAGTAAGAGGGATAGACCTCTGTTTGTGAAATGTACGACCCTTTACTCCGGTAATATCTAAGTCGAACCGTTGAAATCATCTTAAAAATAAGAAAGTAACAGATACGTTATAAAGGTCCTTTCTAAGACTTAAGTACTAGTACATATGGTGATAAAATAGTTGTTTTTTAACCGATTTAGACAAACTCAAGGTATTTAGATGGTGACAAAGATGTTTTATAATTTCTATAGGAATCAAATCCCTATTATGGGTAAACATTTGGCAACAAAAGTAGGTCTATTTTGACGATCCGAAGTAGTCTTCCAATTCGATGAATCGATGACGATTTTTAAAATATAATACGAAGGATACAGAGGTTCTCTATTTAACCATACACTCAAATAATCGTCATTTAACAATTCTTTGCGAAGATTCCCGTCGGAACTACCTATAAACTTAATAGATTAGTAGTAGTGTGGTACTTGTGACATTAAATATTTATTCACTCGTGTCGTGTTCGGTACAATCGAATGGTGTTTGTGGATTCTTTCACATTAAATCAATAGTGTATATATACCGATAATCTAATGAAGTGACCAGTGGTGTATTTTCCTGTGTTTCTTTAATTCTGATCCTTATCAAAATCTTTTTCATAGTTGAAAACTCAACCTTTTAGATAGATATTCATTTTTATAATTAGACATTTTTTTACAGTTTTTTAATTAAAGTTCATCTAATCTCCTAAATTTATAAAAAAATTTAACATTACTCACAGAGTTAACCGAATCCGACGATATTGTTTTATGGTATCTGATCCATTTCTTAAGCGGACGGTTACACCCTTTACACTCAACGGTACGGGAGGAGGTCCCCTAGAAAGACTGAGTCCCCAGTTTGGGTACAGAGAATACAGAGGACGTAACTGTCCTCCCAACAAATGGTGCTCACGGTGGACCCTTGGGGATAAAAATCATACTCTCACTTTTCACTTTCACTTCAGTGAGTTAGCACAGGTTGAGAAACACTGGGGTACCTGACATCGGATGGTCCGAGGAGGGAGGTACCCTAAGAGTTCCGTTCTCATGACCTCACCCAACGGTAAAGGAAGAAGTCCCCTAGAAGGGGTTGGTCCCTAGCTTGGGCCAGAGGACGTAAGGTCCGTCTGCGAAATTGGAGACTCGGTAGTCCCTTAACATAACAACTATTGAAATATACTCCCTTGATGTGTAAGATAACTAATGAAAGAAAAAGGTAGAGGTGAGTAAGTATATTTAATGTAAAGATTTTATATAAGTTAACGAAATTTTAAAATTGGAGAAGATTTGGTTAAAACAAGAACTTCTCTAGAGATCAAAACGGGTAAGATAACAAAAGAAGATAAAGAAACGTAACTATCGACTCCTTCCGAAAGAATAGAGAGGAACGAGAAGAAACCTTGAGACATAAGTTTACGAATATAGAAAGGAAAAGAGGAAACGAAAAACGTAGAGAAGAAAAGTGGCTATAAACATTTCGGAGGGGTCTGTCGGTACACCGAAAAACGTAAAGAACAGGTACCCCTACCAGGACTAAGGACAGAGGACATGTTACAGTACTTGGAGTAAGGTATCAAGTAGTCCGAGAGATAGATAGTCTAGATCAGGGAATTTAGATAAAGAGTGAAGGTGACATATTAGTATTCCCTAAACTAAATCCAGGATGGACTTACCAGATCAAAGAAGGTAAATTCAGACTTAAACCGTTATTCCTCGTATTGGAGTCTATACGTCTACTGTGGTGGAAATACCGTCTTTCACTTCTCCTCGATTTTTCGGAGAACTACTTTCACTTTTTTCTCTTACTTTCTCAACCGAATTTCAAGTTGTAAGTCTTTTGTTTCTAGTACCGTAGGCCATGGTAGTGAAGTACCCTTTTTCTACCCCTTTGTCACCTTTGTCACAGTCTGAAATAAAAAACCCGAGGTTTTAGTGACGTCTACCACTAACGTCGGTACTTTAATTTTCTGCGAATGAGGAACCTTCCTTTCAATACTGGTTGGATCTATCGTAGAAGTTTTCGTCTCTGTAATGAAACGACTGATTCCAGGCAGATCAGTTCCGATACCAAAAAGGACACCAGTACACACCTACACTCTCAACCTGACACTTCTTCCGACTCACGACTTCTTGACTACGAAAACTTGACACCACAACCTCTTCTGAGAACTCTCAGGGAACCTGACGTTCCTCTAGGTTGGTCAGGTAAGACTTCCTATAGTTGGGACTCTAAAGAAACCTTCCTTACTACGATTTCGACTTCGAGGTCATGAAACCGGTGGAGTACGTTTCTCAACTAAGTAACCTTTTCTGAGACTACGACCCTCCCTAACCCCCGTCCTCCTCTTCCCCTGTTGTCTCCTACTCTACCGACCTACCGTAGTACTGAGCTACCTGCACTCAGACTCACTTGAGGCCCTCTACCACTACCTGTCCCTCCGGACCGCACGACGCTAAGTACCCCAGCGTTTCTCAGCCTGTGCTGACTCGCTGACTTGACTTGACTTGACTAGACTTGATGCCAATCGAAGACCAGAACAAAAACGACTGACATATCTCGAAGAGGTCGAAACCGACGTTTCTTATATTAGTTAGACTGAAGTCACAACTGGTAGACCACTAAAGGTACACATCTCAGAAGGGAACAAAACAACCTTCTTCCACAAACGATACTGGTAACACAAGAGAACCATTTTGAGATAATCATATAACAGTGGGACGAATAAATTGAATATACGTCTCATGTAGTACTCATTGCGACCCGACCTTCTTCGTGTTTGACTTTAGTTCAAAAGGCCCTCTTTATAGTTATTGGAGTCTATCCGTCTACTGTGGTAGAAATATCGTCTTTCACTTCTCCTTGATTTTTCGGAGAACTACTTTCACTTTCTCCTCTCACTTTTTCAACTGAATTTCGAGTTATAAGTCTTTTACTTCTAGTGCCGTAGGCCAGGGTAGTGAAGTACCCTTTATCTACCCCTTTGTGACTTTTGTCACAGTCTGAAATAAAACCCCCCTCGAGGTTTTAGTGACGTCTACCACTGACGTCGGTACTTTAATTTTCTGTGAATGAGGAACCTTCCTTTCAATACTGGTTGGATCTGTCGTATACGGTTGTTTCCAGGTAGATGAGTTCCGATACCAAAAAGGTCATAAGTACATACCTACACTCTCAACCTGACACTTCTGTTTCTTAACTACGAAAACTTGACACCACAACCTCTTCTGAGAACTCTCAGGGAACCTGACGTTCCTCTAGGTTGGTCAGGTAAATTTCCTCTAATCAGGACCCACAAGTAACCTTCCTAACTACTATTTCGACTTTGAGGTTATGAAACCGGTGGAGTACGTTTCTTAACTGAGTAACCTTTTCTGAGACTACGACCCTCCCTAATCCCCGTTCTCCTCTTCCCCTGTTGACTCCTACTCTACCGACCTACCGTAGTGGTTGAGTTACCTGCACCCAAACCCACTTGAGACCCTCGACCACTACCTGTCCCTCCGGACCACACGAGGTTAAGTACCCCAGCGTTTCTCAGTCTGCACTGACTCGCTGACTTGACGTGACTTTTGGTTAACAAATTCGTTTAAAAATTTTTAGACTATTTTCCGTAACGAGTCAAGAGAAACATCGGTTATTTCGATCACTTTGTGGACGACCCGTTATTTTTGGTGTATGTTTTATCCTCTTTTTATGTAAAATTTCTAACAACTTACCGTCTTTGGTTGTGTAACATTTCGTTGAAAGGAGGTTAATTAAAAAAAAAATGTTTAAGACTTTATTTGATAAAGTTCTTGTTTTACTTTTACGATTTTAGTTATTAAGTCTGTTCTAAATAACTTGGAGACTAAGAATACGACTATATCATATTCGTTTATCTGAGATATTCCCTAGAACTTTCTATTACTTTTCTACAAAACTATAGAATACAGAACCCTTTACCATATAAAAATTGAATCTTTTTAAGCATGTAAAGGAAACTTTCGAATCTTTTTCTCGAAGGAGAGAGGTACTAGGGAAGAATTTTCAAGGGTGGTCTTTACTTAACAAACCATTTTGCCTAGAAAATTCAAACCTTTGTCTGCTAAATAGGAACGTACGACTGGGAAGAGATTATCTTAAATCATATTATTTAAGCATTACGTAAGAGAGTGTCGGTGTGGAGAGAGACGTCAAGTTTTCGTGTGTCCAGGAGAAGCAAAGATTGTTAGTTTTTGATCTATACCTACTTTTCTTCCCTTTTTTGTCTGAAATGATAAGACGACCTAAAAAAAAAGGATTATTCGAATTGTAGAGTATTGTGTAATAACTATTTCTTTCTAACGTAACAACAACAAATCTTAATTTTCCTGGAGAAAGGGACGACTCGCATCCTTTCTTAGAGAGACTTCCTAGTGTGTCAGTCTTCCCCGGTAGGATCGGTGGACTCAGTCGGTGTACTCGCGGTAGTGGTAGACTAAGAAAGAGGAGGAAGGAGTTCCAAAAGTCTGTTTCAGACCCCTAGTTTCTCTTAGGTTTAGGTGTGACTTTAATGGTATAGCCCAAAAAAAAAAAAAATTCACTCTTTACACGAAAAGGTTTGACGTCTCAGGGTTTTTCGTCCCATTTTGGTCCAATGGAAGGAACATTCTCGAGGGGTGTCTCCCCACGAAACGAAAAATCAGAAATGTGTTGTTATTTTGTCTTTCTTTGTCTCATTGTCTCCTATATTAAACATCCGTCTTCTACACTTCTATGGGATAATAAAAGAGAGGATGACTCGACCCATTGTTAGACCTAACGAAATAATCCATGACAATGAGTTTATTTTTATTAATTCTGTTAGTGGGACCACTTTGAAAGGTATGTTTTTTTTTCATTCGGAGAGTTTCTATTGTCCTTCGTCTGATTAGAAGTCGAAAACTTCTCTACACTGAGTAAGCCCAAGGAATCTATAACAATAATGCCCGAATCAATCTCTTGTTATTTGAATATAAGTATTTAGGTCTAAATAGAACGGATTACGTACACTCAGTAATCTTACCAAATATAGATCTTTCTAAAAGTGACTCTTAAAATTTTCGGTGTATTCAATAAACGACAATATTAATATTAATTTAGGAAAAATTTTAACCCTTTACAATATTTTTTATTATTTTAGAATGGCATCTTATCCACGATAAACGTAAAGTTCGGACGTCCTTTCGGTACCTCCACAGTAAAACGAGTAAAACACGATAATACACTGTCGATATATACTTTAGTATACATGTCTATATACCTTAAGATACTTGTCCATTGTTTCCAGTTTCAACCAGAGTTTGGGTTTTCTTTTCGACATAGAAAACGGTTTTTGGTTAGAACTCTGGTGAATCCACGTGAATAGTTCATGTCATCCTTTAAGGAGAAACAAAAAAAATATATTTGACTAAATAAAATTAACCTCCGATTAATGAAATGTTATAATATAACCAAAACGGTATGTAGTTGTACTTAGACGGTGCCCACGTGTGTACAAGGGGTATGACTTCCTTTAAGAAGAAACTATCGAAGATTTTGACCACAACAGAGTACATAACAACCCAATTTGGATTTACTCCCCACTCCTTCCACCTACCCATCTCTTCTTCTTTCTAATTTCTACGAAGGAAAATTAGGTTTTCTTCACATAGTAAAACCGTCAATGGTTCACCTCGAATTTAAATCATCTCAACTATTTTCAGTGGTCCCAGGTTTTTGATTCGTTGTTGTTATCAAATGAAGTCAAGTCACCGAGTCAACACAGGGTGTGAAACGATGGTGTGCTTGACTTCGCACTGTCCGGAGGGACACGTAGTGGTTGAGGGTCTCGAATGAGTTTGAGTTCAGGTAGCTCCGCCACTACGGTAGTTTGGTAGAGTAGGAGACAACAGGGGAAGAGGAGGGTGGAAGTTAGAAAGGATTCGAGTCCCAGAAAAGATCACTCAGTCGAGAAGTATAGCCCACCGGTTTCATAACCTCAAAGTCGAAATCGTAGTCAGGAAGGTTACTTGTAAGTCCTGACTAAAGGAAATTCTAATTGACTAAACCTAGAAGAACGTCAAGATTCTCTGAGAGTTCTCAGAAACGGTTGTGGTGTCAAGTTTTCGTAGTTAAGAAACCGTGAGTCGAAAGAAATATCAGGTTGAGAGTATAGGTATGTACTGACGACCTTTTTGGTGTCGAAACTGATCCACCTGGAAACAGCGGTTTCGTGACAGAAACGAAAAATAATACGACAGGTCCAACCAGTATCTAAAAGAAGGTTCCTGGTTCACAGAAAATTAAAGTACCGACGTCAGTGGTAGACGTCACTAAAAACTCGGGGGGTTTTTTATTTCAGAGAATGACAAAGGTGACGAAAGGGTAGATAAACGGTTCTTCACTACCCTGGTCTACGGTGCTAGAAGCAAAAGACTTACAACTCAAAATTCAGCTGAAAAAGTGAGAGAAGAAAGTTAAAGTATTTCTCCGAGAAATCAAGAAACGAAAGACGGTGTTCCCACAACAGTAGACATATAGACTCCAATAACTATAAAGAGGACCTTTAGAACTAAGGTCGAACACGAAGTAACTCGGGTCGTAAAGAGTACCACATAAGACGTATATTCAATTTATTCGTCCCACTGTTATATGTCGGAACTACATGAGGAAAAGGATAAACCTTGGTCAGACAACAAGGTACAGGTCAAGATTGACAACGAAAAACTGGACGTATGTCTAAAGAGTCCTCCACCCACTCCACGAGACCATAAGGGTAGAGAACTTCTTAAAAGGTGTCAAACAACACTATGTGTGTATGTTTCCGAAACCGTATCAGTTATTTCGTCTTTATCTACAAAAAGACCTTGAGAGAGTAAGAAGTTACTATGTTGCCTACAACCGTTAAACTAGAGACGAAGGAGACAGAAAAGATTTAGATCAAACTTGTAGACCTTTAAGTACCAAGTGAATGACGACTTCGGACCGAACCTTTTAAAACTCGTAATGAAACGATCACACACTGTACTCACACTAACACACCATCAAACTTGTAAGAAACCGTAAAGGAAAGAAACCCTGGCCTTAAATTTTTTACTGAAAAAGGTCAGGACACCGGTTACGAAGTAAAAGGTTTAAACGACCGTATAACTCACGTCTTGAAAGTGTCGTAGTAGAAAATCCTAAACTTTATCGAGTCAACCTTGAGACAGTGGAGGTGATCGAAACAAGCATCACTACAAAGGATTCCGGGTGAACTGAAGGGTAAGGTTCTACAGACCGAGATCCACTCACTAGTGTGGTAGTATTAATAGACCCAGCACTTCTAGAAAAAAACATGTAAAGAAGACACATAAGAACGGTGGAGAAGAATTATAGAAGACAAAGACAATCCAGGTATGGTAAATACAGGAAATAACACGAGTAGAAACGTACTTTACAAGGGAACCATAGAGATTAAAAGAACTTATCTAGAAACGTAATTAGTGACTCCTTCCGAAAGAATAGAGAGGAACTATAAGAAACCTTGAGACGTAAGTCTACCTATATAGAAAAGAAAAGGGGAAAAGGAAATCGAAGAGGTGAAAAGAGTCGATAAACATTCCGAAGTAATCTGTCGGTAAAACGGAAAAACTTAAAGAAAAAGAACCCCTACCAAAACTAGTGACGGAGGACATGTTACAGTCTGTGGAGGTAGGTATAAAGAAGTCCGTGAGATAGATACTCTAGATTAGGGAACTTAGATAAAGAGTGAAGGTGACATTTTAGTATTCCCTTAACTAAATCCACTATGGACATACCAGATCACCAAAAGGGATGAAAGAAGTTAAATTCATACTTAAACCGTTATTCCTCAAGTACTAGTCTCGGTGTCAGTTGAGAATAAAAACGACTGACATATCTGAAAAGGTGGAACCCGACGTTTCTTATATTAGTTATAATGAAGTCCTAATTGGTAGACCACTACAGGTACACATCTCAGAAGAGAAAACAACAACCCTTTCCCACAAACGATACTGGACACACAACAGAACCGGTTATCGTTATTGGTGAACCCGTTGTTTACCATATATTAGAACTTATTTCAAAATAATTTTTGTATCTGATCTCTCAGGACACAAGACTTTACGTGAATTAGAACTTTACCTCGTCCTGGGATACCAGGAGTCGCACGGAAAATAGACATCTTTTCGAAATCGGTTCTTTTCGAATTAGTATATTCATTCTTTTACGTCTTTGTTTCCTTTTGTCAGTTTGTTCTACTTTATTATTATCAATTCAGTGATTCGTTTTAGTTCCTGGAAATCAAGGACGACTTCCCGATGTGTATCATAAGACTAGAGATAGGGAACTTAACAGAATATTTATGACTTTGGGGATGGTCCACCTTCTTCCATTGATACACTACTGGTACAACATCGGTACTGTATTCGTCGGTGTTAAGACTCTTGAC
The DNA here is from genome assembly GCA_006410555.1 of Capra ibex. NCBI lineage: Eukaryota > Metazoa > Chordata > Mammalia > Artiodactyla > Bovidae > Capra > Capra ibex. The sequence goes on along the minus strand of SJYO01029129.1, from coordinate 358,892 downwards.
TGGATTTTCTTTACCCTTGTTAACTGGGACCTTGACTTCTTATTGTCATGAACTTTGTTAGTTTTTTTTTTTTTTTGTTAGTTCTACTGTGACTAGTCTGAGGACGTCCCGATTAAAGTTCTTCTGATAGTCTCGACGGAGACTATCAGTTGATAATCACAACAAAGACGTAGATCGGGGGAAGGAGGTAGATGTTTTCGTGAACGGGTGACTATAGGTCACCCCACCTCAATCGGAAACCTGTCCTAAAGTGGGAGGTTCGAGGAGGGGAAACGGTCAGGGGTTTTACTTCGTTTGAAAGAAAAGGTGGTGGAATGGAGATATAACCGAAGATGTGTCACTTGTCGGTCTGGGAGTGAAGGTTGTTATACCGGTTAGAATAAAAATTTTAACACAAATAAAGTTATTCTAACTCATACGAAAAGTGTTTGTAAACATATAATCGAATGAATAACTTTGTTTCCTTTAAAACAGTCATGTAGAAAATAAAAGATTGACTGGTCGATAATTGAATGACAAAAAAATTTTATCTATTATATATTTTATGAGACGGGTATTCGTTAATAAAATTAAATCCCTTGACACACGAAAATATATATCGAATTCAATGTATTGTGTAAACTTACTAAAACATTCGAAGTCTACTCAATGAATTAAAATGTCACTATTGTAACAGGTTTTCGAAATCGTCTCTTTATAGTAAAGAATACTATATAAATAATAAATAACCTTTTACAAAGGTTGATAATAGTTAAAGTAGTTATATTAATGTAAGTTGTTTTAAATATCTTACACCTGACAAACAGTTTGTACTGGGATTCTTGGTCACTGTATTTCTTCATATTAGTTATCATGTCGAAAGGTCCACCGAGTCACCATTTCTTAGTAGGACGGTTACGTCCTCTGTTTCTCTACGTCCGAACTAGGGACCCAAACCTTATAGAGGACCTCCTCCTTAACCACTAGGTGAGGTCTTAAGAACGGACCCCTTAAGGTACCTGTTGCCTCGGACATACGACGTTCTCCCAGTGTTTCTCAACCTGTACGGACTCACTGGTTCGTGTGTACGTGTATTAGTGGTCAAATTTTAATTGTGACTACTGATTAATCGTTAATAAACTGTGCAAATTCAGTGAACTACCATGTAAAATACTATGAAAGAAAAAAAGTTGGTCGAATCTTGATGTCTCACTTTTATTTCACTCAGACGTTCGTTCTAAGTCAATTGATGAAAAGTCATATCATAAATTTACTTTAATTAAAGACAAGAAAATACAGATCACGACTAATAATTGGTATTCGTACCAAACCGATATGTTATATGTATTTTGTTCTAAAGAAGTTTACTTTTTTATATATGTACTTGTATATATCGGGGAGAACGTAAAGTACAAGATCAATAGTTTTCGGTATGTTTAATCTACTAGAGGTAGTCAAATAAGTAAAAATTGTGACCAAAACACAGAAACCCTACTCTTTTCGTTAGTTCAACTCAGGATAAAAAAGACTTTTTAGAAAGGTGGACTATCCTTTATTTCTTTTATAAGTCTAAACTTTTATTTTTCCCTATTTTAAACAGTCCTTATCCTTTACCTTTTTAACAGTATTACTTTTTCTTTTAATACTTGTTTTCCAGTCTCTGTTTGATTGTTCTATCGCACTACCTATGATCACTCACCAGTCCTCAGTGACCCGTTACTTTCTTTGTGAGACATCGACACAAGGGTTATATCATCGGTGATCAACCGTAGAACGATAAGTCTTTGACTTTAAACCGATCCTGGTAACTTATCGATTAAAAAACAAGTAAAAATAATAAAGAATAGGTATACTTTCACGAGATCAGTCAATACTCCTGTGAAGAAAATTCACAATTTTTACAAGAGATCCTGAAGGGACCACCGAGTCACCATTTTCTTAAGAGAACGGTTGCGTCCTCTGTGTCCAAGCTAGGGACTAGTTCCTCATAGGGGGTACGGCGTGTCGTCGACTCGGACACACGGTGTTGACAACTCGGACACGAGACCTCGGACCCTCCGGTGTTGCTACTTTCGGGTACACGGGGTCTCGGGTACGAGGCGTTCTCCCCTTCGGTGGTGTTCCTCTTCGGGGGCGTGGTGTTCACCTCTCATCGGGGAGGAGGGACGGTGACCTCCTTTCGGGCGTATCGTTGTTCCGGGCTGTGTCGGTTTTTACTTGTTTATTTTATTTTAAAATTTTTACAATGGAATCAGTAAAGTCATAAAGGAGGAGGGTAGTATAAACAATATAGATAATGTATCTGTAATACCTCCTTGTCTGATAGTTTCACGGTATTGTCTTGATACAATAGTGAATGTTTGTGTATATATATGGTAATTTAGAACGTGTTACTAAACTTGAAGTTCCTAGATGAATATCAGTCTCAGAAAACTTATTGTGTATGATGTTAACCGACAGGGTGATTACTTATTGACATCTATCTGTCCTTGGGACATTCCTTCCCGGTTCATATTTAATGTGTGTCTAAAAGTGGACACTCCTCCTACCCGGGAGGGAAGGGGACTTATTAAATCCCCCAATCGACATAGTGGGATGCATATAGAGGTGACTCACAACAGATTCTGTAGACACAAATGTAGACACGGAGTCCATAACCGAGTTATTAGTTACGACACAGCGGGGTTTGAGGAAGGTCCGACGGGAACCTCCGACACAGGAAGGTCACTAAAGACACTGTAACCATCGTTGTGTCGTGTAAAAGACTTCAAAATCCCGGTGGGACCTAACAGTCTTTAAGACGTCTTGACGGACACCAGTAAACAATGAATCTGTATAATGTGTTTACAAAAAGAAATAAGGACATTTAGACCCATGGAGACAGACAGTGTATTGACCTAAATTTAAAGTCGAAGTGGGAATGATCGATACACTGAAGCCATCTACTAGATTGGAAAGACATAGACTCAAATAGGTAGAAATATTCTCGTATTGTTGTGATGGATATAGTATCTGACCAAAACTCTCAAATTTTAATGAATATTTTGAAAATCTCAACAGAATATGTGACTTTGAGAGTTTTAACAGTTTAGAGCGTAGAACAAGGGTCCTAAGATTCAATGTACCTCATTTTTCAATAAAAACTGACAAACTCTAGCATCCAATGAAAAACAAAGAAAAATAAGTAGCGAACAAACAAAGTAAGGTGGTATCTTTCATAACGAAATTTCTAAGTAGATGCCCTGTATCCTATTTTTAATTAAGACGGACACTAATAAAGTTCAGTTTTACTTACAGTAGTCGATGAGAGACAGTATGTGTAGTCGTTGGTAGGTGGTTTGTCTGTATTTTAACTTCGATATTCCTGTTTTAAATTACAGGAAGTCGAAGGCCACCTCTTTGAGAGACGACGAGATAATAGACGAAATAGAGCGTACCATCAGTGACATCCAATGGACTGAGTTAGAGATAAAGATTGGGAAAGAGGGAACAGATTGAAGTAATATCTCCCACATTTTCGATCGTTAGATTTAGTGGTCGAAAGAAAAGTCGGTTTCTTATTCGGTACACTGTATCGTGTCCTGTTTCTCTACATATCCCTTCAGAGGACCGAGTCAAAGAAAGGGACAGAAGTAAAAAGGAGAAACCCTTCTTTTGTTCACCTTCCTAAGTCCCAGTTCGTTGGTAAGATACTGGTATTTCTTTTTCGGAAAACTAAAGAGTCCGTTAAATAAATATTACTCTTCACTCCTTATTTATCCTTCTTTGAAAGTCTTCTTTGTTGTATATGTTATCTTTGCCCCGTCTTCTTCAGTATATTATTTTTATTTTTGAGAGATAGGAGGTTTAATTTTTTTTTCTCTAACAAGAGTCCGGCAACAAGGTTCGACACGTAATAATTGGTGTTAACACTTACATACACACACACCATTTAGTGAAGTCAGTGTAGACTGAGAAATACTGGGATACCTGACATCGGTTGGTCTGAAGAGACAGGGTTTTAAGAGGTCCGTTCTTAAGACCTCAACGGTAAGTGAGAAAGTCCCCTAGAAGAGTTGGGTTTCTAGCTTGGACACGGAGAACGGATAGTACGTAACCGTCCACCCAAAAATTAGTGATCGTGGTAGACCCTTCGGGTAATTGGTGTTCTTGACTGAAATTTACGTAGGATTAGGTCGACACCAGTACGAAAACGAAGTCTTTGTTACGGAGACTTACGGTTAGTTAATCATTGTCCCTGTGATAAGACTTTCGGTTAGCCATTGTCAGAAAAAGAATTCGAAGTCAAGTCAAGTTAAGTCAAGTCAGCGAGTCAGCACAGGCTGAGAAACACTGGGGTACTTAGTGTCGTGCGGTCCGGAGGGACAGGTAGTGGTTGATGGCCTCAAGTGAGTCTGAGCGCAGGTAGCTCAGTCACTACGGTAGGTCGGTAGAGTAGGAGCCAACAAGGGAAGAGAAGGACGGGGGTTAGGGAGGGTCGTAGTTTCAGAAAAGGTTACTCAGTTGTGAAGCGTACTCCACCGGTTTCATAACCTCAAAGTCGAAATCGTAGTCAGGAAGGTTACTTGTGGGTCCTGGCTCGAGGAAGTCTTACCTGACCGACCTAGAGGAACGTCAGGTTCCCTGAGAGTTTTTAGAAGAGGTTGTGGTGTCAAGTTTTCGTAGTTAAGAAGTCACGAGTCGGAAGAAGTGTCAGGTTGAGAGTGTAGGTATATACTTATGACCTTTTTGGTAGCGGAACTGATCTACCTGGAAACAACCGTTTCATTACAGAGACGAAAACTTATACGACAGATCCAACCAGTATTAAAAAGAAGGTTCCTCATTCGCAGAAAATTAAAGTACCGACGTTAGTGGTAGACGTCACTAAAACCTCGAGTTTTTTTATGTCAGACTGTGACAAAGATGACAAAGGGGTAGATAAAGGGTACTTCAGTATCCTGGCCTACGGTACTAGAAGTAAAAGACTTATAACTCGAAATTCGGTTGAAAAAGTGAGAGAAAAAGGTGAAAGTAGTTCTCCGAAAAATCAAGGAGAAGTGAAAGACAGTATTCCCACTACAGTAGACGTATAGACTCCACTGACTATAAAGAGGACCGTTAGAACTAAGGTCGAACACGAAGAAGGTCAGGTCGTAAAGAGTACTACATGAGACGTATATTCAATTTATTCGTCCCACTGTTATATGTGGGAACTGTAATAGGAAAAGGATAAACCTTGGTCAGACAACAAGGTACAGGTCAAGATCGACAACGAAGGACGGACGTATGTCTAAAGAGTTCTCCGTCCAGTCCACCAGACCATAAGGGTAGAGAAAGTCTTAAAAGGTGTCAAATAACACTAGGTGTGTCAGTTTCCGAAACCGTATCAGTTATTTCGTCTTTATCTACAAAAAGACCTTGAGAGAACGAAAAAGGTACTAGGTCGCCTACAACCGTTAAACTAGAGACCAAGGAGACGGAAAAGATTTTGGTCGAACTTGTAATCCTTCAAGTGCCAAGTGCATAACGACTTCGGACCGAACCTATTAAAACTCGTAATGAAATGATCGTACATTCTACTCACGTTAACACACTATGAGACTCGTAAGAAAACGTAACGGAAAGAAACCCTAACCTTACTTTTGACTGGAAAAGGTCAGGACACCGGTGACGCCTCAAAAGGTTTAAACGACCGTATAACTCACGTCGTGAAAGTGTCGTAGTAGAAAGTCCTAAATTTTATCGAGTTGACCTTAAGGTAGTGGAGGTGATCGAAACAAGTATCACTACGAAAGATTCCGGGTGAACTGAAGGTAAGGTTCTACAGACTAAGATCTACTCACTAGTGTGGTAGTACTAATAGACCCAGTACTTCTAGGAAAAACATGTGAAGACACATAAGAACGGTGGAGAAGACTTATAGAAGACGAAGACAATCCAGGTATGGTAAAGACGGGAAATCACACGGGTAAAAACGTACTTTACAAGGGAACCATAGAGATTAAAAGAACTTCTCTAGAGATCGGAAAGAGTAAGACAACAAAAGGAGATAAAGAAACGTAACTAGTGACTTCTTCCGAAAAAATAGAGAAGAGTGATAAGAAACCTTGAGACGTAAGTCTACGAATATAGAAAGGAAAAGAGGAAACGAAAAGTGAAGAGAAGATGAGTGTCGATAAACATTCCGAAGGGGTCTGTCGGTAAAACGAAAAAACGTAAAGAAAAGGTACCCCTACCAGAACTAGGGAGAGAGGACATGTTACAGTGCTTGGTCGAATGTGAAATTTTTCAGTCAGTCACCGTTGGTGTAAGTCTTTCGTATACAGGTGTCCACTGTCAGTCGGTTAGGGATTTGTTAATACGAAGACTTTCGAGTTGTGAAGGTCTTGAGGAAGAAAGGATTTTTGAATATTCTAATCGTAAAAGAATCTTCACGAAACTTTAACGTTGAGAGGGAACGAACCGTTCCTTAATTGATACGAAAAAAAACTCCTCCAACAAAGTGTATAATTCACTAAAGAACAAAACTATCATTCATATTCCATTCTCTCTCAAGGGTCTCCTTGTTTACCCTCTATTTTGAACTTCTTAGTAATTCTCTGTCTGTTATCTCTATGAAGAACCAGTTGAAGATTTTGAAAGTCGAAACATGGTTCTAATTACTTCTCGACAACTTCCTAACGGTCAGCCATACCTCCCCTGATAATACTATTTTGAACGTAAATATTTTATAATAGAGTCGTATTCTCATTTATACCTTAACTTATGTGATTCGTCTCTGTGAAGGTGTCTATGTAATCATTGGTAAATCCTTTCTTTTTAACGTCGAACCTAATCACTCTATAATCGCTACTAGTCTTTCATAATAGTCTGAACTCTCAATCAATGTTTCATTTTAGTTTTCTTGAACGTTTATCTAATTTCTTTTCTATATCCCTCTACCTCCATAATACCGACTTAGTAACAAAATCCTGAAAAACGATGATTTACCTCACACCCCCGTAAGTGATTACAACCCTAACTGTCTTTTCTAAGTCTGACCTTCATCCTTTTATTATGTTTACTTATATAAGACCTATGTTACTCGAACTCTTTAGATACTCTTCTAAGGTTCCTCGGTAGTGTTTATACACTCAGACCTTGAGTCTTTTATGTAGATTCGACTCTTCTGTTTATATCTCAGTAGATGAATACCTTGAGACATATAAAGACCGAATCTTATTCTACGTAAATATTTCTTCTCTGTCGTCTTTATGTCTTCCCTGTCGGTCGTCCTCCTCCTCTCAGTGTCTTCAGTTTCTCAGAGAGTCCTTCTTCCCTTATCAGTTGTCGCAACTTACGTCGACTCTCTAGTGTATTTACTTTAGACGTTTTTGTCAGGTTCCTTAATCACTAGACTTCCAGTGACCACTGGAATTGTTCTCGGTAAAATGATCTTACTATGCTTTTTATTGTTCTAACCTTAATTTCACTCTTCAATCTCAACTCCTTTACCTTTACTTTTCGGTGTCCTATCGGTTAGTGAAATTATGTAAAACCCCCCTTCTTGTTGCTAGAGTGTACGATCATTTCATTACGAGTTTTAATAGGTTCGGTCCGAAGTCGTTATACACTTGGCACTTGAAGGACTACGAGTTCGACCAAAATCTTTTCCGTCTCCTTGGTCTCTAGTTTAACGGTTGTAGGCGACCTAGTACCTTTTTCGTTCTCTCAAGGTCTTTTCGTAGATAAAGCCGAAATAACGGATACGGTTTCGGAAACTGACACACCTAGTGTTATTTGACACCTTTTAAGACTTTCTCTACCCTTATGGTCTGGTAGACTGGACGGAGAACTCTTTAGACATACGTCCGGTCCTTCGTTGTCAATCTTGACCTGTATCTTGTTGTCTGACCAAGGCTTATCCTTTTCCTCATGCAGTTCCCACATATAACAGTGGGACGAATAAATTGAATATACGTCTCATGTAGTACTCTTTACGACCTGACCTTCTTCGTGTTCGACCTTAGTTCTAACGGTCCTCTTTATAGTCAGTGGAGTCTATACGTCTACCGTGGCGGAAATACCGTCTTTCACTTCTCTTTGATTTTTCGGAGAACTACTTTCACTTTCTCCTCTCACTTTTTCAACCGAATTTCGAGTTGTAAGTCTTTTGCTTCTAGTACCGTAGGTCAGGGTGCTGAAGTACCCTTTATCTACCCCTTTGTCACCTTTATCACAGTCTGACATAAAAAACCCCCCCCCAGAGGTTTTAGTGACGTCTACCACTAACGTCGGTACTTTAATTTTCTACGAATGAGGAACGTTCCTTTCAATACTGGTTGGATCTGTCGTATAAGTTTTCGTCTCTGTAATGAAACGGTTGTTTCCAGGTAGATCAGTTCCGATACCAAAAAGGTCACCAGTACATACCTACACTCTCAACCTGATATTTCTTTCGACTCACGGCTTCTTAACTACGAAAACTTCACACCACAACCTCTTCTGAGAACTCTCAGGGAACCTGACGTTCCTCTAGGTCGGTCAGGTAAGACTTCCTCGAGTCAGGACCCACAAGTAACCTTCCTTACTACGATTTCGACTTTGAGGTTATGAAACCGGTGGAGTACGCTTCACAACTGAGTAACCTTTTCTGAAACTACGACCCTCCCTAACCTCCGTCCTCCTCTTCCCCTGTTGTCTCCTACTCTACCGACCTAGCGTAGTGTCTGAGGTGTCTGTACTCAAACCCACTTGAGGGCCTCGACCACTACCTGTCCCTCCGGACCACACGACGTCAAGTAACCCAAAGTTTCTCAGTCTGTGCTGACTCGTTGACTTGACTTGACTTGACTTCCTAATCCATCCCTCTGTGGACCTTTCCCTTTTTCTTCTCTACAAAAAACCCCTCCCTCTCCAACCCTATTCAAAACAACAAAAAGAATACTCTTTAGGGGTCCTATATTCTAGGTAGTGTGAAGTAAAAGTCATTTGATATGTAAGATAATTGTCAATGTACCATCGTATAAGAGTATCCTTACTACAGTAAATGTTTATATATATCTAAGGTTGAATTTGACTCCGTCAAATGGAGGTTAATTTTAATAATGGTTTTTTCTTCGGTTAAAGTAAAAAACGTAGAATTTCACTTTCACTTTCAGTGAGTCAAAACAGGTTGAGAACCGTCGGGGTACCTGAAAAGGTCCGGTCTTATGACCTCTCCCATCGGAAAGGAAAGAGGTCCCCTAGAAGGGTTGGGTCTCTAGCTTAGGTCCAGAGGGCGTAACGTCCGTCTAATAAATGGTTGACTTAATAGTCCCGTAGAATCACATAAAATTTCAAAAGAATAGGATCCCAACAACTGAAGATCAAGTATCACTAAAAAGTATACAATTATTTCAAAACGAAAATGAAAGACGATTGAGTCTCAAAGGTAATTGTTAATATATCTTTTTTCCATAGACCTCGTCCCCCGTCGATGTAAATTAGTGTATCTAATCGTACCCCACTGGTTTTTCTTTAACATTTCACTTGAATTTTCTCTGTCTGTGAGACAAAACGAAAAATTTTTAAAGAAGAACTGTCGTAACAAGTGACCAGTATGACGATAAGACACCCTTACATTCGCTCTCATTTATTAACGAAAACTCTTTCTTATGTTGAGATGGTGTCGAGTTTTTGACCGAATATTATTACGGTCTTTAGACGTTCGATCATCTATGACTTTCATCTCAGTTATTTATATATTTTAATTTTGGAATTCTCTCTTCTTTCTAGTTACAAGTGAACGTATTGATTATCCCTTCTTTTCCGATGGTTTTCAAATCCGGCTTTTATCACAAGTAGTAGTGTAAGACCACTGGTGTCTTTACGAAGGGGTTCCATTACTTACCGCCTAAGTTGTTTACGTCGGCTGACTTGTTCCAGTCAAGAGGAATCAATCAAGAGAACTATCAAGTCACTCTCCAGTAGTGTTATACACGGAAAACTTATGAATCGGTTCCTTGTAGACTCCAAGAAGAAACTCAGTTGTTCATAAAGTTGTGTTCCTTTTGACGTTTTCGGGGAATAGGATGACCGAAACTACGTCTCTCCATTTGTTCTAGTTGTCTCACGGTCTTTATGTCCCTTGTTTCCTGAAATATTGTAAGAGGTAGGAAAGTCAGGACAGGCTTAAATTTCTTCTTTGACACAGTGTGGCGACTTGGAAGGGTTAGCCAGACGGACGGTGATCACGGTGTAGAGTCCTTGGGTACTCGTCCTGGGAAATTTACCCCTTTAATCACGTCTTTCGGTCGACCGACAGACGAGGTCAAAGTCTGGATCATGTTCACACGGGTTGGGGTGTGTCTTCGTATTTAGGGACTTGAGACGATGGTTTTACATGACGAAAGAGTAAAAGGTTCAATTACTACTTTGGTTATAGATTGTAAATGATACACGACGGTTAACCCGACAAAGGAAACATTTATAATAGAGTAAGTAAGAGGATTTGTTTAATACTTCAACTACTATAAAAAGGATAATTCTCTAACTTGGTGTTTCATTAATCCATGAAAAATTTCAAGTGTTGTCTGTCTTTATACTTACAAGTCCTTAGTTTTGAGTTACTCAAATTTGATGTTTAAATGTTCTTAAACAAACTACACAAGTCTCTACTTTAATTATAGCATTGAAAATAGAATATCGTTATAAAGGAAAGGTACAGTCTTAATATAACTTGTGAAAAAGGAAATTCAAAACTATGAATTTTAAATTCGGGTAATTACAATAATGTATAAATAAGATTAGAAATACGTAAAACAAAACTACTGAAATATAAAACAAAGAAAATAAAATATTTGTTTTCATATATAAATTAGACGTAAGATAAAGTGTTAAACATGAAGACCGTACGAAAAAGTGAAATTAAAAATAAATTTTACAAACAATATAAAATATGAAGGGAAATTATACGTTTTATTGAAAATACTAACACAAAGAAGGTTATATTGTCTAATTTACAGAATTTTGTTGTTCTTATTTTACCTCATTTGTAGAAAATTTTCGTAACGATTTGACTATGTTTTTACTCCTTTTAGGGAACCCCTATTTTTAATTCTCCTTTACCTTTGGTCTAATACTTTGACTTTAAGATTGGTACACAAAGGGTCCCCACGAACGACTAAGGGTTGTCGTTACTCTAAGTTGTAATTTTTCAGGTTCTAGGTTTTCTGTTTCGGAACCCGGATAAATTTCAGACATTGGTCTTACATCTAAGGGTGTGTTTCAGTCCTGGCAGTCTATTTCGTTTCCTATCCTTTTAGTGAAAATAAAACAAACACTCCTGAAGTCTTATTTCAACTTCAGTAGTGTTACGGATGTTCCGGGATGTAAAAGAACAGTGGGAATGGAGTGGGTGGTCACGAGGGAGTACATACACGTGACCGGTCTGACCGGAGGAATGAACACAACTAGGGCAAAATCGTTGACGCCACCGATTGTAAAGATGAACCTTGAAAGAAGAGAACCTATAGGTGTGGAAAGTGAAGAAGTGTAGAGTCTTAGAACGAGTTTACAGTGGAAGAATTACTATGAAAGGTACTGTTGAGAAAAATTTTGTTATTGGTTGAAAGTTGACGTCGTGATGGTTATAGGAAGTGGTATGAGTACAAAATGACATATAAAAGGTATGTTTGGTGAAGAACGGAGGTTACCTGAATAAAAATTGACAACAAACAACTGACGGAAAGGGTGATACGAAGTATACCCGTTTATAAGTTGGAGCACCTGACATCGGGCGGTCTGACATAGGTACCTTAAAGGGTCCGTGTTTACGACTTCACCCAACGGTAAAGGAAGAGGTCCTCTAGAAGGACTGGGTCCCTATCTTGTGTCCAGAGTTCGTAACGTCGTCTAAGAAATGGTAGACTCGATGGTCCCATGGACGTGATTGTAAACAAGGTGACACGAAGTACACCTGTTTATAGGACCCGAAAAAGACAAAAAAAACAAAAGAAAATAATAATAATAATAATAATAATTTTATAGTGTTCACGGATTTTCATGGACCGTAACATCCGTCTAAACAACTTACTTATGAGAGTTCATTTCTAGTCTGGTAAACTTTTCCTTGGTTGAATGGAAAGGTCCTGGACTTTTATATTACTCTTTTAATATTAGAACCGTTCACTTTATCGTCTAAAATATTTGGGTGCAGAGAAATTCAGAGGATGTAACCGTCCACCCAAGAAATAACGACCGTGGCGGACCTTTCGTCATTTGATTATACCATGAATCTTCATTTGTGTAACGGAATTTACGAATATAATCCCCCTTTTTTTTCTTTGTACTTATTACATAGGTTGAATTTAAGTTTTGTACGTTGGTGTAACTAGATGTCATCTTCTTCCTTTCTGTACTATTTCTGTCTTCATCTTTAATGTCTTTGTTTAACTCCTTTTTTAAATTATATTCCGTTATTATTTTACTTTTGAAAAATAAATGTATTTAATTATTCTATGTGTTTCAAAACGGTCAAACTCATTTTAATTATCTAATTTGTTTATTTATTTACTCTGTTACCGGGAGGGGTTCGACTTTATAATGATTTCTGATTCGTCAATAAAATTTTATCAATTTTATAATTATCAAAATGCAATTTTGCAAATTTTTGTCTCTTGCATTACAGAATCTATTATTGTAAATTTTTAAGAGTTGTCTGTACATTTTCTACTAGTTGATGGTGACCTCTTTTAGTACGAGGGAGGGGAAAGGGTCTCCAGAGGATAATATCCTACCTTTTCTAAATTCAGTAACCTCCTCCCCGTTATAACATAGAAGACAGTTTCGGACATAGACGTAAAACACATTTGTATCCCTTTAGAAGAAGGGTGAGAGTTCGTGGTTCGTTTCTAGGTTGTAAGGATTCTTTCCCGTTTTGATTTTGACACACAGTGGTCTCCTCCCCGTTCTTTGGAGAACCCGAATCCCAGGACTGTAAGATTTATATAGTGGTTCGTCTTTGGACGAACACTTTCCTGTCTTTAGACAGAGTGGGTTCTAAGGGCATATAGTGTCTGTTACGTACTACACCAGTAGGCCTCCTTATTCTCTTTATATCTTTAAGGTTTTTTCGGATCCATGTGTCCGTGACGGAGTCTCTCTCTGACCTGTTCTATGTGACTCTTCCGGAGGAGGGGGTTGGTCCTAAGATCCTTGGTCAATTTTCCGATTAACAAATGGATGGTCACTCTTCCCTCTAGGAAGTCGTTCCACCAGTCAGAACCCCCTGATCTTTTTTGTCTCCTAACTCTTCCTTGTGACTCTCTTAGGAGACCGTGGATTCCTGGGAGTGATTCACATTCCATCGTCTTTAGACGTCAAATTGATTTGTTCCTTCGGTGATCCGATTCAATTGAGATTACGGTTTTGCAGAATGGACTCGTTTGGTTTAAGATTTAGGTATTTACAGAGTTTCAATAATTTGATTTTTGAATTCCTGTTGATTGGGGTTTATCGGTTGAACCGAAAGTAGATGTCAGTCCGTTATTATAGTGACGAAACGAAGTCGGAAAGGTATAGTTTCAGAGGAACCTCGAGGACATTCACCATGCGAGTGATGGAGACTGAACCGTGATGGACTAAAATTGTCTAAAAAGGAGTTTCTTTGAGAATTTTAAAAATTTCCCAAGTCAAGTAGAAAATTGTGATGGTGACTTCCTTAAACTTCGGACACCACTTGAGACCCATTTTTGTCGTTGTTTGAGTTTGTTAGGGTTGATGACTAACTTTACTTAATTCAGTGTGTCTTAGATTTTTTTCGAACAGGTATAGTTTAGTGTAAATCAATGCAGAGGTGTCATTAAGATGTATATTACGTTTGTATTTTAAAAATTTCAGTTTTTTATTACTGGGTAAAAGATCACTGTTTTTTCACATCAACGAGTCAGCACAGGCTGAGAAACGTTGGGGTGTCTGACATCGGATGGTCCGAAGAGACAGGTACCCTAAAAGGTCCGTTATCATGGCCTCACCTAACGGTAAAGGAAGAGGTCCGTTAGTGGTTTTCATCTGAATCGTTACTGTGTCTACAACCTTAATAATCTGTTCCTGTAATTTTATTGATAATGATGTTTTAACATACAATATTTATATACAATTGTATTATTGAAAAAGGTTTTGACTTTTTTCTTCGTTAGTTTTATCATTGTTCTTAATTTTAACTTTTATGGAAAATCATCTTTTCTATTTGTCGTACGTACTTATATACTACTCGAAGTCGTGTCAACTTTTGATATTTTATTTTCAATTCACCTTTACGATCTTTAAAATTTTTAAGCAGATTTAAATAGATTGAGTCTCTATTACTTATGGAAACCGTCTAAATACTCTTTTCACTAGTGTCAATTCACTTATGTGTAACGACGTACTTCTACGTTGTTACCTTTAATTGGTTTTATTTTTTGTCTACTTTCTCTCTCTTTATCTGGACTTCTTGAGATTCTGTTTTTGTTTACTAGACTGCATATTCTTTCATCTCGAGGTCCTCTTGTCTCTCCTTTTACTCGGTCTTCTTTATAAACTTTTTTATTGTTGACACTTAAAAGGTTTTAATTATCTTCTGTAGTTACTATGTTTTTGGAGTTTCTTCGGTTTTATATCTTATTTGTGTGTGTGTGGGGGTATTAGTTTAGTTTCTAGTACTCCTTTAGAATTTTCTTCGGTCTTTTCTTTTTTACAATGTGTTTATACTTATTTACATTTTTTGATTCTTAGGAACAGTCTTTGGTACGTTCAGTCTTCTATTATCTCACTATAAAATTTCACAAATTTCTTTTGTTTTTATTACAAATATAGGTTAATCCTTTTTGTAGACATTTTTAATCCAATTCTATTTTATGAAAACTGTTCATTTTAGACTCTCTTAGGTAACGTTCATCTAAACATTATGTTTTTACTTTCTAAAGATCCGTTTTCTTACTACTATGGTAAACTTTATCAACTTATTTGTGTTTACTTATTGTGACATTTACTGAATTTTCTTAATTAAAAACTAGAAAAAGTCAAAATTTATGAAACGATACACGTCTATGTGACGATTAGTAAGTAAGTTAAGTCAAGTCAGCGAGTCAGCACAAGCTGAGAAGTGCTGGGGTACTTAGCGTCGTGTGGTCCGGAGGGACAGGTAGTGGTTGAGGGCCTCAAGTGACTGAGCGTAGGTAGCTCAGTCGCTACGGTAGGTTGGTAGAGTAGGAGACAGCAGGGGAAGAGGAGGACGGGGGTTAGGGAGGGTCGTAGTCTCAGAAAAGGTTACTCAGTTGAGAAGCGTACTCCACCGGTTTCATGACCTCAAAGTCGAAATCGTAGTAAGGAAGGTTTCTTTAGGGTCCCAACTAGAGGAAGTCTTACCTGACCGACCTAGAGGAACGTCAGGTTCCCTGAGAGTTCTCAGAAGAGGTTGTGGTATGAAGTTTTCGTAGTCAAGAAGTCGTGAGTCGGAAGAAGTGTCAGGTTGAGAGTGTAGGTATATACTGATGACTTTTTTGGTATCGGAACTGATCTGCCTGGAAACAACCGTTTCATTACAGAGACGAAAACTTATACGATAGATCCAACCAGTATTGAAAAGAAGGTTCCTCATTCGTAGAAAATTAAAGTACCGACGTCAGTGGTAGACGTCACTAAAACCTCGGGGCTTTTTATTTCAGACTGTGACAAAGGTGACAAAGGGGTAGATAAAGGATACTTCACTACCCTGACCTACGGTACTAGAAGTAAAAGACTTACAACTCGAAATTCGGTTGAAAAAGTGAGAGGAGAAAGTGAAAGTAGTTCTCTCAAAAATCAAAGAGAAGTGAAAGACGGTATTCCCACCATAGTAGACGTACCCCAAATATTATATAAATCTTCCTTTTACGTACCCTTTAACTAGGTTACCTAACTTACTTCCTTTGTGTTGATATAAGTATGGTATATATTGTATGTCATTGTATCTGTTTCTGTCATGTTAAATTTTTTTCCACGTTAATTTTTTTTTCTCATCCGTATCTTTGAACTTTCCCCCCTTTATCTTGATAGAAATAAATTTCTACTATATGATGGATATCTTTTTTTTTCTTGCCATTATTCTTTGTTCCACTTATGTGTTTTTCGTTTTCACATAGAAATATGTTCAATACTAGTCAAACATTGAATTTAAAATTTTACGGTAAATGTCGTTACAGTTTATAGACTTTATCAATTCCTGTTGTTTTATGTACGTTTTGAAAATGTGGTTTTTGACTTTTTAGAACTACTCTCTTTAATTTCTTCTATATTCCTCTACTTCTCTCTATGATATAAGTAGCCAACCTTCTATACAAATGTACACTTAAGAAGGATTCGTATAGATACCTAAGTTGCCCCATACTTAGTTTTAGGACACATTGACAAAAACTTCTTTATGAATTTTATCCATTTTGTTAAAACTTTCCCCCGTTTAAAACTCGTGTGTGTGATCAACTAGAGTTTTGATCTGTACTTCAATGTTGTTAGTTCGTTTACGATATCTAATATATGTAAGTAGTTATCTTTTTCTTTCAAAGGTTTATCTGGTTGTACACATATCAGTTAACTAAAACTGTCTATAGTTTTATTAAGTCACCTCCTTCACGTCAGAAAGGTTTGTTCGACACGACTTGTTAATCTGGTGGTACGTTTTTATTTTTATTTTAATTGTAGTTGAAATAGAAATGGTATATTTTTTGATAAACTTTACCTAGTATATGAAGTGAGTACTTACTATTTTCTTTATAAAGACATTCAACTTGAATTATTTTAAACTTTGAAGATTAGGAACTTTCTGGTGACAATTCTTTTACGTTCGTATCCTGTGAATTATCCTTTTTTTTATCAAAGTTTTGTACATAGATGGATAATTTATTGAAACTAGATTTTATATATTTATAAATGGTGTTATTCTTCATTTGTTTGTTATGTTAAAAATTTTGTCCATTTTATAGAGTCGTCTATAAAGTGGTTGCTTTTTTTACAATTATCGACTATTGTATGCTTTTGTATTAATTTTGCTAAAATGAGTAATTCTTTTACGGGTAACTTTGGTGTTACTATGGTGATGTGTCGAAGATTTTACCGAATTTTTTTTTTTTTTTTGTCCACTATGTTTTTCAAATGCTTCTACGTAATGTTGACCTTGTACGTACGTAAAAACCGTCCTTACGTTTCACATTGTGTGACCTCTTCTCAAACCGTCAAGGAAGATTTCAATTTATGTCCAAGAAGAAAAGGTCGGGGGTGTATGGGGGGGAGGGGGGTGTAGACGGTACAAAAGTCCGGGCCAATCGGAACCATATAGGGGCATTCCTTTACCGACCCCTCAAAGTCCTTTGGGTCCGCGGCAACGGAGTTCCCTCGGGTCCGACTGCTCCGTCCCGTCGCCCAATTTGGGCTCGTCAAGGCGCGCCCCACCCCTCCGGTACCGCAGGCCGTCATTAACCGACAGACCGCACTTACAGCTCGAGACCTACGAGAGGCACGGAGACTCTAGGGTAAAGTACGGCCTTCAGGTCGTAGAGGTAAGGAATTACCCGTTCTTAAAGGCGAGGATGGACGATCTAGAAGCTTTGTGATCATGAGGAAAGTTCCCACACGCGTTCCCGGAGTGATTATGGGACGACCTACCGATACTCTGTCGGGTGATACCCTGTCGCCAGAAACCGGACTCACTCATGGACGCGATAGTCCTCCGGGATTCACTCGACCGGTGTCACCAGTTTCGTGCTTCACCCTCCAGAGTCGCTGTTGTGGTCAGTCGTCGTTTCTGGATTGGGTCAGAGGACTTTGGAGGGGTTGTTGGTAGGTCCACTGTATGGGAGGGAGGTCAGTCTTCTCATTTGCACGGTTCGTGAAGGAACTTAACTTCTCGAAATTCCTGTTGATATTGTGTGACCTCTCATGCGACACTACCTCGACTTCCGGAGAGTGACAACTACCTCGGTCTGTCTGACGTCACACGAACACCCCACCGGAGTGAGTCCAGTAGACCCAGTCGGGTCGAGACCTAGTCGACTTCGGGACCAACACAAGTCTCGCGAATTTCTAAAGTACGGATCTCCTGGTAAGAAGGTGAGAGAGAAGATCGGTCAAAGTCTTGTAGTCGATTCTGAAATAAAAGGGAACCATAGTGAAGAGAGACCTCAACTTAATCTACAAAAAGAATTATAAAGACAGTTTCGAAGGGATTTTTAGGAGTGAACCAAAAAACTAGTACCAAGTAGACAGGAAAAGTTCTGATATTTAATAGTGTTCTCACTTTTTTTTATTATTCTAGAGAGTTAGATTCAGGATCTATAAATGGTTCTTTCGATTTTTGTGTCCAGGTACGTTTTTGAAGATGTGTTTACGAATATCATCTAAATGAGTATTATAAGTTTTAGATACCTCTTCGGTTTGTAGGTAGTTGTCCATTTATATATCTGTTTTTCGGGTACCGTGTAGGTGCGAGATTCTAAGAGTCGTTACTCTATTTACTTGTTATGTGTCTTGGTTTGATGACTAATACGTTGTTATACCCAGTTAGAATTTTTGTCAAAACACTATCTACTGTGTATGTTTTTAGATTCATGATACTCTAAGATGAACACACTGTAAAATATTTTCGGTTTGGATGATGTATCCACAACTTTAGTCTATTCACCAAAGGTACTCTTTTTGTTATCTTACCCTTTCTGATCTCTAGAGTAGTTCTTGTAATCTCTATGGTTCCCTTGTAAAGTACGTTTCTACCCGTGTGATTTCCTGTCTTTATCATACCTAGATTGTCTTCGTCTTCTATAAGTCTTCTCCACCGTTCTTATGTACCTTCTTGACATGTTTTTTCTAGAAGTGCTGGATCTGTTAGTACTAGTACACTAGTGAGTGGATCACGGTCTGTAGGACCTTACACTTCAATTCACCCGGAACCCTTCGTAGTGATACCTGTTTCGATCACCTCCACTATCTCAAGGTCAACTCGATAAAGTTTAGGACTTTCTACTACGACACTTTCACGACGTAAGTTATAGGGTCGTTTAAACCTTTTGAGTTGTCACGGGTGTGCTGATCTTTTCCGGTTAAAAGTAAAGTTAGGGTTTCTTTCCGTTACAGTTTCTTACAAGTTTGATGACGTGTTGACGTGAGTAGAGTGTGTGATTTTTTCATTACGAGTTTTAAAAGGTTCAGTCCGAAGTTGTCATGTACTTGGTACTTGAAGTCCTACAATTCGATCTAAATCTTTTCCGTCTCCTTGGTCTCTAGTTTAACGGTTATAGGGAACCTAGTAGTTTTTTCGTTCTCTCAAGGTCTTTTTGTAGATAAAGACGAAATAACTAATTCGGTTTCGGAAACTGACACACCTAGTGTTATTTGACACCTTTTAATAATTTCTCTACCCGTATGGTCTGGTGGACTTAACGGAGGACTCTTTAAACATACGTCCAGTTCTGTCAATCTTGACCTGTACCTTGTTGTCTGACCAAAGTTTAGTCCTTTCCTCATGTAGTTCCAACATATAGTAGTGGGATGAATAAATTGAATATATGTCTCATATAGTACTCTTTGCGACCCGACCTACTTCGTGTTCAACCTTAGTTCTGACGGTCCTCTTTATAGTTATTAGAGTCTATACGTCTACTGTTACGGGAGTACCGTCTTTCGTTTCTTCTTTATTTCTCGGAGAACTACTCTCCCTTTCTCCTCTCACTTTTTAAACCGAATTTTGAGTTGTAAGTCTTTTGATTCTAGTACCGTAGACCCGGGTAGTGAAGTACCCTTTATCTACCTCTTTGTTACCTTTGTCACTGACTGATAAAAGAACCCTAGGTTTTAGTGACGTCTACCGCTGACGTCGGTACTTTAATTTTCTACGAACGAGGAACCTTCTTTTCGATACTGGTTGGATCTGTCGTTTAATTTTTCATCTCTGTAATGAACGGTTGTTTACGGGCAGATCAAACCAAAAAGGTCATCAGTACATACCTACACTTTCAGCCTGATATTTCTTTCGACTCACGGTTTCTTAACTACGAAAACTTGACACCACAACCTCTTCTGAGAACTCTCAGGAAACCTGACGTTCCTCTAGGTTAGACAGGTAGGATTTCTTTTAGTCAGGACTTATAAGTAACCTTCCTGACTACGACTTCGACTTTGAGATTATGAAACCGGTGGACTACACTTTTTGACTGAGTGATCTTTTCTGGGACTACGACCCTTTCTAACTTCCATCCTCCTCTTCCTCTACTGTCTCGTACTCTACCAACCTACCGTAGTGGTTGAGGTACCCGTACCCAAACTCATCCGAGGCCCTCGACCACTACCTGTCCCATTGGACCTTACGACGTCAGGTACCCCAGCGTTTCTCAACCTGTGTTGAGTCCCTGACTTGACTTGACTACTCGACCTCGACTTCCTCAGTAAGTTGAACGGACAAAAACTTGAAATATACCTACGTCAGTATATCGTGTAGAGAAAAATCCAGACCGAAGAAAAACAGTCATAATGTGAACACTAGAAGTAGGTATAAAGACATATCACGATAGTAAACGAATAAGAGTAAAAACATTTTAAGACACGTATTGATACAGGACTAAATGAAAAGTTTAATGACGATCATAGTGTAAACATAAAGTCTTACTGTTGTGTAACGGATCAACCGGTAAAAAAAAATTAACCTATGAATTTTAAGAATAAAAATTTAAGAATAAATTCAAAATCAATTCCGGATGTTTTAGTTTTACCCTAAAAGGAATGGTTCAGTGGAGGATTTGTCTGTAATTTTGATTCGTACGTAGATATGGTACATAACTGAAAAATTAATTTTTTAGGAGAAATAGTACACAAGTCAAACCCAAATGGGGGGTTTATAATAGTAGAGACTAAGTAGTGATGGATAGGTGAGGATTCAAAGGGGGATGGTTACCTTAAAGAAAAAAAGAATTACCTCAAAGATTAAATCTCGACTTCTATGGTAGTAGGAAAGGTAAATATTGAGTTATTAAAGGTTTGTGAACAGAGAATCTGTACTATCAGAACCGGGAAAGGGGTCTGTAGTAGTTCTATATGGGACTTTCTTTTGTTTTTCCCTCACAAACGGGAGGAAAGTGTGTGTTAAATCGACCATTCACTAAGACGGAGTTTGTTACTGGGGTCATTTGGTCTCATGGACTCTATATTCCGTTTTGGACATTAACGTAATGGAAGTTAATGACTTCATCTACCTCAGTGTCCATACACTCAATTAAAATTTACTTCTTCAAGACCGTCCTCACACAAAGACTCAGAGTCTTTGGACGTGTGTAGTTCCATTATTCCAATCCAAATTTGAACTAACTCATAACTCAAAAACGTAAAATAACAACGTCACTTTTAGTACAGTACTTATGAGGTAAATACGGAGGTATATTCCTAGAAGGATTAATTAGACAATAAGTTTTCGGTGGTCATAATATAATCATTGACGTAATAAAGCACTGTAACTGATTTCGGGTCTTCGTCCAAGGATACCGGATTAATTAAAAAAATTTCGGAAAATGAGTCACCCTACGACGGATGGACCTAGAAACTTACTTTCCTATAATTACTTCGACGTTACGTCTACTAATATAACTTTCACTACTTCTTAAATAATCCTTCTGTCGGTAGTACCCGACACGTCATATACTCCGTATTTTGACGATTTTCATTACTGTCTCACATCAAATCCGTTCATTACCCGTCGTCTTGATGTTTTCCTCTCGAACCTCTATATAATAAATCGTTATTTCAAGGGTATTTTTAACTTTATACTCCACCTTTCTAATTGTACCAGTATGTTCAGTAGAAATTACAAGTATCGGTCAAGACCGAAAATCTTTCTCATTTGATTTAAATACGGACACTGTTGTACATTCAGTTTTGGGAACAAATATGTAAAGTACGTTTACTAACGTCTGGAAACCAAACGGTAATGGTTTCATTACAAATCATCGTAAATTTAAATAATGTAATTACAGCCTAGTCCTCGACATAAAGATGGACAGTTTTCTACTTACAAACATTCAGTATAGTAGTTATTTATCTGACGTTAAGTGTCTAGGGACGTGACGATCGAGGTTTAGGTACTTGCTTTGAAAATATAAAACAAAAAGGTGAAATTTGACTTATATCTACACAAGAGTAAATAGGGTATCACTATAAGATTGTTATAACTGTGTTTGGAAACGAGAAGACCATACAAACGAAGGTGTATCCCCTGTGTCTCATGAAATTAATTCTCGTTCCTGAACCTGAAAACTACCTTTATCTGAATTTACTTTTGGAACTATCGGTCAATGATCTACCGACTGGAATCAGTTTACTAAAATATTGAGACCGGAGTAAAAAGAGTAGATATTCTCCCTGTAACTACACACGTCCAATCAACCTCAATCACTATGGTTAGAACACCTTAATAATATTATTAAGTTATTTCATACATTTCACATAGACCGGATACCATTGACTGAGTTAATAATAGTAGTATTAATAGTAATAGTTATGTAAGACCCACGAAGGTATTATCTGTCACCGTAGTTTTCAGAACCTCCTCTCCGTTTTGTGTGACATAAGAAGTCTATAAGAGTAGAGTTGAAATGAAGAGTTCAATTTCCAGACTTCCAATTAAACATAGATTACTTCATACATTAATTTAACTGTCGGTAAACCTAAAGTGTGTTTAAAGAATACTTTTAAAAACAGAAAATACTAAAGAATCTGCATCCATATTTTAACCCCGAAGTCTTATTTTGGTTTCCCTTAAAATTCCCCTTTTTTAGTATTTATAAATGTTTTATAAAATAAGACTCAGACTCCGGAAAAGATAAATTACAGATAGTACAATTTCTTACCGTTATTCTAAAGGTAAACTTTGTGTCATCATTATCTCCGGAATTATTCTTTTGTGGTAGACTCATTTCCGGACTATTTTCACTTATATATTCGGTATACTTTAAGTCTCCTTTCTAAAATCCATTTCCCTTATCGGTTACTTTAAGGATATTTTACCTTTGTCCTCGTCTCATTTCCTCCCGTACCAGTCACCTTCATTCATCAAGTAATATCAACATCCATTATTTCACACGTGGTAGTTGTCTTTCAGAATTTGGTTATTGCTTTAACTAAAAAAAATAATAGTGGAACACGACTGTTCACATTTGTTATAGTCACTGGTTTTTTTTTTTTTTTTTTGACGAGGGATTTTTTTTTTTTTATAAATGACGAGATTATAGATTTATCGACGACGCCAAAGATAACTTGAGTTACCTAACGACGGTGATCGGGTACAAACTTTTGTATGGTTCTTTCTTGTCGTGTTCAATTCTTACAGACCTAGTCTGACTTACCCTTGTCCTCGACATCTACCGACCCAGATCGTACCGACCTTATACAGTCCGAAACGTTCGAGACAAACCTGAACTCGAAACGAAGATGTTCTACCTTTCGGTAACATACTCAATCTCGTCTCCTAAAAGTTCTAAAGTGAGTACAAAAGTCGTGTGACTAACGTCTAATTTTTCTCTGAAGTCCGTCCATTGTACAATTAATACCTTCTCTTTTGATTTGATCTACCAATAACAAAAATGATGGAGGATAAATAGGGTAACCACTTCCTACTTAGGGTATGAGATTTATTATGTTTACCAACTTCTACGTTGTAAGTTGGGACCTGGTTACTCTGACTGTCGTCAAATAATCAGTTTGTATATTAGACCACCTCGTCTGGGGTGTGTGGCGTGTACCGACGTACTCTCAATGTGAACCTTAGTCGTCCCCGACATCCTCCGTCCGAAATGTCATGGTTCTTACTGCACACGGTGGATGGTAAGTGCAGAACTCCTACACTAACCAAACAGACTTATTAAAACGTTCGATCGTCTCCTCGTTTTATATGATCCAAGTCTAGGTCTACCCCATGGGGACCAGACCAATTATCCCCTTGATGGACCCACACCACAGAAAAGGTGACAGAAACCCCGTATGATCGTTTTCGTCTCCTTGAGTGTCCATTCGGAAACCCCAGGGACACCCTGAGTTTCTACAGTTCATTATGTCACTATCGAACTCTGTCTTCATATTCACCACTCTAATCACTCTTTTTTTTTAATATGACTGATATAAAACCTCCATTTTGGTTATTTTTAACCCCTCCTTAACCTACACCTTACACTTTCTCAGTTCATATTGTGTTTCCACAAACTGAGATCGTTTACTTTTATGTCAAAGTTAATGACTCTTCTTTTTAATATTCTCATCGTCGAATGCCATAATATAAAGGTATGTTAACCTATGCTATATTTACATTTTTGTGTTTGAAAAATATACACACACATGTGAGATTCAGCGAAGTAAACACAGGCTGAGAAACGTTGGGATACATGAACATCAGGTGGTCAGAGGAGACAGGTACCTGAAGAGATCCGTTCTTATGGTGTCACCTAACGATACGGGAGAAAGTCCCCTAGAAGGACTGGTCCCTAGTTTGGACTCAGAGGATGAACGTCCATCTAAGAAATGGTGATCCGGTGGACCCTTCGGGTTTGAAAAATATATGAATATTCCTTTATAGAGTTTTATATCGTTCACTTTTGTGTTTCATATATTATGGGTTATTTTATAAATCCTAAAGACAAATTTTCCCCTCTATTTTTTATCTATGAACGAAACCGTATATACGTGTAAAATTTTTACATATATTTCAGACATCCTTCATTTTTTGTTCATTTTGTTCTCAATGGACAATCTCCCTATCCTATCTTTAATTAACCCGTCACTGTCCCTCGTTTTCTCTTTATATAAGTGATATCAAATTTTACAGACTACACACATGTTACACTCGCGTAAAAAAAAATCAATTTTTATTTACAAATTTTTCTTTATCCGTCTTTAAGACAAAATTTTTATACATATCGACTGTCCAGGACTATGTCATAGAGGTATATATATGAGACAGAGAACTTCTGTATTATTGTTTTATTTTTCTTCTTTCATTCTTCTGTCTCCTCCTCTTATTCTTTTCGTTATTAGTAGTAGTATTGTCGTTATTAATGTTGTTTTGTTATTGTATCATTTTGTTCGAATTGGTATTGGAGGTTAGTGGTAAATAACAGTGTCTATAAATAAAAACTCACTATAGGACATGATCAGGGTACTGTGTACATAATAAAAGGACACATTAGTGATTTCAGTGACGAGTTAATTGAATTACCAGTCAATTAATAATTTCTCTAAAGAAATTTAAAGGGTTGAAAACGGTTTCCAGAGAGATACACATACCTGTATGGAAATGGAGAATCCGTCTGTGAAAGATTGAGGTTGAATCTGAAGTGAAAGCGAAACCTTTGTAAGGGTCCAGTCAATTTTCCTCTCGAAGACCCCGGAAAGGGTCCGTACATGTGTCGGAAACTCGTGTGTCGGACTACGTACTAGAAGATTATAAGGTCTTATTCGACTTCAAAAAGTTCCGGAGATCGACAATCCACTGACAACTGGTTTTGGTACGTGAAACCGGTCTAGGTGAACGGACACAACAGAGTGTTGTCCTCCAGGGGTATTCCTTGTACCGCGATGGTGACTTTTGATTGAACCTGTCAAGTCGTCCCCGGTTTCTCTCTCCTCTATTGGTTGGAACTAAGGTCTAGTTAAGTACGTCCTTAGGCAAGACCAACCCCAAGTACACGGTGGTCCTTACTGGAAACTCAATCTGAGACCCGGTTCGTACTATTAATCGGTCTCTGTTGGCTTTTGATTGGGTTAATTGTCTTTTGGGCTCCGACTCGGTGTACCGTCTCGTAAGAGGACCTAAGGGAATGGGATGACGACAGATGGACCCATAGGCAAAGGTTGTTTCAGAGAATAAAACAGTTGTACACACAAAGGAACCTGTTCGGTAAAGGTATCTAATCCATTCTAGGGTAAGTCCGAGACCTTCCCTAAGGGGGAAGGTTATTGTATGACTGTAGAAAAAGAGGTCAAAAAGAATGTTCAAAAAACCATTTGAATAATCAGGGTCGGTTATTACAATGAAGTCTATCTAATTTTAATTTGTTAGTAGTGAGTAAAAGGAACTTTTAACGGAACACCTAACTGACGAGTATATTCCATTTCTGAGACAGTCTAATTTAGTTCTTTCCTCTTGTCGAAAAGTCTCTGGACGGTCTATTTAGTCTATATTATTAGGTGTACACCCCTCTAAAACCCTATGAAGTTTGACTAAGACGAGGGAGGTCAACGACAATCTAACCACCGAAAGTGTCGATATAACGACACTCCGACAAGATTCTGATGGTATCTCAATTCCCCTCCGTGTACCTCAATTCTGTTCAACGATTCGATTCAGCGAAGTCAGCACAGGCTGAGACACGTTGAGGTACCTGACGTCGGGTGGTCCGAGGGGGTAGGGACCCTAAGAGGTCCGTTCTTGCGACCTCACCCAGCGGTAAAGGAAGAGGTTACGCACTTTCACTTCTACGAGTCAGCATAGGCTGAGAATCGTTGGGGTACCTGACGTCGGATGGTGTTAGGAGGTAGGTACCCTAAACGGTCCGTTCTCATGACCTCACCTCACAGTAACGGAAGAGGCATTCTGTTCAATTTTGGGATTTCAGAACGACAAGCATAGTTCTAAGTTGGTAAAAAGAACTTATTATTGAAGGATCTACCAACGTTTTGTAACCAATTAAAAGTCTTAAGACTTTTATGATTAAAACTATCAAAAACGGTCACAAGAGTAATGAAGACACCTCCTTATCTATAAACCTCCGGGAATAAGACAGTAAGGTCTTCAGTTTACAATGGACGAAATAAAAAAATTTCGTCAATAGACAAGTCACCCGAAGGACTTACCGAGTCACCATTTATTTTGAGCGGACTTTACGTCGTCTACGTTCTCTGTATTTAGCCTAGAGACCCAACCCTTCTAGGAGATCTCCTTCTTTGCCGTTGGGTGAGGTTATGAGAACGGACGCTTTATGGTACCTGTCTCATCAAGCCGACCGATGTGAAGTATCAGACTGTGACAAAGGTGACAAAGGGGTAGATAAAGGGTACTTCACTACCCTGGTCTACGGTACTAGGAGCAAAAGACTTACAACTCGAAATTCGGTTGAAAAAGTGAGAGGAGAAAGTGAAAGTAGTTCTCCGAAAAATCAAGGAGAAGTGAAAGACGGTATTCCCACCACAGTAGACGTATAGACTCCAATAACTCTAAAGAGGACCGTTAGAACTAAGGTCGAACACAAAGAAGGTCGGGTCGTAAGGAGTACTACATGAGACGTATATTCAATTTATTCGTCCCACTGTTATATGTCGGAACTGCATGAGGAAAAGGATAAACCTTGGTCAGACAACAAGGTACAGCTCAAGATTGACAACGAAGGACTGGACGTATGTCTAAAGAGTTCTCTATCCAATCCACCAGACTATAAAGGTAGAGAGTCTTAAAAGGTGTCAAATAACACTAGGTGTGTCAGTTTCCGAAACCGTATCAGTTATTTCGTCTTTACCTACAAAAAGACCTTGAGAGAACGAAAAAGGTACTAGGTCGCCTACAACCGTTAAACTAGAGACCAAGGAGACGGAAAAGATTTTGGTCGAACTTGTAGTCCCTCAAGCGCCAAGTACATAACGACTTCGGACCGAACGTCTTAGAACTTGTAATGAAATGCTCGTACACTTTACTCACGTTAACACACCATCAAACTCGTAAGAAAACGTAACGGAAACAAACCTTAACCTTACTTTTGACTGGAAAAGGTCAGGACACCGGTGACGACTCAAAAGGTTTAAACGACCGTATAACTCACGTCGTGAAAGTGTCGTAGTAGAAAGTCCTAAACTTTGTCGAGTTGACCTTAAGGTAGTGGAGGTGATCGGAACAAGTATCACAACGAAAGATTCCGGGTGAACTGAAGCGTAAGGTTCTACAGACCGAGATCTAATCACTAGTGTAGTAGTACTAATAGACCCAGCACTTCTAGAAAAAACATGTCAAGAAGGCACATAAGAACGGTGGAGAAGACTTATAGAAGACGAAGACAATCCAGGTATGGTAAAGACAGGAAATCACACGGGTAAAACGTACTTTACAAGGGAACCATAGAGATTAAAAGAACTTCTCTAGAGATCAGAAAGGGTAAGACAAGAAAAGGAGATAAAGAAAGGTAACTAGTGACTTCTTCCGTAAGAATAGAGAAGAACGATAAGAAACCTTGAGACGTAAGTCTACGAATATAGAAAGGAAAAGAGGAAACGAAAAGTGGAGAGAAGAAAAGTGTCGATAAACATTCCGGAGGGGTCTGTCGGTAAAACGAAAAAACGTAAAGAAAAGGTACCCCTACCAGAACTAGGGAGAGAGGACATGTTACAGTGCTTGGAGTAAGGTATCAAGTAGTCCGTGGGATAGATGGTCTAGATCTGGGAATTTAGATAAAGAGTGAAGGTGACAGATTAGTATTCCCTAAACTAAATCCAGTATGGACTTACCAGATCGCCAAAAGGGATGAAAGAAGTTAAATTCAGATTCCTCAAGTACTAGACTCGGTGTCAGTCGAGGGTCAGAACAAAAACAACTGACATATCTCGTAGAGGTAGAAACCGACGTTTCTTATATTAGTTAGACTAAAGCCAGTCTGAAATAAAACCCCCCGAGGTTTTAGTGACGTCTACCACTGACGTCGGTACTTTAATTTTCTGTGAATGAGGAATCTTCTTTTCAATAATGGTTAGATCTATCATATAAGTTTTGGTCTCTGTAATGAAACGACTGATTCCAGGCAGATCAGTTCCGATACCAAAAAGGACACTAGTACATACCTACACTCTCAACCTGACACTTCTTCCGACTCGCGGCTTCTTAACTACGAAAACTTGACACCACAACCTCTTCTGAGAACTCTCAGGGAACCTGACGTTCCTCTAGGTTGGTCAGGTAAGACTTCCTCTAGTTGGGACCCTAAAGAACCCTTCCTTACTACGATTTCGACTTTGAGGTTATGAAACCGGTGGAGTACGTTTCTCAACTGAGTAACCTTTTCTGAGACTACGACCCTCCCTAACCCCAGTCCTCCTCTTCCCCTGCTGTCTCCTACTCTACCGACCTACCGTAGTATCTGAGTTACCGGCACTCAGACTCACTTGAGGCCCTCTACCACTACCTGTCCCTCCGGACCGCACGACGCTAAGTACCCCAGCGTTTCTCAGCCTGTGCTGACTCGCTAACTTGACTTGACTTGTCAAGTATCCAAACGTCTCAGTCTATGTTAATTCACTGTCGTGTAGTTCACTAAAAAGTTCACTTCACTTTAGTGACTAATAAACGAAAACAACTATTAGTTGAAGGTTAATCTTCATAGTTGAAGGTTAATCTTAAATTCGATATCCTTTTCCCCGTGACAGAACAAATAAGATAACAATAATTAACACTTTATAGACTCTAAAACAGGAAAGACGATAAATTGTTCAATTGGACAGTGTCAAAACACCTCCCAATGTCTTCTGTGTCTAAGGACCAAGTTTCTGTGACTTGAGACAATGAGTGACGTGTCTTTCTTCGTATTCGAGTACAAGAATAGTTAAGGTGAACGGAGACTTTAAGGTGTCCTTGTTAACCGTCACATCTACTACATATATACCATTTAAACGTAGAGTTTACTCCTTGAAGTTCTGATTAAATTCAGAAGATGTTATCCTACGGTCGTTTAGACGGGAAACGGGGTCTCTCTTTGAAATGAAACTAATATGTTGTTTGGAAGGAAGACAAGACCTCCCTTCGTGATAGATAGAAGGTTCCGATAAACGATATGTTTGTAAGAACTTCTCTATTAGGTCTTGTTTTAGAGAGTCACGGAGGTGACCATTCTGTACGTCTTTGTGTTCTGAGTACCTCTTAATAGAAGGTTATAGTAGGGTCCAGATTTAATCATAGATTGTAATATCTGTACATTATTTCACGACTTATTTCGAAGGTCTTTAAAGATGAAACTATTTATCATATAAGATAAAGGTGTCTATGTATATATATTTAGGTATATATAATGATTAACTTTAGAATATATATTCCGGTCAAAACTTATTCTTAACGGAATCAAACCCGATGATATTGTTTCATGGTATCTGACTCACGAAGTATTTTTTGTCTTTAAATAAAGAATGTCGAGACCTCCGACCTTCGGGTTGTGTTCATGGTCGTATTATCCTAAGGACTACTCTTGGGAATGGTCAAACGTCTGTCGGTTGAAGAGAGACACGGGAGTGTTCCGTTTTTCTATAAATCGATCGAGAGACTTGAAAAGAATCAAGTCAAGCAGTGAGTCAGCACAGGTTGCGAAACACTGGGGTACCTGACGTCGTACGGTCCGGAGGGACAGGTAGTTGTTGAGGGCCTCAAATGAGTTTGAGTACAGGTACCTCAGTCACTACGGTAGGTCTGTAGAGTAGGAGACAGCAGGGGAAGAGAAGGGCGGAAGTTAGAAAGGGTCGTAGTTCAAGAAAAGTTTACTCAGTCGAGAAGCGTAGTCCATCGGTTTCATAACTTCCAAGTCGAAACCGTAGTCAGGAAGGTTACTTATAAGTCCTGACTGAAGGAAATCCTACCTGTCCAACCTAGAGGAACGTCAGGTTCCCTGAGAGTTCTCAGAAGAGGTTATGGTGTCAAGTTTTCGTAGTTAAGAAACCGTGAGTCGAAAGAAATATCAGGTTGGGAGTGTAGGTATGTACTGATGACCTTTTTGTCGAAACTGATCTACCTAGAAACAACCGTTTCATTACAGAGACGGAAAATTAAACGACAGACCCAATCAGTATCGAAAAGAAGGTTCCTCGTTCGCAGAAAATTAAAGTACCGACGTCAGTGGTAGACGTCACTAAAACCTCGGGTTCTTTTATTTCAGACAAAGGTTCTTTTATTTAACAAAGACGGCAAAGGGGTAGACAAACGGTACTTCACTACCCGGGTCTACGGTACTAGGATTAAAAGACTTACGACTCAAAATTCGGTCGAAAAAGTGAGAGGAGAAGGGTAAAGTAGTTCTCCGAGAAATAAAGAAACGAAAGACGGTATTCCCACAACAGTAGACGTATAGACTCCAATAACTATAAAGAGGGTGTTAGAACTAATGTCGAACACGAAGTAGGTCAGGTCGTAAAGAGTTCTACATGAGACGTACATTCAATTTATTTGTCCCACTGTTGTGAGTCGGAACTGCATGAGAAAAAGATAAACCTTGGTCATACAAGGTACGGGTCAAGATCGAACTAAGAACTGGACGTATGTCTCAAGAGTCATCCGTCTAGTCCACCAGACTATCAGGGTAGAGAACTTCTTAAAAGGTGTCAAATAACACTAGGTGTGTCAGTTTCCAAAACCGAATTAGTTATTTCGTCTTTATTTACAAAAAGACATTGAGAGAACGAAAAAGTTACCATGTTGCCTACAACCGTTAAACTAGAGACCAAGGAGACGGAAAAGATTTAGATCGAACTTGTAGACCTTCAAGTACCAAGTATATGACAACTTCACACTGAACTCGAAGTTGTTCATTAAAACTCGTAATGAAAAGATGACACACTCTACTCACGTTAACACGCCATCAAACTCGTAAGAAACCGTAACGGAAAGAAACCCTAACCTAACTTTTGACTGGAAAAGGTCAGGACACCCGTGACGACTCAAAAGGTTTAAACAACCGTATAACTCACGTCGTGAAAGTGTGGTAGTAGAAAATCCTAAACTTTAGCGAGTTGACCTTAAGGTAGTGGAGATGATCAAAACAAGTATCACTACGAAGGATTCCGGGTGAATCCTTCAGACGGAGATCCACTCACTAGTGTGGTAGTACTAATAGACCCAGCACTTCTGGGAAAGACATATCAAGAAGACACATAAGAAAGGTGGAGAAGAATCATAGAAGACGAAGACAATCCAGTCATGGTAAAGACAGGAAATAACTCGGGTAGAAACGTACTCTACAAGGTAACCATAGAGAGTAAAAGAACTGTTCTAGAGATCAGAAAGGGTAAGATAACAAAAGGAAATAAAGAAACGTGACTAGTGACTCCTTCCGAAAGAATAGAGAGAAACGATAAGAAACTTTGAGAAGTAAATTTACCCATATAGAAAGGAAAAGAGGAAAAAGAAATCGAAGAGAAGAAAAATGTCAAGCAACATTCAGGAGGAGTCTGTTGGTAAAACGGAAAAACGTAAAGAAAAAGAACCCTACCATAACTAGGAACGGAGGACATGTTACAGTGTTTAAAGGTAGGTATCAAGAAGTCCGTGAGACAGATAGTCTACATTAGGGAATTTAAATAAAGACTGAAGGTGACATATTAGTATTCCCAAAACTAAATCCAGTATGGACTTACCGGATCACTAAAAGTGATGAAAGAAATTAAATTCAGACTTAAACCGTTATTCCCCAAGTACTAGACTCGGTGTCAGTCGAGGGTCAGAAAAAAACGACTGACATATCTCGAAGAGGTAAAAACCGACGTTTCTAAAATCATAACTGGTAGACTACTACAGGTACAAAGAATATTCCCGTGATTAAGGCAAGTATTCCCGAAGTAGGGACACTAGATTAATGGGGAGGGGTTTTGGGGTGGAGGTTTATATAACTCCTAATCTAAAGTCGTATACTTAAACCAACCCACCCCTGTATTCGTAATATTATTTATAAACGTCAAAAAATGATAACACCGACATTATCTTTTCGTTTACATTTAAACGTCTAAAGACAACCGAAGAAGTAAACATTTGTCTTAACTCTTTAAATGGACAACTGGAGAACTTCCTCAAGTCAGAAGAGAGGATAAGGAAAGATCGGAATAAGACATTTCCTTCTTAATGATACAAATTAGTGTTCTTATAAATCAATTTAGTATGTCGATTCCAGAATCATACGGACATAAAACGTCTAGGGTTGAGGATCTTTTCACCACTTCCTTCCTTCGGACCTTATGTGCAAAAACACCCGTTTACCCATTTATACTTTTTGTTGAGGGAACGACGGAGAAAGAGAGAGAGACAGAGAGAAACAGAAGTAATGTAGAGACAGAGAGGGACAGAGTAAAGGGGATGGGTGTATATGTGTATTTGTATTTTTACGTGTATGATGAGAAGGTAACACGAAAAAAGTACAAATCGGGTATATAGTCAGGTCAGTGCAAGTGACCGTAAGAAAGGACCCTGAAACTCGGTTCGAGGATGTAATTCACATTTTAGAGGGAACCGGAACGAAACAGGAAACTTTCCTTATCGATTAATTCTTGTCTTAGACTAAAAATCTTTGAAGTCAAGACACGTTATGGGTCGTTCATGATCTAAAAAATTCATATTGTTGATGTCTTCTCTGACGTAAAGTAAGACGTCGTCATTAAAAAAAGAACAGGGAGTACTAAAAAATTTGTTTATCTTTTACGACATTTTCAATAGACGTATTAAATTAGTGTATGGTTCGTATCGTCACAGGAAAAAGGTAGAAGTATCAAAATAGAAACGTTTATAACACGGTCAAAGTCAATGT
Source organism: Capra ibex (assembly GCA_006410555.1). Taxonomy (NCBI): domain Eukaryota; kingdom Metazoa; phylum Chordata; class Mammalia; order Artiodactyla; family Bovidae; genus Capra; species Capra ibex. The sequence continues at coordinate 325,398 of SJYO01029129.1, read as the reverse complement.
TTAATGAAACATATAGACATAATATGACGGAAAGGACCCATACACATTTTAAGTGTATTAAAGTCTACTACAAATAAAACAAGATAGTAACTTTACCTAAGGAAAACACTATAAGACTCTTTATGTGAATTACACACTTGGTAAATATACAGAGATCGTGTCAATCGACAAGACTACGAATTTATCAAACAGAGTGAATCATGAAAAAATAGTATTTACAAATTTAATGAAATTGAGAATAACCTTAACGGAAAAAAACAACAAAACTTACCTAAAAGGACGAGTCATAATGTGAGGTCCTGTCAAGATTGGAGTAACGATAATGAAGAAGTGTTAACGTGTATCAAAGGTATAAATTGTATTCGGTTAATAGACAGTGTATATAAGTATACAAATGTCAATTAAAATTTAATCGATGAAGAACAGAATTTTCCCTATTAATGAAAGTCATGAGTTCAACAGTTTTATTAGTAACGTCATATACTGTTATAAAGATCATAAAGCATCAACATAAGAAGGACGAAAACTGGAAAACAGGTTGGTATTTATATGAAGTCTGAGGAATTGGTTTAAAATTTAATATTCTTTCACAATTACTATTTTATTTATTAATTTTTGTTTCCCCCTTCTTTTCTCTAAAACGTGACTGAGAAGAGAACACCTTAACAAAAAGACAAGAAGACTTCTTTTAATCTTATAAGATTGATCAGTACGAACGGAAACGAATATTTTCGAAAAGAACGTGTATTATCTCCTTATCATAGATAAGAAACGAAGACGATTCTAGTTCTTATAATACCCCCGAAGGGTTCATCGTGTCACCATTTCTTAGGTGGACGGTTACGTCTTCCGTTGTTCACTACGTCCAAGTCAAGGACCCAGTCCTTCTAAGGGACCTCATCCGTTACCGGTGGAAGAGGTCATAAGAATAGACTTTTTAAGGACCCAGTCTCCCCGGATCATCCGATGTCAGGCACCCTAGTGTTTCTCAACTTGTGTTAACTCGTCGACTCGTGTGTGTGTCTCGACGACAACGATAAGTCAATGAGTCAGCACAGGTTGAGAAACACTGGGCAGAAAGCAATGGAGGGTCTCAAACGAGTTTGAGTATAGGTGACTCAGTCACTACGGTAAGTTGGTAGAGTAGGAGACAAGTGTCTTTTCTTATTATAAACCATTAAGACTTATATTAAAGACTAAAGTAATTATTATTGGGTTATGGTGGTGTCAGTTTTATAACTATCAGGAGTTTTTAAAATTGATATTATAATTTATTAATATTTGTTATGTTATTATTAATTATTATCCGGAATTTTTATAATTTCTCTTTTAACGAAATAATCGGTTTGGTCCACAACATGACGTAAATGAAATATTGTAAAAGTCATTGAAGGGTATTTAAGATGTGAACTAGAATCGGTTTTCCGGTTCTTCGATAGGATGTTTAAGATATACTATTGAGAAAGGTAAAAAGTCCACTTCTTTAACTCTGAGTCTGATACTGTCAACGCCATCGATTTGGTCTTAATTTGGGTTCGGAAAGTTAAAGGTCTCGTATACGAGAAAGTTATGTGGTACGGTGTTTAAAGTCAGAGTTATACCCGGTTTCAGTTTTCTTGTGAACTTGTTAACAAAAAACTACAGTTTCACACAAAACTAGCACACACACACACACACACACACACATAAATTTCATGTACCGTCAAAAGGAAAAGACAAGTTAACGTCAACAGAAAAAGTGAAAATTTTCAATGGTTTCTATCGTCTCCACCTTTTGTTACCCTTCCCCTGTAACAAGATTTCAAAGGAGTTTATTTTCGTAATAAACATCGAACACCCATCACAAAGACCACTGTCTGTGACACGGACAAATAATACGTACCTCACGACGAAAAAGAAACAGAATGGAAGAAAACGTAAAGTAGGTACGGATTTTCATCCTATTTCACCCGTCCCGGGTGAGGGTACTGAGAAAGGTGGAAATGGGTTTGGTCATCTACGACGTTAAAGAAAAGTTTTATACAATAGTCCACTCTCTATGTCAAATTGAAAGGTCTAGTTTTCGTACGATTTTTCTCCGTTAGAAGCCCCACAAAAATGACTCGTAAGTTTGGGAACCTCAAAAAGACGGTGTACGAAACACAGAAAGAGGTGTAAAGGAACGTAAAGTTTAAAAGAAGGATCTAGAAAATATCAAACATTAGACAGGGTCCTCGTCTAAATTTACTGTCTAGAACACCTTATAAAAAAAATTTCTAGATTTCTCCTTTTCTTCCTTATGAAAGGTTTCATTTTTCCATAAATGAACCTTTCTCTTTAAGAGGTTACCTACATAGGTGGTACTCAGTCAGGTGAAAAATGATATGGAAGTCGAGGTGACCCATCCGAATGGTCGGTGGAATTGACCACTTCCCTCTAAAGCCCTTTTTCGTTTTCTCGTCTCCTCCTACTAGAATTCAATCTCTTCTTTTTCTTCTTTGAAGTACTTTCATCACACCGGAAGGACAATTCATACGTCTCTGGGATTGGGTCATCTGTATTATGTCTACAATTGTTACCCCTGGAATCCACGTCGTCGGGAGTCCGTGGTTTCAGAGATCATCCGTTTTATGAGTTTTTCTTCTCTTGGAAAAGAAGACTCTTTTTTTTTAGAAGAAAATTTTTACGTGAGAGGGGTCTTATTTTATATTAACTTTTGCACTATTAGACTAATTCGGAGATTCATACCATCTTCATGTACTTCAAAGGATTTTACGACTCAAATAAGAGTACGGGTAGGTTCCACTTAGACCGTGTCCTTTTCACCACGACCAATATCGGTGAAGTAATTAATATAAGTCTTACATTTTTCTTGGGTTCAGGAAGGTCCTAGGACTCTGATAGACATCTATTTTATTTAACTTCGTTTTACGGTTGTCAAAAATCTTTCAGGTCCCTTTATTTCAAACTGTAGTCTAAAAGGTTGATATTAATTTTCATATTAAAATCTCATTCGTTTTACTCAGTTTTGACACCAGAGTTTTAAAATCTTACAAGGATTTAAGAACTTCACTAAACAGAATCTTACGGTACTTTTCAGGAAAGAATCTTATGTTTACGATTTTACCTTTACACCTTAGAAACAATTTTTGTGTGATATAATTATTTCGTGTACTATTATACTTAAAATTTCACAAGTTTATTTGGAATTCTAGAAAGTAATATGTATACGTACGACGACGATGACGACGATTTAACGAAGTCAGTACAGGTTGAGACACTCTGGGGTATCTGCCGTCGGGTGGTCTGAGGGGGCAGGGACCCTAAGAGGTCTGTTCTTGTGACCTCACCCAACGGTAAGGGAAGAGGTTACGTGCTTTCACTTTTCACTTCCACTTCAGCGAGTCAACACAGACTGAGAATCGCTGGAGTACCTGACGTCGGATGGTCCGAGGAGACAGGTACCCTAAAAGGTCCGTTCTCATGACCTCTCCCCACGGTAACGGAAGAGGTTATCTATACGTATCGGGGGAAATATTGTTCTCGTAAAACGTCTACTAATGGATACCAACACTTTTGTCACATAAAGTCTCTATACGGAACTTAAACAATCAACACTGTAATGAAGGTTCTCTCCTTCTAGTATCATGAAGAGGGTCTTTAACAGAAGGTAAGGAGGTCCAGGCAAAATATTCCTTTTTTTCGAATTTCTTTTACAGGTGATAGTCTTGGTAACAAACCGACTGAAAAAAGTGTGGAAGGACTGTTTTAAGTGCTTCAGTACTTATAGTGTTCGTAGTAATACGAAGACAAGTTCCACATTAGAGACTGAGTGTTAGTAACACACACGTACGAACGAGTCAGTGTAGGTTGAGACACTTTGGGGTACCTGATATCAAGAGGTCCGAAGAGACAGGTACCCCGAAAAGGTCCTTTCTTACGACCTCACCCAACAGTAAAGGAGGAGGTTCCATAGAAGGGTTGAGTCGCTATCTTGGATGTAGAGGACGTAGAGGACGTTCCCGTCCGTCTAAGAAATGGTGACTCGGTGGACCCTTCGGTAGTGACAAATCCAAGATATATGAGGTTACATGTATTTTCAGACGTAATCAGACCAACCCGATAATATCACTTTATGATATCGGCCTTATAAATAAAAGAGTGTCAAGACCTCCTACCTTCAGGTTCCAGTTCCATAGCAGTCCTAACCAAAGACCGCTCTTGTCAGAAGGACCGAATGGCTACCGTCAGAAGGATGGTGTAGAAATGCACCAGAAAGGAGACACTCGTCTCCCTCTTTCTAGAGACCTTAGTAAGGAGAGAAATATTCCTATGGTAGTCACGGACAACCGCATGATGGGGTGGGAACTCTAAAGTAGATTGAAGTTAATGGAGGGATTTTCTTAATGGAAGATAGGGGCTGTCATTTTAATTCCCAATCCCGAAGTTGTATGTTAAAACCTTCTCCCCCGTGTTCAGTCAAATATCGTTGTAGAATTCTGTCAAAAGAGACTGAAAGTCAGAGAGTAATTATGACAGGGGAAACAGATCCTTAATAAGTTTAAAGGAACCAATTTAAAAAATTATAGGAAGGTAATATGAGAGGCAAACGAGAGAAATGAAGGATGTACCGTAAAGAACATTCACTTCAGTGGAAAGGAGCACAACATAACTAATGAGAGGGAGGATATTGTGTCGTAGAAGAGGGTACTGAGAGAACTTTACCAAGGTAAAAACAACTACTTTTAAATCAGTAGTTTAGTCTACCAAAGAAAAGTCAAGGGTATCCGTAAAGGAAAAACTTGTTGACTGAGGTAATTTACCAAGAAGGAAATTTTGATGAAAGGAATTATAGAATCTCGTTCAAATACCGAAGATAACCGTATGGTGGATCGAAGAAAAACTAGTAAGAAAAAAAGGTGAACAAAGAGATGAGTAAGGAACTGAGATCTATCATGTATTTCCATCGGAAAAAGAGTAGAGGATTTATGAGAGAGTGAGGTCGTCGAACAAACGGTAAATTATACAATAGACAAAAAAGTTGACGACCCGTGGAAGGAGCACAAGGGTCTTAGAAAGCGAGAAAGAAAGCAGTAAAGTCGGAAGTGACGCGAGAAAGTCGAGAGTGTTCTCTAGATAAAGTGTGTCCTAAGAGTCACCTTTTATGGTCATTCAATAAAGAGACGATTCATTCGCGAATCTCTAGTGCATCAGGACTTGGTAGAACGTCGGTGCAGAAGACCTTATACACCGGAAGTTACAGTGGCATCGTCTCATGGTTTGTTTTCCCTGTGACCGAGGGTTACTAGATTGGAGTCTTCACTGTGGGAAATAAGACGATTAAACGGTGACCGGTGTTGATAAGTTTCTTGTTGTCAGATTGATGTCTCTTCCTACTTTTTTAACGTGTATCCTATCAACTATTTGGGATAGAGCTCCACTGTGGTAGAGAGTAGTTTGAGAATAAAGTGTCTCTTTTGTGTCTGGTATTTCGTTTTTGTGGGGATTGAAAAAGAGAAATACATGTTCCTATTAAATAGACGTATCAAATATTTATGGATAAAAGTGAAGGAGTCACAGAAGGTGAATAAAAGGGTAGAGTGTCCTAGTGATTCTAAAAGGAGATTGTAATAAAACTGTATTTTTATACACTTTTGACGCTGGGGAGGGGTAATTTTTTGACGAGAAAGAACTACGGATTATTTAGAGATCGACGGAATAGAGAGAGGGATTAAAGTGGTAGTCAAGTCAAGTCAAGTAAGCGAGTCTGTATAGACTGAGAAACGCTGGGGTACTTAGCGTTGTGCGGTCCGGAGGGACAGGTAGTGGTTGAGGGCCTCAAGTGAGTCTGAGTGGAGGTAGCTCAGTCACTACGGTAGGTCGGTAGAGTAGGAGACAGCAGGGGAAGAGGAGGACTGGGGTTAGGGAGGGTCGTAGTCTCAGAAGGTCACTCAGTCGAGAAGTGTACTCCACCGGTTTCACGATCTCAAAGTCGAAATCGTAGTAAGGGAGGTTTCTTGAGGGTCCCGACTAGAGGAAGTCTTACCTGACCAACCTAGAGGAACGTCAGGTTCCCTGAGAGTTCTCCGAAGAGGTTGTGGTGTTAAGTTTCCATAGTTAAGAAGTTGCGAGTCGGAAGAAGTGTCAGGTTTGAGTGTAGGTATGTACTGGTGTCCTTTTTGGTATCGGAACTGATCTACCTGGAATCAGCCCTTTCATTACAGAGACGAAAACTTATACGATAGATCCAACTAGTATTGAAAGGAAGGTTCCTCATTCGCAGAAAATTAAAGTACCGACGTTAGCGGTAGACGTCACTAAAACCTCGGGTTTTTTTAGTTCGGACTGTGACAAAGGTGACAAAGGGGTAGATATAGGGTACTTCACTACCCTGGCCTACGGTACTAGAATCAAAAGACTTACAACTCGAAATTCGGTTGAAAAAGTAAGAGGAGAAAGTGAAAGTAGTTCTCCGAAAAATCAAGGAGAAGTGAAAGACGGTATTCCCACCACAGTAGACGCATAGACTTCAATAACTATAAAGAGGGTCGTTAGAACTAAGGTCGAACACAAAGGAGGTTGGGTCACAAAGAGTACTACATGAGACGTATCTTCAATTTATTCGTCCCACTGTTATATGTCTGAACTGCATGAGGAAAAGGATAAACCTTGGTCAGACAACAAGGTACAGGTCAAGATCGCCAACGAAGGACTGGACGTACGTCTAAAGAGTTCTCCGTCCAGTCCACCAGACCATAAGGGTAGAGAACTTCTTACAAGGTGTCAGATAGCACTAGGTGTGTCAGTTTCCGAAACCGTATCCGTTATTTCGTCTTTATCTACAAAAGGACCTTGAGAGAACGAAAAAGGTACTAGGTCGTCTACAACCGTTAAACTAGAGACCAAGGAGACGGAAAGGATTTTGGTGGAACTTGTAGTCCTTCAAGTGTCAAGTGCATGACGACTTCGGACCGAACCTCTTAAAACTCGTAATGAAATGATCGTACACTCTACTCACGTTAACACGCCATCAAACTCGTAAGAAAACGTAACGGAAACAAACCTTAACCTTACTTTTGACTGGAAAAGGTCAGGACACCGGTGACGACTCAAAAGGTTTAAACGACCGTATAACTCACGTCGTGAAAGTGTCGTAGTAGAAAGTCCTAAACTTTATCGAGTTGACCTTAAGGTAGTCGAGGTGACCGAAACAAGCATCACTACGAAAGATTCCGGGTTAACTGAAGTGTAAGGTTCTACAGACCGAGATCTACTCACTAGTGTGGTAACACTAAGAGACCCAGTACTTCTAGAAAAAACATGTCAAGACACATAAGAACGGTGGAGAAGAATTATAGAAGACGAAGACAATCCAGGTATGGCAAAGACAGGAAATCACACGGGTAGAAACGTACTTTACAAGGGAACCATAGAGATTAAAAGAACTTCTCTAGAGATCAGAAGGGGTAAGACAAGAAAAGGAGATAAAGAAACGTAACTAGCGCCTTCCGAAAGAATAGAGAAGAACGATAAGAAACCTTGAGACGTAAGTCTACGAATATAGAAAGGAAAAGAGGAAACGAAAAGCGGAGAGAAGAAAAGTGTCGATAAACATTCCGGAGGGGTCTGTCGGTAAAACGAAAAAACGTAAAGAAAAGGTACCCCTACCAGAACTAGGGACAGAGGACATGTTACAGTGTTTGGAGTAAGGTATCAAGTGGTTCGTGAGATAGATAGTCTAGATCTGAGAACTTAGATAAAGAGTGAAGGTGACAGATTAGTATTCCCTAAACTAAATCCAGTATGGACTTACCAGATCGCCAAAAGGGATGAAAGAAGTTAAATTCAGACTTAAACCATTATTCCTCAAGTACTAGACTCGGTGTCAGTCGAGGACCAGAACAAAGACAACTGACATATCTCGAAGAGGTAGAAACCGACGTATCTTATATTAGTTAGACTAAAGCCACAACTGGTAGACCACTACAAGTACAGAAGAGGACACAACAACCTTCTCCCACAAACGATACTGGTCACGTAAAAGAACCGTTTTGAGAAAATCAGAAACGGGACGAAGTAAGACGTAAGGTTCCGGTTTAAACGGACAATGAGGTCCATAAAGAACTGAAGAATGAAAACGTAAGGTCAGGGATATTACTTTTCCTGTAGAAAAACCCACAATCAAGATTTTCCAAAACATCCAGAAGTAACTTGGTAAGTTGAAGTGGAAGAAGTCGCAATGACCAACCCCGTATCTGAACCTAATGGCACTATAACTTACCAATCGGAACCTCTGCTTGTCTCTAGTAAGACGCAAAAACTCTAACGTAGGTTCATGACGTAAAGTCTGAGAAAACAACTGGTACTACCGATGAGGTGAAGAAGACTCCCTAAGGACGGGCGTCATCAGCTATATTACCAGTAGACTCAATTTAAGTGGGTAAGGTCAGGTGAAATCAAGCGACTAAGGATCTTACAACTGTAAGTGAGAACGGTAGAGAACAAACTGGCGAAGGTTAAACGGAACTAAGTACCTGGACTGTAAGGTCCAAGGATACGTTATAACGAGAAATGTCGTAGCCTGGAACGAAGAAAATGGTCAGTGTTGGTTTCGACCCATAACAAAAACGAAACCGAGGTAGGGAAGTAAGAAAGACCTCAATAAACAGGTGACTAGAGGTCATCGTATAACCCGTGGATGACTGGACCCCTAAAGGAGAAAGTCATAGAATAGTAAAACGGAAAAGTATGACAAGTACCCCAAGAGTTCCGTTCTTATGACTTCATCAAACGGTCAGGGAAGAGGTCACCTGGTGTAAGACAGGCTGGAGAGGTGGGACTAGGCGGGCAAAACCCAACGGGGCGCCCGTACCGAATCAAAGTAACTCAATCTGTTCCGACACCAGGATCACACTAATTTAACTGATCAAAAGACACTCATACCAAAGTCACACAGACGGGAGACTACGGGAGAACGTTGTGGATGGTAGAATGAACCTAAAGAGAATGGAACCCGCACCCCACGGAGAAGTGTCGACGAGGTCGTATCTCGTCGGTGACGAGGAATGGAACCTATTCTCCATAGAGGAGTGGTGGTGGGAAGGACTGGAAGTTGCACCCTACCGAGGAGGTTCGGGAGGACGTGGCCGTGTCGGTGGCGAGGAACCTGCACCCCAACGAGGAGGGCCAGCGGTGAAGACCGGAGCTCATACCCCAATGAGCAGAGTCAGTGACGGGGACCGGAGTCTACACCCCACCGAGGAGGACCGGCGACCGGGACCGGAACCTTCACCCTTTCGAGGAGGCCCGGTAGTGAGGACTGGAGCCTGCGCCCCATCGTGGAGAGTCAGCGGCGGGGACTGAAGCCTACGCCCCATCGAGGAGAGGCGTCAAGGACGCGGCAGCGTCGGACTGTGAGATCCGGCGACGGGGACTGAAGCCTATACCCCATCGAGGAGAGTCGTCGTCGGCGGACGTGAATCACGCGGTCGGTGTCGGCCTAAATAGTTTTCAACAGAAATAAGAGTACCATAGAGAAAAGAATTGAAATACATGAACCACTGAGCAAGTTAAACCGGTAAAAGAAGAATGAATAGAGTTGCACCCTACCGAGGAGATCCGGGAGAAGGGTCGGTGGGGACTGGAGCCTGAATCCCATCGAGGAGAACCGGCACGAATCACGTGACCAGTGTCGACGGACGCCACGCGGCCACCGTCGGTATAGTAAATATGGTGATGGTAAACATGTCAACAGGTTCACCCTCTGACCCCTCTGTGACTTCTGAGACTCGTGATATATTAGTAACGAGCGGGAGTGTTAGTTTAGTCATTGGTTCATGACAGATTGGATTTAAGGATCATAGAGAGTTATAACAGGTTAAACTGTTCGAAAAATACTGATGAATCAAGACATGTAAAGGAGAATAAATACCTTGTATTTGTCAAGACAGGTCAGTTTCCATACCAAAAGAGTCATCAGAATATACCTACACTTTCGACCTGGTATTTCTTCCGACTTGACTACTTAACTACGAAAACTTGACACCACAACCTCTTCTAAGAATTCTCAGGGAACCTGACGTTTCTCTAGTTTGGTTAGTTAGGATTTCCTTTAGTTAGGACTTATAAGTAACCTTCTTGACTCCGACTTCGACTTCGAGGCTATGAAGTCGGCGGACTACCCTTCTTGACTGTGGAACCTTTTTTGTGACTACGACCCTTTCTAACTCCCACCCTCCTCTTCCCCTGTTGTCTCCTACTCTACCAATCTACCGTAGTGACTGAGTCCCCGTACTCAAAGTCGTTCGAGGCCCTCTACCACTTCCTGTCCCTTCGCACCTCACGACATCATGTACCCTAGTGTTTCTCAGCCTGTTCTGACTCGATGACTTGTATGTGTATTTGTCAAAGAATTGACTTTCAATACGGGTTAGAAAATTGTCTTATTTATAAGTGACTCATAAAAGTTGTGACCAGCCATTCCTGTAACAAGTGGACCTCAACTGATACATCATCCCTTTTATTTGACATTTTATATTGATATGAATAGTATCCATTGACCTGTAAGTCCAAAATATTCTTGAATATCTTTCCCTTAAATTAGAGATTACCTTAAGTATTTTTGGTCTCTCAGTTAAAAATAAAACTTGAAATTCACTACTCTCACGTAATGGGTTCATAACTTACCAATTTCTTACTATGTTTAATTACCATATTTGACCTTTTTCAAATCTGTATTCTCTTCTGTAAAATTTTGTGCTTTGATAACTCATCGACTTTTAAAAACCTTTCTCTACGATTCATTCCTATCTCCATGGTCTATTCCCACCCTAATCAGTCCTCGTGTCTCGAACGAAAAAGGGTTTTAATTTCTCCTTTGATAGTTTCTCGAGATTCGTCACATTATTTTAAGTCCAACATTACACCTCTTATTTATTTTCTCCTCTTTCACCTGACCCTACAATATAGACTCATTCTTTACATTTCCCATTCTGTTACCTGTATCTCTTCTTACCCGATATATATGTGTCGAAAGGAAGAGGACACGAAACGTCCATACTATTTCTTGTACAGAAGGTTACGTCTTTTGTATTCTCTACACTCAACTTAGGGACCTATCCCTTCTAGGGGACCTCCTCCCGTACTGTTTGGTGAGGTCATAAGAATGGACCTCTTAGAGTACCTGTCTCCTCTGACCGTTGCCCGATACCAGGATCCCAGTGTTTCTTAGTCTATACTGACTTCGCTGAATCGTGTATTTATAACATATTTATACTATTCAGGACCCTGACAAGGTTAGTCTCAAGTCCCTCCCCTCTTCTCATTTCTTATTGAGAGTCGAAGAACGAACCAGTCAACTCCAATTTTGACAAACGTTTTTTTTTCCTAGTCGAAACACAACAACAAGTCAGAGGGTCAACACAGGCTGAAAAACACTGAGGTACCTGACGTCGTACGGTCAGGTGGACAGGAAGGTGTAGAGGTCTTCCAAAGGGTTCAAGTACAGGTAACGTAGTCACTACGGTAGGTCGGTAGGGTAGGAGATTACGGGAGAAGAGGAAGACGGGAGTTAGAAAGGGTCGTGGTCCCTGAAAAGGTAACTCAGTCGGTAAACGTAGTCTTCTGGTCTTATGATCTCAAAGTCGAAGCCGTAGTGAGGAAGGTTACTCATAAGTCCCAACTAAAAGGTATTTTAAATGACCAAACTAGAGGAACGACAGGTTCCCTGAGAGTTTTCAGAAGAGGTCGTGGTATCAAACTTCCGTAGTTGAGAAGTCCTGAGGTGGAAGAAATACCAGGTCAAGAGTATTAGCATGAACTGGTGACCCTTTTGGTATCGGAACTGATATGTCTGGGAAAAGTCGTCCTATTACAGAGACAAAAGTTGTGTAACAGATCCAAACAGTAGCGAAAGGACGGTTCTTCGTTAACAGAAGATTAAAGTACCGAAGTCAGTGGTAGGTGTCACTAAAATCTCGGGTTCTTCTCCTTTGGACAGTGATGAGGGTGTAAAAGGGGAAAGATAAACGGTACTTCATTACCACGGTCTACAGTACTAGAATCAAAAATTATAAATCAAAATTCGGTCGAGAAAGTGAGAGGAGAAGGTGAGAGTAGTTCTCCGAGAAATCAAGAAGAAGTGAAAGACGATAATCTCACCGTAGTAAGAGTATAGACCCCAACAACAAAGAGGACGGATAGAACTAAGGTCGAACATTGAGTAGGTCGGGACAAAGAATACTACACGACTCGTATGTCTAATTTGTTTGTCCTACTGTCGTCTATCGGGACAGCATGAGGAAAGAGTTGGAACTTGATTAGTCAAAAGGTATGTCCCAAGATTGACAACGAAGAACTGGGCGTGTGTCCAAAGAGTCCTCTGTCAATTCTACCAGACCATAAGGGTAGAGAAATTCTCGAAAGGTGTCAAATAATACTAGGTGTGTCAGTTTCCGAAACCATGTCGACTACTTTCTCTCCATCTACAAAAAGACCTTAGGGGATCGAAAGAGATACTGGGTCACTAACAACCGTTAAACTAGAGTCAAGATGAAGGAAAAGATGTGGGTCGAACCTGTAGACCTTCAAGAACAAAGTGTATTACGACTTCGGATCGTACGTTCTAAAATTCGTAACGGAATGAACGTACCCTCTACTCACGGTAACAGGTTATCAATCCTGTAAGAAACCATGATGGGAATAACCCTTAACCCTACTCCTGGAAAAGACCAGGACACCGGTGACGACCCAGAAGGTCTAAATGACTGTATAACTTACGTTGTGGAACTACCGTAGTAGGAAATCCCAAAAATTATCAAGATGACCTTAAGACAGGGTGGGTGATCCAAATAATTGTCGTCATGAAGGATTCCGGGTGAACTGAAACGAGAGGTCTTACAGACCGAGACCTACCGACTGGTGTGGTAGCATCATTAGACCAAGTGATTTCAGAAAAAACGTGTCAAGAAGACACATCATAAAGGTAGAGAAGAACTAGAGAAGTCACAGATGATCCAAAGATGACAAAGAATCGTGTATATACATAAATATCATATCAATACTGTTCAGAACCCCTGACAAGGTTAGTCTCAAGTCCCTTCCCTCTTCTCATTTCTTACTGAGAGTCCAAGAACGAACCAATTGACCCCAATTTTGACAAGCGTTGTTTTTTCTTGGTCGAATTCAGTAAATTAATAAAATTCACATAAGACGTAGGATATTTTTATTCAAACTTTCTAATTCTTTTAACACAGAGGAATCCAAAACGTATAGAAAACAATATAGTACATTTAAGGGAAGAAAAAAACATATTTTCATCGTAGTTTATGTGATAGAACACATTTTACCTATCAACCACTCTACACCGAAATATTGTGTCCCTCGGGTCGGACAACAAGAGACTACTGGATCTCTCCACCTTACCCTCTTTTCCTCCCTCCGAGTTCTACCTCCACTATATACATATTAATACCGACTAAGTAAAGTAACATACCGTCTTTGGTTTTGTTGTAACGTTTTTAATTTTTTGTTTTTTTCAAAAATTTCTTTCCAATACTTTTTTTTTTGTTCTTTCTTCACTCTCTTTTATTCTAGAATATTTTTTAACACTTATTAGAAATAGACAAAAACACGAATTATGTTTAAGGACAATAAATAGAGAAAAATACAACTATGTAAAAGACTTTATAGAACAATAAGGTCGACTCAGTTGGACACTCCTAATTCAAATTGATTATTGAGTCTGTTCGGATTTTAACCAAGTAGATGTCCTTACTGGTGGTATAATCTCGTAAGTAAAATCAGAGTTTGAATGTCTTTTGAAGGATCAGTAAGGGTAATACAGTTTTATAGTCACTGTGAAATTTTACGTAGTATACCTCAAACCTATGAACTTCATGGACGAGGATAAATTCCGTGAAATTTATCCTTTTTCTTTATCTTCTTTTCAATTCTGTTTTGAAGGGGTCCTATTTTACCTAGTGTATAAAAATGGTATACGGAAATGAATCCTTTTTGTGTACAATTTCTTAAAATCGTCATAGGTTGAAACCTTTGTTTTACGTTTTTAAAAATGGTCATTTAGGTACGAGTCATGTCGAGGGAAAATCATAAAAAAAGTTCGGAATGTGTTGTTAGAGATAAAAATTTTATAAATATTTATTGGGTAAAACATTCTTTTATGGAGAATACAGTATTCTTTATACTGTGAAATATAAAAATAAGGATGGAAAGTATGCAATAAAAGATGGTAAAATATTAAACATAGGATACAAGATACCGTTGGATGAGGTCATAAGAACGGACTTCTTAGGGTACGTACCTTCTTAAACCACCTGGTGCCAGGGACCGTAGTGTTTCGTCTGTGTGTAGGATACAAGAACCTGAAGGGTCCACCTCGATCACTATTTCTCGGACGGACGGTTAAGTCCTCTGAATTTAATGCGTCCACGTTAGGAACCCACTTCTTCTAGGGGCCCTCTTCCTTTACCGTTGAGTGAAGTCACAAGAAAGGACCCTTTAGGGTACCAGTCTTCTCGGACTGACCGTAAGTCAAGTACCTTAGCGTTCTCAGTCTGTGTTGAATCGTTGACTTCTTGTTTGGGGTACGAGATCAGTTTCTTTTGAGTAGGTGTTAGGAAATTTATACGACGCGAACAAGTAAACAGGTCTTACAAGGGAGACGGAACATACAGGGACTGGAAGAGATGGACCTATTAAGGAGGTGTGTAAGTTTTGGATTAAGGTTCTGGAGGAGTAAGGACTGTAAGAACAGTTATAGAGGTTCGTCCCAATAATTGAGGTTTAAAACAAAATGAAAAAAATACTAGATGAATAAATTATCGGAAAAGAATAAGTTAAAATTACTCAACAAATACTTAGACAGTGTGAGAAAAAATTCAAGGAGACCTGAAATAAAAAAGGAAATAGAGACCGGGTATTTGTGTCACGGACGAGGTAATATCCACGAGTTGTTCACAACCGACTCACTGATTTCTGTGGTAAATCGAGGTTATAAAATACTTTAAAAGTAAATTTTACTGTAGTCCAATTGGAAAGAAAGGATTGAATTAAAGATCATGATATGTCATGATCTTGTTATTTGAGGTTTTGTAGTAGTCACCGTATGTCTTAGGTACAAGAGTGATCTGAAGTAAGTGTATCAGTTGAGGGAATATTAAAATAGGTCGTATGTTGACGGTCTACACAAAAAATTTTTTTCCTTTCCTTTTATTCTACATAGTTGAGGAGTGGATAACTTTTTGAAGGTCTAAAGGTAAGGATAACATAGTCCAAATTAGAAAAGATGAATAAAAAGTTTATGGGAGAAAGAATTAGACAAGTCTTAGTGGAAAGGTGGAAATCGTAAATAAAAGTTAACATAAGTATTAATAGACGTAAATGTGTATCTTGGATCAGTAGAAAGGCAAAGAATACGATCAAAAGGGGAGTATCTTCAGTTTCTTCGCTCCTGATAACACTATTTTTATAAAAATTTTTTATCTTTCCACAATCCTGAATAAAGATAACCAGACCCCTTTAATGATGGACTTAACTTTATTAAGACCGTTGACTTCCCGAGTCTGATCAGTCGAAACAAATGAAGTCTGAGTTTAGTTACACAACAGAAATGGACTCACGACCAATGTAAATCTCTTTTCAGAATATTTATGTCACTTACTCGTTCCGGTGATAGACTCTACACAGATTCAGAAATGATTTCGTGGACCCCCTTACCACTCGTAACCAGTTATAACGGACTAACTACTGAGTTATCGAGACCAATTCGGAGTAGTAATCTTCGGTTCTAAAAAATTGTTCGAAGAGTCTCAAAAGTAGAGTTTCTTCTTTGATTTCTTTTGGTCTAACGTCCTTACAGTTTAACATTTTACAAGATCAACAGTTTAAATTTGTCCCTCTAGGACACGTTACTCTCCGGCCGACCACGGTTAAAGTGTAAAACAAGAGACCAAAGACCCACTTCGACGAGACGGTTCCTTGACTGTCCAGGTGTGAGGTCGAAGGTGTCTGTGTGGTCTTGTAAGATACAAGTATGACAAGGACGGAATGGATCCCCTTCCTGATATAAGTGTTACTTTTCTCAATACTAATTAGTGGTCATCTCTAAGAAAGTGAAAGACCTACGGGTACAATCTTGGACCGACTCAGTTTTGAGGGGATTGTATCTAGTGCCTCGTTTTCCTCTTGAGACAGTGGATTATACTGGTTTCTTCTAATTCCCACACCCCGGGTTGACTGGGGTCCTCTGTGGAGATTAAGTCTGACACTAGTTCCTCGAAATGTCGCGTATTCCCTAAGTTTTTCGTATAATTAGGTGGAGGTCGTTATGACGGTTAAATGTTCTTACTAATTGGAAGAGAGGGTGAACTAAGTTGGACCGTATGCATAATGTTGTGAGGTTTACGATCGTCTGAGACACGAATGCCGAGGGTAATACATCGTGTCGTGAATCACAGGCACTTTTGAAAGAAATTCTTCATTAATGAAAACTCTGGAATTTGTAAAGTGGACCCTTTCCTTTTTTTCTTTCTTCCATGTTCATTTCCCTTGATCCTTTTTTATTCTTTTATGAGGGTTCATCTTCGTGCAACTAGGGTTTTCCTTAAATTTCCACTAAATTTACTATGATTTACTCGTAAACGAGACAAAGACGAAATTTCTCTCGTAGGACAAGATAAGTCATCCACAACATGATCAAATAATAGATTACAGACAATTTTTTTGGAGAACTTCTCTATATAAGTAAGACTATAAGATTCGTGGAGCGACCTACGTATCGTGTTCGACCAGCCTCAGTACCCACACTGCCTGCGACGTTTCCGAGAACTTAAGTAGAGAACGAAGACCAGAGACTCTGAGTCAGTCAGAAGAGGAGGTACATCACAAGTATTTTGAATCACCTGTATCTCGTGATCCCTGTGTCTTCCATGAGTTCTCACATCTAAGAATAGTTCTCCCATAAATGAAACACAACAAGTCAACGAGTCGACACAGAGTGAGAAAACACTGGGGTACCTGACATCGGTCGGTCCTAGGAGACAGGTGTCCCCAAGGGGTCATTCTTATCACCTCACCCAACGGCAAAAGAAGAGGTCTCCTAGAAAGGTTGAGTCCCTACCTTGAGTGTAGAGAAATACAGAGGACGTAACCGTTCACCTAAGAAATGGTAACATGATGGGACCTTCGGGTCTGTAAATGACGATCATACGTTCATAGAAGACAATCCTTTTATTTATATAAAATAAACGTTACTCTGAAAGAACATTTAAGACATGAAGAGTTCTTCTTATAAACCACTTGTTCAATACAAACGAAGGGACACAATGAAAATAGTTGTTATGAGTACATCCCCACGAAGATAGAGTTCGTCAATGGAGGTACACTAAACGTAAAGTCTGGAAGGATTTTCATACAAAAGTAAGAGAAGGGAAGGTGGTGTAGGGATAAGATGAATGTTACGATACTAGGAGACAATTTTACGTTTCTTGGGACCTTTTTCTTCTTCGTTCTTCAAACAGTAACGGTCGAGACCATACTTACATAGTCTCCGATTTAATATTGATTACTTCGGTCTTGACCTTAGATATAGACAGACTGAAGTCTTTAGTCTTCACATCACCGATGTTAGACTACTTAATCTTGAGTCTAGTTTCGGATCTCACCTTTTCTCAGAAGACTAGCTTTCCCCTTTCATTTGTTTTCCGTGGTAAATTAACACATTATTAATCATTCACTTACTACTACCACAAAAATGTCTTCTATTCTATCACAAGTTTATTTTGTCAAGTTTTCACTTTCAGCGAGTCAGTACAGACTGAGAAACGTTGGCGTACCTGACATCGGGGGGTCCGAGGAGACAAGTACCTTAAGAGGTCCGGTCGTATGACCTCACCCATCGGCAAGGGAAGTCCACAGGGTGAAACGTCCGTCTAAGAGATGATTTTGAGACTCGGTGCTCAAGTTTCACTGTGTCTTTGTATTAAGTTAGGTGAACTCGATGTTGGGTAGGATTTGGTGTGGTATGTATGACTAAACACAATGTGACTGTAATCTTCTAGACCAAACTTACTTCAAAATAAAGTTCCTGACTTCAAAGGGGTTTCTTCCCCACTCGAGAGTAGAGTTCTTTATGGTTCACTAGTTCTTCCGTCCCTATCTAAACAAACCGTTTTCTCTTCACGGTTAGTCTTTCTCTTCACTGGTTTTTAATGAATTGTTCTGTCGAAGTCTTCATCTAAAAATTTAGACGAAAATCTAATTAATTAACGATCTTTTTAGAATAATTCAAATAACTCTCCTTTAGACACGTTCGGAGACTTTGGTTCTCCAAAAATAGTGTTTACCATTCCAGTGATCTGTGAATAAGTTCTCAATCATGAAGGAGTTTACCGATGGTACATCAGTGAGACTGATTATGTAATGGTTCTTCATTGTTACACAGAAATCCTTTGATCACACTTCCTTTTTCTAGAATGTTACTTTTAAAAACGTCCATTAAGAAACTAGAGCATCACACGATTAAAGAGTTTCAACCCTGACCTAGGATGGAGATCCTTTACGAGGAACTTTGTAATGTAACTTTTAGAGGAGAAATAACGAATAACATTTGAGACGTATACAATAATCTTACGGTTATTTTTCGTACCAGGTACTTTAATAAAAAGATCAGTACTTTAACACCTCTTATTTTGACCGTAAACATAACATAAAGACGTTTCTCTCCTTCAAGAAAGGGTGTTTCTGAAGGGAATTACAATTGAGACCTCTCTTCATAAACATCAACAGAGGGGTGAGGTCATGAGAACGGACCTTTTGGGGTACCTACCTCCTCGGACCTTCCGATGTCAGGTACCCCAGCGACTCCCAGTCTGTGCTGACTCACTGAAGTGAAAGTGAAAAGTGAAAGTACACGACCTCTTCCTTTACCGTTGGGTGAGGTCACAGGAACGGACCTCTTAGGGTCCCTGCCCCCTCGGACCACCCGACGGTAGATACCCCAGCGTGTCTCAGCCTGGGCTGACTCCACTGAATCGTCGTCGTCGTACCGAATCACCATTGTCTGAACGTGAAAAGGAGGACAAAGATAACACCGTTTGTCCCGTGTGAAACCTGTCTCTTAAACACGTCACCACCCCTTTTTTTCTTTCTTTCATTTTCATGGGAGTAATCGTGACAGGAAATTGTTCGAGTCGATTACCCGAAGTCCGTAAGATTTGTCGTCGTTAAATTTTTATTGAAATTTAAAGTATGTAAAGAAGGTCAGTCTACTTTTCGATTCCATACACTTGGAATTAAAATACCAAACCCGTCTATATCTCAATCTAATGAGGGACAGTTTCGTCTTTAGTTGGAGAATGTCCCTTATTCACGATTAATTCTTTTTGTATCATAATGTAATTTGTCTAGACAAAGAACGGACACGTGAAACCCACGTATTCGAGATTGGTGTCAGAGGTCTCACTGGGAGTCACAAGGGATTACTACGGTTACACCCCAAGACAGGTTAATCACACGATGACTCTTCAGTCTTACCACTTCCAAGGTGTTTCCTCTACCCGATGCCTCCGTTTACCTTAGTCTCTTACAAGAGAGAGAGCACACAGATAATGTTTTGTCATAGGAGACTACTCCGAAGATAGGGAAGAACAAAAAATACGGATACATATTCAAACATACACATTCAAAAAGTCCCGAAGAGATTACCGAGTCCCCATTTCTCAGGTGGACGTTACGTTCTCTACTCCCAAGTTAGGGAGCCGACCCTTCTTGACGACCTCTTCCTTTACCGATGGGTGAAGTCATAAGAACGGACCTTTTAGGACACCTGTCTCTCCGGACCGTCCGATGTCAGGTACCCCAGGGTTTTCTCAGTCTGTGTTGAATCTCTGATTAGTTGTTGTTGATGTTTAAAATGTTCACAGACTATTCTCTTTTGACTTTTACGGGGTCTTTGTTATTTTGACGAAGTTGTCTCTTTCTAGAGAGAAAAGGTCTACTTCCCTATATCTCAATTATGGTCCCTTATAGGTAGGCGACTTTATTGACTTTGTATCTACGAAGGTTTTAAATGAACACCAGGGTGACTAGTCCGTCATTCATTAAAATTAATAATAAAGATTCTAATATCGTCTATTTTTCAAGAGTCCTCATACGATTTATCAAAATTGTGAACTAATGTAAACCACATGGCAAAAGGGGGAGGGTCCACCACGACAACGATTTCTCGGGCAAACGGTTACGTCCTCTACATTCTCTGTGTCCAAGATAGGGATCCAGTCCTTCTAGGGGACCTCCACCCGTGCCGTTGGGTGAGGTCGTAAAAATGGACCTCTTAGGGTACCCGACTCCTCGGACCACCCGATGTCAAGTACCATAACGTTTCTGACTTCACTATCTTCACTGAATAGTACACGAGTGTAAGAGGGTCCGAGGTTGGTTGTCATCGTCATTGTCAATAGGTCTAGAATTCTCCTATCTTGATATTACCGTGTCACTTATACCTTTTCTTCTTGGTCGTTACCAATGATATAATATATATATATATATATATATATATATCACCGAGTCTGCCATGTCACAGACAGATGTTACGCCATCTGGGTCCAAACTAGGGACCCAACCCTTCTAGGGGATCTCTTCCTTTACCGTTAGGTGAGGTCCTGATAACGGACCTTTTAGGGTACCTGTCTCCTCGGACCATCCGATGTTAGGTACCCCAGCGTCTCAGCCTGTGTTGACTCGCTGAAGTGATATGAGAGAGATATATGTATATATATGTATGTATGTGAGTATTTCGTTTGGTCGTAGTTTGATTCCTTATCCGAAGGGGGTTTGATTCACCTGTCGTTTATGAACGAGGAGAATCACTTGAGATCTTTGTCGAAACTTCAATAGTCATTGGTGATGAAGACTTCGTTTGTTATCAAAGTATTAATAATCAAATGAATATAATCTAATTAAATATAATCTCAAATAAATTACGTCAACGAGTGTTTAAAATACGTTGAAACATTACAAGACACAGACAAATTTACTGTACGAAAGGATTCGAGTTATAGTCACAAAAATATAACACGTTTGATTCTTTAATGACTCCCTATAGACCATTCGAACTATCCTTTGGACTCTACAGTCATTAAACGACCAATCCTAAAGTTCACCGAGTACGGTAATTGGAAGTGGTCCTTGTTATAACCACCTGTCTCGGTGTCCCTTACGGGTAGATAGTGTAAGTGGGTCCTTTACACTCACTCTTAGTTTCCCGTCACCCTGTCCCTGGAGATACGAGTCTAAGGTGACGGTTCTTTACCGGAGTGAGTCCGGAACAGTGTCTTCTTTTATTGGGAAGTCCTTAGTCTACTTTAAGGTAAAAGTCAAAATCTCCTCCCTCCTATGATAATTGTAAATTTACAACTACTTCACACTAAGAATTGCGGAGAAACAATGACCCAAATATATATCCTAAAGTGAACCATTCGCTAAGTTGTCTAAAATGTCTCCTTTATAAAAAGTTACCGTAAAAACACCGTGTCATCTATCTTCACTCCAGTTATAAAGAAAACTTTTTTATTTGATTTTGTAAAGATCTTTTGGTAATAAGTAAAATTTTTATACGACTCAGTTTCCTTGTACTTTTAACTTCCCGATCTTTTTCTCCCGATCTGAAGGGACTACCAGTCAACCTTTAAAGAAGACCACAGTCTTGTACCGACACATTGTTGAAATTAGGGTCACCTAAAAGTTTTTATTTTCTTACAAGTCTAAAATCATCGGGGACTAATGACCGAAACGAGGGTACGATTCCCTCGTGTGAGAAGGGGTTTGAAAAAAAAAAAAATTGTTAAACAGGAGTCCTCATAAAAGGAAATGTGTTAATAACGTCGTCAAACAATCAGATAACCGGCGGTTACGGTTACAAGGGTAAAGGAGTGGGACACATCCAGGGAAGGTGTGACTGGATCCGAACCAGTACACTGAACGGAATTGGGTCACCGTAAAGTTCACGACTTTGAAGTTATCATGAACACGTAATGCCGAACAGGAGAACCTTGAGACGGTACAATCCTTCGGACAGATCAGATCACTTCTGTGGACCGGGTCGGGTGTTGGTCGTGTTTTCCCGGTCTGTGTACCTCTTTGTCGGAACCAGGACATCGGTCTACTGTTGTCGGAGTCATCAGTGGAGTCCATTTTCATTGTGTCTAGGTGGGTCGTCCAGGGTTGGGTTTGACGACTAGGGGTTTAAAACACCTCTATTTTGTGGATGACAAACTTTGGTGGTTCAAATCCTCACCAAGTAGTGTGTCCTTATCTATGTCGATAGAAGTGACAATCTAATCGAAGGGCAAAATATAGTACACGTACGTACTAGTCAAGTCAATATAAGTTGAGGTACCTGACATCGGGTGGTCCGAGGAGACAGGTACCCTAAGAGGTCCGTTCTTATGACCTCACCCAACGGTACAGGAAGAGGTCCACTAGAAGGACTGAGTCCCTGACCGTCCACCTAAGAAATGGTGACTCGGTGGACCCTCAGGGGTAAAAATATGGTATAAGGGGAAGATTATTTACAAGGAAATAGGTTCTAAGATCTTTTCTTTATTGTTAACTATTCCGACTATATTGGAATTGTAAAAAAATTCAAAATATTTGAAGATTTTATATAATTATTTTAGTTATAAAAATAGTGTTTTAATAAAAGAAGTCAGTCGATTTCTTAATTACGTCTTAACATCATTTAAATATTTAAACCTCCGAGATTTTTGTACAATGAGGAATCTAAGTCGGAATCACATGAAATATACCGTAAGCGGAAACGTTTTACTAAGGTCCTATAAAAAAGTTATAAGTAAAATTTTGAAACCGGATTTCTGTAAAAATGGACTTTTTTTATTATGCATTAAGGTGAAAGTCGATTATTCGGTGTCAAAGGAATAAAAGATTTAAGGGATAGACATTACTTCTGACACAGATCTCATGTTCTGACAGTATTGATCCTCCCTCGATCATGTCTTTCCGTAACGGGTTAGAATAGTTATACAATTTCACCCCTCAGTACCTGTGGAACTTCCGACTTTTTTCTCTGACTTGGTTACATTTCTAATAACATTCCTACTCCTATTACCAAGGATAGTAAAATAAAATTTATACTTACCGTCTTGTAAGACCCCTTTACTACGACCGATGTCTCTTCTAAAAATAGAGACTTATAGGATGGGGAGGGTATTTATCCGTGTTGGGACGGTTTCTTTTCTTTCTTTTCGTAGACACTATCGTTCTAGTTTTTAGGTGTCTATTGTAGATGTTGTTCCACAGGTACACTTGACGTTGTATGTTGGTCGTTCCTTGTTTAGTTGTCCTTTTTCTACATGTACACACATAGTGTTTCACACCCTCTTTCAGCTCCCTTCTTTTCCACTAAAATAGAAAGACCTCTCGGTCTCTCAGGACACTAAGTTCTTGAGTTTCTAAATTTTTGTGACTCTTGTCTTCGTCTTCGACACTTTGACCTTCACTTGTAGTGTCCGCGGTGAAAAGTTCACTCTCGTTCGTGAAGCTTTATAAGACTCTCCCGGAACGTGAGACCCCAGTTTCTTTGTAACTGTGGATAGTTTGGTTTTCTGGGAAGGTCTTGTTTAGGGGTATGAGTTGTTCCTGTCCTTTCTCCTCCGGACCTATTTTCCCTTATCCTCCCGTCTCCTCCTTCTAAAATCTTTAATAATCCCAGCGAAAAGTTTCATACAGTACTTTTGTTATCTTCTATGACTTGGGACCTCAAAATTTCGACTTTTAATATAAGACTAGATACGGAGGAAGGATTTCACCTTTGAATAAAGTAAATCTTTATTCGTTGACTTCTCATAAGGTAAGTAAAGGGTATCTTTTAATCATTCTTTTTTTTCTTTTTACTCTTCTTTCAAGGTCGTTTAGGACTTTCGTACTGTTTCTATATACAGGTTTCTTGTTTATTTTAGAAGACGGACTATAATAAAAATTTTTTTCTTTAAAATTCTTCCTATCTCTGACACAAAAATAAAATTTTTTATGTTTCTTCCGTCAATGTTTTTGATTCTTTACTTCACCAACCTTTCATCCTTCTAAACTTTTCCACTTTCTTAAGTCACTCATTTAAGAAATTTTTTTTTTTTTTTTTTTTTTTCAGGACTGAACTTTCTTCCAATTTGATCTTCCTTGTGTTCAAACTTATTTGTGTCACTTATTACAGAGGAACCTCTTTACGACTAAAGTTCGGGTCGTCTTCCTTACTTGTTCTACAAGGACAATATAGAACAGTATGTGCTCTCGACCCTTCCAATAGTTTCTGATGACGCCTACACAGCCTTCCTGAGGTCTCGGTTGAACTTGTCCTGGGTACTTGGATTCTCCCCTGTTAGACACGTGACTATAAATATTGTTGGAGTCACTTTTGTTGTTTCTTTTTGTTACGGATTAACCAGGAGGAACCTTCGAAGAGACCTGTTGTAGAGAGAGAGAAAAAGGAAAAAAAAGTATTTTGAAGAAGTACTTTATTTTCTTAAATAAGACAGAAAGGATTAATTTGACATTGAGTCCCTTTGGTTTATCAACTACTTTATTACAAGATAGATCATTTGCTTATGATTATTAGATTAATCATCTTATAGTGGTTACCCATGACATTATGTAATTACCTAGATACGTAACTAGTAATTACCAACGTTGCAGTGTCATTCTGTTTGTGAAAAATTAAGGAAAACCTTAATTAGTTATAATGCATGTTTCATTTTAAGGGTTCTTTAGTATGGACTTAAACCAGTCACGAGATTTAGACGGATGGTTGACAGTCATTTATTGTACCCGGTTTTCTCGTAGTACTTATGTATTGGTACTTCCCCTACGTTAGTCGTATTCGGTGTGTCAACCTTTATAACGACCTAATTAAGGAACTTAAGTTACTGTTCACGAACTTTCTTTATACTCGTTCGACTCAAGAAAATTTGGATATCGACCGAAAGGACCGCTGAGTCACCATTTCTTAGACGGACGATTATGTCCTCTCGTCCTCTGTGGACAAACGTGGGACCCAGTCTTTCTAGGTGACCTCCTCCCTTACCGTTGAGTGAGGGCATAAGAATGGACCTCTTAGAGTACCAGTCTCCTCGGACCGTTTGATTCTCAGTCTGTGCTGGCTCGTTGATTGAGAAAGTGAAAGTCCGATAATATATACATTGATATATACATCTTGTGTTTGAGGAGATTCTCGTCACTGATCAGAGTAGTTGTTGTTTAACTGGGGTTATAGTCACGAAGTTTTACACACCACGGATCTTATCCAAACTGTCATTTTTCAATATGTGTTGAGACAAGATTGATTTATTATCAAACTTTCACAATCAGCAAGTCAGCCCAGGTTAAGAAACGTTGGGGGTCGGTCCGAAGAGACGGGTACCCTAAGAGATCGTTCACATGACCTCACCCAACGGTAAGGGAGGAAGTCCCCAGAAGGACTGGGTCCCTAACTTGGACCCAGAGTGGTTAATGTCCGTTCAAAAAATGACAGACTCGGTGGTCCCTTCGGGGATCTATTATTGCTATAATGATGATGATTATTATTATTATACTTTATCTCATATTTACCCTCTTATTTCTATTGTGACCTTTAGGGTCTGATATTTTATTTAATAGAGTTTCGGTGACCAGTTAGGTAACTGACGTATCAACGAACACTTAACAAGTGGTAAATCTACGTATTAACTCTCTTCACAATTTAACATAGTTTTGTACGTTAAAAATATGGATTTTAAAGACTCTATTTGATTGGTCAGGGAAGACACTAGTCGGGACCCTAAAGAAACCTTCCTTACTACGATTTCGACTTTGAGATCATGAAACCGGTGGAGTGTGCTTCTCGACTGAGTAACCTTTTCTGAGACTACGACCCTCTCTAACCCCCGTCCTCCTCTTCCCCTACTGTCTCCTACTCTACCGACCTACCGTAGTGACTGAGTTACCTGCACTCAGACTCACTTGAGGTCCTCAACCACTACCTGTCCCTCCGGACCGCACGACACTAAGTACCACAGCGTTTCTCAACCTGTGCTGACTCGCTGACTTGACTTGGACATTTCATCTTTATCTAAACTATCTTTCATAAGTAAGTCCAAGGATTTCCTAGGTAAGAGATGTAAAGGGATACTTTGTCAGTTAATATTGATATTATTAGACAGTTCATAAGTGGTTAGAGAGGAAGGAAATAAAAGGTTCCAAACCATAGTGATGTTTCAGTTTAGGAAAACGTCTTATATCGTTAAAGTTTTGGGGAGTAGTTACAATGAGTGATCCTATTTTATTATTTTAATCTTTTGGTGACCAATACAAGATTCCTTACTAGGAAATCACAGTGAGTTCCACCCGGTCTTAAGTCTGATATGGACTCAACTTAAACTTAAGGTCTCACCTGCTAATTTAGTGTCTAGTAGAAGAGAAAAATTTTGATAATCTTTATTTGGACAACGGACTGGAAATTCTAAGACGTTTCTCTAGTATAAATAAATAAAAAAAATTTCTCTAACATAAATCTAAAAAACAGAGAAAGTTGAAGGGATCGGGGAAAGAGATGAAAGTCATATCACTAAGGGTCTATTCATGTCACTCGAGTCGTCTACAATCAGTTACCCATGTTTGAAAGATCAATTTTGTACTTATTTAGGACCCTTGGATTACATGTCGTACTACTGATATCAATTGTCGTAAGATAACACATGAACTTTCAAAGACTCTCTCACCTAGAATGTACAAGAGTGGTACGTGTGTGTTTTTTCCATTAATTAACACACTCCACTACCTACACAATTGATTGGAATAACATCATTAGTAATACGTTATATATGAACATAGTTTAATATTACAACATAGGGGACCTCTTCCTTATTCCAATGAGTGAGGTCATAAGAACGGACCTCTTAAGATACCTGTCTCCTCGGACCACCCGATGGCAGGTATTCTAGAGTTTCTCAGTCTGTACTGTTTCTCAACCTGTGTTGACTCGTTGATTACGATGACGATGATGATGTGGCATTTGAATATGACATAATGTACAGTTAATGTAGAGTTAATTCGATTTTTCCCTTTTTTCCTGAGTTTACCTCGTCCCACTCCGACCACCTCTTTTCGGTGACGGAACTCGTCGTGACTCCACCCGACTCTCAGCACCTGGATACAATCGTAACGACACCTCCTCGACAAGGGTGTACTCTCCTCCCCCGCCCCTGTCGCGTCGACACTAAGAACGACGTTTAGGCTCTGTCGGAGTCCGTTGCAAAGTTTCAATCCACTACTTTTGGTTATTTACTTTAATATACTTGCTTAATGTATTTACGGAAATAAGATGAATGTCACGAAACCGTTGAAGAAGGCAGATTTGGGACACCAAGAGTTTAGTCCGTGAAATTATACGTAGTTTTCAAAGGTTTAAAAAGTAGTAGTTGGGGCTGTGGTTTTCTTTTCAACTTTAAAATACTGGGGATCATTTACTTTATAGAAAACATAAAAATCGTAAATGGTTCTCTTATAAATTACTAATGGAGGGTACACGGTCCTCTTTTCTTTTTATTCTGTGTCTAAAAATTTTATCTGAAACAAGGTCACAATAAGAAGGAAAACCGAAGTCATATTCTCGATAACCCGATAAACCACAGGGACACTCCCCTATTCGTTTACGAATGTCTCCCCTATTCGTTAGGATCTTAACGAGTTATTGAAACATAAGATTAAATTCTCTTTTGATTTTCTGGAAGGACAGGGTTTCATAGAGACGAGACACCTCTGACTTCCACGGGACGTTAACTGAGTTCTACTGTAAATAAACAAATTTGTCAATTTACTCATCAAAGATAAATTGTCCACTCGTGTTTAGAAGTGTTGTCGTGGATGAGGTACTCTCTCGATTCTCTTTGTGAGAATCCCTTTCTTTTTGTTGCCCGTTTTGCAGTTCCAAGGTACGCTATAACTATCCTAACACTTTGAATGTCTCCACGGATCTTTGGGACCCATAAATCATTACAGTTGTTCTCTGCTACCTTTTCTTCTGTGATGAGTCCAGTCTCCTACTTAATTCATCGACTTCACCAGGAAATATAAGGAAAGGGAAGAGTATATGGAGACGAAAAAGGACAGGTCTTAGACAAGACATAGGAGTCATTCGGATGTGTACGTGTGTGTGTGTGTGTGTGTGTGTGTGTCCGCACACACACGTCGTGTGTGTGTGTGTATGTACTTAAGTACATGTATATATATTTCAGACGAGTCAATTTCAATCGAAAATTATTATTTCTTTTACATATTACGGAATATAAAATATCTAAAAAATTTATGGACGTGAATTTATCTTTTGTAAATTGCAGATTTGTATTCTTCAGTAAAGACTGTGACCTCCAACTGTCAAAGTGTCTCTTTTGAACCCCTCGTGTCTCTGTTTGGACTGGAGAGGGGTGGATGGNGTAGACGACTACCTGTAGTTCTTTTACATATTACGGAATATAAAATATCTAAAAAATTTATGGACGTGAATTTATCTTTTGTAAATTGCAGATTTGTATTCTTCAGTAAAGACTGTGACCTCCAACTGTCAAAGTGTCTCTTTTGAACCCCTCGTGTCTCTGTTTGGACTGGAGAGGGGTGGATGGTAGAGGGTGTCGGAACCCCTTTTCAGTAGTTGGGGAGACGATTCAGTTTTAATTCAAATAGTTACAGGGTCAAAGTTTCTCTTAAGGGACGGAGTACAATCCGTAAGTGTACATAAAATAAACAACTTCTCTCTGTTATATTTCCTCTTTTAGTAGACTTTAATATTCCATATCGTAAATTAGTTGTCTATAGATTTAAATTCCATTTTAATTTAGTCTTAAACTATAATATACACCTCAAAATAAAAGCTTTCCTATTAAACTTTTCGAGTTGAGGATAAAATTGAATATAAAAGTCTCTTGTATGAACCACATTTTCTTCTTACAGAAGGTAATAACACGGAAATAATGTTCGTTTGTTCCTATATATAAGGAAAAGTTCTTTACTGACAAACTATTGTCTTCTTATTTATGAATAAAAATCTTTGTTGTCCGTCCGATGACTATAGAAACTAATCGAAGTTATTTAAACTTACCAAGGATAGACGACGACGACGATTCAGTGAGGTCAGCACAGGCTGAGATACACTGGGGTATCTGCCGTCGGGTGGTCCGAGGAGGCAAGGACCCTAAGAGGTCCGTTCTTGTGACCTCACCCAACGGTAAAGGAAGAGGTTACGTACTTTCACTTTTCACTTTCCCTTCAACGAGTCAGCACAGGTTGAGAATCGCTGGGGTACCTGANGATTCAGTGAGGTCAGCACAGGCTGAGATACATTGGGGTATCTGCCGTCGGGTGGTCCGAGGGGGCAAGGACCCTAAGAGGTCCGTTCTTGTGACCTCACCCAACGGTAAAGGAAGAGGTTACGTACTTTCACTTTTCACTTTCCCTTCAACGAGTCAGCACAGGTTGAGAATCGCTGGGGTACCTGACGTCGGGTGGTCCGAGGAGACAGGTACCCTAAAAGGTCCGTTCTCATGATCTCACCCAACGGTAACGGAAGAGGTACCAAGCATAGTAGGTGAGAAATTAAACATGGACTGGGCGAATCAAGGACCTTTAGTAAGTCAGCTGAAGATTTATACGTCAAGTGTCTTGAGTGGTGGTCTCCCGTTATTTCTTCAATTTTTAGTTTTGCGCTCGGTACGGCTTTAGTAAAGTTAGATAGGCTGAGGTGACCTAACTTCGGGTGGTCCGAGAAAACAGGTACCCTTAAGAGGTCCGTTCTTATGACCTCACCCAAAGACACCGGAGGAGGTCCCCTAGAAGTGTTGGGTCCCTAGCTTCGGTGCAGAGATTGTAGATTGGACGAAACCGTCCGAACAAGAAATGGTAATCACGGTTGTTTATCCCGTTACCGTGGGGTGAGGTCATGAGAACGGACCTTTTAGGGTACCTACCTCCTCGGACCATCCGACGTCAGGTACCTCAGCGATTCTCAGCCTGTACTGACTCGTTGAAGGGAAAGTGAAAAGTGAAAGTACGTAACCTCTTCCTTTACCGTTGGGTGAGGTCACAAGAACGGACCTCTTAGGGCCCCTACGCCCTCGGATCACCCGAAGGCAGATACCCCAGCGTGTCTCAGTCTGTGCTGACTTCACTGAGTCGTCATCGTCGTCATCGTCATCGTCATTTATTTTCGTTGTAAAGTGTTATACGCAAGGACTGGGTACAATATGTATTATTGAATTACCTGATATTCATGTACCCAAGACTTTTCATTCGTCGTGTGCAGTGACCAGTTAAAGATACTACTCCCCTTGTATTAAACTCTCATCTTTTTGTCATATGAATGTAGAATTTTAAAGTGAGGGGTATCTTATATATGTGAAGACTTTTTACCATTCTTATTACCGAAAGACACTGAGTCTTTGGTCGATTGTATTAGTTCATATCTTAAACAGAAGGATACTACGAGTTTACGTATCTTTTTTACGTATAGATTCTCTTACCTATTTGAGATTCACTGTACACTTTTACTCATTTAGAAGTTTACCCTTTTCATATTCTAGATATTCCTTGTTAAAAGTGACATGATCATACCTACATATGTATTTATCAGAGATTCTTTGTATTTTTGGTGAAGGTCTTTCATTAAACTCCATCTTCCCTTAATTGTACCCACTCCTTCTTTCCTCTCAATCAAAAATTTTATCAAAGTAAATAAACCCAAAAAAATTTAAACAAAATGAACAAACCAGAAACGTTATATTCCTTTGACCAAAAGTCTGGTCGCAGGGTTTCCTTATTTCCCTTACTCCTGGTATGACCTCGGGTCGATTACAGACAAATGGAACATTATTATGATATTATTATTATGACAAACTAATAGAATATCATCTGAGTACACACACATGAGTCAGAGAGTCAGTACAGGTCGAGAAACTCTGGGTACCCGACATGTGTGGTCCGAGGAGACGGGTACTTTAAAAGGTCCGTTCTTATGATCTCACCCAACGGTTAAAGAAGAGGTATATTATATACTTCACTTCACTTCACTTCAGCGAGTCAGTACAGGCTGAGAAACGTTGGGGTACCTGACATCGGATAGTCCCTAAAAAGTCCGTTGTCATGACCTCACCTAACGGTAAAGGAAGAGGTCCCCTAGAAGGGCTGGGTCCCTATCTTGGGTCCAGAGGACGTAACATCCGTCTGCGAAATGGCAGATTCGGTGGTTCCTTACCATCGATTTAGTAAACTTGATGTTCGTAGGAGAGACTTTTATTAGAATTTGGTAGTTGGAATTGTATATAATTTCTTTCGTCTCGATCTTATTACAAAAGAAACCTCTCTTTTTATTCTAAAACCTAGTTTAGTTATTACAGTCGTTTGAAGTCACCATATTTTATGAAGACTAAGGACAGTACGGAGATCTTCTCACTTTCGACTCACTATTAAAGGGGTCTAAACTGTAAGTTCCGTGTTAAAAGTGACACGGAATCTATTCTCGGTAGAGATCAACTTTTGTCCCAAAGGGTACACCGCGTCCACCATTTCTTAGAAGGATGGTCACGTCCTCTGGACCCAAACTAGGGACCTAACCCTTCTAGGGGACCTCCTCCCGTACCGTTGGGTGAGGTCATGAGAACGGACCTCTTAGGGGCACCTGTCTCCTCGGACCTCCCGATGTCAGGTACCCCAGAGTTTCTCAACCTGTGTTGACTCACTGAAAGTGTAGTGATTATTTGTCACGATACCTAAAAAGGACTCATCAGAGGTTATACTATCGACTGTCCTCAAGGAGAAAGGAAGGGTTTATGTATACCCCTATACCTCCACCCATGTTCAGTCTTCTTGATAGATTTATTTCATATGATTACCCCAGCGTTTCTCAGCCTGTACTGACTCGCTGACTTGACTTGACTTAGTTAAGAAACAAAAAATTTTTTATCTCTAAAGATATATTTAACAAAAGTAACCTATTATAAATTATAGTCGAGAACTTTTATCCTTACTGTTTATAAAAATTTAAACATGTTAAGTAGTACTAACCGATATTTAATACAAGGAAAGATGTCTTTAACCTAACTATATTATGATATACTTGTATTAAAGTTGATACTTAACGTCAAGACACCCTAGTTTTTGACACATAATAAATAGTAAGATAAAGGATGTTTTTACGTATCTCATATGAATTATCCTTAAGTCATTGTGAACCGACCTATATAGTGACTGATTTTCTTATATATGTTCTCTATGTTCTGTTAAGATTTAATACGATTTAGTCTTATTAAAAATGTTTCTTATTAGTAAACTTAAATGGTTATATAAAAACTCCTGAATATATAATTATTAATATTTTCATTTTTAGAAGTTTCTTTACAGTCCAAAAGTTCAATAAAAACTATCATTAATATCCTTTTTTACATAAGATTAATACCCATAAAGGAAATATCTAAGGAATTAAATATAACGTTAATTCAGTACTATAATACCGAATTTAAAGTTGATGTAAAAAATTACTCCTTTGGAAAATCCTAAAAGGATGGAGAACGACGACAAAAGAAGGGAATTGTTTTTAAGGACCTTCCCCCTTTAAAATACTCTCGTCTCATTCTTCTTACTCCGTTCCCAGTCTCTTGAGTCTTAGTGTCGCTGTGTGTCTCTCATGTTTCGGTCCCGGTCAATCCCCTACCATAGAACCATATTATGTTTCGGATTACAAAATCTGATATTTCCAACTAAAAGGGTGATTTACCCCTAATTAAATGAGGTTCAGGTTTAATTTGTTTTCATTCTAAATTACAGGGGATCTGCACCAATCTAGAATACCTTTCATTGTCGGTCACGGTTATTTGTTTCACAATGTGTACAAGTACTATCACCTCGTTTTGAAAGGGAACGTCGGATTCTAAACTCATTTACCGGAATGAAGGAGGGAACAACCCCCTACTCATCGTTAAGTCGATCGGCTCAGGATGAGTGCGTCAGTGCTATGTCTAGTCTATCTAGGAACGTCGGGAGAGGAATTACCCGTAGTGTCCCATATATATATATAGGTCTGTACCTAGACCCCTACCTAGAAGGATATTTTTACACTGGGTCGTTAGGAAAATTTGATATAACGATTTTAGTCAGTATGTGTGTGTCTCTTTGTGTTAAGTTTACATAGTGAACATTTCTAAGTAAGTTGATAAAAAATTAATCCACCAGATTAAGACGAATCCAACGTTTGTCGTCTCCGTTTTCCCTGTTTAAGAGTAACAGTTTACCGTCAACAAACCACTAGAATCTACGGATTCCCGACGACTTAGATTCCTGAGTTTGTTTACGGTGCGACGTAACGATACTCAACTTAACATAGGGGGATTTTAGATTGGGTAGCATGGAATCTTACACTTGTCTAAACCTTTATTCCCAGAAACGTCTACATTAATCAACTCTATTTATCCTACCTAGAAGTCAGGTTATACTGACCACAGGAGTGCTCTTCTCCTTTACGTCTCTGTCTCTGGGTGTCTCTGTTGAGGTAAACTGTTGTCTCCTTCTCTGACCTCACTGTGTCGACGTGACTAAACGATTCTTACGGTCGTAGAACGGTACACGGAGAACTTTCACTTGACCTTCAGGGAGTCAACACAGACTGAGAAACACTGGGGTACCTGATATCAGGTACCTTAGGAGGTCCGGTCTTATGACCTCACTCATCGGAAAGGGAAGAGGTCCCCTAGAAAGGTTGGGTCCCTAGTTTGAGGGAGTGAAGTCCGTCTAAGAAATGGTCGACTCGGTGTTCCCTTCGGGTACCGGTAGTGATTAATTTTAATGTTACTCCATGGTGTAGTGTAACAGTCTTGCCGGTAGTAGCAGTTTTTTAGATGTTTATTTACGATTTCACACACCTCTTTTCCCTTGGGAGGACGTGATTATCACTCTTACATTTAACCACGTTAGTGACACCTCTTATCGTACCTCCAAGGAATTTTTCGACTTTTATCTTGTTGATGTATTGGGTCGTTAGGGTGAGGACTCGTAAATGGACCTCTTTTGGCAGTAAGGTTTTCTATGTACCTGGGGTCAAAAGTGACGTCGTGATAATTGCTATCGGTCCCGCACCTTAGTGGGAGTCATAGGTAACCATTTCCTCACCTATTTCTTCTACACCGTGCATATATGGTATCTTATGATGAGTCGGGATATGGCACCTCGACTCTTTACCTAAATTCCCCGATCTGGACTGTCTGTCTCACGGACTACTTGATACCTACCTCCGAGGACTATAACACGTCCTTTGTCCCTCGTTCTGGTAGGGGTTCTTTTTCTTTGTGTTTTGTCGTTTTACCGACAGACCCCTCCGGAATGTTTATCGACACTTTTCTTCTCTTCACTTTTCGTTTCCTCTTTTCCTTTCTATATGGGTAAACTTACGTTTCAAGGTTTTTTATCATTCCTCTCTATTCTTTCGGAAGGAGTCACTAGTTACGTTTATCTTCTTTTGTTATCTTACCCTTTCTGATCTCTAGAGAAGTTCTTTTAATCTCTATGGTTCCCTTGTAAAGTACGTTTCTACCCGAGTTATTTCCTGTCTTTACCATATCTGGATTGTCTTCGTCTTCTATGATTCTCCTCCACCTTTCTTATGTGTCTTCTTGACATGTTTTTTCTAGAGGTGCCGGGTCTATTAGTCCTTCCATACTAGTGAGTGTGAGTGGATCTCGACCTGTACGACCTTACACTTCAGTCCACCCGGAATCCTTCGTAGTGATACTTGTTTCGATCACCTCCGTTACCTTAAGGTCAACTCGATAAAGTTTAAGATTTTCTACTACGACACTTTCACGACGTGAGTTATACAGTCGTTTAAATCTTTGGATGACTATCATGTCCCTTAAGATAAATTACGAGACACCACTGGATTTACCCTTCCTTTAGGTTTTTTCTCTCCCGTACACACATACATATCGACTAAACGAAACGACATGTCGTCTTTACTTGTGTTTTAACATTGCGTTGATACGTTGATGTGAGGTTATTTTTAAATTCTAATTTATAAGGGGGTTAACACGCCATCAAACTCGTAAGAAACCGTAATGGAAAGAAACCCTAACCTTACTTTTGACTGGAAAAGGTCAGGACACCGGTGATGACTCAAAAGGTGCTATAACAGAATGTAATAAAGAAACCATTAAAGAGGCATCGGAAAGGGGGACAAAAGGAAGAGACCTTAACTACAGTCGACTTACGACATGGAGACTCTGACCACAAGATTAAATGGTAAAAAGGAAGATAAAGGTAGAGAGAAAATATTATCAACAAGATAAAAAGACCCTCTAAAAGACAATAACTTCAGAAGATTAATACAAAATAAATTAGATAGTGTAGTACTGAAAAATTTTCCATAGAAAGAACAACGAAACTTTGTGTGGGTATAATCTGAATGTCTATACAATTTTATTAAGGCATAAAAAGTAAACACAGACGTGATACGAAATGGGTAAAATAAAACAAAAGAGAAAGTGACAAACACCAAAAGAAACCAACCAGACTAAAGACGTTTACAGAATTAGTAGATAATTAAAATTCTTATTTCATAACTTTGTGATTGACCGTTTAGACACTTATACTTTCCGAAAAGAGAACGAATATTTATCGACTCGACACCTCAATACTGGTCCGACTTGGACTCCGTAAAGTGACACGAATAGGGTTTAGTCACTCAGGAAATTTATACCTATAACTTAAAGGGGTATCTGCTTGACAGCTAAATGGTTGTATTTCTAGTATTTGAACCGTTAGATGTAAATCCTCTTATTTGTCACGCAAGTGATACGGTTGTAAATAAGTTTGAGAGACAAAAATTATTTAACTTAGTGAGGTTGAAAGTCGGGACATATCCTATCCTAGGGTCTTAGGTCTTAGAGACTAACTCGGAGAGGTATCTTTGGAGGTATGAAGACGTTCTTCTTGTCTCCCCCCGTTCACACCGTGAAACAACAAACAAAACCTAACCTTTTAAACCATCACCCATACGCCCTGGTTATGACGAGAAGATAATTATCGTAAATGTTCTTATACACTCTGGTTAGTTCATAGTTGTAAAGTAAAATTAAGTAGAGTTTCATAAAGATTAAGGGAAATACTCAAGAATGAACTAGGTACTTAATAAATCTTTGTATAACAAATTAAAGGTAAACACTAAAAGTGTTTAAAGAAGGACAATTACTAAAGAATAAGACGATAGTTGACTCTCGTAAGAAAAATAAAAATAAGTAAAATAACAAATATAGGAAATTTTACATGACTTTGGACGAAATACCAGGTCGTATATCATATGGGTACACGTAGACTTTTCTTACACGTAAGACTTCGAGAATCGCCCCTACGAAATTCCACCGACAATCCAGATCAACTAACTATGACAACAGGTTCAAAAAAACAAAAAGAACAACTAAAATACATACAAGACAA
The DNA here is from genome assembly GCA_006410555.1 of Capra ibex. NCBI lineage: Eukaryota > Metazoa > Chordata > Mammalia > Artiodactyla > Bovidae > Capra > Capra ibex. Next base: position 288,888 of record SJYO01029129.1, on the reverse strand, counting down.
TAACTTTCTTCCCACAAGTTGACAATAGTGTCTTGACACACAAAACGAAAACTAATACAAGTTAAAACAAAGTAATCTAAAACTTCAAGACGACAATCCATGTATATAAGTAATATGCAAGAACTACCTTATTGGTAAAATAGTTATACTTTACAGAAATAAACAGAGATCATTTTAAAACCAGAATTTTATATAAAAAAGACTACAAATGAATGGGTGAGGTCCAAAGAACAATAACGATAACAAAACAAAATAACAATGGTAATACTATATAGATAAAGTTGAGAAAATGTGAGGTGGACATATAGAAGAACTCAAATTTTACCCAGTACACATACTGGGTAAAACATATAAACTTAGTACAAAAAATAAAAAATAGGTAAGACTTTAAGGACAGAAATCTACTTTACAAATTGGAAAAATATGATTTACATTATAATTAAAATATTAAAAATCCATCTTGTATTAAACATACCCTAAATACAGGTTATAAACATTAAATGAAAGGTTTACAGTGTAAAAAAAATCAAATTAGGGAGAAGAAGTCATGACCAGTAAAAAATAACAACAACGACTACAACAATTTCTCTATAAAAGATCACACGTTAAAGTTAAGGGAATATAAAATGATATAAAAACTCAACATAAGAATTACGAACGAGATTTCTAGTGTTTATTGTAGAATTCAATATTCATAGATGAAAACTAATTATGGTTGAATTAAAACTATCAAATTTTTTGAAACAAAGATAATCGAGGTAATGTAACGAGAGGAAACCAGACAATGACTATCTTTTTAATGTAGAAATATATAATATACGGATATGTGTCAATATTAATTATGAAATACATCGACAGAAAATTTAGTCTATCTTCTTTTTTATAATGTTATTTTATATGAATACGATAAAAAAGATAAATGGAGACGTCAGTGAGAAGAACTACGAGAAGTAAAGAAGTCTACCTAAGTTTAATACCCGAACAGGAAAAGTAGACTTCCCGAGTGCAATTATCAAGAAGGGCGTGTTCAGACGATCTTTTTTTAAGAGTTCACAAAATGCTTTCATAACTTTCGAAGTATTTAAAAGTACAGTAAGAAGACATTGTCGGTACCATTAGAGACATAGTAAGGTTAAAATCATGTACACACGAATTCACTCGTAAATCATAGATGAGAATATACCATTTTTTATAATTTACAATGTCTAATACTTCAATATCTATGTCCTGTATAAACCCATTACGATTATAACTGTAACCTTTAGGTTACAATGGTACATCGTTCTATCTATTTGGAGTTCAGTACTACCAAAAAAGGACCATTTATTACAATTCCAATTAATAGTTGACAGTGTAAAGAAGGTCGTAAAAAATCAATCGAAAATTGAATCACATTCACTGTACTTTTCTACCATTCTAAACGTAATTAAGGACTGGTTTTTGTGTCTTGAAAACTTCTACTTTTGAGTAATTGTCTCAAGATATAAAGACCACTTTTTATTTACAGAGTAGGGACTTTTTTAATATTTATAAAATACGTAATATACAAGTACTTGGATAGGTCTTAAAAATTACCAAAGTAACGTTTATATTAAAAGGGAGTGTAAGGGTAAGAAGAGTTAATTTATCTAATCCACCCAAACACATAAAAAAACCAGGGAATAATATAAATCAATATAAATCCGGAAGAGAAGATTTGAGTAAAGGACCATCGTTTCTTCATTGTGTGTCTGTGACTAAGACTGAGGACCCCTTCAATTCCGGGACCGTACGACCAGATCCTTCCCGAATCGTAGTGGAACAAATACACCTGAGAATACACCTTGACCACTCGAAGATTCGTAGAGTCTCTGTAAATTGTTATAACAGTAGTAGTTTGTTTAATACCAACGGTCCCCCTTTCCTGTCAATCCGTTAAACTCTTCTAATACATGTGTGACGGTATACATTTTACCTATCGGTCGTTACAGGGTGAGATATCCGTGTTTCTTGAGACGAGTTACAACGCATAGTCGTCCTACCATCCTCCCAAACCCCCTTTTACCTATGTACACATACATACCGACTCAGGGAAGCGACAAGTGGACTTTGATGGTGTTCCAATTAGTCAAGAACAACAACGAATCAGTGGGTCATACTGAGAAACACTGGGGTACCTGACGTCGTCCGGTTCGGAGGAACAGGTAGTGGAGGGTTTCAAACGGGTTCAAGTACAGATAACGTAGCCACTACGGTACGTTGGTAGAGTAAGAGACTGCGGGAGAAGAGGACAGGAGGTAGAAAGGGTCGTAGTCTCTGAAAAGATTACTCAGTCGACAAGTGTATTCTACTGGTTTTATGACCTCAAAGTCGAATTCGTAGTCGGGAAGGTTACTCATAAGTCCCAACTAAAGGGAATTCTGACTGACCGAATTAGAACGATAAGTTTCCTGTCGAAGGTATCACCGAGTAGTCATTTCTTAGACGGACATTACCTCCTCTATGCCTAAGTTAGGGACCCAGTCTCGTTAGGGAGTCTCCTCCTGTACCGTTGGGTGATGTCATAAAAACGGAACTCCTAGGGTGTCTATCTCTTCGAACCACTGTCAGCTATCTCAGTGTTTCTCAACCTGTACTGACTTCGTTGACTCGTAAGTGCGTTTCATACTATTCTACCCCCTTTTATTCAAAAATCACAAAATTTAGGTGATTTTTAGAGGTTTAAATATTATAAAACGATCTATAATTGATGGATGAAAATCATCTATTTGGTCTTTTTTCTTCGTCATCACGTTGACCATTTGACTCAATAAATTTATGTAAAGTTTTATTAAAGATATAGTACACAATACGTCTCTAGGTCGGTAGGTGTGACCGAGTAATTTGACATTTTATCAATCTATGTCAAGATAAGTAATTTGTCCCAAGTGTGTTTCTTAAAAGGACACTACACTTTGTCACGTTTTCTAAATACAAAGAGCTATGACTAATTTCCTTTCGGTAGTCTGAAACAAAACGTCATTAAAGTATAAACAAATTTCAAATTTTCACTCAGAAGGTTTAAGATCTGTAGATATGGAAATTCAGTCAACCCGTTGTTGGTCTAAAAGTTTTGGAATCTAAGGTAAACGGTCATGTGAAGGAATTTTTCGTACGAAGAGTAAGGAAAAAAAAAATTTATTTTCGTCGGCGTAACAGACATGACTAAGTCAGTAGTGGTGATTTTTACAATTTTCTTCTCATGTTTACTCTTTGTGGCTATGTAGAAGACTGTAATAAGTAAATCTTCGATCAAGAGTTCAACAGTAATGTAAATGGCGTATTTTTAATCCTTACTAAACAAACCTCTTGATGTCGATAAAGATCTAATTTCAAAGTAATAGTCTGACTTGATTTATACGATATTAATATATATTTCGTCCTACTCAAAACGGGGTACTTGAAAGCGATAATTACGTGAGTCCGATTCGTAGGCTCTATAGTAGTAAGAAATTCTAATATGTTCACATAAAGAGTCAGTGTTTACATTTTAATTTCAAACTTTTAGTTCCACTTCCTAACGGAATACAAAGATAGTAGACTAACAAAGGTAGAAATAAGATAAGACATTTTAGGTGTGATTCGAACATAAAGGTGTTTCAGACACAAAGGAGTAAACAATCGTGAGTAGTGTGAACTTCAACAATCAATTTATAGATAAAGGAGGTTATTTGTCCAAGTCATCCGGTCCCTGGCGACGACAGAATAAAAGAAGACGTACGATTTGATAGTATACGACAGGACACGAGTCACCGAAGTCAGTACAAGCTGAGAAATTTGGGATAACTGACATCGGGAGGTCCGAGGAGACAGGTACCCTATGAGGTCCGTTCTTATGACCTCACCCAGCGGTACAAGAGGTGGTCCCATAGAAGGGCTGGGTCCTTAGCTTGGGTTAGAGAGCGTAGAGGACGTAATGTCTGTCCAAGAAATGGATGACTCGGTGGACCCTTCCGGGATTTGACAGCATACTCTGTGGTTTCTCCTAAACAACTTACTTATTTAATTACTATTTACTTACTTCTTTGGATTTAATAGTCCAATATTATTAATTTATATTAATTTGATCTCTTATCTTAGACCTTGAAAACTTAACTTAAAAGTATTGAGAATATATCACTGTTAAACAAATTTTAAACCGTATGTTTGATATTATTTGTTATCTCACTTGTCTATAATTTCTTTTTAATACCGGTTCCTTCACCTTCTAAATCTAAAGTTTAATGGACTCAGGATCCTTTTCACTCTTGGTTTTCTTTAAATATACGAGATAAATTCATAAAGTCTTTATCTTTAATTCTTCAGTAGTCATATGATTTAATAATACTAAAGATCTGATTAGTATTAAGTAAGTTTACTGTATAGTCTATGTCCGGAGAGTCTTATAAATGGTACAATTAGTTTACTTATTAATGTGACTTTGAACTCAAATAAAGAGACCATATAGTTTTACAACATGAATACATCTACTCTAACTTTAAAACCTCTTGACAGAAGAATCATGTCTTTTAAAAACAATTAAGACGTAAAACACAAGAAGAACTTCACTAAAAGGTTTCAAAGGAAAATTATAAGATTCTATAGAACGAATATTTTTTATACATTATAAAGGGACAGCCGTACTGTTTGTATTGATCTTACGAAGTAACGTCACGAAATCTATATTAGATTTTTAACAAGAATGTACGTTGTCGTCTCTGGTCACTAAGTACTTTAACGAGTCGTGACCCGTACCAGGAACATCTCGATGATCAAATATACTCTGTAAAAAGAAGTTTGAAACTCTAGTTTTACATTTGAGATGTGTCATACAGTCGTAAATGTAATTTTACTTAAAAAGTGAGTACCCTTTTCGAAATTAATTCACGTAAATTTTCAAACCTTTAGTTGTCCTGGACAAACACTTTTAAAATTTACAAAGAAAGTGATGAACCAATCCTTATTTTATTCTTTGTCCCCCCCTTTGATAAGTTGGGTCCTCTCTTCAGGAAGAAGACGGATAGTTTTCTCGATAATTTATACCCCTGAAGGGTCCATCGTGACCCTATTACTTGGGTGGACGGTTACGTCCTCTGTATTCACTACGTCCAACCTAAGGACCCAGTCTTTCTAAGGGGGCCTTCTCCTTTACCGTTCGACGAGGTCATAAGAACGGACCTCTTAGGGGTACATGTCTCCTCTGACGGTCCAATGTCAGGTATCACAACGTTTCTCAACCTGTGCTGACTTCGTTGAATCGGACGTACGTACATGGTTATATCAGTCAAAGGGAGGAGACTTTGTCTTCTTTACAGGTAAAGAATGGTTTACAACAACGAGAGAAACATGAGTTCTAAGGTAGGGTAAAGTTGTAAGTTCTAAGGTGAAAATTTTGGTCAAGAAACGTAGGACGTAGTAATTAAAGAGGGAAATACGAACCAATAAGAGGTTTTATGTATTCAAAGAGGATTATAGAGAGTAAAATAGATAAAAATTTCGTATATAATCTTTGAAAGTAAGACGGTCCCTTCAAAGGAAGTTATTTTAGAGACAGGTATTTTAGACAGGTACAGAGAAGATTGTTAGTATACAATTTTCTATATACTTTCTATATGTCTTTCTATATACTTTCGGTAAAGTATAGAGGAATTTACTCCAAAAAGGAACTTATAGATTCCATTCTTGGACGATAACGAAAGATAACACAGAGTACCACTTACAAGAAATACAATGGTTGGTTTTAGACTTGTATGACATCAATAAAAAATTGAACTATAATTATCAGATTTAAAAGAGAAATTCTTTCATCGTACATCCGACAAACTCCGTCTAGGAAATTAAGAGTAAGTAGGAACATAAAATTTTAGGATTGTCTTGAGTCTTGTTGTATACATGAATTGTACATAAATATCTTACTTACGTTCTAGATATGGTCAAGGATACCTTTTTGATTATCAGTTGGGATTCATTACCACGTTTCCTCGTTTTACAGAACAACGGTGAACGTAAAAAGATAAGAAGTAAGAAAGAAGATTTACGGAACATGGGAAAACGAGAAAGTGACATTATAAGATTGGTCATAGAAAGGGAAATCTGTCTGAAATAAGAGGTTTAATTAGTGAATGAAGTTATTAATGAGTTAAGTTGATCAGGTACGTACAAAATCTCTTACAACAACTTAAGTATTATTCCGTTGTTAACTGTAAACATAAAATAAGGAACTGAGAAAAGGTTCATGTAGAATTCAAAAAGTTTCCTTGTTAGTATAATACCAACACCATCGGTCCTTTAGTCCGAGACTAAGAGGTTTGTAGAAGTGATTAAAGGTCTCTAGACACAGTGACAGGGGTTTTGTTGAAAATGGTGAAGAAAGTGATGGTGTAGTGTAGTCAAACCTCATGACTACGATTTAAAAGATGTTGGAAAAGTAGCACAAATGGAAAGTTGAAGAAGAAGAAGAGGACAAAAAGAGTAGACAATAATTACCCCGGTAGTAGATAGACATAGTATTTTCTGGTGGTGGTAGTGTACTGAAATAACGAGTGCCCTATTTTCCCAATAGGTGAAGACCATGGAGACGTATAAATCAGTGGTTTACAGTTAGGATGGACGTTTTATTGTACTCCAGGTATGTATAAAATTTTAAATGTAAAAGTACACAAAATAGAACTCTTGGAAGTTGAAGAGAGGAGGTATGTTAAGGAAGAGGTTTATTGATTATGCTAGGGGGACGATTTTACGGTTAAAAGTTAGATAGAGGTGTATATTATTCTTTTATTAGACGATTCTTAGATTGAAAACAGAAAGAAGAGTTTCATTTGAGAAACGGTTTATCTCTGATACTGGTAATATTAATTTTTTAGTCAAAATAACTCGTAAATGACGTAAGGTACACCGTAAGATGGTTTATTCGAATAAATAAAGAATATTATTGTGTGATTCCTTTTCCATGATAGTAATTTTATTTAAAATTTCACTTCTGATCTCTACAATTCATTAAAAGGGTGTGAAATACCATTTCTCTCGGTTCTAAGTTTATGTCCGATCTGACGGAGGTCTCAAGTATAAGATCAACTTTTCCAAAAAATCAACTTTATATAAACTATATATTGACACATTAAAGTTCTACATGTTGAACAACTAACCTATGTACATATGTGACGTCATACTAACGGTAACATCGAAATCGACAGTGGGGATACTATAGTGTTTCCCGAAGGAACCACCGTCCTCTACGTCCTCTACACACAAGCTAGGGACCTAACCCTTCTGGGGGACCTCTTCTTTGGTTCCTGGGTGAGGTCATAAGAACGGACCTTTTTAGGGTACCTGTCTCCTCGGACCACCGGAGACCACCGGAGACCACCGGGACCACTGTCAGGTACCCCAGTGTTCTCAGTGTGTTGAATCGCTGATTTGTTCGTGGTGATGGATACTGTAGTGTATCAATAGTAAAGAATCGCTGGTTTGAGTTGTCACAGAACGATAAAGGTACAATTTGTTTGTTTTTTTCTGACACAACCGAGAACAGATATAGTAGTAACTCCACGTTTTTTTAGACTCCGAATTTCTCCCATCTATTTAGAGAGTTTAAGCGTTCAAATCAATTTAATATTCCACTGGGACTTGGGTCCGATGAGACGTAGGTAGAACGACGGGGAGAAGACGGGAACCTGACAGACCAAGGATTCTACTCTACCTGTCGGGGTGTTTGTGAGGTAGAAGGTCGTAAAAGAACTAGTGTCTGACGTTAATCTCCTGAAACAATTTACGGAACCCGATATGAACTGTTACAAGTTCTTTCCTTACTACGACTTCTTCTTACGACCGATGAAGGAAGAGAGGTTTACGGTAGTAGGGATAGTCGTCAAATTTCAGTTAGCCCCTCTTGTAGTTTAGATCCGTTAAAAGAAAACTTGATACTTCTCTTTTGTAATTAAACATACTTGATTTCATACACTAATTTCGTACTTTAAGAAAGGTCAACACTAATACATTTTCCAAACTTTACTTAATCAGAGGTATGGTGTATTACATCAGTAGGATTCCGGGATATTGACCCTTGTGAAGTTACCGAGTTCACGTGGGTACTCATCAATGGGTCTGACGTACATCTAAGTCTTTGTCGAAGAGAAAGTTCACTTCTAGTTCTCCACGACTTTAAACTATCCTGTAACAGTAAGATTCAGTCTACCGTTTACGAAATTATGAATTGTGTTTGATGTTGAGATTTTAAGTAAATGAAAGAAGGAACTTCCGTATCACAGTCTTTTATAAAATCTGTAAGGAATGTGACTTTTTCTTCATTTGAGTCGACTTGTATAGAAACCCGATTTTTTAATTGTGCGTGTAAAAAAACGACAACAACTAGTGTATGGCATAGTAAAGTTTATTTGTTATAATTTTGTCACACGTTTACAAGATTGGGTCCCAATGTACTTATTAGTCGATTAAGACTTTTATGTGAAGAATGTTCATCGATACTCAGAACTTTTAGGAAACCTTGTTACCTATTTTTATGTATGTAAATATCATGGATTTGTAGGAGATAGAACCATCTTTTTACCATTTTTTTGTTAGACAGTACGACTCAGGACCGGTTGAGACGCGGGGTACCTGACATCGGGCGGTCAGAGGGGACAGGTACCCTAAAGGATCCGTTCTTATGATCTTACCCAACGGTAAAGGAGGAGGTCCCCTAGAGAGACTGGGTCCTTAACTTGGACCCAGAGGATATAGAGGACCTAACCGTCCTTCTAAGAAATGGTGACTTGGTGGTCCCCTTCGGGTCTTTCTGTTCGAATCGATAATATTAACCGTGTCTGTCTATAAGTAAGATATTTATAAATCTGAGACTGTCAGTTTCACACATTGACTCTTCTCTTTTCGGGCCAGGTCTATTACTTGACTTATTTGATCCTTCTGTATTTGTATTCGTTCCGTCAAAGAAATAACGTAATACAAAATAAATGAAAATCTATGGTATGTAGTTATTTCGGTGTCCACAGGTAGAGGGTGATCCGACAGTGACCTCTCAAATAGAAAGATCGAGAAGCTAAAGATATAATTTCAATAAGTTTACTATTTGAGCAAAGTGAGAATAATTGATCTTTCATTAAATTATACCTGTTAAACTTATTAAGAAAGACTTTTATATAGAAAATACTGTCTAGACAACGAACCTCACAATCCCAGACTATTTACTGTTAGATTTGACAATAATGAGTAAAGTTTTACCAGTTTCCGTTCGAACTCGAGATAGTTTGACTTTGGAAGGAATGAAATTATTAAGGGGGTAATTCTTGGTTCGTATTAGTACGGTTAAGGTCTCCGTCTTATATACTTGTCTGGTTAGACAAATTTTATCATGAGGACGACCCTTTTGTGTTCTTCTAATCCCCCCTTTTTTAGAGATGACCTTCTTTTCCGTTTATCGTTTTTATTACTCGAAATTTCAATCTCTGTCTCTTTTTGAGAGAGGTTTCTATTATATCTGTTGATACATACATGTCGAAACCACCTTTTCTTAAGTCTTATTAGAGAGTTCTTTTTATTATTAATGTGTTAACAACAATTACCATTATTTTTTTGAAAATTTTTATTTTAGAACTTTGTATAAATGACAATACCTACCACACAACATAAAGTCATAAAAAAGAAACAATACTCACGATAATTTCATTACACTAGTTTTTGACAATAACAACGAGTCTATGAGTTAGTGTACTGGTTGTTCAGTGACTGAGTAGCACTGGGGTACCTGACGGCCTACTGTCCGAAGGGACAAGAAGTGGTAGAGGGTCTCAAACGAGTTTGAGGACAGGTAACTTAACCACTATGGTAGGTTCGTAGGTTTAGAGACAGTTCGGGAACAGGAGACTGGGAGTTATAAAGGGTTGTAGTCCTAGAAATGGTTACTCAACCGAAAAGTGTATTCCACCGGGTTCATAACGTTGAAGTCGAAGTCATAGTCAGGAAGGTTACTTATAAGTCCCAACTAAAAGAAATCCTAACTGACTAAACTAGAAGAATGACAGGTTGCCTGAGAGTTCTCAGAAGAGGTCGAGGTATCAAACTTTCGTAGTCAAGGAACCAGAAGTCGGAAGAAATACCAGGTCGAGAGTGTAGGTATGTACTGATGACCTTTCTGGTATCTAAACTTATATACCTGGAACAGTCGTTTCACTACAGAAACGAAGAATTGAGTGTCAGATCTAAACAGCACCGACAGGTAGGTTCTTCGTTAGCAGAAGACTAAAGTTCCGACGTCAGTGGTAGACGTCTTTAAAATCTCGGGTTCTCCCATAGACAGTGACGAAGGTGGTAAAGGGGAAGATAAACGGTACTTCACTACCCTGTCCTACGGAACTAGAATCACAAAAATTACAACTCAAAATTCGACTGAAAAAGTGAGAGGAGGAAGTGGAACTTCTTCGAGAGAGAAATTAAGGAGAAGTGAACGACGGTAATCTCACCATAATAGACGTATAGACTCCATCAACAACTGTAAGAGGACCGGTAGAACTAAGGTCGAACATCGAGTAGGTCGGACCGTAAAACGAATTACAAGAGACGTACATTCAATTTATTTGTCCCACTGTTATTTGTTGAAACAGTATGGGGAAAGAGGAATTATTTGAAAATAAGGTTAAAAGACGAGTTTACTTTTAGAGATATTGTTGTCACTGTCGTGACAATGACGATGTTTTACAAAATTACAGTACTATAATTGTACTATACAAAAACACAATAATTCAAGTCAAGTTAAGTCAGTGTCAGTACAGGCTGAGAAACACTGGGGTACCTGACGTCGTACGGTCGGGAGGGACAGGTAGTGGTTGAGGGACTCAAATGAGTTTGAGTACAGGTAACTCAGTGACTACGGTAGGTTGGTAAAGTAGGAGACAGCAGGGGAAGAGGAGGGAGAAAGTTAGAAAGGGTCGTAGTCCCAGAAAAGATCGCTCAGTCAAGAAGTGTAGTCCACCGGTTTCATAACTTCAAAGTCGAAGTCGTAGTCAGGAAGGTTACTTACAAGTCCTGACTAAAGGAAATCCTACCTGACCAACCTAGAGGAACGTTAGGTTTCCTGAGAGTTCTCAGAAGAGGTTGTTACGTCAAGTTTTCGCAGTCAAGAAGTCGTAAGTCGAAAGAAGTGTCAGGTCGAGAGTGTAGGTATGTACTGGTGACCTTTTTGGTATCGAAACTGATCTACCTAGAAACAACCGTTTTATTACAGAGACGAAAAATTATTTGATAGACCCAAACAGTATCTAAAAGAAGGTTCCTCACAGAAAATTAAAGTGTAGACGTCAGTGGTAGACGTCACTAAAACTTTGGGTTTTTTATTTCAGACAGTGACAAAGGTGACAAAGGGGTAGATAAACGGTACTTCATTGCCCTGGTCTACGGTACTAGAATCAAAAGACTTACAACTCAAAATTCGGTTAAAAAAGTGAGAGGAGAAAGTGAAAGTAGTTCTCCGAGAAATCAAGAAATGAAAGACGGTATTCCCACCATAGTAGACGTCCAAAACACAATAATAGAATTGTGTTTTCTATAAAACATAATAATAGTACGTTCACGATAGAGGACCTCCTCCTTTACCGTTAGGTGAACGGACCTCTTAGAGTACCTGACCACCCGGTGTCAGGTACCCCAGTGTTTCGCAACATGAACTGGATCATGTATGTATGTGTGTACGTATGTCATCTTTAAAAATTATGGTTATAACCTCTACATCTATATTAATAAAAAGAAAATGTTTGTCTCCTTACTCCGTATACATAAAGTTCTATGTACACTTACCGGGTGTCGATCGTCCACCATTTTACTTTTAAGATTGACTACAACCTTTTCAAGTTTATAGTTCAGTTTACTTCAAGACATTTACTTCTGAACATTTCGACACGAAATGTTTCTAAAATCCTTGGTTCTAAGACGAAATTGTATGGACCCGTCGCAGAAAATAGGAATCTAAGATTCTGTTATGGAGATAAGGTCCCTCGTTCTATCTCCTTTTTAGTTTTACTGTGTAAAATAGAGTAACTACTCTTTCATTAGTGATAATCTCCAACTTGACCCAAGGAGTTTTAAGTATACAACAGGATTAAGACCCATGGAGTTTTATACTGAAGTAAAGTTTTATCTCGATAAGTAGTAACGAATAGTCGGAAAACAGATTCTAGTTCATATCGTACCGAAGGGAGTATCGAGTCAACCATTTCTTAGACGGACGTTACATCCTCTAGGGTTAACCTAAGAACCCGGTCATTCTAGGTGGTCTCTTCCCTCTCCGATGGGTGAGGTCATAAGAACCCGAAGGGAACACCGGGCCGACCATTTCTTAGACGGACGTTATACCCTCTGGACCCAAGTTAGGGACCCAACTCTGCTTGGGGACCTCTTCCCTTTCCGATAGGTGAGGTCATAAGACCGGACCTCTTACGGTACCTGATCTGTCAGGTACCCCAACGTTTCTCAGCCTGTGCTAACTCACTCAAAGTGAATTGATAAATAGTAGATGAGTCACCTGTACTTAAACTCGTCTGAGGTCCTTTGGACCACATGACGTCAGGTACCCCAGCGTTTTCTCAACCTGTACTAAATCGCTTACTTGTTGTTTACGATTAAAATCTCAAAACATTGTTCCTACTTTGTTGCACGTTCATAATTTAACGTCATGTTTAAGACAATCAATATCTAAACTAAATATAGGTTCGTCGACAGACACACGTAATTACCGTGAAACCTTAAAAACCAAAATCTACTATTTTACTTCGTGTGCAGACACGAATACCCATTTTTTATTTTATTTTATTTTGATCTCGATAACTTCTATATTAATCATTTCTCCTCCAGTGTAACCTCATCCCATCTGGGGACTAGGTTTCTAACCACAGAGAGAAAAGAGAAAAATTTTAGATAAATAAACAGTCGTAAACCAGAACACCGTACACTCTAGAAACAGAAGCAAGTACCCCGAATTAACGGGGCACCGTACACCCTAGAATCAAAGCGTCGGCCCCTAGTTTGGGTGCAGGGGACGTAAGGTTCTACTTAAGAATCGGTGATCTGGTGGTCTCTTCAGAACACTAATCACAGAAATATTTTTGGTAAGTTACATGTCTCGGTCCGAACTTATGTCCCTCCTGTGACGTACTTCTGACCTCGATTCGACGTACTTGGTTCCTTGATGGTCTACGATTCTCTCTACGGACCCTGTCTGGAAAGGATCGTTGAAGTCATCCCCCTACCGGGGGGCGACTGTGGAAGGAGAAACTGGAGATCGGAAATCTTGAGACTCTTTTATGTAAAGACAACGAGTTCGTTGTCTTGAAACATCATAAAACAATTCCATCGGAATCGTTTAGTTTGTCATTGTGAATTCCATCAGATCATTTCAAATCCTAAAAACCGAAATACACATCGATTTTAAAACTTTTTCTTTTTTTACTAATGACATCTTGTCCATCAGAGACTGTTTGATACCGTATGAAACTCTTCGTCAGAGTTATGAGTCGTAAAGCAACCTAGACAGTGATAATTAACACTTTCCATACAACAATATAATATATAACTTTATGGATCTTTATTTATTACGATCGTTAAATTAATACTATCCAGTAGGAATGAAGTCTCTATAATTTACACTTTTTTTTTCTTTACCCGTAGAATCTTACTTACTTTATGTCATTTATAAGATATCTGTTAAATCAATATTGTCATTTGTGTCTTTTCTTTAACAAATGGACACAATATTAAGTTATTAAATGTGGTATCGTATATTTGTACTGAACAGAATAATGTTCTAAAATTTTCATATATACTATTAGTCTATTGTTTCCTATATTTTTACAGTTATACCTATAAATATATCTATATTTATATATGTTTATTATGACAAGAAATCAATTGAAACAAGTTTTACGAAAGTGATCTAATCACTTTACGTCATAGTCACCATAGTATATAAGGGAAATAAAAAAAAAGAAAAACGAGAGATGAGAACAGAAATTAAATAAAAAAATAAAAAAATTTAAATAAAATAACTTCCTATCAACTAACTGTTATAACACAATTAAAGATGACATGTCGTTTCACTGAGTCAATATGTATATATATGTAACAAAAAGCATAAGAAAAAGTAATACCAAATAGTGTTGTATATAAGGGAAATTTATTTTCATTATAAACCATAGTCAATACGAATAAGAATATCTTCCGTCCTCTTCCCCTGCTGTCTCCTGCTCCACCAACCTACCGTAGCATCTGAGTTATCTGTACTCAGACTCGTTCAAGGCCCTCTACCACTTCCTGTCCTTCCGGACCACACGACGTCAGACACCCCAGAGTGTCTCAGTCTTGTTGATTCGATGACTTGGTGGTGGTGTTGTTTGTGAATAAGACGTTTTCTTTCTATTAAACCTCACCACCAAAGTATTTTCTTTAAATTACGGGGAAAGAGATCGTTTATTTTTTATTACCGTGTCGAAGTTGACCCTTTTTATTATTCTCCTGGATTATTTACTCTACTTTTGACATTTTAATGGTTTACATCATTATTAAATGAAGAAAATTTTTCAAACGAAAATAAAAGGAAAAGAGATACTTTGAGTCAGGGTAAATGAACTTAATAAGAAGAGTAATACATAACCGATTTAAAGAAGTCTTCGTTGACCCTAAAAAGTAAAATCAGGGTTTCCTTTCAAAATTAACGTACAACAGTACTGTTCAACTTAATCATTCTGTATATAATGATCTATTAAGGTGTTGAGAGATTAAAATCTCCCAGAATAGTTCTTTCGGTGAAAGAAATCTACATTGACTCTTGATTTTTGACGTTTCGTAGACAAAGTGTTAATCGTTCCTTGTTACATTCCTACTCAAGTGAACGAGTTGGTCCCCATCTCATTCCTTCGGTCTCAGATGGTGACACGTTAGAAACTACTAAAATGTAAATGCTTGGGTATTGACTCGAACTAAGTCGTTGACTGGCCACTTTGTCGTGACTAATAATTATAATTAATGATAATCTCATAAATCTTACAGGGGTATCATAATGTCTTGTATTATTTTTGTTAAACTCTAAGTTAATGTAGTCACCTGTCGATTTTGTAATCATTTCGATAATCGATTGTGTTTCTTTTTTTGCAAATCTAAGGTTTCTTCAGTAAACGTTCGGTTCCTCGACCCGAAGAGTAGTCAGAACGACCCCGTTTGTGCAATTCCCCCTCCAACACAGTTCAACACTGTTAGTAAAATTATTTCCCTCCCCCACCCCTTGTCGATTTACGCAAATCGTTTTACTCCACAATTAAGTAAGATTATTAAATTTACTTAAATTTATAAATATTTAGTCTTTCTTCTGTCTATTTTTGTCCCTGTGACCTTCACGTCTTGTCGAAGTGTCGAGATCTGTCGTACTCTAAGGCGTCGTCGGCTTAAAGTAAAGTGCGTTCTCTAACTTCAGTATTTCAATAATAGTTTCAAAAACAGGAACACGGAAGTGCCTCAGTTCTTTTCATTCTTTCTTTAATAGAAGAGGTCAAAAAATTATTCGTTGATGTCAAAATTTTTATGGTTGCTTCTTGTTTACGTCGGTTTCACGAAAACCGTGGACCGGATAGTCTCTGGGAGAAGATGAAAGACTCATCGAGTCAGAATCGAGGGTAAAAGAAATTTCTATTAGATTTTACGATTGACAAAACACACAAGAAACGACTAGAGGTGCTCGTTTATGTGAGATGGATTTAATCACCGAGGGTTGGAAAAACCGTGATTCCTAACCAAAACACCTTCTGTTAAAAAGGTGTTTGACCCACCCTCCCCACCAAACCCCCACTAAGTTCGTGTAATATAAGCGACACGTGAAACAAAGATAATAATAATGTAGCCGAGGTAGAGTCTAGTAGTCCGTAGTTTAGGACCGGCAACTTCTGGGACGATTTACCATGAAAAGGTTAACATGAAGCAGAGTCTCTAGTGAATTTACGAACTGAATTGGATATAAGACCCGAAGGGGTCACTGAGTCACTTCTTAGACGGTCGTTTCGTCCTCTGAGTCCAAGTTAGGGACGAAACCCTTCTATGGGACCTCTTCCCTTACCGTAGGGTGAGGACACAAGAACGGAACTTTTAAGGGACCTCTTTTCTCGGACCACCCTATGTTAGGTACCCCAGGGTTCCTCCGTCTGTACTGACTCGTTGATTGTGTACTTCCCCCATCGTATAAAAAGATACTTCCCGGTCACAAAATCCGAAGTGACCGGTAAATCAGAGAAAGTGTCTACGAGTTGAGACGGTAAAATGGTATTTTCGTTGGTGTCTGTTATGTGTTTACTTCCTTGGACCTACACAAGGTTATTTTGAAAAATAAATACCTGTAACTTTAGACTTAAAGTATATTAAAGTGTTCAGTGTGTCATAATAGGAAGAAAACTAAAATAAGAGTTGGTAAATTTTTACATTTTTACGAAGAAGTGAGTGGTAGGTACGTTTTTGTTCACCGTCCGGTCTAAACCAGGTGTTTGACACAAACAAACCTGTAACACAAGACCTGATGCCCAAGACATTCTACTCCGTAGAGGATTGGAACAACTATAGTAGGGACGTCATGAATTATTCACGAAGACACTCATAAACAGTTTCACTTGTGACCGTAGTATCTCTGTTCTTCGTCACTTATGTTTGTTTTGCATTTCAAGTGGGAAGACGGAAGGAGGACAGAAGGAGTAGCCTTATAGAAATTCCCTTAGGAGATAATAAAAGAAAGTATGAAAAGACAAGAAAAGTTAATTCATCAATGGTTGTATCAATTAATACCTAAATAAACACTCAAAAGTACAAATAACGAAGTAACTAAAACTAGTTACTGTACTATTTCATAGTATTTACATTACTGAAACTTTCGTTATGTATAAAAATAGAAGAAGGTGTTCAGTAATCAGTCTACCCGAACCAACCCAGAGACGAATCTCTTACAGCGTTCCGATTTTAGTTCCACAGATGTCCTGACACAAGGAAATGTTTTTGAGCTCTCTCAGATGTGCTGTCTTAGACGAATCTTCGTCTGAAAAAGGATGCTTCCCGTTTACAAAATCCGAAGGGACCAGTAAATCAGAGTACAACCGACTCAACTCAAGGTACGTCGATATCCTGACTTCAGAGGTAAAGAAACTACTGACAACCGAATAAGAGTCGTGGATTTAAGAGGACGTAAGGAACTGAGTATAAGGGATACGGAAATTTCGGTCATTGACACCTAGTTTCAAAAGATGTACGAAGTGGAGAGGAAGGAAAAGAAGTCGAGGAGTAGAGGGAGGTTGAAGTTGGTTCTTTCCCAGAGACCGAAAATAAATAAATAAAAAAGGAACTACTGACTAGACAAAATAAATATTGTTACAATCTACGTCGAACAAACGTGGAGCTTATAATGTGTAATTTCACGTTATCCGACAGCTTCAGAACGTAAAGAACACTTCACCTTCCATCAAAGGTGGGATTGCGTCCCGCCGTTGTGGTGCTACAGGTGGGAACACGAGGTCACACACATTGTCCCACTGTTCTTATGCTGTCGGTCTACGAGGTTCTCCTACCGGGTCCCGACACCGAGGAGGAAGTCACGACTGGAAGAGACCTAAATTTGGTTCAAGAAATCGATAACGTTTTCTGTCCCGACGTTTCCGAAGTGACTAAAGTTTATGTAGTTGTAGGAGGTCACTGGTGGGACGAAAACGTTGTCGAACGAAATAACGACCTTGACCAGGATAAGGGTATTGCCTTCCGAGGTGTAGACGAACACGGGTCCTTTGATAGACACGATTCTCACACTCGGGTGTCAACGGTCAAAGTCTGAAGTATTCTTGGTGACGACGTCGTGGTAGAAAGTAAGGACTCCGTAATCGGCCACACTGACAAGGGTAAGGTAGGTATTCCTTCGTTCCGAAATCGAATCTGCGCCGAAGGTACAACGAGGGTACCACTCCTTTGAGTAGACAAAATTGAAGTCATTCTGGAAAAAAGGGACTACCGAGCCATTTCTCAGACGGACGTTACGCCCTCTGGGCCCAAGTTAGGGACCCAGCCCTTCTAGGGGACCTCCCCTTTACCGTTGGGTGAGGTCAGAAGAACGGACCTTTTAAGGTACCTACCTCTGACCATCCGATGTCAGGTACCCCAGCGTTTCTCAGCCTCTTCTGACTCGCTGAAGTGGAATTCTTGTAAAAAATCTTCTATGTTTTTGCCCATGCTAGAGAAACAGTTTTGCCGGCCGGAAGACACGTAAGAGGCAGGACAAACCCCTGTCGTGACGTTGGGACCGGACCAGAAGAGATGAGTGAACGGTAACAAACCGAGTAAAAGCCGACATTACGGGTACATTATCGACACCTTACGCAGTCACTCGGGCGGTGTCTCATACGACAGACAGTCACCCAAAAGGGGTTAGAACTGAGGGCAGGAGTTCACTCGGTTTACTCCTCGGAACGAATATAAAAGGTACGGAGGACGTTGTTACGACCTCAGA
The DNA here is from genome assembly GCA_006410555.1 of Capra ibex. NCBI lineage: Eukaryota > Metazoa > Chordata > Mammalia > Artiodactyla > Bovidae > Capra > Capra ibex. Next base: position 270,368 of record SJYO01029129.1, on the reverse strand, counting down.
GGATAGGAATAGCTGACCCGACGCTCTGTGTGTCGAAAGTCTGGACTGGATGTCTAGTAAACCGTCGACGTGCGACCTTGTCTCATCCCCTAAGGCCGTGGGTGTAACCGGACAGCTTGTCCCAAGACGGGTGTCGGATGACGGTTTTACACAGGTTTATCCTGAAGGGACCACCGAGTCTGCCATTTCACAGACAGATGTTACACCCTCTGGGCCCAAGCTAGGGGCCCAGCCCTTCTAGGGGACCTCTGCCCTTACCGTTAGGTGAGGTCATGAGAACGGATCTCTTAGGGTACCTGAGGAGACAGGTACCCCAGCGTTTTTCAGCCTGTGCTGACTCGCTGAAATGAATGAATGATACTGGAGGCGCTGGAGAAGCCCTCGGTATCGTGGGAAAAGTCCTGGAGAGACTACTGTCAACTCGGGTCCAGTACCTGTCCTTCCCACCTATCCCGTGGTAGCTTTCTCGGATACTATCACGTGCGACGCCTCTGTTCCTGGTGACCCAGGCTCAGACGTGAGTAGGATGGCGTGATGGTAGAGAGATCGTCGATGACACCCGGGGTCCCGTCGGCCGAATCACGACCAAAAAAAAAAAAAAAAATTAAAATAAAAAAATGAAATGTTATGACATAACCAAAACGATATGTAACTGTACTTAGGTGGTGTCCACATGTGCTCAAGGGTTGGGACTTGGGGGGAGGGTGGTGGGAGGTGTATAGTAGAGAGACCCAGTAGGGTCACGTGGTCGGGGTTCATAGAACATAGGACATAACTTGGATCTGATCGCTAAGTAAAGAATGTACTATCATACACGACCGAAAATTTCAAAGTACATTAATTTACAAGAATGGGTATATCAGATCCCATGATAGAGGTACAGTTCTAGTCATTGAAATTGATGGAGACGTTTCAAGGAACCGGTACATTATGTCGTGACAATATCCAAAGTCCCCACTCACGTGTCTGTAGAAACCTTCCTCCGTAGTAAATCATATGGTGTTTTTTGGTTGGTAGGGACATTCAAAGTACTTGTTTCCGGGGTAGAAAAAAATAGTAACAACGTATAGGTTATACACTGTACGAACGGTATGTGTATTATTACCGAGTTATTTATGTAGAACTTAGTTTCTTTCTTATTCACTCGTTTCCTTACTCACTGATACACCTAGATCTCAAATCATCTTACAAGACTGTAACTTAGTTTGTACTTCCTTGGAACTCACATAGATACCCAGTCACCAATTGTTTTCGTGTCTAAAAGTCAAGTCCTTTTGTACCTAAGTTCAACCATCAAATTAACAGTGAATAATTGACTCATGGTCCCTAGAGACACGGTGTCAAAGAAGTATACTTTTTACCCTTTAGTTTTGAAGACAGGTTTGCAAAACGACTCCTAGTCTATATACACCGACACATAGATCAAGGACCTATAATGTCACGGATCGAGTATCATTCGTGAATGAAATAATATCGGTAATATTTACAATGTCCACAAAACCCAGATCAACTACCTTAATTGAATAAACCCTTCTTTACCTTATTTCCTCTCCCCCTCCCTCCCCTCTTCCCATCCCAACCCAGGTCCTCTACCTTCCCTTCTCTCTCCAGAGTCGTCTTGTGACAGTGAATCGTTATAAATTCTTCGTTCATTGATTTCTCTTCATTCTTAGTTATCAAGTTCTACGTTCTTTCTATCTCTTCTCGTGTCAGAACCTTTGTTTTCCCCTCCTCCTTGAACTTCCTGTCTCAGTGATTGTCAAAGTTTATGCTCCTGTCATAGTACATTACATTTTTAACTTTACTCAGGTAATATAATAACCTATTTCTACAGTCACCACTGGGTCGTTCCTTCCAAACCACTTTATAATTCCTTCTGTAAGTTTACATCGTCAAACGTCCTCTTTACCTTTTTCTTCCTTACTCTTTCGTCTTTACCTTACTTTTTCGTACCAGATAATAAAGGTCTTCAAACTACAACTTTCTTTTTTCGTTCTACTCGGTATTAAACCTTTTTTTCTGAACTACATTTACCCTGAAACCCACGTGTACATAAATAAAATGACAGGAAGTGTGGAAAGAATGGTGTCGAAAAGTTAGGGCAAGGAGAGATAGAAAAGGTGGAAGAGGGTAGTTACTATTTTAATTAGTTAATTAGTTATTTTTCCAATTAGTTATCATTTAGATTCTCTTGTTACCTTTTTAAATAAACTCGGTTGAACCCTCTGTCAAAAAAGTCTTTTGAGACTCCGGAGAAGACGTCTCGATTTCCCCCTAAGGGACCACTGAGTCTATCATTTGTTAGACGGACGACTATACCCTCTGGGTCCAAGTTCGGGACCTAGTCCTCCTAGGGGACCTCTTCCTTCAGCAGTGGTCATAAGAACAGACCTCTTAATGTACCTGTCTCCTCGGACCACCTTGTGTCAGGTACCCTAACGTTTCTCCTCCTTACTAACAGTGTGTGTTTCATCCTTCGGTCATATATTACACTAAAATCTTTCTCTCAGGTACGTTAGTTCGTGTGTATCTTCCGATAACGATAAACGTTCCTTGTCTATACCATAGGATCACTTACCAAAATCACAAAAAGATTCACATCCCTCCACGTTCTTTGGTCTAAGTACTTTAAAAGAGGACTTTTATAGATTGATAGACTTCCGGTCAAGACGGTCAAAAGACTCATGTTTCACGGAATAGGACTAGAAGTGGGACTCAAGGAAAGTCCAACATGACATCCAGTCACTGTCGTCACCCATTACTAAACTAAGAACATCTTGACTTACTACCCGTTGTAAGAAATAAAATGTTAGGGAAAGGGAAAACCGAAATTACAGTCGGTTCCAAACTCTCTATAAGACACTGGTTCAACAGGGTGTCACGATCTTTATGAGTAAGGGTCAAACCCACTCCTAAAGTAACCATCCAGAGAAGTACATCATAATGACTTCATCCGAATCATTTATCGTCGGTTTTCGGGGACAGGGTGGACAGAATGATCAAACAATTTTAGGTCCTTTACTAAAGGAGAACAACGAAGAAGGGTTTAGATCCGAAGGTCCCAATATTAGTAACTAGAGTAACTTGACATATTCACTAGTCACCAGAGTCAAGTAAATCAAGAAAAACCATCTCCGAATCTTTGTGTAAACCATTACGTTCTTTAACATTTTATCCGGTTTATCGTCATTATATGGATCATTGTAATTATTCGAGTATTCTTTCATAAGTTCAATTTTGAACGTGATCTACGTCGAGTCATAGAGGGGTCCAACAGACTGGGTCCGACGAGACGTGGTCGGTAGAATTTTACTTTACTGTTCAACCTTAGTATATATTTCAAGTGGTATCTGTGAACGTATATGGTCTACTCCCCACCGAATAGCACAGGAGAATGTCCTAACTCTTTCCTTACAATAGAAGATTCCTCACCGTACCGACTACAGACTTCTTCTTTTTAGCTAGAAATACCAACTCGTCCATAAAGACCGGAACCCCTCCAGACCAATTACGAGTCACATCTACGTATTACGCACGATCTCCGTTCCCTCCTCCGGATACCCGTCTCTTTTCGAAATACAAATTTAAAAAGAATAGAGTGAAATTTTTATGGTCAAAATAAAGTAATGAGGTAGTACGAGTTGTTTCTTGGAGTTGATGAAGGACGTTGTATATCCTTGATAGTCCGTCCTGGAAAGAGTTGAACAATTCTATTGGACGAAGGGTGTAGAGTTGAGGGGTTTCCAGAATGAAAGACGGAACGATAGTTCACCTTCACTATTTGACAGTGTATAGTCTTATTAAGACAGTAAATACGTGACTTAGGGACGGGACGAACGAAAAGATGGTAGATCACACACAATCAACGAGTCAACCCAGGTTGAGAAACACTGGGGCACCTGACATCGGGTGGTCCGAGGAGACAGGTACCTTAAGAGGTCCGTTCTTATAACCTCACCCAAAGGTAAGGGAAGAGGTCCCTAGAAGGGTTGGGTTACTATCTTGGGTCCAAAGGACGGAATGTCTGTCTAAGAAATGACTGACTCGGTGGTCCCTTCGGGTGGAAGAATGGTACTAGAATTTATTAATAATTGAGGAGACATAGGGTCAAGAAAGGTAATATTTCACCTTCGTTTTTGAGTGATACAATTACATCTAATTTATTCCCTTCGTACTTATTTTACACTTATATTACCGATCACAAATCATCCGTGAGTTATAGAAAAGAGGGAAGGAAAAAATTTTTTTTATAAACCCCCGTGTAACGGGTCGTACGTCCTAGAATCAAGGGACCGGTCCCTAGTTTGGGTGTGGGACACGTCACCTTCGGATCTTAGTTGGTGACCTCATGGTCGGTTCAGGGAGGGAACGAAGATTATGATTTATATATTGGAAAAACCATGGAACAAGGTAATACCAAAAAGGGGATTTGGGAACAGAAGGAGACCGTATCAGTTAATAATCCGAAAAAGTAATCTGTGAAAGACAAGATGGTCGTAGATCCTAAGGGTAAAGAAAAGGTAAGAAGTAGATAATGTACGGTTAACAAGAAATGAGAAAATATTCGATGGAGACGTCAGGATGGAAGACCAGAACGAGGTGTAGAAAAGTTAGAAACAGACATAAGTATGCGAATGATGTTGTGGTCGAGACGTAGTAAAGTGAACACTTGGGATGAGAAATTCGGAAGGAGGAAGTGTACCGGGGAAGAGAGTGGTGGAGACATGAGAAACTGAACTATAGATTTTCGTTATTTACCTTACAGTAAATAATCTATATGTAGGATACTCCTTTTCTTGTAGACAAAGTAGGTAACGACATAGGAATCCTGGAACTTGAAACAAAGAACTTGTAACTCAATTACTTAATTGTACAGGGACGAAGGTTAAAGGTAAGGAACTTCAGTGGTTTGACAAAACGGATTCATAGTTTAAATATAAAAGTTGGTCTTGAAAGGAAAACACAAAGTCCGATGGACGAACTGTCAAGGGGAATTTGCAGAGTAAAACTTAATCTGTACGAGGTTTGATTTAGGTTCTTGGAATGAAGGTGGAGAGTCAACAAAGAGGAAGTGTCGGGAGATCGAGTCACTTAGGTGGACAACAAGGTTGCTCTGTAAACCTCAGTAGTAAAAGCTCGAGTAGAATAAGTAAGGGGGATTGGTTAGGAGGTAATTTAGGTGTCTGAAACAATACCGTATAGAGAACCGAGACATATGAAGAAAAGTAGAGGTAACGATTGTAGATATCGTTAGATATATCGTAGATATATCGTAGACATATCGTTAGTGAGACATATCACACCTGATGACGTCATCAGATAATATACAGAGGAGTATAAGTACGGATTCGGGACACGTTAGGTAAAAGGTATGTCATCATTCTTATCATACAAATTTACATAACCAAACCCGTTTTTTCAAGGAAGTCTAAGAAGACATTGTAGAATACTTTTTTGGGTTCGTTTAAAAACCGGTGGTGTTATCTTAATTAGTAAAGTTAGGAAATAAGTTTTGTAACCTTTCTTTATTATTCGTACCGGATACTCCTATATGTATTAACTTGAGGACGGACATAATCGTCGATCTAAAAAAGGTGAGGCGAACAATAAACATAAAAGTAGTGAAAGAGATCTCAAGTCGAAAAAGAATGAAACCTTAGAAGTTTCTCCATCAAGAAAGTAAATACAAAGACGTCAGTCGACGCGTAACTGATCGACCGAGACGAAGTCGTCCAATAAACCAACAGTCGACCCATAGAGTCGAGAGGAAGTACATCGGTGAACTAGAGAACATCCGACAGGAACACGACACCCGAATGAGATGCCGTCTCCGTCTCAACTTTTGTTCAGTATTCTACTCGGGTTTGAGTTTCTCACCTCTTTATCTGGAGACAATCTACCCTCTTTGACAGTTTAGTGGAACGTTTGTTTCTTGTGCCTATATCCATTCGGTAATAGACTCCGATAGTTATTTTACTTAGATGTGTTGTCGGTTCTGAGTCTTTCTCTCAGACTAAAAAAAAGAACGGAAATTTCATATCCTATAACCATATACATTTATACACACACACGAATCAGCAAGTCAGTACAGACTGAGAAACGCTGGGGTAGTTGACATCGGACGGTCCGAGGAGGTAGGTACCCCTAAGAGGTCCGTTCTCATGGTTCACCCAACGGTACGGAAGGAGGTCCCAAGAAGGGTTAGATCCCTAGTTTGGGTCCAGAGGACGTAACGTCCACCTAAGAAATGGTAGTCTCGGTGGTCCCTTCGTGTCCTTATGACCTCATTCATCGGATAGGGAAGAGGTTCCGTAGAAGGGTTGGGTCCTTAGTTTGGTCACAGAGGACGTAACGTTGTCTAAGAATTGGTCGAATCGATGGTCCCTTCGGGTCTACGTTTATATTTATGTATGTTTATAGTTATATATGAATTAACTCATGACCTTCTATAAATATAAAGTTTTGAGGAGGTTTCCATCATCTTTTCAAAGGGATCACTATTCCTGTCTCCGACATTACTTCAAACCTTAATCCTAAACCCTTCACCTTTGTCCGTAAATAAAATAAAATTCTAATATTTCACTACCTTAAATGGACCCGGAACTTCTTTCACGATATTTTTAGTTCTTTCAAACTCTTCGTCACGTCCTTCTTACTTTGTCACTTATTTTCCCATCTAAAAGCTTGTTCTCTTTAAGAAGTTCCGAAGGTATGAATCCATTAAAGAAGACACAGTGAAATCCGAGGTTTTCAGTGTCTAGGGATGTACTTTGTCATTGTGACACATGAAAAGAAATGTCATAAGTAATTACAACTTTGAAATGTAATGAAATACATTCGAAGATGTGTCTTCAGTCTGTAACAGACGCTAAAAAGGTTTAAAAAACTCGTATTTATAAAATATATACATTTGGTCAGTCTTACAGGTACTAGTTGTCAAGATGTTTATTGTTTACTACCTCTCCCACACCTCTTTTCCCTTGAGAGAATGTGACAATTTTCCTTACATTCAACCAAGTCGGTGATATCTTTTACAATACCTCCAAGGAATCTTTTGGTTTTCATCTTAATGGTATACTAGGTCGTTAGTGTAAGGACCCGTATATGGACCTTTTTTTGTAGTAAGGTTTTCTTTGGGGCTACAAATAAGTAACATCGTGATATATGTTATCGGTCTTGTACTTTCTTTGATTTACAGGTAGTTGTCTCTTTACCTATTTCTACATCATGTGTTTTCTTTCATTTCAGTGAGTCAGCACAGGCTGAAAAACACTAGGGTACCTGACATCAATTGGTCCGAAGAGACAGGTACCCTAAAAGGTCCGTTCTCATGACCTCACCCAACGGTAAAGGAAGAGGTGCCCTAGAAGGAATATGTATGTTACTTTATAACGAGTTGGTATTTTTTCCTTACTTTGACACGGTAAACGTCTCTACTTACCGTGTAACCAGTGTGAGACAGTGTCTCTCACACCGTAGTGACTGAGTTACCTGTACTTAAACTCTTTTGAGTCCCTCTACCATTTGTTGTCCCTTCGGACCGTACGACATCAAGTACCCCAACGTTCTCAGTCTGTACTGATTCGTTGACTTGTTACTTCGACAGGATCGTCTCAAAGGGTCCACCGAGTCTTCCTTTCTTAGGTGGACGTTACGTCCTCTGTACCCAAACTAGGGACCCAATCCTTCTAGGGGACCTATTCCTTTACTGTTGGGTGAGGTCATAAGAACGGACCCTTTAGGATACCCGTCTCCTCGGACCTCCCGGTATTAGGTACCCCAACGTTTTTGCTAAATTGTTGATTTGTTGATTGATTGTTGATTTGTTGTTTTCGAGAGGATCGTTAGATAAATAAACGTTTGTAAAAACTAGAAGAAAACCTTTGTAAGAATGGACTCCATGTATTAAGGAACAACTAGGACACTACCAGTTAACATACACAGTCGAAGTGACCTGATTCACTACGAATCTATTGACCCTTTGCACTAAAGACTCACACAGACACTCCCAAAAAAGTCTTCTCTAATCGTAAACTTAGTCATCTTACTCATTTTTAGTGGGGGTACTTACACTCGTCTGTATTATGTTAGGACGTCACCACCAAATCAGAGATTCAACACAGACTAAAGAACACTGGGGCACCTGACATCTGGGGATCCGAGGAAACAGGTACCCTAAAGGGTCCGTTCTTATGACCCCACCCAACGGTAAAGGAAGAGGTCCCCTAGAAGGGGTAGGTCCTTAACTTGGGACCAGAAGATGTCCAGTCCGTCTAGGAAATGGTTGACTCGATAGTCTCTTCGGATCAGGTTAGGAAGGTCCTGAATTTATCTTTTTTTCCACTTCCTTCCCACCTAAATGAGAGACGAACTAGACCTGTAGGCAGCAGAGGATGGGAATCTTGATCCATGAAGACTAAGGACATAAAAGTCTGATCCAACCCCAGAATATAGCATCTTGAAGGTTAAGAGTCTAGAAAGCTAAGTCTGATTTAAGGTGGTGACCAAAGAAACAAGATCGAACGTCTGTCGTTCGTCTAGTACCCTGAAGATTTGCAGGTAATGAGACCCTCAATTAAGGATACTATATAGGAAAATATATGTAGAAATTTGTAGAATGACTAAGACAAAGAGATCTCTTAGGACTGTTTTTGTGAAGGGGTACTGCATATTAAGGATAACCAAAAATTAAAAGTTAAAGTTGAATTAACAATGAGGAAATATTTACTGTAAATAAACACCGTTGACAATCTCTCAGGAACAGAAACGACAAGACACGAAAATGATACAACACTGATTGTTATCTAAAGATGTATAAATTGGACAAATCGAGTGCACTACCGAAAACTTAATATTAAACATGGAAAGTACTTAAGAGTTTTTTACAGTAGTAACAAAGAAGGGGTAAAAGAGATTAGAGGAAACTCTTAAGGTTGATGCGTACACAAGTAAGAATAAAAGAAAAACATACGGTGAACAATAAAAAGTTCCAAAGATATAGGATCGTAGAGACATTCGACGTAAATAGATAAAGTAATAATTAAATATGTATTATTAAATGATAGTAATTAGATATTAGAGAGAAAATCAAATACTGAAAAGAAAGACGGGAATATAAATTGGGTAGTCAACTTCAAAACTGAATTTAAAAGTTCAAATTAGAGAGTCGAAGAAGACCAAAAAGGACTGGTCATCATATTGTGGCCATCATAAGTTATATTTCATCTTGAACTTCCTGAAGGCACCATCACGTCACCGATTCTACGGCGCAAGGGTCACGTCCCTCGAACCCAAACTAAGGACCAATCCCTTGATCTAGGGTGTAAGACGCCGATTCGTAAGAGTGAGGGGTCGTTTCTAGTTTCTAGGACGAACGACATTAATACTAGGTTGTGTCGGTTTTATTTACTTATTCATTTTATTTATAAAATTCTTTACCTGAGAGGAAATTTTCTTATTTTTTATTTCATCTTGAGAATTGATCACACTCTATTCGGTTTCTGTGTGTAAGATGTCTTAGTGAAATAGGGGGCAGACGGCGACACCAGTTTGGTCTGTCTAAAAGTGTAGGAAGATGTGAAAACCAGTTATAAAGAAAAGGTAGGACGAGAAATTCCTATCTAAGGAAACCTCTTTGTTGATAATACTCTTAAGAAGACTAAAAGAGATGAAGGTATCTGGTCTGTATTATAGGAACAAGGTTACATCGATAAGGGATTTTAAGGTCCAACGACATAGTAGCATAAAAGGGAAGGATACAGGGTTCTTTACGGAGTCTAAAGTATAACGGGACACTAAAACTAAAGTCGAAAATTTAGGAAGACACAATAACCTCTTTCTCCTTTATGAATTTCTAAAGAAAATCAAAGAACTCTTAAGTCGGTACTTAAAATTGTATATAAATAAAATCGAATCAAGTACGGATGTACAATAAGTCTCCTTCTCGAACTTTCTTTTGATGTATATAAAAATGTATATCGATATAAGAGTGGTGAAACACGCCACACTTGTGTTTTTATAAATAAATTATCACAATATCTCAAAACCTAACTTCCTTTTCTTTTTGTATTTATTCTGTGGCACGTATAAAAAATCAAAGACTTACCAAATTTGTATATCTTTTTATTTCTCTTACTATAATTTGTCGGTTCTAAACTGTTGGGTCTATAATACTTACAACTATAAGAAGATATGTACGAAGTTAAAAAAATCTCATTATGTTACAACGGTTTTGTTTATTGAAGGTTAATCTCGATTGACTTCTCATCTCTTAAATAAATACGTAAGAAAGTCAATTGTACGTAACTGAGTTTTCAATTTATAGTATACGTTACGAATCGTCACATCTAAATTTAGTGAGTACAAGTCCAGTTATTACCTTGATACGGAAAGGTTTATTTTAAAATGACACTGACACAATAACTATTGTGTTAGAACAAAGTATTTGTAAATAACTTGTGTCTCCTTTTTAGATCGTCACTTTTATTTCTCCTCCTTCTTTTACGAGATTAATACTCTTCGGAAGAAATAAGGGATGACCGTGACATATAGAAATTTTTTAACTGAGTAAATACATACAATAAGGAACGGAAAGTGGAGATAAACCTAATAAATAATTAGGAACTGGTTTTTTTAGTTATATAACACTTAAGTAAATATATGTGAGTTATAATCACTCTATTTTATGTTATTACTTTCATGATAATGTATTTCTTCATGGTCTATCTTGATAATATCTATGAATCTCTACTCGATACGGAGAAAGTAAAGGACATAAAGTGACATGTTCATCTATATCATGATAAAGAAGGTAATACTTAACTTTATAAGAATTTAAACAACTTCTTAAAGTTATTTCGGTTACTTTTCTTAATAATTAGGGGAACTTATCATCACCCTTTACGCGACATTAACCATCCGAAGTATAGTCTTAAGAACCTTAAAGAGGTTGACGTAATCGTTAACCAGTAGAATTAATGTACCAGGTAATCGACTTTAGACGTAATGTTTTGAGGGTTCGTGTTAAGAACGGTTGAGACTAGGTAAGTAACATTCCAGTTTCAACGGAACGAGTAACGTTTTACTTTGATCTATATAATTCAATTTCATAAAACTCGAGTAATTTATATGTTGGAGTTCAATCAGTGGTATAGTGTATGTCTTTTATTGATGTCAGGATCTCTGTTACGGAGGTTATGAAGGTCGAAAAATACTACATTCCATCAAGACATTTTCTATACCCGTATAAGTTTTTTCAAATTTTCTCTTATAGGTAGAAACTCGAAGATGAAGGACACTGAATATCTATATCAATGAATGTTACAACTGTGTTTACAGAGTCAGATTGACTATTATTGGTAATCGTATAAACAATTTTTTTTTTTTTCCTCTAAGTGAATAGCGACGGTCGTTCCTAACGAAGGCAGGTCTCCATAGGTACCTTGACATTGGTTTCGGTGGAACGTTACAAACAAAATCGTATTAGGGTTAATTTTTCATGAGTCTGTTGGTTGATTTTAACTTACTTAGATAAGTTATAAGTAAGGGAGTGAACGATTCTATAATTGAAGATAAAAATAAACGTTACATGAGGTATGACTTCATAACAATAATTATTTTCTGTGAGTAACAGAAGTTCTATGAATATTGGACCGGGTAAAATACGTTTACAAAGTTTTTCTCATATCTAAATACTTTCGTACAGCAAAAGATAGTAAAGATAGTAAAGAGGTAAAAAAAAGGTTTCCTACATTACTTTTCGAGTAAGGCTAAGGAGTGATTGTAGGTTTTCGATACAGATATGTAAAGAACCTAGGGTTGATAGATTAAATAGTTTTATAACTCCGATTGGATCTTATATCGTATATTACTTGAATCCGATCATAACAACGTTGGAATTTATAAGGAAGTTTAGTACACATACTATTCGGTAAGATCTTAAAACGGGTCATGACTTCCGTCTGAATAACTAAATGTAAAGTCAGGGGTCAAAACGAAGTTATATTCACCTTTGTTCTCTACGGACAGAGAACGGAAGAACGTAATAAAACAACAAAAATCAAAGGGACTTAGAAATCTTTAATGTATTTTAAAGTTCACGTGTATGTTCAAGAATATCATCGACTCGAGGTTAACAAGGTTCAATCTTCTCGACAATTTAACAGAGAATGTCAGAAAAAGTGAGTTGGTACTAAAGTGTGATAACGAATAGGATTTGAGAGAGTAAATTTTGGATAAGGAAACCGTACTTTTTCTTTACCTCCAGTAATTGGTGAAGATAAAAGGATATGTAATATGGACACCTGTACACATGTCAGTACGGAATTAGGAAAAGTACAGAACTTGTTGTTGTTGTTGTTTTTGTTTGTTTTGGTCTTTTTACGGAAAGATAACAGATACATAAAAGAATAACGTCTAGAGTCGTAATTAGAATTTAGTATATAACAAGACAAAGTGAGATTATATATAGGAATAGATTTATAGTAGGTCAGGTAGAAAAGATGGTTGAATAAATTTTAGTACAAAATAATTTAATGATAGATACGGCGGTTTGGAATAGAGATTGGGATAGAAGGAGAAGGAGTAAAAGAAAACGTAAACCTAGTCGACGTTAACATCTCAGACTATAAGGAAAAACCTCCGAGGGCCGGAAGAATTGAGTAGGAAGGAAAATCTCCCAGTTCTTCACCCTAGTTTAGCCAATACCACCTTCGAATCTCTGCTATGCTGAATTCAGGTTAGTAGAATATGTTTGGGCCGACAGACCTTTACCTTTATTTTGTCAAAGGACCTTCCTTGACACATCTATCCTACTCGAGATACCTCAAGTTAGATCAAAGATTAGGATAATCAGGGTCCCCTCTATCTATTTTCCTGGTAATTTCACCATCTCTACACAAGACACTAACAGTAACGTGGGGTTAGAGACTGTCACGGATGGAGGAACACCGGTTACTTCTTTGACGATCACAGTCCTCAAAGTCGATTCCCTGCGAAACCACCATCGTTACTACTTCCCTTGTTTGGACGTGAGACACAATAAGAATTTGATCGACCCGCAATGTGTCTCAATAACTTTATCCAGCCTCCCTTGTCCTCGTCGGAAGAAGGTGGGACCTTCGATTTTCTTCAGTCTCCACCGTCTCCATCACTAAAATTTCTATGACGGTCTCTCGTCACCCTACTGCTAGTAGTAATTTATGGTCCTGGTAGTACATGGTTATGGAGAACGAAACATAAGTACTGGGATTTGGTTTCAATTAGACGATAGTGTCCCTCAATTATGTGAGCAATTACCACTGATTTGTTTCGGATTTAATAAGTCCTATTCAAACAACAAGTTTGTTGTCCCTCTTAAAACATCACCGGTGTCTCGTAGGAGGACGAACACTCCTTATTATGACAGTAGTAAATAAAGACTCTCGAAGAAGAGACGACAGACTTCACTCCAAGTTCGAGTCTCTCTTCTCTTAGAGTTAATTATACCTCGTCTAGAAGTTACGTAAGTAAATCGATCACTCGTAAATAATTCGTAACTAAATCTCAGATCTGGGAGTGGTATGTAAAAAGGTAAGTATATCAACAACTCTTACATACTGAATACTCATAAAACCCCCCTCAGTAAATATGGGTTAGAATACAACAGATCCTTAACGAAGGGTAATTTCCTAAAGTTTAGTAGAAAATGTCGTAAAACTCGTGTACAGAATAATGCTGGGCGTAAAGGTGAATGATTACTAACGTTTGAAATTTCACTGTGTCGGAAAGACTTTTCCGGGGGCACTGAGAGTATAATTTTTGGTGAAAAGAAAACAAAATTTTCAATTAAATTGTCACCCAAGGTAGTAAGATGGAAGAGTGACACATTTGTACTTACCTTTAAAGTCTTCGATAGACTTTTAAACTTCAAAGTCCTTTTCTTTACTTGTAATAAACTCATAAACGATACAAGATTTATGGACACAAAACGTAAAAGTACAATTGTATAAATTAGAAAGTCCTAAAGGACCACCGAGTCTACCTTGAAGGGACCACCGAGTCTACCATTTCGCAGACGGACGTTCCACCTTCTGGACCCAAGTTAGAGACCCAGTCCTTCTAGGGGACCTCTTGCTTTACCGTTGGGTGAGGTCATGAGAACGGACCTTTTAGGATACCTGTCTCCTCGGACCATCCGATGTCGGGTACCCCAGTGATCCTCAGCCTGTGCTGACTCACTGAAGTAAAAGTGTACCATTTCTTAGACGGACGTTACGTCGTCTGAGTCCAAGCTAGGGACTCAGTCCATCTAAGTGACCTCTACTCGAACCGTTGGGTGAGGTCCTAAGAATGGACCTCTTAGGGTACGTTTCTCCTCGGACCACCCGATGTCAGGTGTCCCAACGTTTCTCAGCTTGTACTGACTTCGTTGACTCGTACGAGTGTGTAGAGTTTAAAATGTAAAACTCGTATGACTAAGCGTGACTCAAATTTTCCGTCCTGGTCTCGAGACACCGACAGAGGTGTGTGACAACTCGGAACTGGGACGAGACCGGACGGATCCACTACCAAACTCTAACCGTGGGTGGGTATGAGGAGAAGAACAGACCGATGTGACGACAAAGTGGTGACACTGTTTTGCGAGTAAAAGAAGGGAAAATAAAAGTAGGTGTCACCTGAGAAACAAATTTTTATCTCTTCCTACCATGTCTCAATGAACCAAAAGAAGGGATGTCTAGACCAAGATAGATAGATGGAAGGGGGGACGGAAAGCTTGATTGTATCGATGTGGGATACCCTTCAAAGACAAAAACGGAAGAACTGGTTTTGAATCAAGAAGAGTAGTAAGTGGTGGTAGAACCGTAAAAGTGAAACAAAATTAAGTGGTAGTAGAATTGTTTAGAGATAATATAAGAAGAATCTTTATCCATAACATAATTTTTAACAACTTCCTTAATCAACTTTCCAAAAGTTAGTCAGTCCCGTATGGACTAGTCATGGAATTGAAAGTTCATGGACAAAAATTCAATCCAGATGTCGTAAGTTGAGGAGAGAGAAAATTTTAGAGAGAAATTCAGAATAGAAGGGGGTAGAGGGTTGTACGAAGTGAAGGTGGAACCGGAGAAGAAAAAAAAATTACACCCATTAAATAGAGGCGGTTAGATATCGTAGGGTGTCAGTAGTAAATATGACAGAAGATTCAAATGTTTTCCTGTCGTTTATTTTCTCGGAAGGTAAACAATAGAACTAGGTAGGAGGAATTTTTCACTACTATTTTAATAACGTAGTGTAAAAAAGGATAATATATAAATTGTGAAAAGTTTACGGAAAATAAACACTCTAAAGTGTATTTCACAATCCTTCTATAATATCTTTCTTGATTATCCGTTAGTGATTTTTTAATGAGGTGGATATTTTCTTGAATGTCTATTTACATCTTAGCCCTCTTACCCCATATCTCCTGTATTTAAGACTACTATGTTTATCCATTGTTCCTAAACTTTCTAACCTGTACTTTTAAGTTTATTCTATGGTTCCCGAGGTTTATTTTAGACCAGTCATTTGAACAGGGGTAAGATCCATCCATATTAAAAACTCCAGAATTCGAGTTTCTCCTACGGATTATATTCCTCCCCGAAGGGTCTACAGAGTCACCATTTCTTAGGTATACGGTTCGTCCTCTCGTCATCTGTACCCAAACTAGGAACCCGGTCCTTCTAGGGGACCTCTTCCTTTACTGTGGGGTGACGTCGTAAGAACGGACTCTTTAGGGTACCTGTCTGCTCGGACCTCCTGGGGTCAGATACTCAGTCTGTTCTGTATCGCTGATTTGCTGTCATTACTTCCTCTGTCGGGACTCACAGTGTAATAGTCAGAATGGATATTCCACAAGGAACGCAGGGTGGTGTCACGGGTCGTGTCAGAATCCATCGAACTGTTAGTGCGAAACGAGGGTTGACACAGGTCGGGGTGATAAGTTGCGGGGAAAGTGTTCATAGGGTAGGAATGATGAAGGAGGTAAAAAACAGGAGAATAGTCCATTAAGGGTTACAAAAGATATTTTCATGAAAAATGTCTAAAGGGGGTAGGTCTGTAACTTAAAGGTAAAACTTTTCCAGACCTATTTTTAGAGAACTATTTATACATTCAACGTCAAGTAAGATCCGCCCTTTCCTTTTGTAGAACGTTATAACATTCGGTACTAGGTGTCCCCCTTTTAAATACAAAGTTATTTTATATATGTCGGTCAGTAGAAAAGGGTGTAACAGGAAAGAGAAGGATTTGGGGTACGAATTACTTTTTCTTATTACTTTTTTTACGGAGAAGATAAAGGTCAAGGAAAGGAATTAAGGTCTTCATCGTCTATATTGTATCTGAAATTAGAGATCATAGAAGACTCGGGAATGAGAAGGGATGGTGAAGATATACAGTAACATGAGTAAGTTATTCATAAATTTGTTCAGAAACTATCGAAGACGTCTATGTCTTATATTTTCTAGTAGAGTCACTGGGACTCAGTTCACCCTTTCCGGAACTTCATACTACTGACTGTACCTATTACGACAGGTATCCCACGATATTTTTGGGTCTCTTGTCCGTAGATAAAGAGTTGAGACACCACCTTCTACACTCACCTCCTTCGTCTATGTCTTTTCCGGAGATTCTCACGTATTCTGAACTCGATGGTGATAACGTTAGTCATCCCGATAGTGGGTAGTTTTACAAATTTGACCTTCGGTTCCTGAGTCGGTGAGGCTGAATGAGGAGTTGAAAAGGAAGTTACTCAAGATGACTACGACGGAGAACAGAGGTATTTTAGTAAGTTTAAAAAGGTTAACAAAGGGATAGAAAGAGGTCTTAGAATTTTATCGGACGATCAACGTCTTAGTAAAGGGAGGTTAGAAAATGGGTGAGAAATAATAACCAAAATGAAAGGATTTTAAGTTCTAGATTTTGAGGAGTCAAAATCCCAAGTTAGGAACCCAACCCTTCTAGACCTCTTCCTTTACCGTTGGGTGAGGGCATAAGAACGGACCTCTTAGGGTACCTGTCTCCTCGGACTATCCGATGTCAGGTACCCCAGCGTTTCTCAGCCTGTGCTGACTCACTGAAGTTTTAAGAAGTCACCAACGGTTTACAAGACATCTATTTTATCTTTGGGAGGTTATACGGAGTCAAACAAGGAAACTTCCGTGTGTCATGTTACTAATTCTTGTACCTCGGATCTCGAAGTCAAGTTTAAGACAGTAGATTGCCGACCCCCAGAGTTCGTTCGTGTGTTAGAGAAATTTGAAGGTTTAAGAGTAAAGATTTTACCCCTATAGAGAAGTATACTAATGTCTCTTCTGATTTATTCCATTTACGAGGTTACAAGAATCTTATGACAGACCGTGTATCATTATCTTTTGTTGCATACACACGAGTCGTCACAGGTTGAGAAACGTCGAGGTACCTGACGTCGGGTGTCCGAGCAGACAGATACCTTAAAAGGTCCGTTCTTATTACCTCACCCAACGGTAAGGGAAGAGGTTATCTTTTGTTACGATCGACATGAATAATAGAGAGGTTATGGTTGAAGGGACAATTAAGGGAAAGATACGTGTTAATTCGCTGAAGGGAAAGTGAAAAGTGAAAGTACGTAACCTCTTCCTTTACCGTTGGGTGAGGTCACGAGAACGGACCTCTTAGGGTCCCTGCCCCCTCGGACCACCCGACGGCAGATACCCCAGTGTGTGTCAGCCTGTGCTGACTTCACTGAATCGTCGTCGTTATCGTACGAACATACACTGTTTAGAGGAAGGACAATGAGAATCAGTGGTATAAAGGAGTAGAAACATAAAAAGTGTACGAAGAAAGAGATGGACCTGGAGGAAAGGTTCGGAAGAGTTTTGAATATGGTCGAAGGAGTCCCACCCTAATTTTAAGAAAAGGACAACCAAAGGTGGTGAGAGAGTGTGAGAAATAGGATGATGATTGATGAGACAAGAGAAAACGACAAAATACTTAAGGAATTCCCGAATAAGGAGATTATGGACTGTGAAAGTCACCGAATAAATCCATATCATCAAACCCCCTCGTTAGTTAGATTAAAAGTTAACGCATATGTTTAACTAGACTGGTCCTTGATGTAATAATAATATTAAAGATCTTATCAGTTCGAAATATTTGACACGAAAAATTTTGTAAAGAAATACAGTCCCAGACACAGAGTAAGTGAAAATAAAGGTGACGAGGAACGATCGTTGATTTTCTCATAGAAGATATCTCATTTATAAGTCTACACAATTAATTCACATTTCCTTCGTTTTATTGAAATTTAATGTGTTGAGATTCTCAGATAGACACATTTACTTCGTACCTTTTTATTCAAACCCTAGGTGAAATAAAAAGATGTTTACTTACGGTGACCCAGAATACAGAAATTAGAACTTCCAAATATAATAAAATTTTACTTGTTGTCTTTTTTCATTACCTATGTCGTAATAAGTTTCTCTTTAAAACTTTCCTTCTTTTAGACTCCTAATTACAGGAATTATAAGTAAAGACTGTCGGATGCAAGTTCGAATCCAACAGACCAGTTGTAAACCCCGACTGAGCATCAAAGGTTTAGTACCACACAGTACAAGATTCAGTTAAGGGATCTTCTCTAAATCCCTATTGAAAAGGTGTCCAAAAGAGTTAATTTCTACGTAGATCGAGAAACGGGTGTAGTGGGTGTAGACGAGTATTTTTTACTTATTACCTTGTGTGTACACGACTGAACGCTAAGTAAAGTCAGAAAACGTCCACGTTTACGTTCAAAATTCCACGTTTCACCTCGGTGTTTGCGACACCCAAACAGGTCGACTTTAAGATCCGAAATTAGTGTAGATTTATTGAGGAGTCCACTACGTTAGTGTCCTAAAACGGGTGTTTTCCCCACATTATTTATAACATCTAACTTGACCATACATAATTGTCTACTCCGATGTAATAAATGTCTTTTACTTTGGGTCGATTAAAAGTGGTTAGACCGAAAACGATTTCGTAAGAAAAGTATATAATTGGGGTTTAAGTGGAACTCAACCAAAGTTTCGTTGAAATTGGTCTATATTATCTTTTATTTTATGAAACTAAACATATGTATTGGAAAAGTCCCTACATGTAACTGTCTATTGAGGTTAGATGACATTAATGATGTATAGGAACGTCGATGTCATCAAGATCGTCTGTTTGATTCAGTTGTGATACAATGTTTTTCATTATCTCTTCGAGTGACCCCGTCTATTAGGACTTGTCGTCTGTTAGGGGTTTAGTAAAGAAAAGTCGAACCTATACGGAAATTCTTAAACAAAAAGTCGTCGGTAGGTAAGGATTAAAGTAAAAGGAGTCCAATTTCAACACACTATTATGTGGAATGACGACTAATTCAACAGTGGACGGAAAGTAATCAGTTATGTATGTTCTCTCACAGGGAACGGTCCCTTCTACTACATCCATTGTCTTAGTAAACTTCTACCTCTCGTCTCAAAAGAAAAGGCTCCCTTTATAGAGGTATCGGTGGGAGACACCGGTCTATAGGTACTTCAAATAATTTGTACCATACGAGACGTCAAAGAATACGGATCGACATGAAATTAACGAAAAAACAAACTCATTCCTCCTATGGTAAATGAGATGTTGAAGGAACAAAGAAATAATTGATGTCTTTGGATCCAATATTTCTTGTATGTGTATGTGAAAGCAAAGTTATAACATTTACATTTTAACGTAGTATTGTTACCCTTACACACGTATCAGTCAACTAGTCAGGAAACGCTGGGGCACCTAAATCGGGTGGTCCGAGGAGACAGGTACCTTAAAAGGTCCGTTCTTATGACCTTACCCAACGGTAAAGAAGGAGGTCCCCTAGGAGGGTTGAGTCTCTAACTTGGACGGAAAGGACGTAATCGTTCCTCTAAGAAATGGTGACTCGGTGGACTCTTCGGGATTGTTATCCTTATGTAATAAAAATTTTGTCGTCTATACTTGTATTAGTAATAGGTCCCCTTATATTCTTTCCTCTTAAAAGGTTCCTCGAAACAAAACTTTTTATATCACTATGACCCTTTCTCAAGTTTTCAGTCCCTTTCTCTCTTTCCTCTAAAGGGACAACCAAAGTACGAATTTATATAAATAGAGGAGAGTATTTGGGACTCCGTCTATTTTTACTTTTAATTCGAGACGGAAATGTGAAATGAAGACAATGTTGTGAAAAACTGGGTTGGGAAGAACGAGACAAACAGGTTTAGGACGGGTAAAAAGTTTCATGTCGAGTTTAGGATGAAGAGAACATTTCGTAAGGGACTGGTAAAGTAGACCTTCGTTAGAAAGGAAGAAAATTTGAAGGTGCACTGAATAAAAGGTATGGTGAGTAAATCATGGATAATAAATGACTGATCATTTCTACATTACAAAAGTCTTAACAACGTCGGTAACGTCTCTGAAAAAATAGGAAAACATATGTTTCATTTAAACATAAAAATTTTCGTTCTATTCTGATACACAGAAATAACAAAAAGTAACTAGACTTTAAATCAAACAATTTAATATCTGATGTAGTACTATTGTTATGTATAAGTGCATACATACATACTAATCTACACATATATACATATACACATATACCACCAAATCAGTGATTCACCACAGGTTAAGAAAACTAGGGGTACTTGATATATTGGACGGTCCGAGGAGACAGGAACCCTGAAAGGTCCGTTCTTATAACCTCACCCAACGGTAAAGGAAGAGGTTCCCAAGAAGGACTGAGTCCCTAATTTTGACCCAGAGGACGTAACGTCCGTCTAGGGAATGGTTGGTTCGGTAGTCCCTTCGGGTATAGTCAAGTCAAGTCAAGTCAGCGAGTCAGCACAGGCTGAGAAACGCTGGGGTAATTAGCGTCGTGCGGTCCGGAGGGACAGGTAGTGGTTGAGGGTTTCAAGTGAGTTTGAGTGCAGGTAGCTCATCCACTACGGTAGGTCGGTAGAGTAGGAGACAGTAGGGGAAGAGGAGGACGGGGGTTAGGGAGGGTCGTAGTCTCAGAAAAGGTTACTCAGTTGAGAAGAGTACTCCACCAGTTTCATGACCTCAAAGTCGAAATCGTAGTAAGGAAGGTTTCTTTAGGGTCCCGACTAGAGGAAATCTTACCTGACCAACCTAGAGGAACGTCAGGTTCCCTGAGAGTTCTCAGAAGAGGTTGTGGTGTTAAGTTTTCGTAGTTAAGAAGCCACGAGTCGAAAGAAGTGTCAGGTTGAGTGTAGGTATGTACTGGTGTCCCTTTTGGTATCGGACCTGATCTGCCTGGAAACAATATGTACATGTATTTTTGAACAAAAAGAATATACTTATAGGACAACATTTTGACTTTATTATGAATAAGTCCTCGAATAATTTTATGTATTATTGAAAATTGTTAATATTTAAATAACTTAAATACGATAAAAGGGTGAAGCTACTATCTACTTCTGACTATTCTTCGTGTCATATATAAACGTAAAAGGTAGAAACTACTTTAAAAATGTTTCCCCTTTCTATGTATATGAATCCTATTATGTTTTAATCTAAAATAAAGACTTCAATTCTAGGAGAAGAAAAATAAGTCACCTATTTTCTGTAGTCAAAGTGAAAAGACTTCTTTTTTTATACACATGTGTTTTTTATGACCCATTGATCGATTGTCAGAATCTAAGATCAGATCGTAGTGGTAGTTGATGGACATTCTTAATTGGAGAGACAGGGAAACAAAGGAGTCAACCACTACTCTGTCTGTGGTTAAGTTAATTATCATAATAAGAGTAAAGTTTAAAGTTTTAGGTACATACTAAAACAAGTATATTTTTAGGTTAAGGTCACTTAAGATTTTTGTATTTATAGTAATCAAAAATATCAATACATTAAATGACATTAGGTCCGTTTTAAAAGGTAAAGGTCTTCGACTATTTCAACTTCACTAATTTTATTTTAATATCCTTATAATAGATATGGATGTAATGGAAAAATATTCACATTGATAAAGGACTTAACCGTTGATAAAGGACTGTTCGTCTTTTTCCAGAAAATTTCAGGGACAGAGACACGACCCATATAGGAATCTTTTTAAGGTACAAATAAGACCTTATTACTTAGACACGTACGTACGATTCAATGAAGTCAGTACAAACTGAGACACTGTGATACCTGATATGGGGTGGTCAGAGGAGTCAGGTACCCTAAAAGGTCCGTCCTTATGACCTCTCCCAACGGTACGGGAAGAGATCTACTGATCACTTATGAGATGACAAAAATTCCACGGGAAAGTTGTAGGTTGCGACTCACATGACGAGAGATACGTTAAGTCAGTTTGTGTTAGTACGAATATGGTGACGACAAGATACGAAGACCTAACACAGAGGTCGTAGAGGATCTTTCCCGAAACTTAAGGTTTCTATAAACACTTTTGTACAATACTTTATTTACCTGAAGGGACCCTCGACTCGACCATTTCTTAGACGGACGTCACATCCTCTGGGGCTCAACTAAGGACCTAGGTCTTCTAGGGGACCTCTTTCCTATCCGATGGATGTGGTCATCAGTACCCGAAGGAGCCACCGAATTTGTCATTTTCTTAGGAGGACGTTACGTCCTTTGGACTCAAGCTAGGGGCCCAACCCTTCTAGTGGACTTCCTACCGTACCGTTAGGTGAAGTCTTAAGAACGGACCTCTTAGGGGTACTTGTCTCCTCGGACCACCCGCTGTCAGGTACCCCGTCGGCTCTTAGACTGTACTGACTCGTTGACTTGTGTCGTGTTGCGTACTTTGTTTATCTACCGTTCTTGTATGGAGGTACGGACATAGTTTTCCAGTCGAGTGTTGTTTCTTCAGAAGTTTGAGAAAAAAAAAATGTAAAGAACAGTTTTATTGTCATTGAATACTTTTCACTTAACTAACAATTTAATCATTATAACAAAAAACAAAATAACGGGTGATTAGTAGACTTTGATATCTAATAAAGGACACTTTTTTTTTGATCTCACTCCCAGATTAGATCTACTTGTGAGGTTCTTATATGTATATAATTTATATTAAGTATACATTTATATATGTACACACGTATATCTATATTTATATACATATAAGAACGTCATTACATATTATCTTAAATACTGTAGCATATAAGACAAGAATCTTAAAATTCATATATATACATGAATTTATATATATGTGTTCATATATATTTCATGTGTGTGTATATATATATATAATATGTCAGGTCCTTAAGAGGTCCGGTCTTATGACCTTACCCATCGGTAAGGGAAGGGGTCGTCTAGAAGAACTGGGTCCTTAGCTTGGTCTCAGAGGACGTAACGTCTGTCTAAGAAATAGTCGACTCGATGGTACCTTCGGGTATATAATATATATTAAGTATGTATTTATGTATGTATGCGTGTGTCTATATACTATGTGCATATAAGAATCTCATTTTATATTATCTTAAATAATGTAATATGTATGACAAAAATCTTAAAATTCATATATATATATATATATACGTACGATTCATCGAACGAAATCAGTGCAGACTGAGAAACGCTGGGAGATCTGACATCGGGTGGTCCGAACAGACAGGTACCCTAAGAAGTCCGTTCTCATGACCTTACACAACGGTAAAGGAGGAGGTCCCCTAGAAGGGATGGGTCCCTAGTTTTGGAGTAGAGGACATAACCGTCCACCTGAGAAACAGTGACTTGGTGGTCCCTTCAGATACACATATATATATATATATGTGTGTGTGTCTGTCAAGGTCCGTATGCTACTAAGTTGGCTGTTAAAAAGTTGATCATACCATGTTTTCGTTGTATGTAAGTAATCTTTGGTATTAAGTTTAATACTAGAAAAGAGTCGACCATACGGTATACTGTGAGAGAAGATCACGACGTTGTCTCCCTTGGAGTCAAGGGTAGCTCGGTCCTCGAGTCTTTCCATTTGTTCATTATGTAAATTTTTGTAAGATATGGGTATGTTGACGTGATCAAAAGTGAAAGTCATGTGGTAAGTTATTTAATGTACTCTATAAGTTGTGAAATAATATTTCATCCATAATACACTGTACTAAAACAAGTTGGTATCCGATTACATTCACAAGACTCGTGTAAATTCCATCCAAACCGATTCGATAATTAACACTATACTCCATCCAACTTTCTTTCACTTTCACTTTCAGTGAGTATACACAGATCGAGAAACGTTGGGGTACGTGATATGTCAGACACCTTAAGAGGTCTAGTCTTACGACCTCACCCATCAGAAAGGGAAGAGGTCCCCTAGTACGGGTTGGGTCCCCAGATAGGCTCCAGAGGACGTAACGACCACCTAAGAAATGGTCGACTCGGTGTTCCCTTCGGGTTCTTATGACCTCACCCATCGGATAGGGAAGAGGTCCTCTAGAAGGACTGGGTCCTTAGTTTGACCCCAGAGGACGTAAAGTCCGTCTAAGAAATGGTTGACTCGATAGTCCCTTTGGGACTATTAATTAATACAACAAGTCATCCAGTCTACATAATTTAGGTAAAAGTTGCATGTTATAAAAGTTCAATTGTTAGTCAGATAATCCTGTATTGGGGTAGGATTGAGTTCCTTTTAGAGAGAGAAACACACGGAGACACACACACACACACACACACACACACACACACACATCTCTCTTTCTCTCTCTCGTCTGTCGGTCTATATGTATATGAACCCGTTTGACTAGCGTTTCTCAGCCAGTGCTGAATTTAACTAAAATTTCTCTCACGGTTATTCGGAGTACCTATGCCATTAAATCTCCGATTCTGGATTGAGTGTTTGGAAGGTTTTACTTCCACAAGTTCGATAACTCTTTGGTTCGAGGAGAGAATCGATGGGTCCGTGACGTAACTTGTCTCTTCCTTACATCTTCCTTTTAGATCAAGTCTCGGTCTGAACTAGGTCTTTCACTGAACTAGGCTCTATTTCGAAGAGCCTACCAGGGGGTCGTGTTTGAGTTCTTAGAACCCTTAAAATCCTTTTTTCACTCTCTTAAACTTTTAAATGTTTACGTTCCAAACTATTCTTTGGTCCTCGTTTATTAATAAGACAAAAAGTGTTTAAAGTAATTACTTACAAAATAAATGACGTTCCTGATATACTCATTTTGTTTCAAGTTATGAATCATGTACTTTTGTCTCCCATGAAGACTCGTTCGACAGGGTCTACCGAAACCCCGGTCTTTTCATCGAGTAAAAAATGAATTACAACCAACACTCGTCTGTTCTCTCTACGATATCTATCCTCCACCCTTTTTTGTGACACTCTCCCGGGGGTTAAGGTGTCTTTGATCTTTCTTCTACCCCACGACACAATGTTAGATAAAAACACTACGAAACATGATTGGGTTCTCTAATACTTTTGACTCCTTTATCTCAATGGTACATTTTCAGAAACATAAGGTATGGAGTTGTCTCGGTTAACATCCAATGTTTCCAACACATTGTTTTGCGTTAAACGAGTAGAATTTTACACAAAAACAAAATGTAAAAAACCCCTTTTTAGTAATATATCGTAAAATTCACAAACGAATTGGTTTTCGGTCAAACATGATAAGAACATAGGATTATAAGTTCCGGAAGTTTAACAACGGATGACAATCATAGTCAATAAAAATCTATATGACTATAAAAGTGACCTCGACCTATTGTTCATAGAAACTTCCCTTTTCCTTGTGCAGAACGTAAATAAAATAAGGGAGAACCACACATTGTCTTGGACCTCGTGTCCAAACTATATACCTCCACGTGTGTGTCGTCCCGCAAGTGAACTTGCGTGCGTAATTGATCCAGAGTAGATGGTTACTCTTTATATTCCGTTGTCGACTCTAACGACGGTAATTAGAATTCATTCTAAATAATACCACAGTTTAATCTAAGATTTAAAGCTAAGAGATTCTTTAACCTTTTTACTCACTCTTTAGTGGAGTTTCCCATAAAAACAAGATAAAATACTATATATAAAGGAAGTGTCATCAGAAGAACAACTGGAAACGATTCGGACATAACAGGTCTCAATTGTCTGTGAGTAAATAACAATATCATTCTAGATCTTTAAAACAAAAAAGTAGTCGTGAAAAGGACCGACATTGACTGTACTTGACCTTCTTCCCTTTCCCCTGTTTTATTAAATTCTTTTTCCTCTCTTTTGCAGAATGTGTCTCTTTTCATCGTCCCACCGACATTTGCAGATATGGTTTCCCCTGTATGGGTTTTGACCGTGGTTGAGGGTTTGGAAGGAGTGTCCGTTCCAAATCGTATAAGCTAACAACAAACAGTCAGAATAAGTAAAAAAATTAACGTTAAGTCATTCATTTACCCTTAAGTCTTTTCATTAAAGGATGGGAAACCACGGTAGTACACCGGTTTTACTAATTCATGGTTCTTTTCATCTAGAGGTCCCATTGGGTTCCAAAACTATAAAAGAAAAGTAAGTTTTACATTAATGGGTCTCTTACTTTCAAATAAAGTCTTTCTTTATGTTAATGGAAATGATATTAACTTTAGAAGGTTGGTTGTTTAGTATCGAGTGTACAGATGGATCCATCAAGTAACTCACCTTATTTTTACATGGAATTTAAAAATTCGTTGACACTTTAATATCGACACTTAAACCTTAATTATATTATAAGTACAAAACTTCAATGTATCGGTACTGGATTTCAAAAATCTCACAAAATTTGGTTGGTATCATTATGGAATATAAATAAATAAATAAACATGAGATACCATAGTATCCATCGCACACCCCATCGTACTATTTCATGGAGTCTCCAGAGGTTGTTCTATAATACTATAATGTTCTTTTCTTATACGATAAAATTCTTATTCTGTTTACTTCCTTATACCGTTTCGTTACGAAAACTTTCATATAGATTACTGATAGACTTTTAAAGTATGGGTCTACTTAGTGAGTGTCCACTAAGTCATAAACTTTAGTAATGGTGTTCATGTAGATTTTATAATGTTTTCTACAAAATAATTTTCAGAGTAGGTTAATATAGAACAAGATGATAAACATATAGACATGACAAACAATGTAGGTACATTAATAGGGACAAAGTATAATATAGTACAGAATCGAAATAAAACCCGAAGGGTCCACTACAATCACCATTTCTTGGACGGACGGTTACGTCCTCTGTGTTCTTTGTACCCAAGGTAGAGACCCAGTCCTTCTAGGGGACCTCTTCCTTTGTCGTCGGGTGAGGTCATGAGAACGGACTTCTTAGAGTACCTATCTCCTCGGACCGTCCGATGTCAGGTGTCCCAGTGTTTCTCAACCTGTGCTGACTTCGCTGAATCGTACGTGTGTCGGAATAAAATGTTTATGTAGTTACCCCCATGTTTTACAAGTAATAAGTGGACAAAAGAGTTAGGTTTATTAAAACACACACTTAACAATTTCAAAGAAGTACATTACTTTTATACCAGGGATTTACTACGGACTATTACGGATTTAGACTAAATAAGGATAACCAGGAGTTTTAAAGTAGGAGAAGTGAGAGCAAAACGTAAGTACCGTAAATTTTTGACTTTTTAGGGTGTCTAAAGTTCGTATTCCATACCTAAGAGACGGATCCCCTACCTTTTAAAGTGATATGTATACAGAACGAATCGAGTCGAAAAGAAAAAATGATCTTTTCGGTGTCTGTCTCTTTTTATTTTGACGACTTGACCGAAAATGGGCGACAACAAGAATCTCACAGGAGAAGGGTAGAACAAGTATGGATCGTGAAATATGTCATAAAGGTATAAAAGTCTTAATGGTAGTATAAAAGTCTTTGTGGCAGTAGTTGAAGTCAACATTATTTTTCGTCGGACTTAACGAACGAAAAGAGAGAGAACAGAGTCTCTGTCTAGAATACACACCTTTACATTATTAGACAAGAGTAAGTTTCAGTCACCACTAGAGGAAAACACTGGGTCGGAGGTCGTAAGAAAGTCATTTTAGTGTCACGATTAGGGTAGAACCGAAACCCGTATACAACGGGAGTAAACCGGGGACATTGTAACAAGTCCTACCTAGTAATAGAAAGTGTAATAGGTTTCCTACTTCTCTTCAATTTAGAGGGAGGTGACATTATCATAGTTTCTGGGGAAAGTAACCGTTCTCAATGGTTTTTTCTGTATCAGAGACGGGACTATTTTGAGAGGTTCCGGGGGTCAGACTCCCTCCTTCGAACCCTCGACAACAGTAACATATACTTTTCCTCACGAGAGTAGTGGATATCGGAGGAACCCCGTCCTGTTCTGATAAGGATACAGTCTTCGATATGTTACAAGTTTATAAATTTACGGTAGAGTAGTATTAAGATAAGGAGAGAGTACGACTCTACCAAAGAAAGACAAGGTTCCTGTAATAGAGAACGAAAAGGAAAGAATCCATGAAAACCCCTACCCTTCCTTTAAATCCTCTTGACTCCTAGACTAAATCAACCCCAGATTCTTTTCTCATTAATATTGTTTTTCATAAATTACGTATTTTAATTAATACGTCCAAATATCTCCCTTGTCACTTCGTTGAGGTCTCTAACAGTTATCGTTCTTCGGTGATGATTACATTTACCTTCTCTGTTTGCCCACTCTGCCACATCCTCTTTGGGTTCCCTACGACGGTGGACCCTCTTTCATCTTGGCACAGTGAGGAAAGGTGTTCCTAGACCGCGGTGAATACGAGGTCTGTACATACATGTGGACCCTGCAAAATAGGGAAAGAAGAGGGAAAGACGACGGAAGACTAAAGACCGAATTCACGTTTGAATGGTATTGGGAAGAGTTGTCTCTCGAACTCTAGGTGTGGAATACACTCAGTCGGAAGGACTGTGTCTCTCGTCTTGTCTTGACCCTTCTTACCCAGACCCAGTTTGGAATCCGTTCATCCTCTTTCGGACAGCAACCCATAAACAACCTTCCGTTTACTTTTGAGACTTTTCGATACTAGGATCGTGTATGGAGGGGATCAAGTGTTACGAGGGTAAAACACAATCGGTAATAACATAATCTTGTTAGGTGCCGACCACAAAGATTAGTTTTCTCAGAAGAAAATGTTTTTTACTTTGTAAAAAAAATTTAAAGAAACTGTACAACGTTAATTCTTATTATATATTAAGTGATTATAATTAAAGGGAAAAATTTTCTATTTAATAAGAAAGAGAGGTGAATTTTACCTCAATGACACTTTTATTAAAAGTTGATTTAATCGATAGGTAAAATAATGGATGATGAACATTACTTTTGTGTAGAAGGTCGTCACTACTTTCGTGTTAAAGATTACCAGTCGTTTGTCTCAAAAGTAAAAAATTATTTAACCCCTCTCAGTTTTCGTTGTAGTATTGAGACTCCATCAAAATAAAGTTGACTTACATAAAAATCTACCGTAATAAGTTGTTGAAAACGGGGTGATTGTTAGTGTGAAATTAAAATAATACAAATTAATTATTTAAATCATTTACAAATCAGATTCTTTTTTTTAGGTATAAACATCACGTCAAAGATATAATTAATTAACATATTTTACAAAATAAAGATGGTAGTTTTATTAGTGGTTAAAAATGATGATAGAAAACTACCTAACTATGGAGTGGTATTTCGTAACATTTTATGTATGGATTGAATGTTTGTACATAAGATTTATTTTGGTCGAAGTTAAAGGATAACGTTAAAAAACCCCTAAAAAACGTATAGATACTTCAAATTTGAATTATATTTCTAAGTCAATAAAACGATCATTAGAGAGATTAAAAGGGAGATCTGATATTTAAGTAATCTATCTTTGTTGTTAGTTTAACAAACGAAGATGAAAGTGTTTTGTTTACTTGGTAAAAAGGAAAATCGTACTTTTTAGACATTATACTCAAGAGATAATATAAGTAAGAGGTTATATAATGAGACATACAGTATGAGGGTATAAGATTTGGATTTAACAAAAATTGGGTTAAACTCCTATCAATTTCTTCACATAATACGAGATAAGACTGTTATAGTACCGTCAATTGTAACATTCAATATTATCCGTTTATAAGAGACTTATCCGTTTAACATAAGAGACTGGAGTTATACCTGGTGTTATTTGACACCTTTTAAGACTTTCTCTACCCTTATGGTTGGTGGACTGGACGGAGACTCTTTGGACATACGTCCAGTCCTTCGTTGTCAATCTTGACCTGTACCTTGTTGTCTGACCAAGGTTTATCCTTTTCCTCATATAGTTCCGACATATAACAGTGGGACGAATAAGTTGAATATACGTCTCATATAGTACTCTTTGCGACCCGACCTCCTTCGTGTTTGACCTTAGTTCTAACGGCCCTCTTTATAGTTATTGGAATCTATACGTCTACTGTGCTGGGAATACCGTCTTTCACTTCTTCTTGATTTCTCGGAGAACTACTTTCACTTTCTCCTCTCATTTTTTCAACCGAACTTCGAGTTGTAAGTCTTTTGATTCTAGTGCCGTAGGCCGGGGTAGTGAAGTACCGTTTATCTACCCCTTTGTCACCCTTGTCACCGACTGAAAAAAAAAAGGACCCGAGGTTTTAGTGACGTCTACTACTAACGTCGGTACTTTAATTTTCTGCAAATGAGGAACCTTCCTTTCAATACTGGTTGGATCTGTAGTATAATTTTTCGTCTCTGTAATGAAACAGTTGTATCTAGACAGATTGGTTCCGATACCAAAAAGGTCACCAGTAAATACCTACACTCTCAACCTGATATTTTTTTTCGACTGACGGTTTCTTAACTACGAAAACTTGACACCACAACCTCTTCTGAGAACTCTCAGGGAACCTGATGTTCCTCTAGGTTGGTCAGGTAGGATTTCCTCTAATCAGGACTCACAAGTAACCATCCTGACTACAACTTCGACGTTGAGGTTATGAAACCGGTGGACTACGTTTCTCGACTGAGTAACCTTTTCTGGGACTACGACCCTTTCTAACTTCCGTCCTCCTCTTCCCCTGCTGTCTCCTACTCTACCAACCTACCGTAGTGACTGAGTTACCTGTAGCCAAACCCACCTGAGGCCCTCAACCACTACCTGTCCCTCCGGACCACACGACGTCAAGTACCCCAGGGTTTCTCAGTCTGTACTGACTCGTTGACTTGACTTGACTTGACTTGACTGGAGTTACATACCATCAATCCTTCGACAGAGGGAGGGAAGAAATCCAGTAGTAGTAAAAGAATAGGGGTTATCCCGGACACGAAAAAATGTCTCGAACAAGTAACAATGGATTGTAGGGTCTGAGAAATATAAAGATAACAATGTAGAAACCATTATTGTATTTGAAGTCATTAACTTCAAACCTGAAATTTCTTTACTTTCATTTAGAATAATTTTATCGTATGTTTCCAGAAGTACTAAACCGAGGATAGACGGAGTAGAGGTGACAAGAGGAAAGTGTAAAAATGATTTTGGAATAGTTAAACATATGACGGAAGTTTATACAGTGTAATTGACATAACTAGGACACAAGGAAAATGAACCTTACTGACACAGAGATGATTAAGAACACCCATTGAAGAGTAAGAAGTTGCGTACATTGAATGGTAAAGGAGACCCTTCAGAAGAGAAATGTCAATTAAGTAGGGAGGAACCTGACGGTCTGTCGTATACTTCTAATGAGTAAGTATATATTTCAAAAGGTCACTTGGCGAATTTCCATGTCTGGTACACAAATAGTAACACGGACGGGAATTATCCACGAGTTGTTTGTAAGAATGTTTAATTCTTACTTTAAACGAAACATTCGAGGATTTTGTATGAAGTGAAATTGAAATTTTTTATATGGTGTTCAATCTAAATAAAATATTACCAAAAAGCATTCAGACTAGAACTTTATAATAATTTATTCTCCAATGACAAAGTCATCAGATCTTTTTTATTCACCTTAATGTTTCAAAGTCGTTAAGTTGTAATTACGGATTCGGTCTGTATTCAACTGTCGGAACTAGGATTCCTTAATATACGACAAAAAGAGTCAAGTCAAGTCAAGTCAGCGAGTCAGCACAGGCTGACAAACGTCGAGGTACCTGACGTCGTGTGGTCCGAAGGGACAGGTAGTGGTTAAGGGTCTCGAATGAGTTTGAGTAGAGGTAGTTCAGTCATTACGGTAAGTTGGTAGAGTGGGAGACAACACGGGAAAAGGAGGGCGGAAGTTAGAAAAGGTCGTAGTCCCAGAAAAGGTTACTCAGTTGAGAAGTGTAGTCCACCGGTTACATAACCTCAAAGTCGAAGTCGTAGTCAGGAAGGTTACTTATAAGTCCTGACTAAAGGAAATCCTAACGGACCGACTTAGAGGCAGGTCAGGTTCTCTAAGAGTTCTCAGAAGAGATCGTAGTGTCAAGTCTCCATAGTCAAGAAACCGTAAGTCGAAAGAAATGTCAGGTCAAGAGTGTCGGTATGTACTAATGACCTTTTTTGTATCGAAACTGATCTACCTGGAAACAACCGTTTCATTACAGAGACGAAAAATTATACTACAGATCCAACCTGTATCGAAAAGAAGGTTCCTCGTTCACAGAATTAAAGTACCGATGTCAGTGGTAGACGTCAATAAAACCTCGAGGGTTTTTATTTCAGAGAGTGACAAAGGTGACAAAGGGGTAGATAAACGGTACTTCACTACCCGGGCCTACGGTACTAGAAGTAAAAGACTTACAACTCAAAATTCGGTTGAAAAAGTGAGAGGAGAAAGTGAAAGTTCTCCGAGAAAGAAGTGAGAGACGGTATTCACACCATAGTAGACGTATAGATTCCAATAACTATAAAGAGGGCCGTTAGAACTAAAGTCGAACACGAAGGAGGTGCATGAGACGTATACTCAACTTATTCGTCCCACTGTTATATATCGGAACTACATGAGGAAAAGGATAAACCTTGGTCAGACAACAAGGTACAGGCCAAGAATGACAACGAAGGACTGGACGTATGTCTAAAGAGTTCTTCGTCCAGTCTACTAGATCATAAGGATAGAGAAATTCTTAAAAGGTGTCACACAACACTAGGTGTGCCAGTTTCCGAAACGGTATCAGTTATCTTGTCTTCATCTACAAAAAGACCTCCCCCCTGTGTGACGGCTGAGTGTCCTATAATCAAGGGTCTGATCCCTACTTGGGTCACGGGGGACGTCCCCTTCGTGACTCAGGATTGGTGACCTGACGGTCCCTAAAGGGTCGTGGGAAAAATTTTCTGGACATTTATCGGTCACTTTCGCTTTCAACGAGTCAGTACAGGTTGAGAAACGTCGCGGTACCTGACGTCGGACAGTACATCCGATGTATATCCGAGGAGACAGGTACCTTAAGAGGTCCGGTCTTATGATCTCACCCATCGACAAGGATGAGGTCCCCTAGAAGGGTTGGTCCCTAGTTTGGGTCCAGAGGGTGTGACGTTCGTCTAAGAAATGACAGACTCAGTGGTCCCTCATTTATCCGTTCCTTTGGGATTGGTTGACAGTAGACTGTATGACCTTAACAACTCAACTACTCTTAGGCTCTCTGTGTATTAAGGGATGTTTATTACCTTAAAAGTAATGACACTAGTGGTAGCCGGGAGTGATTTATAAGGGATATCGTCGATAGAGTAAGGAAACAACCAGTAAAAGTCAACAATTTCTGTAAAGAAGGAATATGTATTGGATTAAGATGGACGATATTTTAGGGTGTCGACAAACGGGGAGTCGTGTTCATGTCGTGTCGATGTGTCCCCAGTTTTAAAAGTGGACTAAGAAGTGTAGAAACTTCAATCGACGGACGTAAGAACAAAGGTCTCCTTAGGAACCAAAGGTCCTAGTAAATCCCTGGTAGACAGGGAAAGGATCTGTCTACATCAAATGTCCAGTAGTGATAAAAAACATTTATTAATCTAGTATTGAAAATTTGTAAATTAGTAGTCTCGGAACCGTAGTGACAGGGGATGTGGGGTTTAGGGTGAATTTAATCGACGTCTCATATGTCATTCGTTTAATAGTAGTATTAGTGTCCTACTATTTTATGATAGTTGTACGATCTTTTGACCTCCTTTAAGAAAATCTATTTTACAGATACTCTGTGTTTTACTTGTAGCCAAGAATTAAGAAAAACGAAAGATGAGAAAAATCCTAAACGTTATGTTTAGGTGAGAGAACTGAAGTACATTTAGAGTTTCTTAATGAGTGTCCTAGAGTGAGAGGTGGCTCTCTCGATGTCTGTACCAGATTCCATCCAGACACGCTGACTGAAGGGGTTCTTATACATGACATCCGTCGACACGCCAAAATCTACCTCCACTGACTATTGGAGGTAGGAAGATTACCGTCGGGAAATTTTTCTTCTGGTACCATCGTTGAAGTTACAGAAAGTTTGTTACTTACTTATTTATTTTATACCATATAGATATTTCATTTTATAATAAGTCAGTACTTTTCCTTGTTTTATCACTACGTACGATTTTGTGTCTAAGTCGAACTTTTATAATACGATTGAATTTCGTCGGTTTGTGTCTTCTGATGTATAACAGACTAAGGTAAATATGTTTTACTCGTCTTATACGACTAGGTACTTCATCTTTCGTCTAATCCCCAACCGTCCTCAACCATCCCTCTTCTTCATTCCCCTCATTGACGAACTACCCATCCCCAAAGGAAACCCTACTACAAGACTGTGATCCATAGTGACTACCGACAATTTACGGTACTTACGGTGTCTCAACATATGAAATTTTGTCGTTTCACACACAATATATTCGTTTATTTATTTAAATCGTGGTATTTTCTTAATAGTTCTTTTTTGTTGGTAATCAAGGACCAAGACTGTAAGGTTTGGAGTCTGAACCAAAGATAGAAATAAGTCTGTACCAACACAATAAACTAAAAAGAAAGATAAAGTACTAAATCAGTCATTAGAGGAAAACAGATACAAAAGATAGTACTTGAAAACAATGAAAGGTTGTTTTTGGTTTGATTAGGAGTGTAGACAATGATTCTCACACTTCATCGTGTCGAAAACTTCTAGTCTAACCGTTATGACATTTTATGTATCATAGGTCATATGTACCCATGTGTCAGTGAGTCAGTACAGAATGAGAAACGTTAGGAAACCCGACATCGGAGGTCTGAGGAGACAGATGTCCTAAGAGGTTCGTTCGATGTCAATTTACAGATGGTCGCTTTCACACTTGTTTATTCAACACTTTTTCAATGTGTTTTCCTACAATATAAATTCAATTTACTTCTCGATGTATATAGTTAGACATAGTTAGAATTTTTGTAACCACCCTTTTGGGTGGTTATTAACATATATATCGTAAGTGTACTTCAAACTTTCGTGTGTTTTGACATAACATCAAAGTAAAGAAGTAAGTATATGTCTTTTTAAAATTCTTGTGTGCCCTTATAAATAGTTTAAGTTTCTTCACTATGACACCATCTAACATATAAGGTCGTCACTGGGGTTATTATGGAGGGTCAGGTGAACAAGAGGGGTGCACCCTGGAACAGTAAAAGGAGTGACTCACCTCCCAGACACAGGGGAGTGGTGTTAATACCCATTTGGAATTGGTTGCCTCATGAATCACTGAGGTATCCTGAACACTTTATTTTATAATCTTCACAGTGTACAAAAACGGACACGAAACTCATATGGACGAGAATGTTGGGTCAGTGGTCGAACACTTCTCCGAGTATGATAATGAACCTCCCTGCAGTCCAGTATATCTCTGGGTCGATTCCAGAGTCGACTGTCGGTCGTAGTTGGTGGTTTGTATACTCACTTCTTTAGAAGTTTACTAAAGTCTGAGAGTATCAGTGGGAGTCCGGGGTTTAGAAGGGTCGACTCGAGGTTTGTACTACCTTGTCTCAAATCTGTAGGGGTGACTCCGAAAAGGGTCAAAGACTATGTGTCTTAGGTATTTATGTTTTATCAACAACAAGTACGGTGATTCAAATCCAACCAGACAATGAAATGTCATCATCGACCTTATCCAGTGGTAGAAGCTTCTTTTACTCCTTATTCTGGACCTCCTCAGGATATGTAATTCTGAACTGTTGTCGCTCGTGATTTGTGAGTCTATAAGAAACGTGATAAGGAATCTCAAATGAAAGACGAGAAATTCTTAAAATATTTTTTTATTATCTTTTATCATACCTATAGGCTCTTTGACAACAATTGTATGACAACAAAATCAACTATTCAGCACAGGTTGAGAAAACACTGGGGTGCTAGACGTCGGACGGTTCGGGAAGACAGGTACCCTAAAGGGTCCGTTCTTATGATTTCACCCAACGGTGAAGGAGGAGGTTCCCTAGAAGGACCGGGTCCCAAGTTTTGACGTAGAGGACGTAATCGTCCGTCTAAGAAATGGTGACTCGGTGGACCCTACGGGGACAATTGTATATGTTTGTAAGTTTAAAACTACTTCATCCATGATCATAAAGTGTTTATTATTTTATTAGTATTCGTTTTACCGACCTCTTTCTTTTCAAATAAATGTACCCTCTTTTAGCACGTTAGGTGAAATAAGTTAGACGATTTTATTTGACCTCGACCTTGATATCTCACTTTACACTTTAGAATTACTTGTCAATATATTAATTACCCTTTCATCCATTTTTAGTACAGAGTCCTATCTCCTGAAAGATTATTATTTTAGTTATTTTTAATGTACTTTCACTTTTATTTTCAGCGAGTCAACGCAGACTGAGAAACGCTGGGGTACCTGATATGACAGGTACCTTAAGAGGTCCGGTCTTATGACCTCACTCGTCGGAAAGGGAAAAGGTCCCCTAGAAGGGTTGGGTCCTTATCTTGGGTCCAGAGGGTGTAACGTCCGTATAAGAAATGGTCACCTCCGTGTTTCCTTCGGGGTATTATCCTTACGTATTTATTAATAAAAAATAAGTCCCACCTTTTATAGACAATTCTTCATTTGTTCAATATCAAAACGAAGTCCAAAATGACTCTTTTGATAGTTGACATAATTGAAATTTCTAAGGAAAATGGAAGACGTCCAAGGGGAGGTGTACAGATATAGGTAAGGTGTAAACACGTAGAACATCCACTTCACTCTGAACAACACAATATATAATCGTACCTGTTATACTTATACGGATTCTGTCTTTGTTTGTACGTATCATTCTAAGTCCTGATAAAGGTCCAAACTCGGTTTTAAATCGAAATCGTTTTCTTCATGTAGATAATATAATTACAATATACATTAGGAAGTATACCTACAGTAAATAGACTTAATGGGTATTTTGAAATAAACAAAATAATTAAACATTTTAAAATATCCTTACATATTCACATGATAGAATATAAATGAGTATAAATCCTTTGCACCATTATTTTTATCAAACGGTTGTGGTTTCATTAGTGTTCCATTTAAAAAACTGAGGGAAATTCGTAAAGTATTTAGTGGATTACAATCTTGCACTTGCAACGAGTCAGGACAGGCTGAGGAAACACTGGGGTACCTGTATGTCAGGCACCTTAAGACGTCCGGTGTCATCGGAAAAGAAAGAGGTCCTCTAGAAGGGTTGGGTCCTTAGCTTGGGTCAAGAGGGCGTAACACCCGTCTAAGAAATGGTCGACTCGGTGTCACAACTTGATTTAAAGGGGTTTCGAAGAAAAGACGATTCACGAGCCCGTAAGAAGAGAGAGACACGTGATCTCCCGTCATCCTGACACTAAAAAGTAGAGGGGACAACAACTTTAGAATCCAAACTTTCTTCGGACAGAAAAAAAAAAAAAAATATGATTCAGAAGGCTTAGATCACATATAAAGTGTGACTGATAAGTGTCTAACGAATCTATAGTGTGTTGTTTACGTAAGGTTACAAAGATGGAAGAGACATGGAAGACAGGTGAAGATATTATTAAAAGGTTCTTTTAAGATCGTAGAGATAATTATACAGTAATTTGAGTTACAAGTAGAGTCGTTTGTTAATTTTGTTTAGCTATATAAAAACAACAACAAATAAGCGATTCAGCACAGACTGAGAAACACTGGGGTGACACCGTGCGGTTTGAGGAGGTAGGAACCCTAAAAAGCTGGTTCTTATGACCTCACCCAACGGTAAAGAAAGAGGTCCCCTAGAAGGACTAGGTCCCTAACTTTGACGTTGAGGACACAACCGTCTACCTAAGAGATGGTGACTCGGTGGACTCTTCGGGTCTATAAGAATGGTTTTATAAATTAGAACTCAATTACTGCTCATCGGGGTATAGTTACTTAAAAGGGATAGGTCAGAATACAACGTGAAAGGGTGGTTATAGTACTCTGAAAGTTATAGGTAAGAAGATAGATAAGGAGCAAGAGACGAGTGTCTAGAAGGTTAAAGTAAATGAAAAGAAGTGCCCAATTACAACTGAGATACCGGGTAATAGAGAAAATATGCAGTCTGGGGAAGCTCACTAACGACCCATTTTGTCTAGGGTTCGGGATATGCTACGATAAAGTGGAATCACTTCTTCACCATACTCCCCGTTTTTACATACAAGACCTTAAAAATTCTCATATAGGTTTATCCAAAGAAGTAAACACATAAAATAAAATCTTTTTAAACTCTTAAAATATTTTTCTTAATCCTTCCATAAACCCCTATTTAGTACTTATACTTAGAGAAGAACGAACTTTCTCTCTTAAGATTGAGAGACGTAGGTGAACTTTTAAAAAAATAAAAGTTATCCTCCTATTAACGAAATGTTACAACACAACCAGAGACGGTATGTTGTACTTAGTGGTATCCATGTATATACAGGTGTGGTAGGACTTGGAGGGAGAGTGACGGATGGAGTAAGGTTGGGAGATTCACTAGTGTCTCGTAGTCCAACTCGAGGAATACAATATGTCGTTGAAGGGTCAATTTATAAAAATAAACTCCAGTCTTCCTTTTACTGACGGAGAAAGTGACAAAGTGGAAAGTAACAATTCAAAAGTTGTGAAGGAAGTTTTACGGACGTTCTCCTATGTCGTGTAAACCCCGACCACGTACCCCTACTGGGTCTCTCTACAATACCCCTCCCTCCACCCTCCCCCCAAGTACAAACCCTTGCGTACATTCTTAATTTCTAAAATTTTAAATTTTTATTTATTTATTTATTATTTTTTGATTTTATTTTTAAAAAAAATNCGTACATTTTTAATTTCTAAAATTTTAAATTTTTATTTATTTATTATTTTTTGATTTTATTTTTAAATTTTTTTACGGACGTCCTTGAACACCTTTCCCTCCAGGTTCAAAACGCAGAAAAACGACCCCCACACTCTTCGACTTCTCGGCTCTACCGTCGGGACGGGGGAGTAGTGGGTACAGTATAGACAGTAAGTAAGAAAAAAGTCTCCTCGAGAATAGGTGGGGAAGAAAACGAAACAGTGTCGGTGTACGGTTTGTCTTTAGGACTAGTGGGGGTAAAGAGGTGAGGATAAAGGTCGAGAAGAGAGTGTGAAAGGACAACTTTTGATAAAAACTTCTGAAAGATATACGATGTGACCTTTTTTTTTTTAGATCTAAGAAATCGAATCAAAGTTTTGGAACAGTAATCAACAGGAGTACAATGGAAGATGGTAGGTAAAACACTTAGGAGGTGAGATCAGTTATTCGGTCACTGAGAAGTGACACAAGAGATTTTCTGTCCAATGATTATGTGAGTCTCGTACCTGAACGACTTCATAAAATCAATACTTTGATCTGAAAATTTTCTGTTCTTATTTTCCATTTTAGATTTCTACGGTGTGCTGACTTTCTTGTTAAGTCACACACTTTTCGACCTCATCTCAGTAGTCAGTTGATACTCAGGACAACCTTGGTAGATTCGTCTGTGTTTATAAGTCATTAACAAACATTTGAATCCCCTCTTGTCAGTAGTAGAACTTAGACAAGAAAGGATCGTCCCTTTTTTTTACAAAAAGGAAATTTTCACTGTTTATTTTATGGTTGAACCCGGTAGACCATAGACCTGTCTTAGTTAAAGTTTATGATTAGTTCGAGTTAAGTCGGACCTGGTAATTATGTCTACCCGAATAACGGGTTCTCAATATCAGAGTCCTTAGTTTACTTTTACCCTGAGTAAGTCATAATGTTCACCTGGTTCAAAACTTTTATACGATGATTCTCAATAAGTTTATTTTACGAAATTATCATTCGTATACCAAAATAAATGATAATGAGAAAGTAGGGATTTATTAATATAAGTTATAAGTAAAACTTTAACCATACTTCGGTACTGTTTCTCCGGATTCATAAACCGTCGTGTTTCGACGTGTTAAATAGTTATAAACCATTTCGTCCTTGTCGTAAATATTTCTGGTCTACCAGAAACGAATACTTTAAAATTCATTACCTATAGTAAATGTGTACTCGGTACCCCATTTTTTCTCCCCATATTTCCTAAGAAATGTTCATATTGCCCTCTGATGCAAAGGTCAGGGAGGTGACACAGAATAAATGGTCCAGTATTTATTAGAAGTCGACGAAAATACACTCTGAGTTTGTTCTGATCTAGTACTTTTGATGATACTTTCATTTCTAATATTTTGACGTCGTCTATAATCTCTAATAGACTAGAAGACCAAAATGTCAAATATTTTGACTCCAAGTCTTGTAAATTTACTAACTTAACGAGTTAGGTCGTCCGTCCACCTCGGTTTGGTCCGATGTAGTATGAAGGAGAAATTTATCTGTTAATGACCAATCGTATAATAATCATAAGTGGTTCATCATTCACTAATCCGTACTCTGGTTTCTATATACGTGTTTTTTGTATATGTGTTATCTGAATCCCGTTTCTCCTTTGTTCTTCCTTTTTTTTTTCTATCTTTTCCCTAGTGACCCGGAAGGGACCACCGAGTCACCACTCCTTAGGTGGATGGTCACGTCCCCTATACCCAAGCTAGGGACCGGGTCCTTCGAAGGTGTACTCCATCTCGTTAATTCGGACACTCGGTGTTCATGACTCGGGTGTACGGTATCTCGGGTACTAGGAGTTCTTCTCTTCGGTGGTGTGACTCTTCGGGCACTTGATCTCTCATCCGGGACGACTGCCGTTGATCTCTTTCGGGTGTACGTCGTTGTTTCCGGGTCACGTCGGTTTTTATTTCTTTGTTTACGGAAAATTTTAAGTAAAATTTTTCTCTTTTCGCTAGTGGTAAAATCGTCCTCTCATCGACCTCACTACCGTTATTCCTTTACAACGAGAACCAACGAATTTAACAGATGAAAAGGTCGGTTTACGAGTCTTTCAGTCCGTTTCGATAGTTTTCATTGAGATTAACAAACAAATAATGTAAATCCTGATTTAAATTATAACCGTTACTAAATTTAATAAGTACGTGTTTACACTTATCGATACACATAAAATAAACAATCTTATGACTTTTAATATATTTATAAATAGATTTTAATGTTATTTTAAGATAAATCCTAAACCTTATAGTCTCGGTTGAGCGTGTTGAGAGACTTCTTATTTAAACTTTTATTAAGTAGATTTATAATAAGTGTTAAACTAAGAAGTACGTTAATTTTTAAGATTCGATGATGTTTATTTAATTAAAACGAAACTTAAGGATCTCCTTTTTAAATTTGAACTGACTTGTACAAATTATGGTACAAAATTATTTTTTGTTTTCGAGAGTAAATTCAGTGATTATGTTTATACTGTATGTCTACAAATAAGTGAAGGTTTAGTTCTATATGATTCTTATTTGGCTTAAATTAAGACTCTGACTTCATAATATAATCTATAGGCCATGTATATACGTTACATAGATGATGTTACTTACCTTTTAATATCCAATCATTACATCTCGTTCATTATTTAGATTTATGTTTCGATTATATGAGGAGGGGATGAAATTTATCTACGTATTTTAATATAGTAAAGAGACAAAATTAATCGTTTCACTAATAACTTTATAACAACTAAAGGCGTGTTTCTACGGACTCCTTTCTGTAGAAATAAGAAAATTAAATACGGTTGATTTTCGTTAATTTCTCCTATTATTGTTCTATGAAGAAAAAATTTAGGTTGATTTTCTGTCAGGATTAGGATGTCGTATTAGATACTTATTATCGACGATTTACTTTACGTTGATTAAGGTCTAACTCTCTCCTACGGTTCTTGTATACGTTTAGAGTCGACTTAAGTGAACTTCCTATCTGAACAGACTTTAACCTTCTGTGTCTGGATCTGGAAATTAATGACATTGGTGATAAACTCGTCCTCTCGTATGAACTCTCTACCCTTTGTGTACGATAAAGTTGAGTTAGTCACAAATTCGGACGATGTGGATCAACTTTTGATGACCTCTCATGTACCTTAATATTGAACCTAACTACACCTTATCACTCGAAGATCACTATCCTCGTCCGGTACCCTCTTAAAGACTTTGTAAAAAAGGTATCGTCTCAACGAACTTTTCTTTCCCTGAACGTCCAAATTTTCCCTTCTTTGATCTTCTGGACAGTCGTAACGTTCGTCTTTTTTCTTTTCTTTAGGTCTTCCTTTTTACAAAGTCCTTGAGTCTAACCATTAATAATTAATTAGAGATAAATTACTTTTATTTGAGGTTTAGTCGGGTATTTTTAATATTTCCCCTGGAGACCGGGTAGAGTTGAGTTCTCACTTTCACCCCTTTCTCCAAGTTCTACCACTGTATCCTTCTTGAACTTGAGTAGGAAAGGGTGTCTGTGATGTTTATGTGTCGATGAATACCTTATTACAGAAGACTTCTTTGAACTTTTGACTTACTTGTCTCTTTCGGAGGTGTCGTTTCCTATCTTTCCTCTTCGACTCTATGTCAGAGTGGTCTTTGGGGAAAGGGGGTTCGTTTTTTATTTGTAAAGTCGGGGTCTTTGAATTAGTTCTCTAGAGTTTTATGTCTTTAAAAGAGACTCCTCGTTCTCCAAATACGAGGTATAATCCCAGGGGTTGAGAACCTAGGAAGTTTCCTCTCTACTCTTGGGATTTAAGAGTAGAGACTTTTGGTCCCCCCTGACACAAGTTCTTTTTGTACTTTGAGATCCCTGGTCTCTTAACTCCGAATTTCCGAGTGTGTGTCCGTGTGAACGGGACCCTGGGTCGTGTTTTGGTAGTCAAACTTTTCGTGAATAAGGTATCTATTTCCTTTGATTGAATAAT
Organism: Capra ibex; assembly: GCA_006410555.1. Taxonomy (NCBI): domain Eukaryota; kingdom Metazoa; phylum Chordata; class Mammalia; order Artiodactyla; family Bovidae; genus Capra; species Capra ibex. Next base: position 227,207 of record SJYO01029129.1, on the reverse strand, counting down.
AAGAACTTCATGGATGGACATTCCGTCCTTTGACAACCATGGGAGAGATCCCTATCTCTATGTCCGTCTATGTTAAAAACGTTAGTCAGATACGTCGATTCTGGTCACGACAATAACACTATTTAGTCAGTCAGCACAGACTGAGAAACGTCGGGGTACCTGACATCGGGTGGCCCAAGAAGACAGGTACCATAAAAGGTCCGTTGTAATGACCTCGTCCGATGGTAAAGAATGAGGTCGTCTAGAAGGACTGGCTCCTTAGTTTGAGCTTAGAGAACACAGGGGACGAAACCATCCACCCAAGAAATTGTATTCGTGGTGGACCCTTCGGGTTTCTGGTCACGATTGTCCACAGTAAAAACTTAAAATAGAGATTGGACTATCTTAGTTACCCATGTAGAACGATCGGGTGAGGAAACGGTGTCCATATGTGGGATCGGTCCGGTTTCCGGACGAGTGGTAGTACTGGTGTCTCTACGTACGAGTCAAACCAACCTGTTTCTAAGACAGACGGGGACGTAACACCGGTTATAGGGTGGTATCCTCTATTCACATACGTAGTGTAGTACCTTATGGAGAACTCACAGATCGAGACCACCGGTGCACCTTAACGTAAAGACTTGGGTGTCCTGTAGATATGTTCCGGTGAGGAGGTTCTGATCCTGTCCCCAAACTAAACGGATTATGTATCTTTGTCTCTCATTCCGTTTTACCACTCTGACTTCTCATACGAGGTTTACTTTCGTGATCTGTTTTGGGGTCTTTTTCTGGAATTACTTTACCTCTATTCGTTAGATGGCCTATCTCAATTTCATTACCAATATTTCTACCAGTGGTTTGAACCTTGTTCTTACCTACCAGTATCATTCCGGAAGTTGTTTCTTTCTCTTTTTTATTCTTCCGTGGTTTGTCTTCAATATCTTGTCTACTTATATTAAAGACTCGACTTTTTATACGGTATCCCAAGTTGTCGTCTCTTCTACTTCGTCTTCTTAACCTGGATGTTCGATCTTCTATTTCGTTGTCTTGAGTTAGTTTATTTAGTTGTCTTTCTTTTTCATTTTAAATTTTTCCATTTCTATAAATTCCCTTGAAACCCTATCATAGTTCGTCTTATTGCAAATGTAATATCCTCAGAGTCCTCCTCTTCTTCTTTCTCTTTAGTGGTTTTTAATAAAGTTTTTTATTACCGACTTTTGAAGGGACTAGACCTCTCCTTTACCCGTAGATCCAAGTCCTTTCGGTCTCTCAAAATTTACTTTACTTGGGTCTCTCTAGGTGTGATTCTATATCGAATAAGTTTAAGTATTTTTAATTTCCATTTTTCTCTTAGAATTTCTGTCATTTCCCTTTTTTTGGAGTAATGTATGTTCCCTTTGGAGTATCCCTAAAAACATCTATAAAGTAGTCTTTGAAATGTCCGGTCTTCTGTCACCGTACTACATAAGTTTCACTATTTTCCTTTTTCGATACTTTTCTTAGGAGATGGGTCGGTTCAATAGTAAGTCTTAACTTCCTCTTTAACTCAAAAGTCTATTCGGTTTCCTCAAGTAGTGGTGATTTGTTCGGAATCCTTTTATAAAAAATTTTAAGATAATAAATTTAGTGACGTTATGAATAACCTGGACAGAGGAATTCGTTTCTTTTATTTTGGTTTTTATTTGTTTAGCCCGGATTAATTTGAATTTTCGAAAATGTGTTGTTCCCTTTGGTAGTTGTTGTTGGTTTTTTCTGTTGGATGAATTACCCTCATTTCTAAAAGTTTACTATACTAACTATTCTCTAATTAGAGATTTTATATATTTGTCGAGTATGTCGATTTGTAGTTTTTATGTTCGTTGAGTTAATTTTTCACTGTCATCTGGAATCATTTGTAAAAGGTTTCTCTTTTGCGTCTAACGGTTGTCTGTGTGCTTTTCTGTGAATTGAAGTAATTAGTAGTCATTTTTCGTTTAGTTTTGGTGTTACTCCATAGTGGGTTGGACAGTCTTACCGAAAGTAGTTTTGTCTGTGTGTGTGTGTGTGTGTGTGTGGTGTGTGTGTGTGTGTGTGGTGTGTATGTGTAGTGTTTACGACGACAGAAACCCATCCTTTCCCTTGGGACCATGTGACAACCATCTTTACATTTAACCCCGTCGGTGATTCCTTTTGTCATACCACTAAAAAGTTTTCTGATTTTTATCTTACTGGTATACTGGGTCGTTAAAGTGAAGTCCCATATATAGACTTTTTTTACTTTTGTCACTCTGTCACTCAGTTTTTATATGTACGTGGATTTTTTTACCTCATGTTTGAAATTTCAACACTTAGTGATATGACATGTGTACATTGGTTGAATCGTCGTCGTCGTCGTCGTTGTATATTGTGACATGTAGTCGATATGAAGTTAAAAAATTTCTTTCTTTACAATTTTTATTAAATAAGTTTGTTTTTCTTTAACGTGTTTAATTATTGTTCTTTTGTTTTCGTTTTAAAGTCACGTTTTTACATTTATACATCATTTCTATCACCTTGATAGTGAATATTTCGTTCATACTTCTAATTTTCCGTTTTCATCATTTTAATTGATTTCAATGTTATTAATCAATTCCTTATGTATTATATCTTTAAAAGAAGGTACGACATTAGTGGAGAAATGTAAGAATTGGCATAGAAAAGTTTCTTGTTTTACACTAAAAATATTTCAGACTAAATGTAAAAGAAGAAAATACCTAATACACAAACTACAGAATAGATTCTTTAGAAACGGATTGGATTAAAGTGAAAGGGGTCACGAATCAAGTCTTCAAATTGTTCAAAACCAAAATGTGAATCCAGGTACTAGTTAAACTTCATTTAATCAAAACCGTGTGTCAGATTCCATAATTAGTTTCAAGTGACATACACCTAATATAAACGATTTCGTTGTTAAAAACCTTTTCTGATAGGAAGGAGGTACCTTAACGGAAACGTTGAAACAGTGTGTAGTAAACCGGTATATATACATTCAGATAAAAACTTAAGATAAGACAAACTGATTACATCATCAAACGACGACGACGACGATTCAGCGAAGTCAGCACAGGCTGAGACACACTGGGGTATCAGCCGTCGGGTATTCCGAAGGGGTAGGGACCCTAAGAGGTCCGTTCTTGTGACCTCACCCAACGGTAAAGGAAGAGGTTACGTACTTTCACTTTTCACTTTCACTTCAGTGAGTCAGCACAGGCTGAGAATCACTGGGGTACCTGACACCGGGTGGTCCGAGGAGGCAGGTACCCTAAAAGGTCCGATTGAATTACGATGAGACAAACAACTTTGAATGATTCAGAACTTCAGTCCACTATATTCGAGAGGTGGAAAATAATGTTTCAAGTAAAACAAATAGATCTATAAAACGGAAAAATATACGTAAAAAATAGATGAACAGTTAAAGATCCCCCTTTTTACGAACGAACTTCAAACTAACCTTAATGTTACTTAGACATCTAGTTTAACATATCTTGGTTGTATAATCGATATAACACAATAGATAGGTAATTGTACCATGTAGCAAATAAATCCTGTAGAAAGTAAATAGATCGTTATAAAAGTCAAAAGTCATATTTTAATAATGTATAGAAAACAGTGTACATGGGAATTCTTAAAGGATACATAGTACAATAAAGTTAATACGACGTAAAAAACTTATAAAAATATAGGTTAATGAGTAACGGATACATTTATAATTAGAAAATAGGACCTTGACACGATTTTAGTGGAAAGTTTAAAGTTATGTCCAAAATCCAACAGTACAAAAGTAAAAGTAAACAAAGATGCGTATAAAACTAAAAAATAAAGAAGACACTAAACAACCAATAAGTCTTCGTACAACAAATCGGAGGTATACAAACGTAAAAATTATCAAAAAAAAGAACATCAACTGTAGATTAGAATGGTGTAACACTAGTCTTTTCTACGAACTTTACTAAAGTTAACAAAACTTAAATGGTTCCGATCTAAATACCAGGTCCTACACTAGATAGGACCTCTTCCAAAGTACACGTGAACTCTTTTTCAACTTTAAGTAACAAAACCCCACTTTACAGGATACCTATAGTTAATCCAGATTTACCGGGTAACATAGTAAATTTCAAACACAAAAGAACGATTAAAAGACAAATCAACTAGATAGGTACCCATACTGACCCCATAATTTCAGAAGGTGATAATAACACAATGACAATTACAAGGGAAAGTATGAACAATCGTAAACGGAATGTATAACGACACGAGGATACAGTCCACGTATATATAAATATTACAATATAGAAGAAGCTAACTAGGAAACTAGTAATACATCACAGGAAGAAACAGAGAAAAGTGTCGGAAACAACATTTCAGATAAAATAGACTACACTCATAAGGCTGAGGACGAAAGAAAACCAGAGGTAAACGTACTTTATATAAAAAGGTCGGAAAGCGAAAGTCAGACATACACAAGGAATAAAACTCCACCCAGAGACATCTGTCGTATATGTCCCCAGAACAAAAACATAGGTAAGTCGTTGAGAAACAGAAAACCAACCCCGTAAGTTGGGTAAATGTAAATTCCAATAATAACTATTCATACTAAGGAAACGGTAAATGAAACAACAAAACCCAAACTCAAATATTTGGAAAAGACACAAAGGACAGATCTCTTCTAGGAAATCGTAAACAACTTCTCGACCAAACCACCACGACTTAAGGGAGTCGAAAACGAACAGACATTTCGAAAACTAAAGAGGAAGTGAAAACTTACTCTAGGAACGAACATCCAATTAGACCGAACATCCAAAAAGAGTAAGTAGTGAAATTCTTATACGACGGTAAGGGAAGACCGGACTTCTCAAAGATAACTTTCTAGTCGACAATAGGAATACCCTTAGGGGAACACACAATAAACAACGAAAAGGGAACGACGAAAATTATAAACGAAAAACACAAACTCGAAGTAATTAAACTAATTATACACAGAACCCCCAAAAACGGAACCAAAATAGGACAAACCCTGAGAGACCCAAAGAACCTGAACCCATCGATAAAGGAAGGGGTAAAATCCCTTTTAAAGTTGATAATAGAGGAGTTCATAAAAGGGTATGGGAAAGAAAAACACAAGAAGAAGACCCTGAGGATACTAAACTTAGAACCCCGTAAATTGGGACAGGGTCTCCAGAGACTCCAACAGGAGCAAAGAAAATTAAGAAAAAAAAAGAAAAGAGGAGAGGCGAGGTAAAAAAAGGTGGTAAGACAGAAGGTGGAGTGAATAGGACAGAAGACGGAGTCAATAAGATGTCAACCAAGGTAGGTCTCACGAAAACTAGAGGTAATAACGTAATAAGCAATAACTAACTGAGAAAATAAAGGGGTTTGGATACCCTAAGTCATTTTCGTTACAATTCCCCTTCCAAGTATCGTTATGTTCGAATGGAGTTCTTTGTTATCTTTTTAGTTTATTTATTGGATTGAAATGTAGATTTCGTTGATCTATTTCTTCTTTACTTCTTTGGGTCCCAATCATCTTCCTTTATTTAGTATTTTTAATCCCGTCTTTATTTACTTTTTCTTTGTTTCCTCTGATATCGTTTTTAGTTATTTTGATTTTCGACCAAGAAACTCTTCTATTTATTTTATCTGTTTGGTGATCGGTCCGAGTAGTTCTTTTTTTTCCTCTTCTTGGTTTAGTTGTTTTAATCTTTACTTTTACCTCTTTAGTGTTGTCTGTTGTGTCTTATGTTTTCTAGTATTTTCTGATAATAGTCATTTATATACTGTTATTTTACCTGTCGAACCTTCTTTACCTGTTTAGGAATCTTTTCATATTGGAAGACTTTGACTTTGTCTTTCTTTATCTTTTAGAATTGTCTGGGTAGTGTTCGTGTCTTTAGCTTTGACATTAGTGTTTAGAAGGTTGTTTGTTGTCGGGTCCTGGTCTGCCGAAGTGTTCACTTAAGATGGTTTTTAAATCTCTTCTCGATTATAGATAGGATGAGTTTGAGAAGGTCTTTTAACGTCTCTTTCCATTTGACGGTTTAAGTAAGTTAATTCGGTGGTAGTGTGATTCTGGTTTTGGTCTGTTTCTACGGTGTGTTCTTTCTTTTGATGTCCGGTTATAGTGGTTACTTGTATCTGCGTTTTTAGGAATTAAGATTGTTTGTCTTAGGTTGTTGTATAATTTTACTAGTATGTAGTACTGGTTCACCCGAAATAGGGTCCCTACGTTCTTAAGAAGTTATAAACGTTTAGTTAGTTATACTATGTGGTGTAATTGTTTGACTTATTATTTTTGGTATACTATAGAGTTATCTACGTTTCTTTCGGAAACTGTTTTAAGTTGTAGGTAAATACGAGTTTTGGGAGGTCTTTCGTCCTTATCTTCCTTGTATGGAGCTGTATTATTTTCGTATATACTATTTGGGTGTCACTTGTAATAGGAGTTATGACTTTTTAACTTTCATAAAAGGAATTTCAGTTCTTGTTCTGTTCCCACGGGTGATAAGTTGTATCAAAACCTTCGAAATCGGTGTCGTTAGTCTCTTCTTTTTCTTTATTTTCCTTAGGTTTAACCTTTTCTTCTTCATTTTGAGAGTGTCAAACGTCTACTGTACTAGGAAATGTATCTTTTGAGATTTCTGAGGTCGTCTCGATTAGTTACTTATATCTTTTGAACGTCCTATATTTTAATTGTCTCTCTTTAGGGAACGTAAGGATATGTGATCATTACTCTTTTGTCTTTCTCTTTAATTTCTTTGTTAAGGTGAGTGGTAACACTGTTTTGCTTATTTTATAATCCTTATTTAGATGGATTCCTTTGTTTCTCCTTGATTTCTCGGAGAACTACTTTCACTTTCTTCTCTCGTTTTTTTAACTGGATTTCGAGTTGTAAGTCTTTTGATTCTAGTACCGTAGACCAGGGTAGTGAAGTACCCTTTATCTACTCCTTTGTCACCTTTGTCACAGTCTGAAATAAAAGACCCCGAGGGTTTAGTGACGTCTACCATTAACGTCGGTACTTTAGTTTTCTACGAATGAGGAACGTTCCTTTCAATACTGGTTGGATCCATCGTATAAGTTTTCGTCTCTGTAATGAAACGGTTGTTTCCAGGCAGATCAGTTCCGATACCAAAAAGGTCACCAGTACATACCTACACTCACAACCTGACACTTCTTTCGACTTACGGCTTCTTAACTACGAAAACTTGACACAACAACCACTTCTGAGAACTCTCAGGGAACCTGACGTTCCTCTAGGTTGGTCAGGTAAGATTTCCTCTAGTCAGGACCCATAAGTAACCTCCCTGACTACGATTTCGACTTTGAGGTAATGAAACCGGTGGAGTACACTTCTCAACTGAGTAACCTTTTCTGGGACTACGACCCTCCCTAACCCCCGTCCTCCTCTTCCCCTACTGTCTCCTACTCTACCGACCTACCGTAGTGACTGAGCTACCTGTACTCAAATTCATTTGAGGTCCTCAACGACTACCTGTCCCTCCGGACGACACGACGCTAAGTACCCCAGTGTTTCTCAGTCTGTGCTGACTCGTTGAGCTGACTTGACTTGACTTTCTTTGTTTTCTGAAGACATGTCTTTTGATATTTTGTGACTACTTTCATTAGTTTCTACTGTCTTTATCTACCTCTTTATCTGGTACAAGTACTTAACCTTTTGAGTTATATCACTTTTACTCATAAGATGGATTTCGTTAGATATCTAAGTCACGTTAGGGATAGTTCGATAGTTACCATAAAAACTCTCTTGATCTTGTTTATTAAAGTGTTAAACATACCTTTATGTCTTTTGGAGCTTATCGGTTTCGTTAGAACTTACCTTGACCTCCTTAGTTGGACGGACTGAAGTCTGTTATGAAGTTTCGATGTCAGTAGTTCTGTCACACCAAGACCGTACTTCTGTCTTTATACCTAGTTACCTTGTTTTATCTTTCGGGTCTCTACTTAGGTGCGTGGATACCTGTGGAATAGAAACTGTTTCCTCCGTTCTTATATGTTACCTCTTTTCTGTTAGAGAAATTGTTCACCACGACCCTTTTGACCAGTTGGTGAACGTTTTCTTACTTTGGTCTTGTGAAAGATTGTGGTATGTATTTTTATTTGTGTTTTACCAAATTTCTAGATTTACATTCTGGTCTTTGATATTTTGAGGATCTCCTTTTGTATCCGTTTGTGAGACTATATTTAGTGTCGTCTAAGGAGATACTGGGTGGAGGGTCTTATTACTTTTATTTTCGTTTTTACTTGTTTACCCTGGATTAATTTGAATTTTAGAAAACATGTTGTTTCCTTTGATATTCGTTCCACTTTTCTGTCGGAAGTCTTACCGTCTTTTATTATCGTTTACTTCGTTGACTGTTTCTTAATTAGAGTTTTTATATGTTTCGTCAAGTACGTCGAGTTATGGTCTTTTTATTCACTGGGTTAGTTTTTTTACCCGGTTTCTTGATTTGTCCGTAAAGAGGTTTCTTCTGTATGTCTACCGATTGTTTGTGTACTTTTCTACGAGTTGTAGTGAGTCATAGTCTCTTTAAGTTTAGTTTTGGTTTTACTCCATGGTAGAATATGATAAGTCTTACCGACGATAGTTTTTCAGATGTTTGTTATTTAAGACCTCTTCCAAACCTCACGTTCCTTGGGAGAATGTGACAACCACCCTTACGTTTGATCTTGTCGGTGACACCTCTTGTCACACCTTTAAAGAATTTTTTGACTTTTATCTTGAAGGTATACTGGGTCGTTAGGGTGACGACCCGTATGTGTGACTCCTTTACTCTTAACTTTCTCTGTGTACATGGGGTTACAAGTAGCGTCGTGATAAATGTTATCGGTCCTGTACCTTCGTTGGATCTACAGGTAGTCGTCTACTTACCTATTCTTTCGACACCATGTATATGTGTTACCTCATAATGAGTCGGTAATTTGTCTTGCGTAAACTTAGTCAAGATTACTCCACCCACTTTGACCTCGGATAATATGTCTCACTTCATTCAGTCTTTCTTTTCATGGTTGTCTCATAAAATTACGTATATATACCTTAAATCTTTCTACCATTGTTACTGGGATATATACTCTGTCGTTTTCTCTGTGTCTTTATTGTCTAAAACCTGAGACACCCTCTTCCGTTCTCACCCTACTAAACTTTCTTATGGTAACTTTGTACATATAATGGTATACACTTTATCTAGTGGTCAGGTCCAACCACGTACTCTATCCCGTGGGTCCCGGTCACGTGACCCTACTGGGACTCCCTACCCTACCCCTTCCTCCGTCCTCCCCCTAAGACCCACCCCCTGTGTACATGTGGGTACCAACTAAGTACGGTCACATACCGTTTTTGGTGATGTTATAACATTTCATCAATCGGAGGTTAATTTTATTTATTTAGTTAAAAAATTAAGTTATACTTAATCATAGGTTCCTCTATAATATTTACTATTGTTACTCGTTTTTAAGACTCACCAATGTTACACGTGTAACTTCATCGTGTTTGTGTCCTAGAACTGCTATATGTGTAACAGTCTCCTACTCTCTTCCGTTACCCAAATGTTTTCTTTGGTAAACAATTGTTTTAAGTGTTTGTATGAAAGTATACTAACGACTTATGTACTACTTCACTCAACACACTATTAACTCACGTTGTTGAAACAGAGGTTTAATATTATCAAGTAATTGTCAATGATTACTTTTTTAAATTGGGTCAGTTAACATATACTCACATATAAGTTCAGTTTTAGTTACTATAGGTGAGAGTCATTGACTAAATAAATGTACTATTCGAAAAAATAGATAGTTTTAGATCGAGAACGCTTGAACCTTCCTCTCCTTAGAATCTGTTCTATCATTTTCGAGTCTTCCACGATGGAATTTATCACGATAGTTCTCTGTATTTTGGTCTGTCTTTCCTCCTTAACCTATCCTTGTCGATCTGTATCTATGTCTCTCTGTCTTTTATGAGATGTGACTGATTAGTTAAAACTCCCTGTCCCGTCCTAGTTTCAAGGGTTATATAATTCGGACTTCATTACTACCAGAGACTCAAAATACGTATTATCAAAGGGACCAGTGAATAATAGTGTATCAAAGTGTCCTAGTAGTAGATATTCTTCCCTCCTTAGATAAAAGGTTAGTAGAGATACTCTCCTTTTGTGGTAGGGGGATGATAGGTTGTGAATAAACACCAAAATGATAATTATCGGTTTTATCGTAAACTGTGTTAAAGTCGAACTCGTGAACTGTGATATCTGTTGTCATTTTATGTTAAGATCTTAAAGGGATCCGTTGGTCCTATGTTGAGTTGATTTAATAAAAAGTTCACTTAATTTTTGTTTATTACGATTTTTTTTTTGGGGTGTCTACTACTTTATATAGTGAACTTTAACCAATCCCGATGTTTTGTTATTTTGTTCTACCTTACTTATTAAAAGATATAAATCCTTGTTTTAATAAAGAAATATCTGTAAAGGAAGAGGAAAATTTTTTTAGTTCCAAAACACAAGATAAACTTGAAATTTTAACAAATGTACGAATGAATAAAAAAATTATATTGAGATACATATTTATCAATAGGTGAGGTTAAAGAAAGGTACACGTAGTAATACCGTCTCATGAACAACCGAATACGTATGAGAATATCATACCGAATCTCTCTTGCAACGGAGTCGTCCACGGAATATTTTTTTTATAATCTTATGACCATCCTTTTATCATCTTGGGTCTCTAGACCTCATACTTTAATCTAGTTATACATACTCTTAGAACTTGCGTCCTAAGAGAAATTGGAAGACCTTATAAAAAAAGTGAACGATCTCGTCTCATCGGAGCAAAAAGGATCGGTTATTCATTTCTGGAACTTATGAATGGTTTTCTACGAACAATAAAAGAATTTGGTAGGATCACGGGAAGTCTCAAAGGTCCGTTACGAACCCAATGTCGTCTCAAACTCCCAATCGTCTCAGAATCGTCCCTTTATAAAAGGGATGGTACCCTTTTTTTTCAAATGAGTTCTTTAATAATGTACAGAACCAATTATGCATACAAAAGTTTTTGATCCTCCTTTACTCTTCAACTTAGTCACCCTCTTCTATTATTCTAACTTATCACCTCTCAAATATATACAGTTTTGAAAAAGTTTCTTTTTCAAACTTTTAGTAGTTTCATTTTTCTTTTCCATTAAGACAAAAATAAAACAAAATTAACATAGTACAAATAAAAACAGGTTTAAATACCACTCGTACTCGGAAACATTCAAAAATTCAGATGACAAAATTAAAACAATGTCTTATTGGAATTGAGATAGTGAACACTTTTAAGACAGTGTTGTTTATAAATGACTCGTGGATGAAACAAGATCCGGAATGGAAACCTGGATCCTAAAACACTACTTGGTGTTTTAGTTTTTACGGAAGTATAAAAGTACCTTGAGTATAAGATCTGCCACCTAGCGTATGTATGACATCGGACTGTCCGAGCAGACAGGTACCCCTAAGAGGTCCGTTCTTATGACCTCACCCAACGGTACGGGAGGAGGTCCCCTAGAAGGGGGTGGGTCCTTGACTTGGGCGCAAAGAATACAGAGGACGTAACCGTCTCTCCAAGAAGTGATGATCACGGTGGACCCTTCGGGTCTTCTCTCAAACAAAAAAATTAATCACTTATATATTATAGTGAAGTTGTCATGTCATTCTCCTATTTTTCACCACCTTATATACTTCTCACATACTTATATACTTATGTAGTCCGATGTTGTGTATTTAAACCTGTTTTTATTTGTACTAGATCAATTTTGTATTATTTTTGTTTAATGGAGGGAAAAAAAAAAATTAAACTACTAAAAAGTTTGAAAGAAAAACTCTGTTTAGTACGTTTTAGACCTCGTTTCAAAGGGTCCGTTCTTCTTGTCATTCGTGTCATAGGGATTCTAACCTTGTTCAAATCAAGTCAAAACTTTCTTCATTCTTGCACCGATTTCTTCAGATTTGGTCCTCCCTCATCATCCCTTATCGTTCCTTATCTAAGTCTCTTCGTCTTTTATCATCTTCGACCTGTAATCCTGGTACCACTTAACAAATTTAAAATAAGATTCCACCCACTTCTTACTAGTTTCCAAAACCCATCTCCTTACGACATAAAATTAAAAGGCAAACGGTTTGTCGAAATATCTTAGGAAAGAGTTCTCTGAGATCTGAGGAAAGTCAATCACTTGTGACCTACACTCTTTACTGAGTCTAGACCTTCGATCCACTTACTAAAAGTATAAAATAAATTTATCGAAGTTGGAAAACGAACGGTTGAGAACTAAAAGAAACAGTATATTTAGTACTTTATAACATAAGATGAAGAGTAGATAGAGTATAGATCCTTGTACTATAAAATAATCATTTGTGGTTTCTTCAGAAGCCGGTTTCATGAAGCCGGTTTCATGAAGCCGGTTTCATGATAAGACCGAAACAAAGGGTAATACCATTAATACGAAGGGAACACCGAGTCTCCAATTTCGTAGACGGAGATTACACCCTCTGGACCCAAACTAGGGACCCAATCTTTCTAGGGACCTCTTCCTTTACCGAAACAAAGGGTTATACCATTAATATCGGTGTAACAGAGACTATAAATGTATAGTGGTGACAAAGTTCTTAGAAAATATCCAAATTATATTATTGCTGTAAATTTTACAGGTTCAAAAACGGGTCAAAATAACTCTATAATAATTGTACATAGAATCCCGAAGGGACCACCGAGTCTCTCATTTCTTAGACCGACTTTACGTCCTCTGGACCCAAGTTAGGTACTCGACCCCTCTAGGGGACCTTTTCCTATATGACCTCAATGGGTGAGGTCCTAAGAAAGGACCTCTTCAGGTACTTGTCTCCTCGGACCACCCGATGTGTCAGGTATCACAACGTTTCTCAGTCTGTACTGACTTCGTTGAAGATACGTACGCATCTATATCTATGGTATAAAAGAGATAGGAAAGTAGGGTGACTATCTGTACATTCATCAAAGGTATAGAACAGATAACACTTTTTACAACCTCACTTGTACTCCAACGTCTACATCGAAACTCTGTCAGAAGAGTAATGAAAGTCGATCTATAGATCTTCCTCTTGACCATCTAATATACCGTCCTCAGTCGGACCAGGACCCGTTGGTCAAGACCCAGGTCTCATTACAGACCGTGAACGAAATGAGAGACACGAAATGGGTCCACGACATTAGGGAACGAACCTCAGGAACTGAGAATACTTCCATAAAGGAACTCGTCTATAAATAAGTTTAACTACAATGACCGTCCCCTCACCTCTTGAAGTTACCCCAACCTTTGTCCGGGTACTCACTATTGTCCATTTACTATGACTTGGAGGTTATGAAACCGGTGGACTACCCTTCTCGGTCGAGTAACACTTTCTGAAACTACGACTCTTTCTAACTTCCGTTTTCTTCTTATCCCACCGTCTCCTACTCTATCGATCTATCGTATTGGTTAAGTTGCCCGTTCTTGAACTCGTTTGAGGTTCTCTAACACTTCCTGTCCCCTCGGTCTCTACGACGTCAGGTACCCCAGGGTTTCTCAATCTGTGTTGAATTGTTGACTTGTTGTTATTTATACTCACTATCTTTAGGGACGTGGTGGTCAAAAATCGGGTGTGACAATTTTTCACGAGCAAACCTTTCGACTCTTGATTCCGTTATCGATCTTGTGTCTTAGGAAGGGTGATGGATTGGTTTGAGATCGTGAATTAAGTTAAGTTACATATAAGTTAAAGTTTTTGAAAAAAAAATTACACTGTTCTTAAAACTTCACTCCAAAACGAAAAGTAGTTCGGACAGAGAAGAGGTACTTCTCCGAATAAGTAAGATTCAGACATAAGGAAAATCAGAGACAAAAGTTGTACACTCCACAAGAATGAAATACGTTAAGACTCACCCGTTATTGGACCAAATAGTTCAAATGACTTAACTTTTTAGTTATTTTATGTGTCATCATTTAGAAGGGTCTGTCTTTTTTAAGTATTTGGTAGTGTCGGGGAGACGGGGTACCCTGTCGGAGTCGTACCCAGTCAGTATTCTTGGTGAATAAGGACCTACATTATTTTTGTTAAAATGACTGGGATCTGTCGAGTTCCGGGGAGATGAAGAAGGTGATCTTCACTTCCCAAAATGGGTTCTCAGTCTATCTAAGTATCCTTAACTCTTACAGTTGTATAGAATCTTTAGTAATTAAGGTCAGGAAAATAAAGTATCCATTCATTTGTCATTGATTCTATAATTCGGTGAACAAGTCAAGATGGTTTATTATTCACTATCTTTACCTTAGTTTAACTTTCAGGAAGGTAAAGGTCCGTTCGTACAAAATGAAAATGCCTGAAGGAGACCCTTTATTATGAGAAAGTGTTCTTTATTTATTAAAAAATAAAAATCAATGTAAACGAACAAAAAAGAACTGCATATGTACACACACACGTATGTATATATATATAAATATATATATATATATACAAAAGTGTATAAGTGTTAAAGGAGTGGTCACTATTTTTAGAAGGGAACGGTACTTAATAGAATAATGAACAGGAAGTTTTTTGAGGAGATTTTAACAAATTTTCGGTAAAGACGATAATCTTCTACATTTAGAGACTGATAATTTATCAAATAAATAGATAAACTACAATGACTCTTTGATCAGATACGATGTGTGATGTTAACCACGAACCACAAATATCTCTTTGTCTCTTTAACATAAATGGGAATATCATTACATCCAGTTCACTACCTCTGTCTATGATTTCATTAATAGTATTTTTATTTATACGCATTATTTCTAAAACTGAGATAAAAACTATAAACTGGTGACTGTTCAAAGTTCTGACTGGTGAGAAGAGAAATACGGGACGTAGACTTGTCCGTCTTTACTTTCACGGTTATAAAGGAGGAAAGAAACCACAGTCACACATATACTTGGTCACTTTTTATATATGTATTTATACTGAGATATTTCCAAAAATATAACAAATATTTATAAATACATAATATATTTACTTTTAACAGTTTCCTCTTTATCTAAAATAAAAATCGTTGGTAAGTTAATAAGGTCTTATAAATGATTCATTGTAAGTACACGACCTCTATCATGATCTATAGACATTAATTTGGTATTTGTTCTGTCTACACCGGGAATGGGAATGTGGGAATACAAGGAGTCTAAAGACGAACATATTTAATCTTTTGTGTTCATCAGGAAAACCTCCCATCGATGGAGGAGTACCCAGAGTGAGACATGGAGTGGTAATCCCCAGACAACCCTGAGTTCAGATCAATATCCAGATTTTCGTTTTGTCTCCACCACCACCCCATCAAGACTAATCTTAGTCGTAACAAAAACTTACGTCTTAACTAGGAGAGTCTGTCTCTTTTTACGTTTGGCACCCCCACCTCTGCGGGGGAGGGGACTGTAACTCCTACCCCTCTGGAGAAAGTGACCGTGTCTTCTGACTAGTATTAAATCCCGAGTTACAGGGGTAGAAGTATGTCTGGGGGACGTGTTGAACTTCTTAGGGCAAAAAAGGGTTAGTTAGTTACGGGAGTGTAATAGTCATCCACCGGATTCTCCGACTCTCGAGTTGAACTAAAAGTCGTTAAAGTCGGGACACCAACACTCTCTATTCCCAGAGGGAGTCTCACGAATGCCTACGAGAATCCAGTAAAGACACCGAACTCGACCCTTTACTTTATGGACTTGAGCAAGAAACTAAAGTGATAAACAGGGCACCGTAATCTTCTTTGGTTGATTACAGTGGTATAGTGAATCGAAAGGTTTTACGAGCTTTCATAGTATACACCTCAACGAAACAAGGAACGAAAAATAGTCACCATTAATCCTCATTAGTTTCATCTATAAAACGGATAGGGATTTATCAAGTGTGGTCATTCGAGTCCCGAGAGACGAAGACCTCTGTCAGTTATCGTGGATTAGTCTGTTCACTTAGTCAAGGTCTTTGAGGTTATAGTCAAGTCTTTTGAGTAGTAATTTTGATACAGGAGATTTTGGTGAGAACCATGGTTTTAGACATAATCAGTCCCAAGAGGTCTTCTCATCTTGTTTACATATAACTCTCTGTCTCAATAATATTACCTATGTTAAGTAAAGTCAAGTCAGTGAGTCAGTACAGACTGACAAACACTGCGGTACTCAATGTCGTACGGTCCGAAGGGACAGGTAGTGGTCACGAGTCTCGGATGAGTTTAAGTACAGGTAGCTCAGTTACTACAGTAGGTTGGTAGAGTGGGAGACTGCAAGGGAAGAGGAGGGCGGAAGTTAGAAAGGGTCGTAGTCCCAGAAAAGGTTACTCAGCCAAGAAGTGTAGTCCACCGGTTTCATAACCTCAAAGCCGAAGTCGCAGTCAGGAAGACTACTTATAAGTCCTGACTAAAGGAAATCCTACCTGACCAACCTAGAGGTACGTCAGGTTCCCTGAGAGTTCTCAGAAGAGGTTATGGTGTCAAGTTTACGTAGTTAAGAAGCCACGAGTCGAAAGAAGTGTCAGGTTGAAAGTGTAGGTATGTACTGATGACCTTTTTGGTATCAAAACTGATCTGTCTGGAAACAACCATTTCATTACAGAGAGACGAAAAATTGTACGGTGGATCCAACCAGTATTGAAAAAAGGGTTCGTCGTTCGCAGAAAATTAAAGTACCGACGTCAGTGGTAGACGTCAGTGGTAGACGTCACTAAAACCTCGGGTTCTTCTCTTTCAGACAGTGACAAAGGTAATAAAGGGGTAGATAAACAGTACTTCACTACCCTGGTCGACGGTACTATAATCAAAAAACTTACAACTCAAAATTCGGTCGAAAAAGTGAGAAAAGAAAGTGAAAGTAGTTCTTCTAGAAGTCAAGGTGTCAGGAGAAGCGAAAGACGGTACTCACCACAGTAGACGTATAGACTCTAATAACTATAAAGAGGGACGTTAGAACTAAGGTCGCACCCGAAGTAGGTCAGACCGTAAAGAGTACTACAAGAGCCCGAAGGGAGGATCGAGTCAACCATTTCTTAGGTGGACGTGATGTCCTCTGGGACCAAGTTAAGGACCCAACCCTTCTAGGGGACCTCTTCCCTAACCGATGGGTAAAGTGATAAGAACCCGAAGGGAACACCGAGTCGACCATTTGTTAGGCGGACGTTACGCCCTCTGGACCCAAACTAGGCACCTAACCCTTTTAGGGGAGCTCTTCTCTTTCCGATGGGTGAGGTCATAAGACCGGACCTCTTAAGGTACCTGACATATCGGGTACCCCAACGTTTCGTAGTCTGTTCTGACTCGTTGAAAGTGAAAGTGAAACGTATATTCAATTTATTCGTCCCACTGGCATGTCTCACAACTACATGAGGAAAGGGTTAAACCTTGGTCAAGCTTGACGCCGAAGAACTGAACGTACGTCTAACGAGTCCTTCGTCCATTCTACCAGACCGTAAGGGTAGAGAAATTCTTAAAGGTGTTAAACAACACTCGATATGTTAGTTTTCGAAACCGTACCAGTTATTTGGTCTTCATCTGAGCCGCCGCCGGTGTCGCGTCTGGGCTGAAGTGAGCGAGCGTCAAGCGAGGCGCGGGAGACGTTGGTACAGACTGTTTGGGCTATACCGACTCTAACTCTTCAAGCTATTCAGCTTTAACTTCTTTTGCCTTTGCGTTCTCTTTTTAGGTGACGGAAGCTTTCTTTGCTAACTTGTCCTCTTCGTTCGTCCGCTCAGCATTACTTCGCACACGCCGGTCATACGGGACATGTAAGGTGTTCGTAACGGAAGAATAAAATGAAGAAAATCGACAAATTGAAACATTCTACGTTTCTCCAACCTAGCTCAAATTTACTGACACGATGGGGAAAAGTGTAGTTTCTTACCTCTCGATGACTGTTGCATCCGGCGCGGACGGAGAGGGTAGACGGACACACCGGCCGTCCCTTCCTTTTCTTGAACGTACAACCACTTCCTCCTTCGACCCACCCTGCTGTCACTTTAGATCTCATTTTTCGACCAGGTTCCACAAGACACCCGACATTTTACGTCAAATTAGTCTCACGGTAAAAAAACAACAACAAGTTTACTAAAATTAATAACCTTACGTGTTAAACAATTTATACGTTTATTTTTCAAAATTTTGGACTTTTTTTATTTATTTATTTCGTCTTCATCTACAAAAAGACCTTGAGAGAACGAAAAAGATATTAGGTTGTCTACAACCGTTAAACTAGAGACCAGGGAGACGTAAAAGAGGTCTAACTTGTGGACCTTCAAGAGTCAAGTACATGATAACTTCGGACCGAACCTCTTAAAACTAGTAATGAAACGATCGCACACTCTACTCACGTTAACACACCATCAAACTTGTTAGGAACTGTAACGGAAAGAAACCCTAACCTTACTTTTGTCTATAAAAGGTCAGGATACCGGTGACGACTCAAAAGGTTTAAACGACTGTATAACTTACTTCGTGAAAGTGTCGTAGTAGAAAATCCTAAACTTTATCAAGTCGACCTTAAGGTAGTGGAGGAGATCGAAACAAGCATCACTACGAAGGATTCCGGGTGAACTGAAGTGTAAGGTCTTACAGACGGAGATCCACTCATTAGTGTGGTAGCACCAATAGACCCAGTAGTTCTAGAAAAAACATGCCAAGAAGACACATAAGAACGGTGGAGAAGAATTATAGAAGACAAAGAAAATCCAGGTATGGTAAAGACAGGAAATCACACGGGTAGAAACGTACTTTACAAGGGAACCATAGAGATTAAAACAACTCGTCTAGAGATGAGAAAGGGTAAGATAACGAAAGGAGATAAAGAAACGTCAATAGTGAATCCTTCTGAAGGAAAACCTTGAGACGCAAGTCTAACCATATAGAAAGGAAAAGAGGAAACGGAAATCGAAGGGAAGAAAAGAGTCGATAAACATTCCAGAGGAGACTGTTGGTAAAACGGAAAAACGTAAAGAAAAAGAACCCCTACCAAACTAGTGACAGAGGACATGTTACAGTGCTTGGAGGTAAGTATCAAGAAGTCCGTGAGACAGATAATTTAGATTAAGGAACTTAGATAAACAGTGAAAGTGACATATTAACATTCTTTAAACTACATCCAGCATGGACTTAACAGATCACCAAAAGGGATGAAAACGTTAAATTCAGACTTAAAACGTTATACCTCAAGTACTAGACTTGGTGTCAGTCGAGGGTCAGAACAAAAACGACTGACATATCTCAAACAGGTAGAAACCGACGTTTCTTATATTAGTCAGACTAAAGTCACAACTGGTAGACCACTACAGTTACACATCTCAGAAGAGAACACAACAACCTTCTCCCACAAACGATACTGGTCACGTAAGAGAACTGTTTTGAGACAATCGGAAACGGGACGAAGTAAAACATGAGGTTCCGGTTTGAACGGACGATGAGGTCCATAGAGGATTGAAGGATGAAAACGTAAGGTCGGGGGACACTACTTTCCTATAGAAAAAACCATAATCAAGATCTTCCAGAGTATCCAATAGTGTCTTGAAGTCGAAGAAACCGAAATCACAAACCCCGTATCTGAACCTAATGACACTATGACTTACCAAAAGGAACCTTTGTCTCTAGTAAGACAGTAAAAACTCTAACGTGGGTACATGACATTAAGTCTGAGAAACCAACTGTTACTCCCGATGAGGTAAAGAAGATTCCCTAAGAACGGGCGTCATCATCTATATCACCGGTAGACTTAATTTAAGTGGGTAAGGTCAGGTAATATCAGTGACTAAAGATTTTACAACCACAATTGAAAACGGTAGTGGACAAACGGGTGAAAGTTAAATGAAACTAAGTACTTGGATTGTAAGGTCTAAGGATACGTTACAACAAGAAAAGTCTTAACCTGAAATAAAGGTAGTGGTCAGTGTTGGTGTTGACCTGTAACAAAAGTGAATCCGAGGTAAAGAAGTGAGAAAGACCTCAATAAAGAGGTGAGAAGAGGTCATCGTATAACCCGTGGACGGTTAGACTCTTCAAGTAGAAAGTCACAGAATAACAAAAACAGAAACGTACGATAAGTACCCTAAGAGTACCGTTTTTATGACTTCACCAAACGGTAAGGGAAGAGGACACCTGGTACGAAACAGTCTTATATTCCCTAATCGAGTACACTAATACCTCCGACTCACCAGGGTGTTTGACATTGGACGTTCGACCTCCGGTCCTTTCGGTTGTCACATCAAGATCGGGTCACACTTTCGGGTTCTTTGTCCCCTCGACTACCCATTCAGGGCAAGGTTCATACTTACGGGTTCACTTTCACTTTCACAATGAGTGAAGTCGGTACAGACTGAGACGCTGGGGTACCTGACACATCGGACGGTCTGAGGAGACAGGTTGCCTAGGAGGTCCGTTCTTACCTTCTCCGTAACGGTAAGGGAAGAGGTTCCATAGAAGTACTAGGTCCCTGACTCGGGTCCAGAGGACGTAACGTCCGTCTAAGAAATGGTAGACTTGGTGTTCCCTTCGTGGGGGGTTTGGTCCGTACTTACACACTCACGTCTTCTACCTATGGGATCAAGTTCGTCTGTCGTTTAAAAGTTAAAGAGACGGAAAAGGAAGATAAGTTCGGGAGTCACTTAACCTAATACCGTGGATGTAAATGCTCCCTCTAGAAGAAATGAGGTAGACGATCAAATTTAATGTCAGGGAAGACCTTTATGGGAGTGTCTGTATGGGTCTTTAGTATAATATACTCGATGATCCCGTAAGACGTCTGGTTAGTTTTATTGATAGTGTACATATATGAACTTTTTAATATTTTTCGTACTGTCTCGATGAATAGGTTATCTTTAACCATCGACTTATTTTGTACGACCTTTCATAGATCCAAAGACTCTTGTAACTGTTACTATTTCAGAGTCTCAACAGTTCTGTGTCACGTTATAAGGACCAAAGTTATAACAACGACGAAAAATTTTTTACATAGTTATAGATTCATAAGTAAACTTTATTATGTCACTTTTTGATATTACTCCAATTAGTACATTTACGAAGGTTTTAGTAAGAACCGGTTTAAAAAGGGTATTTTACCGTGAATATTCTTTGAACGTATATATCAATAAATAAGGAGACAATATGTGGAAACAATATACGATATTATTGAAGAGACGTATGATTTTTGAAATGTACATTAAAAATTTTTTCTTAGAGACTATAATGTAGAAAAATTAAGAAAGGTGACAAAAAAGAGAAAAGTTAGGATCCTTATGGAAAATTATATAAACACTTTATATATAAAATTTTTATAAGGAAAACTTTCTTGAACATCGATTTGTCACCTATGATGTATAGATATTTGATATTGTATAAACTCCTTTTAGTTTCGTCGTTTTAGTATAATAATCACTTACTGAATGAGAAACATCTACATAATGTAAGGAGGTACACAGAAGTCTCCTGAACATAAATATAGTCTCAGGTTTTTTAAAACGTTTGGATAAAGTGTGTCAGTGCTTCTTCATTAATTTAATGTCATTTTGATAATCTGTTAGTTTACCGTACTATTCTATAAACTATTTTTAAATTTTGACAAAAGAAAACTTAGTTAGAACTAAACACATTAACAAACAACATCAAAAAAATGAAACGACCATATCACTTAAACCTTTTATTTGTTATTTATTCTCTAAAAAATAAGTAGATAAATAGCTGTCATTACTCAAGGAAATACCGAAGTCTTACATTTCGTTTAAAGGACACTTCCCAAGTAACTGTTTACGGACGTGCGAAAAGACGAGATAACTGTTCGAAGATTTACATTCTTGACGAGAGATTTTAAATATAAAACTTAACTGTTTCTTTTTGTTCGATAAAGTCTAATTTTAAATTTGAATAAAAGTTACGAGAATTCTGGTCACGTTGATAAGTATCTTTATTATATGACAAAAGGGTATTCTTATACATCCTTATTTTATACAGAATACGTCTATAAGTGTTCATGTAGTATATGTAAAATATATCTATCGTGACAAACTTTGTCGTGTTATTCTCTTTCTATCTGTTTTCAACCATTTTTAACAGATGTCAATATGATACTCAAAATAGAGGGTAATTAGTAAAGTATAACTGATCCTTTCTAAAAATCACGAATAACTCTTTCGTTCATTTGTGTTCTTTCGTTATATCTGTACTCATACTATTATATTTACTACGTTTATATTTATTCTGAGATTTCTTTCGTATTATATTTGGAGTATTTTTAAATTGTAACATGTTTAGTTAGTATTTCTCATACAATATATGGTAAAATAAAATTACTAACCTTTAACTTATATGTACTTAGACTTAGGTAGTCCCGTATAATAATTCGTAAGGAACCCGTCTTGTTATTTGAGTTGAAATAAATAGAAGTAGTAGGTATGTCCCCGTAATTAGTGAGGTTAGAATTTTCTGACAACCGATTTTATTTATTACTATAATTTGTGGACTAACTATCATCAGTCGATCACCCGTAAATCAAAGTAAAGTGATTACTCTTATTTGTACTGGGTTTATAAAATTTTAACTCTGGGTAAGAAAGAAAATCAGTATCAATAAGAAAAATAGTAGGTAGGTATATGAGTAAGTAAGTAAGTATCTACAAATATCTCACAGATAATATATAGTTCAGGACACTTTCTGTGACACCTTGTGACGTCACATCTTTACATGAGTTATATTTTAAACGACTGTATAGGATCGTACAGGATTTTGGTGAAACACCATGGGGAGATCTTAGTTTTTCCTTTGTCCATTATTTTAAAAAGTCCATTTATACGTACAATTATTTATTCTAAGTATATTACACAAAAATTTTTATATAAACAGAAGTTTTATATAGTTTGGAGAAATTTTATATTATTTTACCATGTTTATTAAAAAAACACCTTTTATGTATTATAGTCGACTTTTATAATACCTTTGATGTCTCCTTTGTATTAGAGTATATAAAGTTATATAGAGACATATTTTAAACTATATCTAAGTCGGTCTTTGAGATCTTTGGAGTTGAAGTCGATAGAATTTAATATTCTTTTATTTAATAAAATGGATTCTCATTCAGATCGTTATACCGTCCAAAGATTAAACTAACTGTATCACCTAATTGAAACTGATGGATTACACTTCTCGGGTGAGTGACTTTTTCTGGGACTACGACCCTTTATAACTCCCGTCCTCCTCTTCCCCTGTTGCCTCCTACTCTACCAACCTACCGTAGTAGTTGAGTTGCCTGTACTCAGACTCGTTTGAGACCCTCTATCACTTCCTGTCCCTTCGGACAGTACGACGTGAGGTGCCCCGACGTTTTTCAGTCTGTACTGAATCACTGGCTTGTTCACTTCATTGTTACACTAGTTTCTTACATCAGGAAAGGTAAGAAGGTGAGACGGTAAGTCAGTCAACAACGAACAACTGACGGTCATCTGAAGACATGATGGAGACATGAGATGAGAGAAACGTCCTCCGACCTCCGGTGTTTGGTGTAAAGATTCTGAGGATACAGTTACTTCTGGGACCACCCTTTAACATTTTAACGTTCTCTTTCTTTGATTACACAGAAGACTACTACGAAAGACGACAACGTTGTAGACACTCACACTAAACTTTTGTTGGTTGGCTACGTCTCTTAACCTCCGAGATGACCGTTAGTGCCCCAAAAGTCGTCGTTCCAGTTACCGTGTCACGAGAACACCGTTCTCGGGACGGAGGTCGACACCCGCCGTTCACATTCCAGTTCCCGAAGTCGGCTACCTACTCTCGCCGCGACACCATACACAAGTGTGAAAGAAGGGAAACGGGGAGGTAGGAACGAGACGGAAAGAAACGAGAAGGTCGGGAAGGTTTCTGAACGATTACTTAAAGGACGTAATTTAGGAGAGGATAAACTTGTGGAACTCCGTGAAGACAAAAGGACTGACCTGAGATTAATTATCTCGGTCGAAGTCACTACTGAACAGAAATCCGACCATCCGACCCCGTTCTACTGTTCTCGTTAGGGGTCGTAGTGAGGTCTATACTGTCACGAGTGTTATTATTATTATTATATAGAGAAGGACATCGAGAGAATCCTCACTTCTGGAAAAGGGGGTCTTTTGAGTATGGTCTATCGGGAAGTATCTGGGTTTTATTATGATAGAGATTTTTGTCTGAAAAAAAGAGAGAAAGTGAATTCGTAAGTCTACACCTGTCAAGTCTTCATCATGTCACCGAGACCACAACATGTTTTGTTTCCGATCAGGTCGAAAGATGAAGGGATATGGACCTTACACCGAGATTAGGAGTATTAGACTCTGTTGGGAGGTCGAAAGTATTGGTATATCAGTCTCCTGACACTTTCACCTCGTTCGTAATCGAGTAAAATTCCTACACGTACGGATATATGATTCAGTGAAGTCAACACAGGTTGAGAGACGGTGGGATACCTGACATCGGGTGGTCCGAGGAGACAGGTGCCCGTAAGAGGTCCGTCCTTATGACCTCGGTCAACGGTACGGGAAAAAGTCCCCTGGAAGAGGTGGGTCTCTACCTTGGACGTCGTACCGAGGACATAATGTTCGCCTAAGAAATTAAGAAATTAAGAAAGGGACTCGGTGGTCCCTTCGGGGGTGAAATTCCTGTGTAGGGTCGTCACCATGTTTAGTAGAGACGAATATGTGTCCACCAATCTTGTATCCGTGTGTCAGTGAAGTTCTTCTCACCGTTACCTTCTAAAGGAATAACATAAAAGCACAGACACATTTTAACCCTTAAGATAATTCCATATTCTTTTCTGATCTATCATATCCTTTTGATAATCCAAAGTTGGTCAGAAATCGGAAAGTTTATAATTATTCGTAGAAAGAAAGATGACTTTTCTTGTAAACGTGAAAAGAAGACTCTCTATGTTCGTGGTTCGGGATAATGTCGTCTCGTCCGTGGTTCTTTAGATCCGAGGGAATCACTAAGTCAGGAGACATGGTACACGTTACATTGAGGCGCACCCGGTCATTAGATATTTGATTTCGACAGACTTCGGTTTTGTTTATTATGTGTCATTCTCGAGTGTAAACCTTTTCAAGGTACCGTTAAAATTGTAGGATGACCCGTGACTATTGGTTGTACAAGAGAGATTCACCTTAGTTAAGAAGTAACTAAGAGAAGAGCCGTTTCTTGAAAAAAAAAAAAAAACCGTTTCTTAAAAACAAGTAATAGAAGGTATCAGAATAAACCGTTCTTTAAATAAAAAAGAGAAAGTATTTAAAATGATCTTATATCGACGAAATATTACAACTCAATTAAAGACGACATGTCGTTTCCCTTAGTCGATATGTATGTAAGGGAGAAAAAACCTAAAGAAAGGGTAAATCCAGTGATGTTTCATGACTCATCTCGAGGGACACAATATGTAAACCAAGAGTAATAAACAGATAAAATATGTGCTTTCACTTTCACAGTCAGTGAGTCAACACAGGTTGAGAAACGCTCGGGTACCTGACATCGGGTGGTCCGAGGAGACAGGTACCTTAAGAGGTCCGTTCTGATCTCACCTATCGGTAAGAGAAGAGGTCCCCTAGAAGGACTGGGTGTCTAGTTTGGGTCCAGAGAACGTAACGTCCGTTTAAGAAATGACAGACTCGGTGGTCCTTTCCGGTATCATCATACACACACACACACACACACACACACACGGTTAGGGGTAGAGGGTTAAGTAGGGACAGGAGAAGGGGTGGAACCACAGGTATCCAAACAAGAGATGTAGACACAGAGATAAAAACGAAACGTTTATCCAAGTAGACATACTGTCCTTGAACTTTCTCTTCCCATAGGATCTTTGAAAATATCCGGTAAGGGATGACTACGTTTAAATCCCTGGTCTGTACTAAAGTTCAGTCTGAACCCCAAAAAACACTTTGTTCGGTCAGTTTTTGAATCATCTCAACTCCAAACGAAGGACGATTGAGGTACACACTCAATAGTGTCGGTTTCAAAAGTAGATCATTGTTAATAAGTCGAGTGTAGACACCAAAACGTGAATGACTAGAGACACAATACAAGTAAGGTAGGATAGAGTCGAGAGTCCTTCGAGAGAGTCCCATACGTAAACCCACCACAAAATCGACTCCAGACCCCGAAGGGTCCACCGTGATCACCATTTCTTGGACGGATGGTTAGGTCCTCTATACTCTGTGTCCAAGCTAGGGACCCAGTCCTTCAAGGGGACCTCCTTCGGTATCGTTGGGTGAGGTTATAAGAACGGGTTTCTTAGGGAACCTACTTCCTCCGACTACTCGACGTCAGGTATCCCAGTGTGTCTCAGTCTGTACTGACTTCGTTGAATCGTACGTATGTGCAATCGACTCCAGAGAGAGTATGAATTGTGTCTCGTGTTCCAAGAAGAACATACGTCCATCAAATAAACCCTCAGACAACAGTCCCTCGTCTGTACTCCTAACCTGTGACTTATCCCCTGTTTTCTTTCACCAAAGTTATCTCTGTTCCGACTACTGACCAAAATACACACTGAAAGATTTCTTGGAATTCTCTACTAAGAGTTTTGAAAAGTCAGATTCCTCTTGACCCTTCCGTAAGTGATTGAGAGAGTGTAGAGGACAATCAAACATACACACGAGTCCGTGAAGTCAGTACAGGCTGAGAAACGTTGGGGTACATGATATCGGGTATTCCGAGGAGACAGGTACCCTAAGAGGTCCGTTCTTATGACTTCACCCAAAAGTACAGTGGGAGGTGCCCTAGAAGGGTTGACTCCCTACTTTGAGTGTAGAGGACGTAACGTCCGTCCAAGAAACGGGTGACTCGGTGGAATCTTTGTGGGGACAATCAAAATTCCAGTGGGTTTAAAGAGGTTCAATGTTCAGACTCCCCCCGACTCTGACTCCAAAGTACGGGTTCTCAATCTTTACAGGTCCCCGTCCTTTTCTTTTTATAGGTCTTGTACGAAACTCCACCCCATGAGCACCCGTTTCTTTCAATTTCAACATGTCGTAAAATGTGATTATCTAAACCGAACTCAATCTCCACTTCAACTCTCTTCCACTTCGTTTCATATCCCCTACTGATACGTGAACCCTTACATAACGGGAATTGGATCAGAAACTACGACCTTACCGAAGGTGACGGAAAGAAATGTAAAATTTTGTTCTACAACCCTTTTCTAAACGTCGGTGACAATATAGAGGACGTTTCCAACGACGAAACGTCAGTATAAAATATTGGTGAAGATAAAATTCGTCTCTTTGTAGACTTCAAAAGATGAGATGTACCAGGATTAAGTGGTATCAGAGTCGTGAAATCGAATGTCCGGTATTCCTTTATTGTGGAGGTAATAATTTCGTTGTAAGGTAGGGTAGAGACAAACGTCCAATAACGATAACAGCAGCGATAACAAAAACAAGTGAGTGAATCAGTACAGGTTGAGAACACTTGGGTACCTGAGATTATTGGGTCCGAAGGAACAGGAAGTGGTAAAGGGTCTCGAACGACTTTGAGTACAGGTAACTCAGTCACTACGGTTGGTTGGTTGATTAGGAGACAACAGGGGAAGAGGAGGACGGAAGTTAGAAAGGGTCGTAGTCCCAGAAAATATTACTCAGCCGAAAAGCGTAGTCATCCGGTTTCATAATCTTGAAGTCGAAGTCGTAGTCAGGGAGGTTACTTATAAGTCCTACCTAAAGGAAATTCTAACTGTCCAAACTAGAGAAACGTCAGGTTCCCTGAGAGTTCTCAGAAGAGGTTGTGGTGTCAAGTTTTCGTTGTTAAGAAATCACAAGTCGGAAGAAATACCACTTTGAGAGTGTAGGTATGTACTGATGACCCTTTTGGTATCCGAACTGATATGTTAGAAACAACCGTTTCATTATAGAGACGACAAATTTTACGACAGATCCAAACAGAATCTAAAAGAAGGTTCCTCGTTCGTAGAAAGTTAAAGTACCGACGTTAGTGGTAGACGTCACTAAGACCTCGGGTTCTTTTATTTTAGACAGGGACAAAGATAACAGAGGGGTAGATAAACGGTACTTCACTGCTCTGGTCTAAGGTACTAGAAACAAAGAACTTACAACTCAAAATTCGGTCGAAAAAGGGAGAGGAGAAAGTGAAAGTAGTTCTCCGAGAAATCAAGGAGAAGTGAAAGACGGTATTGTCACCACAGTAGACATATAGACTCCAATAACTACAAAGAGAGTCGTTGAAACACGAACACACAGGTCGAACACGTAGTAGGTCGGGTCGCAAAGAGTACTACATGAAACGTATCTTCAATTTATTCGTCCCACTGTTATATGTCACAACTGCATGAGGAAAAGGTTGAACCTTGGTCAGACAACAAGGTATAGGTCAAGATTGACAACGAAGAACTGGACGTATGTCCAAAACGTCCCCTGTCCATTCCACCAGACCATAAGCATAGAGAACTTCTTAAAAGGTGTCAAACACCACTAGGTGTGTCAGTTTCCGAAATCAGATCAGTAACTTCGTCTTCATCTACAAAGAGACCTTAAGAGAACAGAAAAGATACTAGGTTGCCTATAACCGTTAAACTAGAGACTAGTGACGGAAAAGGTTTAGGTCGAACTTGTAGACCTTAAAGAACCAAGTGTATGACGACTTCGGATGGAACCTCTTAAAACTAGTAATGAAAGGATCGGACACTTTATTCACGGTAACACGTCACCAAACTCGTAAGAAACCGTAACGTAAAGAAACCCTAACCTCACTTTTGATTGGAAAAGGTCAGGACACCGGTGACGACTCAAAAGGTTTAAACGACTGTAAAATTCACGTCGTGAAAGTGTCGTAGTAGAAAATCCTAAACTTTATCGAGACCTTAAGGTAGTGGAGGTGATCGAAACAAGCATCACTACGAAGGATTCCGGGTGAACTGAAGAGTGAGGTCCTACAGACCGACATCCACTCACTAGTGTGGTAGTACCAATAGACCTAATAATTCTAGAAAAAACATATCAAGAAGACACATAAGAACGGTGGAGAAGAATTATAGAATACGAAGACAATCCAGGTATGGTAAAGACAGGAATTAAACGGGTAGAAACGTACTTCACGAGGGAACCATAGAGATTAAAAGAACCTCTCTAGAGATCAGAAAGGGTAAGGTAACAAAAGGAGACAAAGAAACGTGACTAGTGACACGGCTTCTTAACTACGAAAATTTGACACCACAACCTCTTCTGAGAACTCTCAGGAACCTGACGTACCTCTAGGTTGGTCAGGTAGGATTTCCTCTAGTCAGGACCCACAAGAAACCTTCCTTACTACGATTTCGACTTTGAGGTCATGAAACCGGTGGGGTACGCTTCTCGACTGAGTAACCTTTTCTGTGATTACAACCCTCCCTAACCCCCGTCCTCCTCTTCCCCTGCTGTCTCCTACTCTACCGACCTACCGTAGTGCCTGAGCTACCTGCACTCAAACTCACTTGAGGCCCTCAACCACTATCTGTCCCTCCGGACCGCACGACGCTAAGTACCCCAGCGTTCCTCAGCCTGTGCTGACTCGTTGACTTGACTTGACTTGTATAACAACAAGTCAGCAAGTCAGGACAGACTGAGAAACGTTGGGGTACCTGACTGACATCGTACGGTCCGAAGGGACAGGTGTAAAGTATCTTGAACGAGTCTTAGTACAGATGACTTAGTCACTACGGTAGGTTGGTAGAGTAGGAGACAACAGGGGAAGAGAACGGAAGTTAGAAAGGGTCGTAGTCCCAGACAAGGTTACTCAGTCATATCCGGTTTTATAACCTCGGAGTCGAAGTAGTAGTCAGGAAGGTTACTTATAAATCCCAACTAAAGGAAATCCTAACTGACCAATGTATGTTTACTTTGACATATAATATAAATTTATTAATATATATTTTATTTTTAATATCATCTGAAACTTGATTTAGAATTCACTCATACTAAACCTGTGATCTTAAAGGGATGGTTCATCTTTATTGAGTGAACCTAAGAGACAAGAAAAGACATCTCCTGTTTGGTTAAAAAGGTTCCCCTTAAGAACTTGAGTAAGCTATACATTATAAGCAATATTAATCGAAATAAATTGTGGTGTTTTTTCCTGAATAAGTGTCCGATAAAATAAGAGAATAAGGAGTGGTCTACTAATCGCTCCAAGTGAAAATTGACCTTCTATATGAGATCTATAAATTTACACCACGTAGAGAAAGAAAGTTTAGAGTCTTTCTTTCCACTCGAAGTCAAAGGAATATCTTTCCAGATCATAGAACGGAGAGAAACCTTTCTCCTTGTTTAGAACGAAAGGAATAAGAAGAGACTGAAGGAGGGAAGTAGTCGTAACTCGGAGAAATAGTAAAAGAGTCAGGTTTCCTAATAGACAGAATAAGGTCCGGTAAGTTTTTAACGTGTGATGTCTCACTTACTTTTATCAATCGAACTAAATTTTATTTTGACGGTAGCGTAATTAGGTATTTCTCATATTTTAAAGTTAGAAAGTAAGGTAGTTTTTTTGATGAATACTGAATCCTAAGTTACTTTCCGTTATTTGTTATTACAAAAACCATTGAGTAAACTGTAGAAATGACTATCCAAAAGTAGGTATTACCATTTATAGTCCGTATATAAACACGATCCGTCAATTTAGTATAGACCCGTATAAAATTTAACGGAACAATTATAATAGTTAATTAGAATCTTAAGTAGAAATTCCATTTTAAATGAAAATATATAATATTACTATTTCAGTCGTTTTACCCGGCAATATCTCTCTTTTTGCATTTTAATTAATATTATGGTTAATTACAATTGACTCAGTGATAAAATGACTTCATATCGACTGTATTTTATAATACTATCAAAGTTCACGAATTGTATTATTAAGTTGTAAATTTATGTAAAATTAATTAGTGGTAGTAAGATCATTGGTATATAGTGGTATGTTTTAATAGTGTCATAATAACTAGTATAAGGAATTCCACATATAACGTAGAGGTACCGTAAATAAAATATTGACCTTAAAAAATGGAGAATTAAGGGAAGTAAATAAAAAGGGTTAGGAGACAGAGGGAGTGGAGTTCATTAGTAGTAAAACAAGAGACCTAGACGTTCAAACAAAGACGAAACAAAACAAAATCTACAGTGATTTCACTTTAGTATGTCATAAACAAGAAGAGAAAGTCCGAATAAAGTGAATCGTGTTATGGAAGATTCATTCAGGTATAACGGCGTTCACTTTTCCAAAGTAAGAAAAAATATTGTCTCATCATCAAGTAATATATACATATATATACATACATATATAAATGTACATACGTGTATGGTATAGGAGAAATAGCTAAGTAGATAAATCCCTGTGATCGAAGAAGGTATAGAACCGATAATATTTATTACGACATTACTTGTCTCCCTACGTATATAGAAAAGATTAATCTCAAAAAGAAAAGAAACCTTTCTGTGAGTCTTCAATTTAACAACTTAGTATACAATTAAGATAAAAATTGAAAACCCCTTGGAGGTATGACAAAAGGTAACACCAACGTAGTCGAATGTAAGGATGATTGTCATTGTCATTCCCAAGAAAAAAGAGGTGTAGGAACAGTTGTGAACAATAAATAAAGGAAAACTACTATCGGGAAGACTATCCATACTCCACTATAGAGTGACACTAAAAATAAACGTAAAGGGTCCATTAATCACTATGACTCGTAGAAAAGTACAGAGAAAACCGATAACAAACATAAGGATTCTGTTACGTTGGGGATAGTTTTATGGTTACCATAAAAAGTGTCTTAATCTTGTTTATTAGGATTTTTTAAATATCTTACTAGTTTTATTTTGTTCGGAGTCTATCGGTTTTGTTATAACTCCTTCTTTTTGTTTCGACCGTCATAATGGCGTACCTAAAGTGTGATATGATATTTCGATGTCATATAATTTTTCTCATGTCATATAATTTTGTTGTCTGTCTTGTCTCTTGGGTCTCTATTTGGGTACCAAGATACTGGTTATCAGATGTTGTTCCCTCTGTTCTTACATGGTACCTTTTTTTTACTGTCAGAGAAGTTATGTACCACAGCCCTTTTGACCTGTTGATGAACGTTTCTTACTTTGACTTAATCAAAGAATATGGTATGTACTTTTATTAAGTTTTACCTAATTATCGAATTTAAATTCTGGACTTTGTTTTTTTTTGGGATCTTTATTTGTAACTGTAGTCAGAATCGTTATAGAAAAACCTACATAGATGAATCCGTTTTGGTTGTTTTTATTTTACTTTACTTACACTGATATAGTTTATCTTTTAGAAACCATCTTACCTCTTTTGACAGTGTTTTACTTTTGTATCGAATGACTTATCCTCTAAAAACGTTTACTATATAGACTATTCCCTAATTATATGTTTATAACATTTCTTTAGTATATTAAATTATAGTTTTTATAGGTTTGTAAGACTAAAATTTTACCCGTCTCTTAGACCAAGAACCGTCGAGGTACCCGATATCGGACGGTCCGAGGAGACAGGTACCCTAAAGAGTCCGTTGTTATGACCTCACCCACCGGTAAAGGAAGATGTCCCGTAGAAGGGTTGGGTCCTTAACTTGGTCTCAGAGAAAACAAAAAGAGGACGTAACCGTCCACCTAAAAAATGGTGATCGTGGTGAACCCCGCTGTCTCCTACTCTACGAACCTACCGTACTGATTGAGTTACTTGTACTCGAACTCGTTTGAGTCCGTCTATCACCTTCTGACCATACGACGTCAAGTACCACAACGTTTCTCAACCTGTACTGAATCACTAACTTGTTGTCTCTTGAACTTGATCAGTCAAAAATTTCACAAACTATGACACGAATGTACGTACGAAGAAAGTGATTGGAACTCATAGTTATAAGAATTATAGAGGTAAATATCGACTTGTTTAATTCTGTCTCTCTATTTACTGAACAGATTCAATGTTTCGAATATACTTTGTTCTAATCTGAGTTGGGTCTGGACACTAAGTCTAAGGATATGAAATTAGTAATGCCGTATGACGTCTTCTCATCTCTCTCTAAATCGAAACTTTCAAATCTAAAGTCACAGATTACTCTGAAGAAGTGGTACGGAACTACAGATTCTCCCTTTTTCTTTATCCTAGATATGACGGTGATTACTATTATGATGAACCCGAAGGGTCCACCGTGATGACCATTTATTAAGCGAACGGTTATGTCCTCCGTTTTCTCTGAACCTAAGATAGGGACCCAGTCCTTCTAGGGGACCTCCTCTTTTACTGTTGGGTGAGGTAATAAGAACGGAACAACGTCTCTCATCCTGTACTGACTCGTGTACTCGTGAAATCTATTTACAAGACCTTCCTTTTTTCTTTAACAAGTTTAAATAAAAATTTCAACCAAAAAAGAGAAATCAAACTGAAACTAAGAATTAAAAGAGTACGATCCTACTCTCCCTTTTGTTTCGGAATTGATTTTTATGGTTGATATGTACATACACACACGTGTACACACACTCACACATACACGAATATTCAATTTCACGTTGAATGTTCATTTTCGTTCCGGTCTTAGACATTCCGATTCCTAAAACTGAAATAGTATCTACTTTCTCTTTCTTTAATTCACTTTTCTTTAAACTTTATTAGTTTTAAACATCTATGATCAGACGTGTTCATCTTGTCTCCTCTTTACCGTTACCGATTCTACCACCGTTACTTCTACTTCTCCTTGTAATATGGACATAACTCTCTCTCTCTTTACTCTACCCTTCTCTACCCTATTCTACTCCACTCTAAGGTCTCCTGGATTACTATGTTAGATACGTGTTTTACTTCTTTTCATTCTTTAACTCCTAGTCAAAGTTTTTAGGATCCGAAAATGTAACTCAATCGGTAATACACCTAGTACCGTGGTAAGTAACTTCTTCTTTTGTAAACGTCCCACCCTGTCAGACCTCCTTCTTTATTGACTTTAAATTAAAATCTGCAGAATTAACATCTCTACAGCTCGTCCCAAGGAGTCTAAAGAGGTGACTTTTCTTAGTGAACCACTCGAATAACTGATATACTTAATAGTCGAAAAGACGGTCTTTAAGACCAAGTCATCAGACTCAACTCGTATTTCATGACCTAAAAAGTGTGATGTCTTCTTTTTTTTTCTTAATTCTGTTAGGGGTAGTTGACTATGTCTCACTGAAGGATGTGTATAATTTCTGTTTCAAGTTTTCTCATAGATATCATACGACAAACATTACATTCTTTCTTCCCTGATATTTTTTAACGGTACATAGACGAGTAAACAAGTTTTCCTTAGCGGCTTTCATATTTTGTCTTCGATCACATTGATAGACTAACCCAAGTCCTTCATCTACCTTTGACCTGTTTTACTTTCCTTCTGACACTTACCCTATAAATTATCTTTCCTACTCTTCCTCTACATATGGAAAAACATACGGGCACGGGTACGATTCATCGAAGTCAGTACAACCTGATAAACTCTGAGGTACCTGACATCGGGCGGTCCGAAGAGACAGGTACCTAAAGAGATCCGTTCTTTTGACTTCTCCAATCGGTAAGGGAAGAGGTCCCTTACAGGACCTGGGTCCTTAGTTTGGGTTCAGAGAATACAGAGGACGTAACCGTCCACCCAAGAGATGACGATCGTGGTGGAACCTTCAGGGTGGAAAAATATATTAATACTAATTTGTTACTTGTAAAAAAATTTTATAGGTCCATTTATTTATTACTTTTAGTAGGTTTTAAAACTTTATCGGATTTTTCCTTGTGTTTGTCATAGTTTGCTTTAATTAAAATGATGTTTGTTGGTTTAGTGTGATTTCCCCCACCCTTTCTTGATTGGATTAATTGAAACCTTTTATTATAAAATTATATGACATTAATCTGTATGTAAATTACGTATGACCTTTTGTTTTCCGTTTTTCTTGACATGTCGTTATAACCTTAAAAACCGTTTAAATAAAAAGTCTCCACATGTCCAACTAGTAAAAGTTCCGACATATTACAGTGGGACGAATAAATTGAATATACGTCTAACGTAGTACGTTTTACGACCCGACCTACTTCGTGTTCGACCTTAGTTCTAACGTCCCTCTTTATAGTTATTGCAGTCTATACGTCTATTATCGTGGGAATACCGTCTTTCACTTTTCCTTTATTCTTCGGAGAACTACTTCCACTTTCTCTTCTTACTTTTTCGAGTTGTAAGTTCTTTGTTTCTAGTACCATAGACCAGGGTAGTGAAAAACTGTTTATCTACCCCTTTGTTACCTTTGTCATTGTCTGAAATAAAAGAACCCGAGGTTTTAGTGACGTTTACTACTGGCGTCGGTACTTTGATTTTCTGCGAACGAGGAACCTTCTTTTAGATACTGTTTGGATCTAAATCTCTTCTTTCTCCTCTATACTGTTCGTTTACGTTATACCCTAGGACCTAAAATTAGTCCTGATATTCCGTTGTCCGTTAGAGACTTACACTAAGGTATTTAAACAATCATCGTAACACTGATACATTTCAAAGACCAAACTTGTTAGTATGATATCATTATATTTTCACAATTGTAAACCCCTTCAACTTATTTCCCATGTACCCTTGAATATGACATTACAAACTTCAAAAAACCATTTGATAAACGTTTGTGTATCTTTAGATCAAACTTGTAAAGACTTGGAACAAAGACAAAGGAACACTTTATTTCGACGAACAAACCTTATCATAATTAAGTTGCCCCTATTCTAAATGTGGTCTGGTTAGTATTGTCATCCCGAAGGGACCACCGAGTCACCACTTCTTAGGTGGACGGTTTCGTCCCCTGTGCCCAAGCTAGGGACCCAACCTTCTAGGGGACCTCTTCTCTTACCGTTGGGAGATTATAAGAACGGACCCTTTAAGGTACCTTTCTTCAGACCTCCCGATATCAGGTTCCCCAACGTTTTCCCAGTCTGTGTTAAATCGTTGTTTTGTGTTGTTGTTGGTCAGAATTGTAAGTATCTTTTTTTTTTTTTGTAGGTACCTCATACCGTGTCGTCTGTAGAAACTTACCGGTAAAGTTCCGTAGTATATGAATTCACAGTGTTACTTACTTTACGTACTCGATGTGTATAAATACTCCGAAACTTTTAAGTATCTTAGTATCTTAAAAGAGTGACATTTCAAAGAAAGAATGTAAAGGTTGAAGAATTGCAGTTCAAGACAATGTTGTGAAGTCACTGTCCCTCAAGTACAAGAATTTTATGTCAAATGAAATAACAACTTCCCAAGATCAATAGTTTGACAAGTACGAAAATAGTCGAATTCAGACAGATTAACCAGATTTCAGAAGTCACATCCTGTCAGATTGAAGAAAAAGCGTCCTGTTGAGGATATTCCTAGATATCGGTACCAGTACAAGTGAAGCAGTAGAGAAGATAAGGGTCAAGGAAGTCAATGAAGAATATATAAAATCTAAGGTCTGTCGAATGACTTAACTAGTGAAATAAGTCGTATTATAATAAGTAAACGACTTACACCATAAAGTTCGGATTTTACTCAACAAATGATAAGAGAGATCTCTTAAGTTTACATTTCCCAGGTTAGTTGGTTTTTAAGAAGTGGATTGTACTAAGTATACATGATTAACTATTCCCTTTAATTTTTGAGTTTAATAGAGTAAGAAAAAAAGAAAGAAAACCGACACGGTACGTCGTACGCCCTAGGTTCAAGGGGTCAGTCACTAGTTTGGGTACGGGAAACGTCACCTTCATACCTCAGGATTGGTGACCTGGGTATCTCTTCAGGGGTTTAATGAGTAAGAATTTGTCACTAATCTCATACGTGAATAGATATGACATGTCTTTTACACTCAAAAGAAAGACCCGTTGATATTATCACGGGACAACGTCCCACGTCCACTTCGAAGTAACTACGACGGATTACTACACACACTCTATAGGACTATAAATGATTCTTTAATCTGTAAGTTTTCTTAAGAAACAAGAGTTTTCTGTATATATATATATATATGTTTAAAAGTGAAAGATAAAAACACAAAGAGTCAGAATAATAAGTAGATAACCGTGAATTCATGTAAGTGGTTTGACGCAGTATTTGAGTTTCATCTAATAAAGTGAAATGGGATATGCTCTAATAATACGAATAGTTGGTTATAAACTCGGGAATTGTACTCGTTTAGTAGATTGGCCAATTCGTGTCTCCCTGTCTCATA
Organism: Capra ibex; assembly: GCA_006410555.1. Classification (NCBI taxonomy): domain Eukaryota; kingdom Metazoa; phylum Chordata; class Mammalia; order Artiodactyla; family Bovidae; genus Capra; species Capra ibex. The sequence goes on along the minus strand of SJYO01029129.1, from coordinate 189,957 downwards.
CCTCAACGTTCACGTGTGTGGATCTAAACTTGTTTAATGAATTAGGAAGATCCAGAAGTAAAAACATGTACATTTTTGTAACTTGAGTATTCCGTCTACTATCTTTTGTAGATCCACGATGTATGTTTTTCAAATAAACTGATGGACCTTTTTATAGGTAAAAAACACGACTATAGGTAGGTACACGACTACTACTACTACAACTACTTCGATGGTCGTCCACAAGAATAATCCGGGCATTCTTATCACTCATTCCGTGTTCTAGTACCGAACCCATGTGAACGAAAGATTTCGAAGTGCCGGAAACGGACGGGAGACCGAGGTGAGGAGTAGATAAATTTCTAGAGGGTCCTATCGAGTCCAGAAGGGAAGATACTTCAATAAGACTTCATGAGGAGATCTTACTTGAATTTTATACAACGAAGGTGAATGTAGTCGAATGTAGTTCACGATTGAAGACGTTACCCTAAATTAAAGTCAGAAACAGAGAGTTGGTCGAACGTCGAGAAAACTCCTTTCTTTGACCAGAATAAGGAACTTTGATTTTGTCACGGTTAGTACATTCAGTATTTACAGTTCAAGTCGTGTAACTTCAATAAAAAAGGATCATACAATTTCTTTTGTGAAATCCCTTTTAGTCTGAGGTACAAGTGTGACAGGATTCTTACCTGAAAAAAATATTTAACATATTAAGACATGTATCTTTCACTTCTAATTAGTTACCGTCTGAAAGGAAATAAATGTACATATATTAGAATTTGATTAAATTCTTTTCCGTAGAGTAGAATGACTCAATTTAATTTTTGTAATTCGAAGAAGTTATAAATTGATTCTTACTGTGATCGAAAGAAGTGTTAAGACGACGACGACGACGACGATTCAACGAAGTCAGCACAGGTTGAGACGCTGGGGTATCGGCCGTCGGGTGGTCCGAGGGGGCAGGGACCCTAAGAGGTCCGTTCTTATGACCTGACCCAACGGTAAAGGAAGAGGTTACGTCCTTTCACTTTTCGCTTTCACTTCAGCGGGTCAGCACAGGCTGAGAAGTGCTGGGGTACCTGGCGTCGGATGGTCCGAGGAGACGGGTACCCCAAAAGGTCCGTTCTCATGACTTCACCCAACGGTGACGACACAAGAGTTTAAAATTTGTAAAAAATGATAGTAGAAGGTCTAAGTCAATGTCACGCCAAGAATTGTATTGGGGTTCAAAAGTTTGATTACTTTATTCCAATTTGTAGATCACCAAAGTTGGAGAAAACCAGTTGGAGTTGTAAAGAAGTTTTTATTAAGGGTAACTGGTGTTATAAATGAGAAAGTCAGAAATAAGAGATTATTTTTGTTCTTTTTTAAGTGTTATTGTCAAGGTCTTAGTAGGTGGTCCCCCGTTTGTACGGAGTATATGTGTGTTACTTCTCTTTTGCTTATTATTTGACCGAAGAAACCACCGAGTCTTTCATTTCTTAGACGGACGTTACGACCTCTGGGCTCTCCGCTTATTATTTGAACGATATAACTCTTTTTTACTTTTACCATAGTTATCTCTCTAAACTGGGTATAATCTTTCTTTTGTACAATATATAGAGAAACTTCTATTATATAAACAATTCGAAAATGTAAAATGAGAATAAAAGTCACGGTCTCCTTCTTGTGGACCTCTAATCTCGGTCCACATTGTCACCTGTTTACAGAGAAATCTCTATTCGTCTCATGAACTTTTGTAACTTCCGAGATAATATGAATAAAGATAAGATTGTGGAAAATTCTAATTTTCATCAGAACGTTTTACGTAAAGATTGTCTGAAATAGTTTTTACGTATGGAGTGGAGTCTATTACAGTAACTGCATTTCCAGTTCTTTAACGTCAGTCCTTAAATCGTCTTTCTTTGTGCCTCTTAAGGACACATTGTCTCGCTTGACACCTCCAGGATTGATACAAACAGGAATGTTAGGGTGCTAGTCAGGTGTAAAAGACCAGAACACTAGGTTGTATGTCAATTTTAGTTCATGTCTTTTTATTTGTTTATTTTGTTCACATCGCGAGTTCTGGATTAAGGATTCAAGAGACGAGAGGTACCAATCTTGTGTACCAGGCGGCAATCTTAGTGTGAAGGTACATCTGAGAGACTTCAGGGAACCGGGAGTGAGAGTCAACCATAACCGACACGTTTTGCGGTCGGGGTCACTTTACGTTGAACTACGGTTAGGTCGTAGATACGGTTTGTGCATTTGTACTGATCTCCCCCTTTTTTTTTTTGGTCGTTGGAACGATTAACCAGAGTAAATTTAAGTGTAAGTAAATAGGGTACACTTGAGAATCATGAATAATCTTTTGACTGACAAATGAGTTAAGAGAAAAGAAGACACGATCTGTTGTTAAAAGATTGAGGAGACAGAAATCCAGATATTGTACAGAAGGAGAGAGATTTAAGAGTCGACGAAGAACAAATCCTCCCTAGTCTTATCTTGTAGATACTTGAGTTTTGTAGGTCAGACGGAGGGATGGACCCAGATGGACTTTGAAGTACAAAACGGAAGGGAGGATGAAATCGTATTCGGTACATACAGAAGACAAGATTCCGTTTTGGGAGAGAAAACGTGACCTAGAGAGTAGCGAACGAATTAGTCCCTAAAAAGAAGATGACATAGAGGAGAAGGGACTTAGAAGGTAATCAACAAGAGATGGTCTGCAAGAATAATCGTATGTTTCTAGATTATCGAAGGCAGACTTTCCCTTTTCTTAAGAAAGAAACAAGGGTATAGTCAAGATTAGTAACGGGGTAGCGAGACGAGGAGAAATATCGTTTGATAAGTTTTTTTCCATCGAGAAAAAGGGTGAATGGACAAAGAGGGTGAATTGACAAAAACAGGAGAGGTGATATATCTTTGATAAAAGAAGAGTTCCAATAATCACTATAGATACAAAGGTTCGGGACATAATTTAATAATCAAGAGTAGAATTAGGTGATCATCCTCATTATCAGTGAAGAGAGGGAAGACCCCGAAGGGACCACCGAGTCTCCTATTTCGTAGACGGACGTTACTTCCTCTGGACCCACGCTAGGGACCCAACCCTTCTAGGGGACCTCTTCCTTTACCGTTGGGTGAGGTCATAAGAACGGACCTCTTAGGGTACCTGTCTCCTCGGAACTCCCGATGTCAGGTGTCCCAGAGTTTCTCAGTCTGTACTGACTCGCTGAAGTGAAAGTGAAAGAAAGTGAAAGAGAAGGAAGATTGTGGATGGTGAACCGAGTACCCAAGGACAATTAAGAATGAAGAGAAGAGAGAAGAATACAGGAGACCACTTAGGAGATCTATAACCTCACAGAACACCAAGTCAGGAAGTTGTAGTAGATAAGAGACGGATGTGGATGAATATTTCACTAAAGTAGAAATTTCTGAAATATATGGTACACGAATTAGTGAGTCAGTACAGGTTGACAAACGCTGGGGTACTTGTCATCGGGTGGTCCGAGGAGACAAGTACCCTGAGAGGTCCGTCCTTATGACCTCACCCAACGGTAAAGAAAGAGATAAATGTATGGTACTACTAAATGTTTAAAAGTAGACATCGGTACAACAGAGAACGATGATTTAAAGTCTACTCATATAGGTCAACAGATGAAGTGTATCAGTGATTCTAGACTTTCCATAGTGTTTAAATCAAAGAGTTTTCATCTGGGAATTAGGAGATTTCAAGAGAACACTGGTGACGGAATTTCCGGGATTTAATAAAAAAATAAGTGAATTGAAAGATTAGGGTAGAAGAATCGTTAAAGGGAAAACTAAAACAACAACAAGTCAGGGAGTCAGTACGGGTTGAGAAACGATGGGGTACCCGACGTCGTGTGGTCCGAAGGGACAGGAGACGGTTGAGGGTCTCGAACGAATTTAAATACAGATAGCTCAGTCACTACGGTATTGGTCGAGTAAAGTGAGTCTGTTTGATAGGAGGGTCAGAGACTTTGTGTCCATCATATTCGGGTTGGTGGATGTATACGGTTCGGAGAAAAAGTTTACATAAGTATACCGAACAAGAGTGTGAAGAAAGTTTAGAGATGAGTTTACAAGGGATTTGTGGGACATATCAACTGGGTTGGGAACGTAGTGATACGACGAGGAAGTACCAGGAAAGATGGTTGATCGTCCGATATAAATACGTAAATACCAGTAAAGGAAGATGACCTTTCATTCGAAGTACTTTTTCTGTGGATAAACAAGTGAGGACATAGAGAACACAGATTTTGTCACCGTGTTTAATCTGTGAGGAAGTTATAGACGACTTATTTACCTATAGTTGAACGGACTACTGGTTCGCGTAAAGTGACTTTAAACGAAAAATTAATTTAAAGGTGAAAAATAATCGAATTTAAACTAAACTTTTTATCTCTGTTAATAAATATTTTTGATAAGTTATTAGATAAATAACTCCGAAGGGTCACCGAGTCATCATTTCTTAGACGGACGTCACGTCTTCTAGACGTTCTCTACACCCAATTTAGGGACCCCTGCCTTCTAGGGGACCTCCTCTCGTACCGTTGGGTGAGGTCCTAAGAACGGACCTCTTAGGGTACCTGTCTTCTCGGATGACCCAAAGTCAGATATCCCAGTGTTTCTCAACCTGTGCTGACTTCCCTGACTCGTGTGTGTGTCTTAGGTAAATAATGTTATCTTTTCAAAAAAAGTTTCTCATGAAAAGAGGTCCTCTCTAAAACCAAAATCAAAACAGTCTAAGAAATTTTTGAACTCCAATTCTTTAAATTTATAGTAACCGGACTAACAAAATAAAGTACTGAAGTGTTCTATTAATTTTTAATTTTTTTCTCAAATAAACTCTTAATCAATGTGGTTCACATTGATTATATATTATATGGTAAACTTATATAGTTTAGGGTAAACTTATATAGTATACGGTAAATGGTTCGTAAAGTGAATTCATTTATATATGTAAAATGCTAATTTAGATCTCAAGGTTAATGTCTTATGATGTACATAATATATCTATACTATAATAGACCGTTGAGGAATGGTCATTTTTGTTCCACTCAAAAATCGTTACAGATTTCTTTGTCAAAGACAAGACAAATATTGGTAAAGGGAAGAGAGTAAAGGGATAAAGACGATATCTATAAGTTATAGTTTATGGTTAGAAGTCTGTTGCTAGTAAAAGATTATGAGGATATAGTCACGAAAGTATAATTACGTCTTTTAATTCGGATGGATATTAATGGGCTTTTGTCAAGATAAAGACAATGATATCTAAACGATAGGGACTTGATGTAAACACATATTAAATGTACTATATGAAAGACTGGAGTAACTTTTCCGTCTACAAACAGTAATTTTAAAATCTTAAGACATCTTGTATAAATTAGTGGAATTCGACCAGTCGATAAGGGGAGTTGTGTGTATTTTAATGACAATAATATCTTTAGGAGGAGGATAGGAAAGAGTATTTAGTTAATATACTTTGTTTTAACTAACAGAACCTGACTCGCGAGTTAAGAAAGGATCAATTGATCCAAAGATCGAATCAATCCCGTCTGGGGCTACGTCACTACTCCAGTCCTCTCGACCGTCAGTCACCCACTGTCTACGCCCCCGGTTTAGTGGGACCGTTGAGGAGAGGTATTATTTAGACTCTTCGATTAGAGATGATTTAACAATTACGGACGATTACTCTATGACCTATGTCCCAATGAGGAAGTCTATCACACAAACGTACAATTACTCAGAAAAGACCTTCCTGAGGAATTGGGTTTCGTCACCAAGATTACGACTGTCGAAGTCCGTACCTCTCGGAGACCGAGTCCAAAGTTTAACAGACAGGTAACACCTTTGAGTGTCATAGTAAGCGATAAGGTGGAGATTAAGGTCCTATAGTTTTTCCTTCGTAACGTCAGGAGTTTCAGTGTTAGACTTTGGACAAAAAGAAGTTTTTGTTTTCGTTTTTCCTAACACGTTACTTTTCAGTATCTAATTTTTTAACTAGATAAAGTGGAGTGGAATCGGTAATGAGTAATTGAATAGACCGTATAACGACGTACAGTTCAAGGTTCGTGTGTCTACGTTTGGGATGTCCGACTCCATTCTGTAAAGAGTCAAGTGAAACATTAAAACAAATGGGAATACAGAGAACGGTACCATGTCATAGACTTCGTCAATCAAGGATGGTAAACTATTGAAATTAAAAACCAAAAGAGGATCGTGGGAGTTGTGAATGACTGAAGATACTTATTTTTCTTGGACCGTATGTATACAGAGAAAGTTAATACCAAAAGAGTCCCATATACGGGTCATCACCCCAACAACCCAGTAGTCAAGTCAAGTTAAGTCAGTGAGTCAGTACAGGTTGAGAAACGCTGGGGTACTTAACGTCGTGCGGTCCGGAGGGACAGGTAGTAGTTGAGGGCCTCAAGTGAGTTTGAGTGCAGGTAGCTCAGTCACTACGGTAGGTCGGTAGAGTAGGAGCCAGCAGGGGAAGAGGAGGACGGGGGTTAGGGAGAGTCGTAGTCTCAGAAGAGGTTACTCAGTTGAGAAGCGTACTCCACCGGTTTCATTACCTCAAAGTCGAAATCGTAGTAAGGAAGGTTTCTTTAGGGTCCCGACTAGAGGAAGTCTTACCTGACCAACCTAGAGGAACGTCAGGTTCCCTAAGAGTTCTCAGAAGAGGTTGTGGTGTCAAGTTTTCGTAGTTAAGAAGCCGCGAGTCGGAAGAAGTATCAGGTTGAGAGTGTAGGTATGTACTGGTGTCCTTTTTGGTCTCGGAACTGATCTGTCCGGAAACAACCGTTTCATTACAGAGACGAAAAGTTATACGATAGATCCAACCAGTATACTATCAAGATAAAGGTCAAAAAATTCCTTAGAGGTACGACAAGAGGTCTCACTGACATAGTTAAATGTCAGAGTGGTTTTCACTTTCTCTCAAAGGGAAAGAAGTGTAACAGAGGTCGTAAATAACAAATATCCAAAAGATTACTGCCGGTAAGACTGACCACATTCCACTATGGAATGACATGAAAGCTAAACGTAAAGAGATTATTACTCACTATGACTCGTAGAAAGGTGCACAAACAACCGGTAGACATATAGAAGAAACCTCTTTACAGATAAATACAGAAGGTGGGTACAAAACTAAAACCCAACAAACAAAAGGACCATAACTCGAAATACTCAACTAACATATAAAACCTTTAATTAGGAAACAGTAAACAAAGTAAACGTTAATAAAAGAAGGTAGGATTCCCAACAGAAAATTAGAACAGATAACAAAGTAAACGACACGTTTCGAAAATTCAAATTAATTCAGGGTAAACGAATGGAAACAAAAATAAAGATAATGACATCCTTCACCCAGTTTCTGCTAGAACGACACTACATACAGTTTTTCACATGGGGTCACAAGTAATATCGTGAAAGATGTTGTCGATCCTGTGTCTTCGTTGGATCTACATGTAGTTGTCTACTTACCTATGTCTTTAACACCATGTATATATGTTACCCTATAATGAGTCGATATTTTTTTAATACATAAGTTCAGTCAGGATTACTCCAGCTACTTTGATCTCGGATAGTATGTCTCATTTCATTCAACCTTTGTCTTTCTGTTTATAACATATAATTGTATACACATATCTTAGATCTTTCTACCATGACTACTTGGGTAAAAGTCCCGTCGTTACCTCTGTGTCTGTATCTCTTGTCTAAACACCCGTACCACCCCACCCCCTTCTTAACTTTCTTATCATACCTTTGTATATATAATGGTAAACGGTTTACCTCTCGTTCACCCTTAAACGACACACTGTGTTTCTCGAGTTGAGTCACGAGACACCGTTGTGACTCCCCACTCTACCTCCACCCTCTACCCTCCCCCCAAGATCTCCCTCCCCTGTATGAACGCCGACTAAGTACAACTACATACCGTCTTTGGTTGTGTTACTATGTTTCGTTAACAGGAGGTTAATTTTTTGTTTGTTTGTTTTTTCGTGGACCATTCTCATGAAACTACCTACTTCCTTTGATTTGATAATATTCTTTGAGGTCATTCAGGTTACAGTATCTTAATTTTGATATCATCCTTCCTGTTATATCATACAATACCCTAACAGGGTTTAATGGTGTGAGTTAGGGGTGACGGCGTGTGTTTAATTTTCTGTATTAATTTGTAGATGAAACCGAGAATTCCTGTCCGGATACCTTATCGGTGACAAGAGGAGTAAAGTTTTTCTCTTTTTTTAGTCCGAAACTTACCGTCCTAGGTTCCGAATCAGAGAAGTTGATGTTTTGGGGAATGGAAGTGTCAGTAGGACCAGAAGACCGAAGGGAGTAGAAGAGTAGGAGGAGAATTGTAATGTACTTGAAAATGGAGGTTATGGACTATGGATCGTTAGGAAGTTGATTTAACATTTAATAATTCCGAATCGTACAAGAGAGAAAGTTTCATAAATAATAAACAATAAAGAATTGTAGACATGGTCTATTGAAGTGTAGTAGAGTAATATTGGAGTGTTATTAGAAGGACGTCAACTCTAAGATTGGAAGAAAAATGACAATTAGGGAAACTGTTAGATCTCTTCGGGTAGATTTAGAAGAATTTTATTGTGAAAAATTAAATAGTTTACATTATATGTTTAAAGTTTACTTTGCTTAACGATGACAAAATTTATAATTTTTTTAAAAATAAATGAAAACCGACGCGGTCCAGAGACAACGTCCGACATCGACGTCACTCGGCCCCCGATGAGATCCACTTCACGTGTCCGAAGAGGAACACCACTGAATAGAGTAACGTCTCTTCCCGAGATCCCGTACACCCGAAGTCGACAACACCAGGAACCCGAGTTGACGAGTCGACGTACACCTTAGAAGGGTCTAGTCCCTAGTTTGAGAACAGGAGAAGTAACTGTCCGTCTAAGAATTGGTGACCCGATGGTCCCTTCAGGGATTAATGATTAAAATTTACGTCAATAATCTTATTGAATGTTTGGTTTAAACACTAAACCTTTACATACCCGTAAATTTGAGTAATTTATTGTTCTACATTGTCTCTAAGATAATTGGTGATATGAATTTTTATCAACAACAACACCCGTATCCAATTGTTAAGACTATGTGTACGTACCCTTAACTTATTAATTTATTTATCTACCACCTACCACCTTCGGTGTAAAGAGTTATAACTTTATACTTAAATACCTATTTATTTTTCTCTTTCGATTTTATTAGACAATTACCTAATATCACGTCTATAGTCATATATGAGTCGAGTTATATCCATATAGTTAAATAATAAATCAGTGATTCAGCACAGACTGAGAAACGCTGGGGTGCCCGATATGGGTGATCCGAGGTGACACGTACTCTAAAAGGTCCGTTCCAATGACCTCACCTAACGGTAAAGGAAGAGGTCCCCTAGAAGGGTCGGGTCTCTGACTCGGACGTAGTGGACGTAATCTTCAGTCTAAGAAATAGTGACTCGGTGGTCCCTTCGTCTATATAATTATCGAAATATGTTTTTATAAGTAACTATACACATATAGGTACCCAATCATATCTGTATATAAAGAAACGAGAGAGTCAATTCTCTTGGATCTCTTTATTATACGGCAATTGTTAGTCGTGTAGATCTTGGGTCTAAAACCAAAGATAATGGTGAGGGGTTATTTTCCTTAGTCACTAGGAATCTCTTGACCCCGTCCTTTATGTGTTTACTCGGACCTCGTAGAACACCATGGTCTTTCAGTCCTTCACAATTTGTGTGGGTATGTGTGTGTACTATTTGTGTTCATGTGTGTATGTGTCTGTGTGTGTGTGTGTAGGTTTTCCACATACAATTTTTTTCTATCCGTGGTTATCTCTTTCGAGGGTTACCACTCTTTACCTTGTTAAATTTGTTGTTTTATTTTATGATAACCTAATATTGGGTTTAATCTTTTATTTATAAGTACATACCTTTTAAGACTTTCTCTACCCTTATGGTCTGGTGGATTGGACGGAGAACTCTTTAGACATACGTCCAGTCCTTCGTTGTCAATCTTGACCTGTACCTTGTTGTCTGACCAAGGTTTATCCTTTTCCTCATGTAGTTCCGACATATAACAGTGAGACGAATAAATTGAAGATACGTCTCATGTAGGACTCTTTACGACCCGACCTTCTTTGTGTTCGACCCTAGTTCTGACGGCCCTCTTTATAGTTAGTGGAGTCTATACGTCTACTGTGGTGAGAATACCGTCTTTCACTTCTCCTTGATTTTTCGGAGAACTACTTTCACTTTCTCCTCTCGCTTTTTCAACCGAATTTCGAGTTGTAAGTCTTTTGCTTCTAGTACCGTAGGCCAGGGTAGTGAAGTACCCTTTATCTACCCCTTTGTCATCTTTGTCACAGTCTGAAATAAAACCCCCCGAGGTTTTAGTGACGTCTACCACTAACGTCGGTACTTTAATTTTCTTCGAATGAGAAACCTTCTTTTCAATACTGGTTGGATCTATCATATAAGTTTCCGTCTCTGTAATGAAACGGCTGATTTCAGGTAGATGAGTTCCGATACCAAAAAGGAAACCAGCAAATACCTACACTCTCAACCTGACACTTCTTCCGACTCACGGTTTCTTAACTACGAAAACTTGACACCACAACCTCTTCTGAGAATTCTCAGCGAACCTGACGTTCCTCTAGGTTGGTCAGGTAGGATTTCCTCTAGTCGGGACCCTAAAGAAACCTTCCTTACTACGATTTCGACTTCGAGGTCATGAAACCGGTGGAGTACGCTTCTCCTTTTCTGAGTAACCTTTTCTGAGACTACGACTCTCCCTAACCCCCGTCCTCCTCTTCCCCTGCTGGCTCCTACTCTACCGACCTACCGTAGTGCCTGAACTACCTGCACTCAGACTCACTTGAGGCCCTCTACCACTACCTGTGCCTCCGGACCGTACGACGCTATGTACCCCAGCGTTTCTCAACCTGTGCTGACTCACTGACTTGACTTGACTATGACTATATTTGTTTGTTAACTTAATTAAATATAAATCCCCTTTTATCTTGAAGGATCCACGAGGTTCACCATTTCTTGGGTGGACAATTACGTCCTCTGTATTCTTTACACCCAAGCTTGAGACCCAACCTTTCTATGGGAACTCCTCTTTTACTGTTGTGTGAGGTCATAAGAACGGATCTGTTAGAGTACCTATCTCCTCTGACTACCCGATGTCACGTAATCATGTGACGTTTCCCAGTACTCGTTGACTTCACGGAATCGTGTGTCTGTTTAGAGGATACGTCTTCTTAAGGTTTATCGAATACATGTATAAGACAGGAGTTCCTCCACTTCGTTTTGAGAGATGAGGAACCCACACCCGAAGTTTATCACTGAAGGAAGGTTGTTCACATCATACCTCCCCACTTCATCATTGAAATGTCTCCTCTTTAGACTCAGTGATGGAGTCGGTCCAATAGTTCCAGTTGTAGTCGTCAGTTTAGTGTAACTATCATACATGGGAACTAGACTGCAATATTTTTACCGTAAAATAGACTCACAAGAGCGTTATATGGTATTAGGGTCAGAATAGTACCTTTTCGTAATCTGTCTAATGTAATCACTCCATACGATGTTTTATGAACTAGTGATGAAGACTTTGGACAGTTCCAATAGTTTCGGTTCTTTTCGGGCTCTTTGATAGTGTCGGACCTCTGCGGATTCCCTGAACTATTGATTTGAATGACACCACAGGACCTACCTGCGGACTTTGTCTTACTTCCCACAGTCCGTTTTCAGCTTCTTTAGGTTTATTTCATGTTTGAGTCCAATTATAATAACATAATTATAACCGATCAATGAACATTGTTTTGATGACAATATCGCCTTTCACAATTATTATCTCCTTTAACCCTTACCTGATGTCCTCTTAAGGTTTGATAACAATATCCCTTCTTAGACAAAGAAAATGAAATGGGAGACAAAGGGTAGTGAAAATAAATGATTTTCCCATGATAAATATGTATTATCGGAGTCCCTTGGGACGGGAAGACGGACTTACGATTTGGTTTCACAGAAACAAGTCCCTTTGCGAAACACAGGTGTCCTCTTACCACCGAACCAACGATTCAGTACAGGTTGAGAACCCTGGGCTACCTGACATCGGGTGGTCTGACGAGACAGGTACCCTAAGAGGTCCGTTCTTATGACCCTACCCAACGGTAAAAGAGAAGTCCATTAGAGGGTCTGGGCTCTTAGCTTGGGTCCTGAGGACGTAACGTCCTTCTAAGAAAATGGTTTACTCGATGTTCCCTTCGGGTTTACTCTTGTCGACGTTCTTTATTCCTTAATTGTGTAGGGATGGGGCTCCGACCAGTAAGGTCTTCTGTAAGGACTCTATTTACCGGAAAAATGAAATGAAGGAGTGAAAGAAGGGGAGACACAAGATATTTTCTTGGACCTTAGGTCTTGGACTATTCTATCCATAAAACTCTACAGTCGGACGGTAGAAGAACCAGACGATCGAAAGACTTATTTCAACAATGAGGAAAGGAGTTGTAAAGCAGAGGGTTGAATAACTAGGCGCCACATCACTTGTCTGACTCGAACCTGAGTCATCGTGATAGAATTAAAAAAGACATATAGATTTTGGTAAGATTTTTATATGTCAGATAAATCATTTAATTTTTTGTTACTACTAAACTGATATTATAGTCCTCACTACAACATCGGTACGCAAGGACCTTTGTTTGAGTAAGTCTTCCTGTTACGTCTATCACCTCACGTCAAATAATGTGACCACCCGGGTTCCGTCTCAGAGGAGAATCGGTTCCCGGGTCTGGTCAAAAACACTTTTGGAATATATGGGATTCGTATGCACGTGTTTGGACGGAGGGGTTTAAGGGACTTTGATCGGACTTGTTTCCTTTTTCTTTCTATATTTAGTTTCAATTGGACACTAAGTATACCGAATTCGGATCCATCAATTGTCACCTGTTAATAATTATCCGGACACCAGTATGAGGTTATTCGTATTATCTTACATACTAAGATAAGTCAATGTGTCTATTAAGTCAAGTCAGCGAGTTAGCACAGGCTGAAAAACGCTGGGGTACTTAGCGTCGTGCGGTCCTGAGGGACAGGTAGTGGTTGAGGGTCTCAAGTGAGTTTGAGTACACGTAGCTCAGCCACTACGGTAGGTCGGTAGAGTAAGAGACAGCAGGGGAAAAGGAGGACGGGGGTTAGGGAGGATCGTAGTCTCAGAAAAGGTTACTCAGTTGAGAAGTGTACTCCACCGGTTTCATAACTTCAAAGTCGGAGTTGTAGTCAAGAAGGTCACTTGTGGGTCATGACTAGAGGAAATGCTACCTGATCAACCTAGAGGAACGTCAAGTTCCCTGAGAGTTCTCAGGAGGCTGTGGTGTCAAGTTTTCGTAGTTAAGAAGTCGTGAGTCGAAAGAAGTGTCAGGTTGAGAATGTAGGTATGTACTGGTGACTTTTTTGGTATCGGAACTGATCTGTCTGGAAACAACTGTTTCATTATAGAGACGAAAAATTATACGATAGATCCAACCAGTATTGAAAGGAAAGTTTCTCATTCGCAGAAAATTTAAGTACCGACGTTAGTGGTAGACGTCACTAAAACCTCGGGGGGTTTTATTTCTATTAATCCCATAATAAAATCCGTTAACTTTCGGGGCCCCGAGAAGGAAGGTCCCGGGACCAAAAGGTCAATCATACAGTAAAAGTATCCATGACTCGTATCTCGAGTTTCAGGTGTCAAGCCGGGTTCTACCTCAGGACAAAAGTTCTATCTCGGACAAGACAAAGGAGGAAGTCACAATGAAACTCTATCAATATTTTTGACGTTATCCTTTAATAGACACTGTATATGATCTCTGTTTCAGTGTCCGTAGGGTTATGATAACACCAAACTACAGACGTAAGTATGAATTTCCTTTACGATTTGTGACAAAGTCGATATCTAAGTACTTTAGTTTTTACATTATAAGGGTAGGTCTGTAGAAAACTATGTATAGGGGACGAGAAACCACCATCAGTACTACATTAAAATACTTTCACTTCGAGTCTATTTACTTAATCTAACAAAATCGAACGTAAGATCCCAGTTCTTAAGACTCAGACCGACCTAAGACAAACGATGTGATGGAGGATTAAAACCTCGGGCATTTGTCTCCAAACCCCTGAGAGGGATCTAGTTCGCATGACGGAACCGGAACACGTTAATGTAAGAAATCCAAAGACCTGTTTAGGTTCATATTTTGACCGGATCTGGATAATAACGACAACAAGTAAGTGATTCAACTCAGACTGAGAAATACCTGGTTGACATCGTACGGTCTGAGGAGATAAGGGGTAATAGAGGGCCTCAAACGAGTTTAAGTACAGGTGACTAGAACCACGATAAATTGGTAGAGTAGGAGACGACTGGAGAACACGAAAGTTAGAAAGCGTTGTTATCCCAGAAAAGATTACTCAGGTGTGCGAGAAACGTAGTTCTCCAGTTTCATAACCTCGAAGTCGCAGTCAGGAAGGTTACTTATAAGTCCCAACTAAAGGAAATCCCAACTAAATGAACTAGAGGAACGTCACTACCCGTTAAGGTTTTCCTTCAACTCATATTCTTGAAGTGAGTGTCTTGGGGTCACAGGTTCTCGGAGAGAGTAACCCTGATCGAATTGTAACCCTTTTCTTTGGGACCAAATCGACATTTTTCCCGTAGATAAACCGTGAAAAAAAAAGGAAGGTTTAGGGGTTTAACAACTAGATTTGTCGAATCCTCTCCCTCTCTCTGGCCTTCTGATTCTTTCTCTGTCTCTTTGGACGGTTAAATCTCTTCCCGAATATACGTATATACGAATATAATAAGGGTTCCGTTAAGGCTATTTTTAGGAAATCCTTTCTTTCTCTATGTCGGTAGACAATTACCCCTAAGCCGAAGAAACAAAGGTTTACAATATCGAGAGTGGTCTCGTCGGTAGGGTGCACTCCGTCCCGACCATACCCTCCATAATTCTCCCCTTTGTAGACAAGTGATTCATGAGATGACTTGTCGTTGTTTTAGGACCCGGTGGGGACAGAAACGAACTCACGAAAGAGATCGGCCAGGATGAAGAGGCGAGGAAACCCTCAAAGGACAAGGTAATGCATCCATTCTCTCGCTCTTCAGGACCGAAAGTATTAACACTCGCCAAACTGACACACACATGCACGCGCTCATCCACACACCCACACACACACAACCTCCTTTCACCTCGGACGATGTTCCCCGAATCTTTAGATCAACGGCTAAATTTTATAAAAGGCTCACGAACTTACGATCGAGGTTTCGCTTAGGGTGAGAGTTTAAGTCGTTTTACTTGTTATGACTATTCCTTCTACTCCTCCCACCCTTTGGGTGTGCGGCCTTACCTCGACAGGTACTCCGCCGTCACTGTCCCCTCGCGAGCCCCCTCTCCGCGAGACGTCTCTCTCAGAGAGCCGGCGAAGAGAGAGCCAGGTGGAAGGCCGCTGCGAAGAAGCCATTTTTCGTAAGTATCTTTTATTAAGGTTTCGTCCCTTGGGCCCGTTAATAGCCCACGTCAAAGGCCCGCGCCAACGGGCGTCGGCCCTTTCCAGGGAGAGGGGGGCGCCGACCGCGCCTCACACCGCTAGGCCGGGCCCCGCCCCCTACTGAAGTACGCCGGCCTCGAGCCGCCGCCCTCGCCGACGTCGTCGACCGTCCACCCCACCCCCGGCCGGCTCGACTGGTGCGTCGCGGGCCGCGCCGCCGTGACGTCGGGCCCCGTCGCCTGCGGACCCTGCACGCGACGGAGCTAGCGCGGGCTCTTCCATTCGACGTCCCGATAGTAATCGGAGGCGGTGCGACGCGCCACGAGACGCGAGCCAAGTATTACCCCAAACACTATGGGACCCTTCTTCCGCTGACAGGGACGACGTAAGACATAACCCCACTTCCTCGTTGTTGACCTTCACAATTAGTTCACGAACTCTAGCCTTCTCGCCACAAAACCCCGTCTGTTTCTTCCGCCAGTCGGAGATATAAGAATAATTTCTATTAGCTGGCAACGCTACGGTCTGAGTGAATCTATGACTTTCTCATAAGTTTTACATTTTATTAAAACTCAACGTGAAAATTGCAACGACGGAAGTTGGAAGCGAACCCACAAAAGACCAAACACTCGTCGTCCAGGAACCGTCCTCGGACCTCTTCAGTAACTTTTAGAAGGGAGAAGAAAACGGAAGGAGGCAGAAGAGGGAAAGGTCACGAGTCTTACCCAAGGTACGTGTAAATCTGCAGTTTGCGGGCGAAGTTGTGGGTTGGGAATGTTTCTCAGAGTCTAATCTCCACTTTGAACGGAAGACCTCAAGTCGAACCCAACACGTCGTGAACAGAGGTGAAAAGGGAAGTAAAGAGAACAGTCAGTAAATCAACTTAGTGGGGGGGCGGGGGGGCACCTACGACACCGATAGGTGGTCGGTCGAGAACAGTCGGGGATAGGTGGTGGAGAAAAGGTACTGACTAAAACAGTTCCTGAGTCTTTCCCGTAACGGGAGGTGGTGCAAACCTAACAACGAACACAGGAAGGGGGTTTATGTCCCGTACTTTTGTTAGGAAAGTCAGGTCATGGTTATACCAAAGGCTATTGACCGAAGCAACCTCAGTGACGTCGATGGGGTCTGCCCAAAGCTCCTGTCGTCTTAGGCAGCCGACACTCTTTCTCTCGATATGGATTGCATAAAACGAGGACACGGATTCTTTTCCACCTTCATCCCTGCACTTACGGTCGGATAGGGCAAAAA
Organism: Capra ibex; assembly: GCA_006410555.1. Taxonomy (NCBI): domain Eukaryota; kingdom Metazoa; phylum Chordata; class Mammalia; order Artiodactyla; family Bovidae; genus Capra; species Capra ibex. Next base: position 173,156 of record SJYO01029129.1, on the reverse strand, counting down.
GAACTTCGGAAAAAATCTTCCAACACTCTGTGGATCGACCCATCCCAGACTTCGTTCAGGAGGCCGGTTTCGTTCGTTACGCAAACAGGATCCTAAGGGGGTTATGGAGTTTTCTCAAAGGCCTCCGAAAGGGGTGTCCGTCACTCTTTCGGTCCCCTCGACCGGTCAGATTCGGAGCCCAATAACCCCGCAGGAGTTCAAAAATCCCCGAGGCTGGAGCCTAAAGGGGTGTCTGCGGAACGATGACTCGAGTTCACGGGTAAGGACACCGGGTGGATTCCTGCACGTAAACTTACTATAAGACACTTTACCAATTCTACCGACACTGCCCTTAACGTTTATACGGTGAAGGGGTTGCCTCTTGTCAACGTTATTCGGCTTGACACCACAGAGACAATTATTATAAGATAAATCTTTCTGTAAATAAGAGAAATGTAAACTTTAATATCTCTGTCAAACTGAGGTTTCGGGACGTTAAAATTGTGTAACTCTCTCCTCTATTTACTTTTTCTCCTGGTCCCAAAATATCGATTTTTTAACTGGAGACGAATGGAAAAAAAAAAAAAATAATTATACCGAAAATCTGTATCTATGACCAAGACGTTTTAGTACAATGGAGATAATAGATAGTAATAACAAAAAGACTAATGTCTAAGAGATAAATATTTTTGTGACACCTTTCTAAACTCAACCAAAGAAACAAAGATGGAAGCTATATACTCCGTCTTCCTCATCCCCACCCCCCACCTTAAAGTGAGGTTCACCAGGTGAGGTCCTTGAGAAGGAGACTTAGTACTTTTGGAAACCTGGTTTTTTAAAAACCCGAACAACAACAATAATAATAATACGCAACTTACACTAAACCCAAACTCTATAATTTAAAAGTTCTAAGACTTTAAAACTGTGTCCGTGTAGTTGATCTGTTCCTTTGTTTCTTGTTTTTGTCGTTTTGGGAAAGAAAATGCTGAAAGAACGAATAAGCATTTTATAAATTGGCATCCTTATTAATAAGACTCATTATTCACTTTTCGTATCATTTACTATAAAGTAAAAATTTTATTATCGGGTGCCAGATACTTTGTGTCCAATCATGTTGACTAGAATTCATGTTATTTTTAGACATTAAAATTTTCCGTATAAATACAACTTCTATCGTGTGCTTTTATACGATTACTACCAATCTTTAACTTTCGCAGACAATGAACCAAAGACTTCTTAGATTTAACAAACCGTTCTTCACCCAGTACTGATCCCCTGACCACGACGAATTTTAGTAGAATGGACGGTCACTTAAATGTCCACTCTACTTCCGTGATTCAATATCTAATGTTAACCTCTTCGGAAATCCCTTCTTTCTTTTGGTCTATCTTTTATATTAAAGGATAACATCATGTTGATTCATTCTATTTATTTAAATTCCCTAAAGACTTGAATCTGGAACAACGTAAATTTGTTAAAGACTCCTTTCAAAGATTTAAGTTTCGGAACGCTTCTTTGTCAACACACTATAGGACTTACTCTGACTAAATACTGAAATAAAGAAAATAAATTTTTTACAAAGGGTCTCTTTCCTTTTTAATTAGTGGACTATAATTCCTCCTCCTTGTGGTTTATCTTCCCACACGTGACAATCTACAATTTACTTGACATCCTTACAAAACATCAAAACTGTTCTATCTAAACTTTAGTCAGACAACGAAAGGTTAGGGCATTTTTACATAAACCAGACCACCCACCAGTCACAATAGTCATTGAAACAACAGTAATACGTACGTACGACAGAACAGACTGAGATACACTGTGGAACCTGACCTCGGGCGGTCCGAGGAGACTGGTACGTTAAAAAAAATCAAAGAATGTTTAGGGGAATTTAATGGGGTACTGGTCGGATCTGGTTCGTCAGAAATAAGGTCAAACACGGGGTCCTGTAGTGTGGGACTACAGAAGAAACAAGGTAAGTGAGTGTACAACTTTTGAGTGAGTGTAGAATATGACGAAGAAGGTACTTCGGAAGAGGTTTTCGGATGGGTGGAGGGTAGCACAGACTCTACACAAAGAGGGAACAGACTTAAGGATACCGTAAAAGGTAAAACCAGACGGGAAATCAAACTTGTACTAGACGAGAACATTTTGTCGGGATCTCTCGTCTCAGACACTGATTGTTGAAAAATAATAGACGTTGAGTATTATGTCACGAATCGGTACATATACGTTTGATCCACAATTCGTTAAACTAAAATCACTTCTTTAATTAATAATAAAAGGTCCCCATATATAGGTGGATAAGATTATCGGTTCAACCCACATACACAAACAAATCAGTAAGTCGACACGACTGAGAAACGTTGTGACACCTGATATCGGGTGGTCCGAGGAGACAGGTACTTTAAAAAAAGTCCGTTCTTATGACCTCATCCAATGGTAAAGGAAGAGGTCTCCTAGAAGGGTTGGGTCCCTAGTTTGAACGTAGAGACCGTAGAGGACGTGACCGTTCGTCTAAGAAGCGATGACACGATGGAACCTTCAGTTTTCGGTTCAATCCGAGATTTATTACAGACGTTCATGGTGAAATGAACAAATTTTAGGAATATATTATTCGTTTATCACTTTCATGTAAGTTTATCAGTATAAGTCGTTTTCAATAACACTTGAATATACGGGAATTTACCTATAACCGAGTAGGTATAATTTTTTGTACCATTCGTAGTATTTTGTTTTGAAGGTGAATAGGTTTTTCAGTAATGGTTCTGGGGACATTATATATTACTCGGAATACGAATACAAAAGAAGATCGTCAAAGTACCAAAGACTAGAATGTGGGCTCAGAAATTAGGTTAAGTTCAATTAAAACACTCACAATATTCTAAATAACCAGGTCAAAGAAAGAAAATGTACACTTATAGGTCAATAGGGTCTCAAGGGAATATACATGGAAAAGAGAAAAGAGAACGACGAGAATTTTAAGAAAAAAACAGAAACTGAAAACGGTCAAATTAATGTTACACAGAGTTACATCTGTATAAACTCAGGTTGGATAAACCCCAGTAAACCCGGAGTACCTAGACCATAGGTAAACAGTAGGGTCCAAACCCTTCAACAGTTGGTAATAACGAAATTTATATGAAAGACAGGGAAGGAAAGAAAAGAGGACCTTAAGGGTATTGTATTTATAGCAAGTAAGAAAAAGAAAACAGGAAAGTAACCCATTAAAGATCACAGAATAGGAGATCAGACGACTAGGAAAGAAGACATACCAACTTAGATGGAAACTATGAGATAACTTAAGAAGTCAAGTCACTAACAATAACATGAAAAATTAAGATCATAAGGACAAAAAAAATTATATATAAAGACAAAGGAACAGTTTGTAGAACAGAACAAGTGACAATAAAAAGGATTAAAGCCAATCGACAGACACAAAAAAAAACATCAAGTCATTGAGAACTCTCAGGGAACCTGACGTTCCTCTAGGTAAGATAACCTCTAGTCGGTTGGTCAGGTAAGATTTCCTCTAGTCGGAACCCACAAGAAACCTTCTTTACTACGATTTCGACTTTGAGGTCATGAAACCGATGGAGTACGCTTCTCAACCGAGTAACCTTTTATACGACTAGGCCCCTCCCTAATCCCCGTCCTCCTTTTCCCCTACTGTCTCCTACTCTACCGACCTACCGTAGTGGCTGAGCTACCTACACTCAAACTCACTTGAGGCCCTCAACCACTACCTGTCCCTCCGGACCGCACTACGTCAAGTACCCCGACGTTTCTCAGCCTGTGCTGACTCGCTGACTAGATTTGACTTGACTTTGAAGGAATTCTCCTAATAAGACTTAAGAAACTGTCAAGGATCTAGAAATGAAAAAATTCCAGTAAATAACCTCGAGATAATCAAAGGAAACCACCACAGTATAAACGGATTAAAAAACACTAGGAAATAAGGAATGTAAGCATAGACCTATGAACTAATTAAACCAAGGAGGAGATCTGAAATGACCATTAATATAAGTCATCATATAACCCGATACTTAATCAAAGAACTGTCTTGTGGTCCTGTCGTGTGTGTTGGATATATATATCGAGTGACAAACCCCTAGCTTCAGTCCGGTCTCACACGTGACTTAAGGGACCAGTCCACTTCTGTGACCAAAACGAGACGTCTACCCCCAGTTCACGGGAACATAGAACCCGACAACTTACCCGATTTGTTGAAGGGCACACAAGACCAATCTGAGGATCAACCAGTCTGACTTCAAAAAAAGGGTCACTACTCATCGCGATACTTAATTTAAGGGATGGGTCCGTGTCGTCGTCCTCTTCGTTGAAATTTCGGTCATTTCGAGAAAACAACAGAATTAAGTTGGACCGGGTGCGAGGTCCAAGAGACTGACTTGTTCCGGTGACCGAAAAGAAACGTTTGATAGTCGACACGGAAGAGATCCGAACGAGTGACGACTCGGTGTGTTAAAGATCCTCAACAGTGGTTGGGAAGATCAGTAAGCCCCGTCCTTCTGACAGAAGTGTCTCACCTCTACCCCCCTACCCACTTGACCCCTTCCCGGTGAGGTCGATGGGAATTAAAGAGTTTGTCCGAGGGGTCAACCCTCCTCGACCCTCGATGAGAGTCGGAACCGATTCTTAATTAGAAGGACGGATTCGTATCATATCCTTGGGAGGTGTGGACCATGAGAAACGAAACCCCCACAGACGGACGGAGAACCAATCTCACGGTAACCCGGTGTGTCGAAGTTCCTAAATAACGGTCGGGAAAACAAGTCTACCGGCCTTCTGTGAGAGGTGTAACCATCCGACACTGACACGAGAAAGGGACCCCGATCCGTTAGAGACTAAAGGGACCAATATCACGTGGGAGTGGACCGAGATATCTACTTGTCTCTGTGATCAACACTAGTAATGAACTCGTGACGTCCATACTTAAGACAGACAGTGTCAGGTACTCGACCGACAACGGACGGGGAATGGGGAAGTAGTGTCAGGTTGAAAGTCACCAGTTCGGGACGTCTAAGGGGACGTTTGGGTCACCTCGTCTAGTTTCATCACCGAGGGTGTTTCGATGGGATGACGATCCCCGTCACGACCGTCAGGGGGTCAAGAGAAGAGGAGGACCTTCTTGGTCTGGAAGTCACCACGAGGTGACCGGACCCCCTCCTTGTCACATCAGATTATGTCAGACAGAACCTGAGATACCACGTTTCCACGAAGTCGGAATGGAGACACAAGATCCTAAGAGAGTTTATCACAGGACAAAGGTTCATTAATAACCAACAAGGAGGACACTCCCACTCATCTCGGTCCTTACTGGAACCACTACAGTGGTGTGAGACCCGAATGAAAGTGTTGTACTATATAGACCATGAACTCTATTCCAAGGGGAAAATAACTATAGGGTCGAAATCCTGAAGTTTAGCCTTGAGAAGTGATCGTAACCGTGTTTCCGTCGACTCTTCTGATCCTTCGTTCACGGTTCCTCCTATCACTCAGTTTCTTGAAACTAAGTATCTTTTCCTTAGGGTCTTTCTCGAGATTTATAATATGTAAGGTTTACTAAATAAATCCTAAAAGGTTAGTTTTAGTAAAAATACTTTTTCTTTGTCGAGAGTCTGAACCTCATGATATGACGGTTTATACACCTTCTCGTAACGGTCGTTAACTCACCACGTCAGATGAGACTTTATATAGGTCAAAGTAATCCTACCTACCTACCTACAGAAGGACTTTCAATCATAAAGAAAGATTATTACGATAGATGTCATTATATAAACGAAAACGGTTCTTTAATGTAGGGGGAGTCCAAGATTTTGTTAATGGTCATACTTTCATGTAATTCTAAAAATCGACTATGAATTCCTTTGGTCATGCTCGATTGACGAAGGATGACTACGATTATAAGTTTCTGTCCACACTCTTCTGGTAATTGGACCTTTTTTGTCTCTCTGCCTTTCTACCTCTCTTTTTTGAGTTTTCTTCTGATGAATTTGACAACGAAAGAAACAACAACAAGTCAGTGAATCAGCACAGGTTGGCTGAGAAGTGCTGGGTACCTGACGTCGTACGGTCCGAAGGGACAGGAGGTGGTAGAGGGTCTCGGACGAGTTTGAGTACAGGTAACTCAGCCACTATAGTAGGTTGGTAGAACAGGAAACAGTAGGGGAAGAAGAGGACGCAAGTTAGAGAGGGTCGTAGTCACAGAAAAGTTTACTCAGCCGAGAAACGTAGTCTACCGGTTTAATAACTTTGAAACGACAGAAATATACAGGGTTTTATACTATTATCGACATATTCAAGGATTTTATTTACGTTCAAATACCTTTGAAGTATTATATGGATTATACACCATTTAAAAATGAAATAAAATATCAAGTAAAAATAAAACCATTTTACAGGGTATTGTATTTCAAGTGGTAAAATCGGTTAAAATTCACTTTGGATTCTAAAATTAATCTAATTAAAATTTTTATTTTTCTACTTAAAAATTAGATTTTGATGGAATAAAGTATAAATTCATGGACGTAATACCACATAGAAAACAAGAAAAAAGAATCAAAGAGAAATCTCATAGAAAATTTGAAATAAAACTTTGTTTTATTATTTTAGGGTTTCTACGTCAACAGAATAAATTCGATTTGATGTATTACAACCTTATAGACTTCGCACTTGTGTCAACCGTTTTGAAAATTGATGGAAGGAATCTTCTTCCGACAGAACTAAACGTAACAGGGTCTTTCCTCTTTGACTCTCGAACGACCCCTAACGTAGTACGAAATGAATTAATCTGTAATTGTACGATTTTCCTGTTCCTACTTCGTTGTACAATATTGTATAAAAACTTTTCGATGCATTTCCACTTCCCAACGTTCTTATGTCCGTCTGTTTGGGATCTGTAAAGTGTCGTTATAAATTTCATATGACAAAGAAATGTACTAACCCTACCTCCTTGGATAATTGTTTGTAAAGGGGATACATGAAAACAGGAATCACGACAGATTAGTTCGCGAGTAATTTTTTGTCTGTATTTTGTTCGTAAGATTGCCACCGGATCCATTAGTTGTTCGGGTATAGAATTACCTGACGCTACTCACACTCTGACTCCTAAGAACCAGGAACGTTATCATTGTCGTCGTGTCGGACGAAACAAGGAAAACAACATATGACGCTTACACTTATTTATCTTCAGTCACTACAGAAATCCGGTCAAAAATGTCAAGAGAGGTACTCTAAAGTGTGAACCCAAGACACTATTAGTTTCACATCACTTTTTGTTGGTCCCACGATTACGAGAGAGAGGTAAGTGTTTTAAATTACGAAGACCCTGAACGTCTTTATTACAACTTAAACTTAACCAACACAGGTCATCAGTGACTCTTATTAGGTAGTCTGAGTGGTTTAGGCTTAAGTCTAAATTTCGGTCAGTTTATTTCTAATATTTCTAAAGACATAAACACTTCAATGATAAAGTGATGTCTTTAATTTTAGATTGTGATTTTATTCGACTATAAATTTTTCAGGTAAATTATTCCCCTCCTTCTAACCGTAGAACCAGTATCATTTTTTTTTTTAGTTATTTGATAAGTCCATTTTATGAACACAAACTTAATGGAGAATTATTTACTTTACCTTTTACTTTATTTTACCGTCACATCGTAATTACCTTCCTTTCGTCAGACCAACTAAAGTTTCACACACTCACATTTATTTTCTCAAAAAAACAAACCGATTAAATTATTGTTAAAATAAGAACTTTGAGAGTCCGTCGATCGAAAACCAGTGAAAATTCCAGTTAGTTTTTCAAGATTTGTAATAGAAGTTCCAAACGATGATCCGGGAGGAGAAGGGAAAGAGAGAAATTAAAAAATAAATAAAACCCCTCAAACCCGATGGTAAATATAGGGTTAGTACAGAAAGTCCTTCACTTAAACCTGGAACTTGGGGTGCATCAAACTTAGTATAGGGATGACAAAAGATAGAAATACTGAATCCTATTCAATGAATTGGTGACACTCAACAAAGAACTGTAAATTTGTCCTTTTAGTATTCCAACAGTACTTCTAATTTCTTCCATGTATCATTCCTAATTATTTAAAAGGTGGAAAATAGAAAAATTAAAAAGACTCGTTAAATGTTACTCTAGAGTAATGGTGTTAACAAGGGGTTGAAACACTTGGAGAAGGATGAAGAGAGACAAAATTTGGTTCGGAACTTTACTGACTTGAAGTACCCTTCCACAGAGTCATTTCCACTACGATCACCGTCCTCTCCAACCTCGGTGACGTCACGTTTCAACAGTCCGAGACTAGACCGTCTTCGACACCCTTAATCTGAAGCGAAGATAAAAATTAAGACGTTCATCAACTAACCTACTCAACCCTTTTGAGTCAACCGTAGAATGAGCGAAAGACTTAACATGGTATACAGATCAGTGAGAAAAGTGACTGAGTACTAGTCTGTACTATAGTTCCAACAACTTATACCCACAACTAAAGTCTTCGATTACAATATCTTTCACCCTTAACAAGAGACAGAATTTTCGTTATCAACTGTTAAATTAAAAAAACATTATGTCATAACTTTGAGACCTCTCTCCCGTTGATTGTAGAACAATTGTAAGTGAAGGAGATTGTTTTCGGAAACTTCTATTAGGGTGATAGACGGAACATGGGGTTGGAAAAAATTTTTTTACACATTGATAAGTTCAAAAAAATTTTACAATTAGTTATAGTAATTCAACAGGTTTTTCCTTTTAATTAGATATTGAGATGACATGTCGTATATGTTTCTTTAGAACCATATACCATAGAAAGATAAAATGACTTAGAGTTTCTTAAATCTCACATGTACATTCTTAAAATTACCTCATGACAAGTAATGATACACGAGGACTCATCTAAGTTAGTGATCGTTGTGGAAATTTGTCTTTCTTTTTTTTATTTCGGAGTTAATTATACTTTTGATCATGGTCTTTGTGGACGGATATTGTTGACGTGAAAATCCTGTGTCTGTACGAAATCCCACTATTGTTAAAACAAGTCGAATTTTTCGTGTCTTAAAATATAAAAATATACTGAAAATACACTTGGTGAAACCAAATTCGTTTGTTCATGTTTTTCACGGATTTTGGAAGGTAAATTATATACTCGACATCAACAAGTTGTTCACTCCTAAAACACCACTATTTATCGAGAACGGTTTAACCGTCATTAAGTAAAGATAACCATCTCAGATTAGGACACACACACGTACACTCGTACACGTACGCACGTCGAGTCACACAGGTCGAGAAACGCTGGGGTATCTGACATCGGATGGTCCGAGGAGACAGGTACCTTTAAGAGGTCCGTTCTTATGACCTCACCCACCCAACGGTAAAGAATTGAGGTTCTCAAGAAGGACTGGGTCCCTAACTTGGGAACAGAGGACTAAACCGTCCACCTAAGAAATGGTGACACGGCGAACCCTTCGGTGTTTAGTACACATGGATTGGAATAAGAACATTCATTTTTCATATTCTGTAAAAATTTTCAAACAGGAATGAAGGATTTGGTTATAAAAATTAGGGGCAAACTTACGACTTAAGTAATCGATCAGTGGTTTCCGAACTACGTATCTAAAACACATATTAGACTAGAAGTCTACTATACAACGTGTGTCACTTTTAAGGACAAAATTTATATGTACACGTATGTACATATATGTTTATAATATGTCTTTAATATGTATATCTGTAAGGGGTTAAATATTACCAAGTTAAATTACTAAGAAGTCTAAATACTACCACGTGTTCACTATGAGTGAATCACCTTTTTTATAAAAAACTTAAAACTAGAAAAGGGTCCGAACGTTATACGCCGAACTACGAGAGACCACTACGAGTCGTCGTCGTCGATCGAAGACGAGGGTCAGTCGGTACGTAGTGTTGACTGTGTGAAATGTTGGTAAGACAAAAAGTGTAAGTCGTCACAAGTTATTTTGTTTACTCCACAAGTTATCCAATATTTTATCCGAACATAATCAACTAAAACGGGTTGACATCCGATTACACTCACAAGACTCATACGACTTCCATACGATACGATTTGATACTACCAACCATCTAACATCCATAGGATCGTAACCACAGTCACCGAGTCAGTACAGACTGAGAAACACTTGGGTACCTGACATCGGGTGGTCCGACAAGACAGGTACCTTAAGAGGCCCGTTCTTATGACCTCACCCATCGGTAAGAGTAGAGGTCCTCTAGAAGACCTGGTTCCTCAACTTGGGGTCAGAGGGCGTTACGTCCGTTTAAGCAATGGTAGACTCGTTGGTCCCTTCGGGACCCACATCATATTCACAAACGTTAAATATTATAAAAGTCAATCGTCACCCAAATAGTCCTACATTACGATATATCATTCAATTCATAAAATAAACATAATTTATAATTAATATAAATAGTGAATACACAGATAATTATATATATGTATACATACCTAATATGTACAGACAAAGGTACTTGTAGACAGAAGACAAAGTTTATAAATTCTATTTGTTTAATAACCTCTTCGTAAACTTATCAGAAACAAAGGTCTCAGTTCAAAACGTTTCTTCTGAATACAAAAGTGACACATAAAAAGTTTTGAATTTTCTTATAAAAACTTTAAAATTTCACCAAGAAATGATATACTTATGTTATATAAAGTTCATGATGTATACAATAAAGATGTATATATATACATATACATCTAAATATGTATAAATTCACAAAAATTTGGACTAAAATGACCCAATATTGATGACATATTAATACACTCTTATCATCAAAACGACGAAAAGTCGAATCTTGTACAAAGACAAAGTAAACTAATATAAAATAGGTAATTTACGAGACCCGAAGGCAATAGAGAAAACAAAACTCGTTATGTAAAATACCACGTAATCTTTAAATAAGAAGATATAAAGTGTGGCATTAAAAGTCACAGAGTGTCTTAGAATTAAACCTTACAAGAGTAACTTAACACAAAGTTTTATCTCTGAACGGGGAAAACCTTGGTAGTCTAGACAACCAATCCATAAAGAGAAAAAAAAAAAACAACCCCTTTCCTTCCTTCCTTTGACGTGAAACCTTGAAAGATCAAAGAAAGATGCGAACATGGATTTTTTTAAGTGAGAGTATCATTTCGATCTTTGTACTCTAACCGTCAATGTATCAGGGTCTAAGTCAAGTCAAGTCAAGTCAACGAGTCAGAACAGGCTGACAAACGCTGGGGTACTTAACGTCGTGCGGTCCGGAGGGACAGGTAGTGGTTGATGGAATCCTGTTGGGTTATATGACGTCAAAAAAGTTCATTTTCTTCGTTTGAACCAGACTGTAATTAAAACTAGAAGGAGTGATGCGATAGGGTCCATCAAAGGATAATTGATCTAAAAAAGTTTATCGGTGAACAACTAATTATTAAGACGAAAAAGGTAAGAATCTAAGTATTGTCAAAATATGTTTCAAAATTGTTTAGACACTCTACCTAATAACCAAAGGACAACTAAAGATAGACTAATCAAGACACTAAATTTCTACGAATTTCCCGTCTGAAGAGTTAATCTTTTGTATTCGTGTCATTTTCGTTTGAAATTTTAATTAAGACCTTATATAAGAGAAATACCATTTCTTTATAGAATATCTACAAATTACAAACCTACGAAATATTTATTCATCATACTAATTAGTACATAATTGGATATGATAGTCTTTACGGAAGATGTAGGAAAGATCCTATGTTTATACTGTAAAGATATAACAAAAGTAAATTAGTAAAATTACTTCATAATATGTATATTTATGAAGTATTTTTGTGTGACGTAGTTAACATTATGATATATCAAATCCTTAAAACTAAGGTATACACTTATATAATTGAACGAAACTTTAACGATACTGCATCTCAGTTTTAATTGAACTTCCAATAATCACGATAATAAGACCAAAGATTATCGACGACAACGTTTATTTAATATCTCTGTTCTTATAGGGACTAAATCTCGAAGGCGTGATAATTACTGTATGACTCTACAGAGAACCGATAGTCATTTACTATATAAAATCTGGTATCGGATACTTTACTTGACGGTCAACCGTCCGTCGGAAACTGGTATTTTTACGTGTCTACAAACGATGAGATGGAAACGTTTTAGTAACATAGTGTATTTATACTAGAATCATTAACTGTACACTGATAATTACAAGTTAGTAAGAGATATTATAAGGACAATGGTTAACAATTATCATATTACCCATCTGTTGTTAAGACACCATGCATAAGTATAAAAATAAATTTGAGTTAAAATTAGATATAAAGCCACCACAAAACCATTATATAGATGGTGGAGTGAATTCATCTTTCTTCAAAAGATCTCCAAAGTACAGTCGAAAATTTATTTCGTCAGAAATAAACCCCGAAGGGACCACCGGGTCTACCATTTCTTAGACGGATGTCACATCGTCTGTGCGCAAGCTAGGGACCCAGTCCTTCTAGGGGAGGTAAATTGATAAAAATAAATTTTTATGATTATAAAAAAGTACCAGAAATTGATATTTATAACCTTAACAGATACCTTGAATGTTTGTATCCGTATTTCGTATACTTAAGATTTTATAAATATCATATACGACTTGAAATATATTATGGAGTGTCCATTAGAAGTGATAATTCATAAAAATTTACGAATCTTATTCTTTGTTATGTCTTTGATTATTTAATTTTAACAAAAAACATCATACAATTCACTCTTCTATTATAATTTATTATGTACGTAGAAATGTCGAACCAAAAGTCACAGTATATGTATCTCTTTTTTCTGGATTTCTTTAAAATTTTTAGTAAAAAGTTACCAATTGAGTTCTTTGTCTCAGTCCCACTGAGAATGACGGAAAATTAGAGAAAGACTTAAAGGTTTAAGTAACGTTATATATATATAATGAAAACCTTGACAAATTCTTCTTTACACGGTCGAACCTATTAAAAAAAAAAAATTATAAATTTGTAACAGTCCATAACAATTTTACAAGTTCAAAATGTATCGAGAGACCTTCTGGATCCAACCAGTATTTTTGTGACTTACATAATCTTCTCCCCCTCTAAAGGGAGTAGGACTTTATTATTACTATTTATTATGAAAATTTCGTAATTTATTACAAGTTTCGTAAAAAATGTATGTATAAGAGAAGTCTGGTGGGATTAAGAGATCTCAACCATCTTTTTCCTTAAATGAGTAAATCGTGTCCCATACCCTCCCTTAATTTCAAGTATTTTAAGTCGTTTAACAGGCAAATTCTTCCCGTGTCAATAATTCATAGTCAGTCTAAAGTTTGGACAAAGTACGGTACCGGTTAGATCACGAAAGGAGACACGTTATCCTTGACCTGAGCAAATTCTCTTTCACCTTTATCTGGACTTAGAACAAGATCAATGGTTAAACGGGTCTCTGGAGTGACCTCGGACTTGGTCCTTTTGAATGCATTCAAGGAAACAAGTCAGGTTTCTTTACCGGTATAATCTATTCAAGGATCCAAATTAAAAAAAAAATTAGATAAACAAAAAGTGGGATTAGGGTAAACACATTCAAAGATGTCTCTTGGTACGGAGAATGGATTTCATGACGTAACGAATTACTTGTTTGTAACTGTCACGACTACGACTCAATTCATTGTACGGTCAGATCAAACGTACCTGTATTACAACTGTAACCACAGAAAGGATTACCGAGCCTACCATTTATTAGACGGACGTTGAGTCCTCTGGATCCAAGTTAGGGACTCAAACCTTCTAAAGGATCTCTTCCTTTACCTTTGGGCGAGATCATAAGAAAGGACCCTTTGGGTAACTACCTCCTCGGACCATCCGATATCGGGTACTTCAGGGTTTTTCTCAACCTGTGCTCACTCGTTGATTTGTTGTTGTTTTACATTTTAAGTGTCCTTTAAGAGAGGATAATGATGCAACCAGTTAACTTTACATTAAGTGATTCAAAGACACACACACAATCAGTAAGTCAGTGATTCAAAGATAGTTCGTATCAAATTTGTCTAGAAATACTCTAGACGGAATCGTAAAAATACGAGGACTTTATAGTAGTGATATTGGACGAAAAATTTTATCAGAACTGTGGATGACTTATGAAAGTGGAGGATGTCTTTCGTTCTTTTTCTTTCGTAAATACAAAAATTAAAGTCACTTTCCAAGAACTAAATTCTTAATCAGTAAATGACAGTAAACTTAAAGTTCACACGACATTCATCAACCTCAAGAAAGACATACTGAAGACGTCTCAAAAGGTATATAGTAGTAATTGAAGTAGAAAGTGAACCCTAACCATTTTATTTTTCAAATAAATGATGACAAAGAGTCAAAAGAAGTAAAGTTTATAAGTCACGGAAAAGTTTTTATTATAATACCAGAATATGACAAGTAACTGTTGTCTATTACAGTTCTTTAATACTAAGAATATAAGTCAATTTTTTTGTTTTACTCCTTCATTCCTTTATTAATGACATTGTTGACAGAAAAGGGGTAAATCGATTTGTATAAAAAATCTAAGACTCTGATACTTAGGGTTATGATTCACAATATATATGTTTCTTCACTTTTTATTATGAATAATACTAAAGAGATATGATTTGTTGACAAAATGTTGGTTAATCTTCCTGAAGGGACCGTCAGGTCATTCTGAAGCGGAAGGTCGCATCCAAGTCAACGACCATCTACTCGATCCTAGGGTAGACGGAGTGTCGGTTTTTTGGGTTTGTATTTTGTCTTCGTCATAATGTGGTTTAAGTTTTTTCTGACCAGGCACAATTTTTTTTTTTCTTTTCTTTAAAGGGGAGTTTTATTAGGATTCACCGTCCGTGATAATAATGCATAAAATGTATACCTGTTTCACTCCGTGTCTTTCTAATTTAATAAGTATCAGTACGTCGATCATACCACGTCTATTCACAAATTTTAGTTCAGAGACAAAAACACTTTGAGGTGTAAGGGTTGGGAATATTACTTATATTCTCAAACTATGGATGATAAACAGTATACGTTTAATTGATCGAAACACCTTTCTCCACCCCCCACCCCCTTCCCCCTCTCTTTCTTCTTTTTCTCTTTCTTATTTCCGAGCGTCTTAACAGTCTTAAAACGGTCGAACATCTATGACACGCAATAGAGAATATTATTCCAAGTTTAATTCCTGAATTTCTCTAAATGTATCTTATTTATTAAAATTTAAAGGAGTTCCCTTCAAAGACCATTATAATAGTTTTACCTCTGTCGTTCAGTTAAAGATAGATTAAGATTAAGATTAATTTTACGATACCGTCCACGTCAAAACCTTGTTTTTGTCAAGACCATTAAGAGTACCATTATTAAGATGGAATTCAAATAATAGAAAAAAAGGTGTGAATTGTGAGAGTCGAATGAATTAAAATTATGGATGGGAGAAAGTTTTCATGTATTTAAGATTAATCCGAATTTAGTATCCTTTTAACTTCTTTAAATCTCGGACACTTTCTCCCTTTCGTGGGTAAAGCGTGAGGGTTCAGGTCGAGACAGGTGAAGATAGTCTCGATAAGGTGGTTCTTTCCTCCTTAATAAGACTAGCCAGTCTACATAAACTCGTAAGTGACCTGGTACAAGATAATATATCCCAGTGACACAAATAAATTTCCGTGTGTTGTCGTCAAGGGTGTAAAAAAAGAACAGACAACGGACCAAGATAATGTCGTCCATTCACCTCACTTCTAGGAGTCTTGGCTCCGAAGTCGGAGAACAAAGACAAAACGAAGTACGTGATCCCATCCGAATTAGATCGTCTTGTCACTCGAGGAGAATACAAAGTGACCGGTAAACGTACGTCTACTCAGTTCGAGGTAAACCTCGGACCTTTTAGAACGTACGAGAGTAGTTGAAGAAGAAAGTCATATATGAGTCTTTTACCATTGTACGGGACGCATTCGAAAATGGAGTCGAGACTGAGTTCCAATAGTGCTTAAGGTTTAGAGACTGTACAAGACATAGAATTAGTTGTCTATTAAACATGTATGAGGGTACGTCAACACCGAGTCACCCATTTCTTAGGTGGATGTAACGTCCTCTTCGTCCTCTGAGTCCAAACTATGGACCTACCCATTCTAAGGGACCTCCTCCCGTACCGTTGGGTAAGGTCATAAGAACGCGTCTTTTAGGGTACCTGTCCCCTCGGAGCACCCGATGGTAAGCACCCCAACGTTTCTCAGTCTGTGCTGAGAAAACGTGACGAGTACGTTGACCTTGGATATAGACACAAATACACGAAGTTCGATCCTACTGACATCTAAAATTTGTTCTATTAAATCTTTAAAATAATTTGTAAAGAATACACCGTTAGTCGTCAGAGTCTTTACCATGAATTGTAATTTTAACTTTGTTCCTTCTACATGTGTTTAGTATGTGTTTTGGTTGTTTTTCTTCAGTCAAATTATACGTACCAACCGTAAAACCCCCATTTTCTGTAGATTATGTTCCTCAAAATATTCTAATTATTATTTATCATCACAGTAATTAGAACATTTATTGATTACCCGATGTCAGGTACCCCAGAGTTTCTCAACCTGTACTGAATCGTTGATTTGTGGTTCCGACAGTCACATCACTGGGAAACGAGAAATAAGAAGTCCTCCGTAACTAGGACACGTTAGTCTTCATTCTCCCTTAATGTCTCGTAAGTATAGTATTAAATTACATCTAACTCGGACCACTAATAGTTTTAGCCCAACTTAGTCTCCATCCCGTTCTTACTACAAGAAACCTTAAAAAGAAACTACTTGTAGTAATAGATAGGAACTCAATGTTACTATCTTCGGTCACTCATTAAATAGTCAAACCAAGGGACACCCTCGATTCAACTTACTACAAAAGAGGAAATCAGTAACTGAAAGATGTCTCTATCGCCTCCGTGAAGTTCAAGGGTCTGTTCTTTAGATGGGCATTTGTCGGCACTACCATCTACACACAATAAACACCGGTACCCGAAGTCTTATAACCACTCGACGTAAAACTGATGAACAGTTCGTAAGACTGTATAACCTTGTCTTTCACGATAAATTTATATTTGTCGTCAAAAATAACTTAACGATAATCAGTAGGGATACTCCTTCACTGGATAATTCATTATCTAGGCTCATATCCTCTGGACGGTACTTTATTCTAACTAAAGACGATTTCTCTGGAATTTCATTGATTACAAAGTTAAACACCAAAAAGAAGTTAGTAAACATTTAATAGTGTCTTTTTACGGTATATTTTTCGATAGTCTTAAATGAAAGGTCACATGAAAGGACCCGTAAGAGACAGAGAGGGAGAGAAGGAGAGAAGCTGGGTCTGCTTCTCGTGACGCCCAGAGTTCGAAATCACTCTCAGTCTTCCGAACAGTTTTGCTAAAGGTTTCCGAGTCGACCCTTAAACGTAAAGATTGTTCAAAGATCCTCTTTGAAGACGACGACAATGCATAAACTACTTGACAACGAGTTCATTTTCCTTACCCTTAAATCCTTCGTCTTTCTGACTCTCGACACTTTTCGACGGACGTCGGACACTAGACCCGGTGGTTCGACAGGATTGAGACCCCTTCTAGTGGTACTGACGACGTCCCTCTAGTAACTTCCATTTACCGGAAGGAGACTCACCTCCGACTCCCGTCGTCCTATCTTGTGAGGACTGGAAGGAAGAGGGAGAATTTGGGTCCAATGGTCAATTACCTGGTAAATTGGAGAGAAACGAGGTAAGAAAGAGTCTAAGTTTCACCATTACCATTAAAGAAAAGGGACACTAATTTTTTGTTCTATTTTGTTTTTAGAGCTAACACGAAAGGGATACACTTTTTAAAGAAACCTAATTAGGTAGATAGTGGTGAGACTACATCCTTCCTTCTTTAAATCGTTTTAAAGAGAGTGAGATATTTCAAAATCCGAAAATTCAAATTGAGAAATCGTTTTCAATGGTTTATGGGTAAGAGGTGACGTACCCCGATCGATAAAGGAACTGAGACAGATTCTGAACCCCTCGGTGTGCCCTTGTTCATGACTTTCTCTGAGATTTTTGAGACAACTTAGGTGTTGTGAAAGTAGTGGCGGTCGAGAGGTGAATTAGGTGACGAGAAGAGTGAGAAAGGTGTGGTCCTTGTGGTCGGAGAAACACGAAAGTTGTGAGAGTTGTAGGAGAGTAGGGTTCCGTAAATATTAAAGTAGAAGACCTTTACAAATTCTTTCATTAGGTATGTGTGTATGTATCTAATACTATGATCTCCCATACTATTATCTATCCAATACTGATGGAACTGCAGAGACGAGTCTACAGTGGTGTAGTCACTCCGGAACTAGTAGGATATTTTTATTATTGAACACGCAGAGGTACGTCCACGTATACAATTGACTGTGTACCAGGTAAGGTAGGGACTAAACAAAAAGAGGCATACAAACCAGGATAGACGGTGTGTCATATAAAACCAAAACCAAATAAAAAACAGAGAAGGGATCCACCTTACGTCTAAAGTCCTCCCACCTCAGAACTTAAAAAAGTAACGTCTTGGATGTTATTAGTGACTATGTATTCTCAGTGAGTCATTTATAAAGATCCTACTTTTTCTTTCCACCATATAGGAAGGGTATCTAATAGGTACTTTTAAAACCGTAACAAACGTAATGAATGAGTTTCCTAGAATGTGAAGTCAGTATGAATTGATAACCGTCAAGAAATCGTGATAACGATAAATACGAGAAATTTAGTACGACATCGGAGACGGATATTCTGAGTAAAGATTTGGAAAAAAACAGAAGTGTAAATACGTAAAGGAGGTTTTGTGTATAGTCCACTGGATAAGAAGTTTTCATAAAGTACTATTTGAGTAAAAAAGAAACACAGGAGGAAGGGTGGGACCAAGGGAGAGGACCATGAATAGATCACCAATACAATATGACAAACCAGGTCAACTTTGAAAGGTCAAATGGTGTTTGGTGAACTTTCGTCTCTACCAAAGACTGCAGTTTTCGTGTTACAAACTTACGGATCGTATACTGTTGAGGAGCATTTACAAGTCATTTATCTGTTATTAGGTGGAATTAGAAAAAGAATAGTATTCTTCGATGAGAAGTAAAGAGATTTGAAGATTTTAAAGGGACTCCCTATACTCTCATTACCATTATTTTTATAAATTGTTATACTTTATTTTCCGTTATTTTATTATTTTTTTATAATTTATTTTTATTATTTTTAGTTCTCTTACCCGTGAATACTATTGATTGAACTTCTAATCGGATCATTTTGGACCTTATCAAGAGGACTGATAGGGACCCACCCCTTCAAGGGGACCTCCTCCCTTACCGTTGGGTGAGGTCATAAGAACGGATCTCTTAGGGTACCTGTCTCCTCAGATCACCCGATGTCAGGTACCTTAGTGTTTCTCAGCCTGTACTGACTCGCTAATTGTGTGTGTAAGTGTCTGTAATGTGTGAGTGTCCGAAGGGAATATCGAGTCAACCATTTCTGAAACGGACGTCACGTTCTCTGGGTCCAAGCTAAGGACCCAACCCTTCTAGGGGACCTCTTCCTTTACCGTTGGGTGAGGTCATTAGAACGGACCTCTTAAGGTACCTGTCTCCTCGTACCGTCCGATGTCAGATACCCCAGCGTTCTTAGCCTTTGTTGAATCGCTGATTGGGGGGTGTCCGTAATGTCAAAGTTGTCTCCTTAAAGTTGTATCCTTAAGTTGTATACTTTGCAAGTCTTGTGTCGTCTAGAAATCCTTAGTTTCGAATAAGATTTGAAATATCGGCACCTCTGACCATCTTAAACCTCTACAATTCCATCACATACGCTGACTCTAAACGTACAAATTTCTACCATTTCTGGGTAGGGTCGTCTTTCTAGGATGTGTGTTGTCTTTTTTTTTTTGTGACCCGTAACACTTACTCACATACGGAACCGTCTTTCTATAATGTAGACAAGAAGGATGTAGACACTCACTTAATACGTACTATAATGTTCTCCTGAAATTTAATACTCGTTAACCTTTATTTCCTTCACGTATCTTTACGTCACTCACTCATAACTTTCCGTCTTCACCACATGACCATCCAGACCTTTAGTTGACACTCTTGAAGTTCAACTAATTTACATTGTATCTTTTACATGTTCTTTTTCAACCACTCTAGTTTAATTATCCATTTTATTTGTCAAAGGAGTCATTGTAAAAACGACACAGTTTCATACTTATTTTTCGTCGTGTATTTCCTGACGCTTTTACTCACATTATTAACGAAACAGTGTACTGATCTAGATTCCACTTTTAATTTTGAGATAGAGTTACGTACCTCCCTTAGTAACAATCCTTTATCGTAAATTTAATTTGTTTTTCCTATAAGTCCGTACTAGGTCTCTATTCTTGAACGTAGCGTATAAGTATTTGATACCACGTGTTGACAGTTTGTTATTAGTCATACCTCCGACGTCTCTTGTTCGAAAATAAACCCTCGATCAGAAGGGACCACCGAGACACCATTTCTCGTCACGTCCTCTGCACACAAGTTAGGGACCCGACCCTTCTAGGAGACCTATTCCTTCACCGTTGGGTAAGGTCATAAGAACGGACCCTTTAGCGGTACCTGTCTCCTCGGACCACCCGATCTCAGGGACCCCAGTGTTTCTCAGTCTGTATTGAATCGCTAACTTGTTGTCGTTCTTAACATGAAGACCTCTGTGTTTAAGTCCATTTTAGACTTCTCACGAGACATCTTTTCTTTCTCAGTAACGAATATTTCTATTTTTTATGTTCCAACAATTTCGATAGACCGTCCTTAATACTAACTGCGTCCTTTCCTTTATAAACAGGAATTCCCTAAGAGACAGTGCTCAAAAATCCCATTCCCAAACTATTCATAGAACTCAAAGATCTTGGACGAGACCTACGAATGCAGTGTTGTTATTCACTAGTTTCAAGTCTCAGGTACAGTCGACTCTACACGATTCAGTGTGAACGAGTCACCGGAGGAGTCTCCGAGGTAAACTTTCTTGAGAGGATCGTTATGGCTGAGTTAAAACTAAAAGTAAAATGTGTTGCATGAAAGTAAGGAGTTTAGACAAGCCTTGACTATTCGTATAAGAACAGTATCATGAATGACAGAAAGTGACGTAATTTTACATATTAGTGATAATCAGCGAACCAACACAGATTGAAAGACACCTGACATCGGTCAGTCCGAGGAGACAGACACTTTAAGAGGTCCGTTCTTATGACCTCACCCAACGGTAAGGAAAGAGGTCCCCTTAGAACGACTGGGTCCCTGACTTGGACCTAGAGGACGTAACGTCCGTCTAAGAAATGACAGACTCGATAGTCCCTTCGGGATAGATATATGATATGACATATATCTTCATACACATGAAACCATTTTCGAAACACTTTATTGTCGATTTGACATGAGTTTATATTAAAAGGAATTGTAACTGAATTTACAAGTGATATCAAATATAAAAAAAGGTTAATCAGGTCTTAATAGTTTAATCTCTTAATAGTAAAGTTCTGATCAAAAATGACCGAAATTGAGGGTACAAGGATTACTTGTTTGATTCTAAAAAATAATAATTATAGAAAACTGGTAAGTTTTAAACCTAACAAAGTTTACTAAGAAGAAGGTAGAAGTGGTCTTTAAATCGAAAGAGAAAGAGATCACATTCTTCTCGGACAGACGTAGTATGTAAATACATTGAAAGACTAATAATAAAATATTAGAGACATAAGGGGGTTAAAAATTAAATTACAATCTTTGATTACAACCGGGAAAGGTATCAGTTCAGTCAGGACATCGAAGGTCTTGGTCACGGATTCGTATGTAAAGATTTGGTGCAGTTGATATCAAGTGGTTCGAGAGATCAAAATTATCAAAAGTGGATAGAAGTGGACATGATACTGAAATAAAGAGTAAGTGTAAAGTTTTGATTTGAAAGTCTTGAGGTAACGTTGTTACTAGTCACCACCAGTTTACTTGAACATTTTCTATTGGTTTTCAATTTAATAACATTGGTAATCGTTATATTTTCAGGTTAATGACAGACAAGATGTTTAATTATCTATCAATTATGATTTTAAACATCAAAGTGTTACCATCACACGAAGAAAGCTTGTAAATTACGTAAGAATAATATGCGGTTCGTGACTGACTGAGAAACTAAAGTAAAAACGGGGTTAACCACTGTTCAAAGTTTTTAAAACAAAAGGTTTGTGTTTTACTATTCAACCAAATTTTCGTACGACACCATATGTGGTTTATGATTCTACACGTATGAAAGGTAGGAGTGAAAAGACAAAGGTAAATAGGGTAGTATCAAATTTACAAATAAATTAAATAAACAAACCGACACAGTCCAGAATCGACCTCGTGTGACCTATAAGTTAGAAGCGACACCGTACACCCTAGATCAAGGGACTGGTCCCTACCTAGGACCTGGACGACGTGACCCTCGTACCTCAGAATCGGTGACCTGGTGGTCCTTTCAGGGGACAGTATCAAATCTAAGACAGTGAAAAGTGAAGTCGGGAATATTATCAGAGGATAATACCCTTCAGAGGTGAAGGGTAGAGAAGAGGTAAACAATTAAAGGAGTTTGTATCAAGTATGTGTGTTTTGTAGTAGACTGACTGCAAGTGATGACTACCGACGAACGAAAGAATCTTTGTAAATTTTCCACGTCTCAGAATCTCCCCCTTACGATAGTGGTGGACGACTGAACTCGGGTCGCAGAGTCTCCTACCTTGAAGAAAGTCTTTGCCCCTCCGGGTCGTGCCTTCACTTTACTCCTTCACGGTGTCTTCTCGAATACCCGGAAAATTACTGAAGAGTCTTTTATACACATGTGTGTATGGGGACGTGTTCTACGGGTCACACTAAAGTTTCTCTAAGACTCTCTGGGGCATACAGAACTTGTGACCCATTCTTGAGGTAAAGGTCTGTAAGATTTTAAATATTATTACGTTTTAAACATTATTACGTTAGGTCTCTCGACACGTGAGTCTGTTTTACTGAATATAGGGAATATCATAAGAAAGACGGTTCAACGGGGTAGAAAACCGAACGTATTGTCAATGTTCTTAAAAAGGTAGAAGGTAACGTAGGAAATATGTTTCTGATATATTTACGTACATTACAGAACGCATAATAAAGAATCCCAATTGTCTATGGACCACAGGTCATATCTCAAAGTACCTGATGTCCGATTGACAAGATATTGTCTATTTGATCAAGGAACATTTGATCTGACAAATACATAAAGAGTTGAGAGAGACAAAGTCAATAAGAGAGAATGGTAAAGTATTTAAGAAAACTACAGAGAAGACATGGTAAACATGACTTCACTTTGTTTCGTCCTACAAAAACAAAAGAGGTATGAACGTGTCTTAACAATCTTACCTCCGGTTCTCCGACGGTACCACCGTCTTCACTGTTAGTTTTTACTCTCTTGGGGATTAACCCGCACCAAAAGACTGAAGTTAATAGACCCCCAACAAAAGGGCACGATTTTGATCCTACAAGACTTAAAACGACAGGACTCTCCTCAATCACAAAGGAAGTTAAGGATAACACAAAGGAGATTTTAAGGATAAAATTAAGGTAACTGGTGACTTATTTAGGTTTCATTTGAGGAAACGGACCGAGAGATCTGTGAAGTCGATTAATTGGATAGAGATCTTGAAGTAGTAGAGGGGAAGAGGATGTACATTCGGATACGACAGAAGTTGGACGTGTTTGGAGAGAAACGAGGTCACGACCCCTCAAAAAAGATTAGAGACTCCGTCAAAAACAAGACAACTAATACGGTTTTAATACGTTCCTAAAACTAAAGAAGTCTACACTACGAATAATTTAGATGAAATGTACACATTGTACTAAAATATTAATCATTCAATCTGGTTCTCATCATAATTTACTGTGGATTATCACCGATACTACAATATTTTAGTTGTAGATTCATATATATATACACACAAAAAAGTATATATAATTACAGAAAGTTGTGATTGGAGTGGGAGATGCAAAAGTACTGGATTTTACACGAAATGAAAAATAAAAGGTCTGGTAACGTGCACCATGAGAGAAACGGATCTTAAGAGAAAAGAGCTATGAAGATGAACGGTGTTGAAGGGGTACATTATTGGGATAAATCTCTTTTGAAAAAAGGCGGGAAGAATACCCAAGGGGTCGAGGGACAAGATTCGAGACAAATAAGTGTTACGTAACATTGAGGAACGAATAACAGAATCAAGTAGAAACACAGTGGTCACGGACATGTCGTGGATCGTATACCTTTCGTGAACTTACTTACTTTCAACCACTGCAACTTTATATGTACATTGACCAAATCTCCTCAATTTACTATTAACAGTGACTTTAAGTATTTCTATAAATACGAAAACTAGGTCATTAGGTCCTCAGTTTTTGAGTTTACTAAATTCCCAGTCTGTCCATTAGATTTACACGTAACAACCGGACCCCCTTCCGTTACCTCTTATATCCAATGACACGAACGGAGTCAATTTGTGTAAGTCTAGATGTTCGTTTTTTTTTTTAGTATTGGAGACTGAGTAAGATCTCTTTATTAAGACATCCCTTTTTTTAAAATTTTTATTAAACATTATTACAATAAACACTTAGATTGACATTATTCCTTTTTTTCTTGTGTTTAGATTATTGATTTTATCCCTTGACTGATTTAATGTATATCTAGTATAGGTGATTTACAGTATATAAGAAATTATACTTTATTAGGGAGTTTGATATTATATACATTTGACGTAAACAACAATCTTCACCACTTCCTTATTACGGTTTGGGATACAAACGACATTAACGTCGGTACGTTTTTACACGTAAGAACAAAATTTTTTTTTCCTAATACGTTTTACTTCTGTCGATACAATCCTACGAGTTTT
The DNA here is from genome assembly GCA_006410555.1 of Capra ibex. Taxonomy (NCBI): domain Eukaryota; kingdom Metazoa; phylum Chordata; class Mammalia; order Artiodactyla; family Bovidae; genus Capra; species Capra ibex. The sequence goes on along the minus strand of SJYO01029129.1, from coordinate 148,163 downwards.
ATCTTTACTAAAAAAAAAAATTACAGTCGTAAATTATTACGGTAGTAAAAGGTTAGGGTTAGAGACCTCTTTTGAAACCGTTATAGAAAAAGTCAGAATCTTCTGCCGTGGATCGTTCGTCTTGGTCCAATGAAACCCATTCTCGACTTCTTATACTTAACACCCGACTCGATCTTTATTGTAACAGTATCGTTGGAGGTTTCTAAAGTATCCTTTGCGTACCGAACCTAAAGAAAAAAAATTCCTCACACTGATTGTTCTAGAGAAAACTTTGTCAAGACTACATCACTCCCTATTCTATGTTATTCAAACTATTTTTCAAAACAACTCTAACCATATATCACCGGATTGGAACTCCAGTCTTCACTCTGAGGGAAATCACATCGTGTAAAATAAGTAACTAATTACAAGTCACTAAATTGTGAATTACACTACGGTTAGACGGAAGGGACGTGTATTGTCATAAATAGATTATTATTTGAAAATTATTATATTATTAAGACATTACTATTGTTACCAGAAACATTCAATTTCTCAAGTTAAGAGGAATAGGTCTCTGTAAATTACATAAAAAGACTAAGAAACAACAACAAATCAGTGACTGGACACAGGTTGAAAGACACTGGGGTACCTAACATCGGGCGGTCCGAGGAGACAGGTACCCTAAGAGGTCCGTTCTTATGACCTCACCCAACGGTAAGGGAAGAGGTCCTCTAAAGGGGTTGGGTCCTTAGCTTGGAGACAGAGGACACAACCGTCCGTCTAAGAAATGGCGATTCGGAGGTCCTTTCGGGAAGACTAAGAAATATTTCTGAGTCACAAGACAAGATTCGCAAAAAGGCCCTATTATACATATTGGAGGACCTTCGTCTACGGACATCTTCAACACCATCGTAGTTACCCCTTTAGAACATTGCAGAAGGAACCTTTCCCGTATAAGGTAGCCAGAGTAACGGAGTAAACAATTCGACTTAACGGTAGGACTCACTGTTTAGAAAAGTCACAAGTTTTAAGGACGTTCTTAAATACACAATTGGGATAAGAGAGACTCAAATCTAGTCTTCACAGAGAATCTAATAAAATATTTAGGGTACAAAGGATATTAAAAGTTTTCGACCAGGTCGGGTGACCGGCACGTTAACGAGAGAAATATGTTACTTTTCAAAGGACTTCGTTTATTTTATACACCGAAACATGTTATATCGTTGATTACAAAATAACTAGTACGATTTTGAAACTCACCAAAGAACTGACGTAAGTCTTTTAGACAAAGACTATTGTATTAGGACACCATAGTTGAAACAATAGAACGTGTTTATTCGTCAGGACTATATCCCGGGTACCAATTCCTCCTTCTGTGACAGTTATTAATGTAAATTCTCCTTTGAAGGTCAATCATTAAAAAAAAGGTCAAGCTCCATCTAAAACTATTTATATCCAAATAATATTTCTCTTTATACAGGTTTTATATCATACAGAGTATTGTGTATGTTTAAAAACTGAGATTGATAGGTACATTGTAATTTTTGTTTTGGTTGTTTCGTGTCAGTTTACTGGATAATGGAGTTTTATTCCTCGACACGTCGTCGTAGTCACATTACTCAATTCGGTATACTTGGTCCTCGTCCCGGTTTACACTTTGGGGATGTCAAGTCCTAAGTAGTACCTTTGACCGTGGACTAGTGGGAATGTCCATTGGGTGAATCATACAAAAAGACTTCGATTACCATTTTGATTGGAAAAAATTAGTAGACGATTCCTGTCTCTAGTATAATATTTAGTTTACCTTGAAACTAAAGATAAAGGTAAAGATTCGTAAACTGACGTTTAATTTGGAGTCTAAGAATTTCTTAAAATAGAAGATACACTTACCCTAGACAGGTGAGTAAGTAAGTTGTAAATGACTCGACTATGAAGAATATTTTCTGACTTACTCACCCAATTTTTTATAAACTCCTCTAATGACAGACCAATCAGTATGTCGACTAGAAGTGAGTATGACTTCAAAACTTAGTCTTTTTTTCTCAACTTGGTTATAAACAATTCAAAACGTGTATTTATCAAGATCTCTCGTATCTTCTTTTCTTCTGAAAAAGGTAACCTTTTTTATACTGAAAAGACTTATTTAATTATATATAGAATTAGTAAATATAAAGTTTACTCCCCTTTCAAATTGTCTAAAAAAAGACACTTGGGGATGACGAAACTCCGTATGTTTTTAAACAACGATTAAACTCTCAAAGGGAAAAATTTCAGTATACGATTCAACTCGTTAATTATTGAACTTTAAATCCTTTGACTGACTGTACCTGATGGATCCTTCAACAAACGTGATTAAACTAAATATTGAGACGGGATTAGCGAACATTTTGAGTCGATCTGTCATTTTTCAGGAGATGAAAGTTTGGAGTACTACTTCAAAAGGTTCAATTAGGTTTAACCAAAGTTTGTACTACTTGCCTACCTCTAGTGGATTTAAATCAAAGAGACATGTCGGTGTATGTTTTCTTACTATAATCTGGTGATAGCATATGGTATGGCATGTATCTATAGTTGAGTTTTACCTAATTTCTGAGGTCCCATCTGGACTTTGACATTTTGAGAATCTTCTTTTATATCCGTCATGAATGAAACTGAAACCAAAGTCGTTATAGAAAAACCTATAACGAGGAGTTCGGTCCCTTACTTTCGTTTTGATTTGTACCCTGATAATGGTTTGATATTTCGAAGATGTGTTGTTTCCTCTGTAGTTGTTTTACTTTTGAATAGTTTACCCTTCTCTATAAATGTTTAGTAAAAAAGATTTATAGGTTTTATATATTTCTTAAGTATGTCGAGTTTTTGTTTTTTCGTTTATCTAATTTTTTACTAATCTCTTCGAGTTATCTACAAAAAGGTTTCTTCCGTATATATACCCGTTGTTTGCACTTTTTACAAGTTGTAGTGATTAATAGTCCTTTTACATCTAGTCCTGGCGTCTCTCTATAGTGAAGTTTGAGTAATCTTACCGACAATAGTTTTTCTGTTTTTATCGTCCACAACCTCTCTTTTACTTCTTTTCCCTTGAGAACACAGGAAAACTACTCTTACATTTACTATTACCTCTAAGGAGTTTTTTAATTTTGATAGTACTAAGTCGATAGGTGAACATCTGTCGTACCTACCTGGTATATACAATTGATCTTACTTAGAGTCTACTTTTTTCTGGTCATAGAATAATAAAGTGAATATACATCGTATATTTTTGTTTACTTTGTTTGTTTTGTTTACTTGTTCGGTTTAACTCTGTTTGTTTATCTATGTCTATTGTCTCATCTCTAATAGTCTCCCTTCTCTCACCTTACTCCCGGTCTACCCGTTTCCCCCATTTTTATACTGTCTGTTTTTCATCTGAAATTATCACTCGTGTCAAATCACATATACTTACAGTTTTAAATTATAAAATGTGTACTTTATACACAGTATTTGGTTATTTTATATTAGCAATTTAAAGAAATTTAATACTTTATCGTTGTATGAAACAGATTAAATGAATCGAAGTCTTAAAAATAAACATGTCTAACTTGGTCTTCATGGAAGTAACCAGATAAACAAAAGATTTTAAGATTCTGATTTAACAAAATGTCACTGAAGTATTTTATAACTATTTTACAAAAGTATTAGTACTTTTATAATATTATTTATTGATTCATTTATAAATCTATTTACACATTATCGACGTCAAAGAGTTTGACTATTTCATAAAAAAGGTTTACATATAGAGTTCTTCTTAATTCGACGTGTCTATGTCATAAATGATTAGAAAGAGTTTACTATACTTGAATTATAGGCCTTGGACATTATATAATTATGGAAGTATTACCTTAAGCTTAAAAGAGTCGTCTTTTACTAGTCCCGTATACACTTACTAAAAAAAGGGATATAAGGATAACCTAAACAATACTAGAGTAACATATAGTAAATTTCACACGAGAATTCGTAAACGGTTAATTTCTTTGAGTTATATTTCTGTGTTTCTGGGGTAGACTCAAACGACTCAAACATGTCACAATTATCTTGGCGCAGAGTAACCTTAGATAACACAATATCCTTAAAAAAAGTGTCACGATTCAGTGAAGTCAACACCGGTTGAGAAGCACGGGATACCTGATATCGTGTGGTCCGAGGAGACAGGTACCCTAAGAGGACCGTTTTTATGACCTCAACCAAAGGTACGGGATGAGGTCCGCTAGAAGGGATGGTTCCTTGTTTAGACACAGAGAATACAGAGGACGTAACCGTCCATCCAAGAAATGGTCATCGTGGTGAACCCTTATGGAAAAAACGTGTGAATCGAGAATTTGATTCTCGAAGGTCCACCGAGTCTACCATCTCTTAGACGAACGTTACGTCCTCTGGGCCCAAACTAGGGACCCAACCCTTTTAAGGGAACCTCTTCCCTTACCGACGGGTGAGGTCATAAGAACGGACCTCTTAAGGTACCTGTCTCCTCGAACCTTCGAGAATTTGATTAAACAAAACCTAAGACCCGTTTAATGAACCATGGAACCAATTCACTCGAAAACTTTTTATAAAGTACACATCTCAGTGAAGTGTAACTCGATTATCGATACACAAACGATTCATAAAACACTCCTCTTTTCTCGTTTCTTTAGATCTAAAAGAATTTTTGTGGTTTGACATCACACATACATTTCTGACTCATTAATGACCCGTCTTTGTCCCGACCGGTTATTTCCAGTTTATATACGTTGATGGAAAAAAACGACTTTTAGACAGGGTCAAAGTACAATTTAAAATATAATTTTAATATGACGTGAAAGGATATTATTATAATAATATTGTGTCTCCTATATAAAGACTGGTTTCTGAGATGTAGGTGTTATGTACTATTTTCGTTTCCACACTAATAATAGATGATAATAGATGGTAATAATAAATGAGTAAATTTATCAATTTATATAAGATTTGGAGTATTACCTGTTTATATACTGCACACTCCACCAATATACACAGACATCAAATAAAAATTTTCCGTATATAGTAATACAAGTTTGGTATAAAGATCATATAGTATTTCATATCGATGTATTTTACTTGTGTAATTGAAATTAATGGTGAATAAATGTGATTATCTTCAGACAAGGGGTTGTCCTTTCTAGGTGTATACATATACTTACAAACGTAATCAATGTACTGACTGTAGAAAAATTTTTGACAGGTTCTTTCAAATTTCACTACTTAAAAGCACATGGTACTCCTCCATTAGTTTTAGTAAGAGGGTATAAAGGAATTAAGACTCCACGGTATACAACATATACAGGAATTCAATCATTTTGACAAAAACCTTTCTCTTTTTCGTTCATGTCGTTGACACGTGTACTCTTCCTTCTAAGACCAGAAAATTTGAAATATTACTTTTTCTCCATACTTCTACCTTATGTAAAAAATAAATGGAATCTTAATTTAAACTTAACTTCTAATTAAAGATGTTACACATACAATCAGCGAGTCAACATAGGTTGATAAACGTTAGGATACCCGACATCGGACGGTGCGAGGGAACAGGTACTTCACAAGAGGTCCGTTCTTATTACCTCACCCATCGGTAAAGGAAGAGGTCCTCTAGAAGGGTTGTGTCGTCAACTTGGCCCCAGATGACGTAACGTCCGTCTAAGAAATGGTAGACTTGGTGGTCCCTTGAAACAATACGTCAGAAAGAACTTCTTTAAACATTAAACGACATTCACTAAATCTTTGAAGGTCTAAAGGTAAGTAAAAACTTTAAGCCATAAAACCGATTTAGGTTAATAAACACCGGAGGGACCACCGAGTCACCATTTCTTAGACGGACAGTTAAGTCCTCTACACCAAACTAGGACTCAGTCCTTCTAGAGGACCTCTTCCTTTACTGTTGGGTGAAGTCATAAGAACGGTCCCTTTAGGGTACCTGTCTCCTCAGACCATCCAATATCAGGTACCCCAGTGTTTTCTTAGTCTGTGTTGAATCGTTGATTTATGTTTTTATTCGTTAATAAACTTTAGGAGAGAGTTAGATCTGACGGGTACTCCGGTCACGGACTCAACTAGGAGATCTTCCGAAGTACCTCTCATATCATTCCTCTCGAGAACAACTCATTAAATATCTACCAATTGTAGTAATCCTTAACGAGGGTTAAAATAAGTACTAAGACTTGGGAACTTTAGTAACTTTATGGTTTTCTTACTCATATTTTGATAATCGTTCTCAGTTATGAACTCGGATGAGAGTGTAAGAGAAACTCCGTTTCCGTGTAAGACATGTCTTCACATTTCTTTATATAAAAACCTTTGTATTAAGATCAATGTCAATCTTCAACTACTTGAGACTTCAAAGAAAATAATGACCACTTTCTCAAATCTCGGTAATCTTTGTAAAGGGAGATCTGTAACTAAACTCCTTGAATAAAATTAGTCGTCAATGTTTTCAACTGGGTTCACGATCCGTCATCACTCATCCAATGACCCGTTTGTAACAAAGAAAGAGGAACATGTTTTGGACCTACTTAGAATAGTTTCCTGTCTTCATTGGTCCGTTTTCCCTGTAAATAACTTTTGATAACGTTAACCTCTCTCTAACTTGAGTTGAGACGACTTTGTTTTCGGAACCTCCTCATGGCCCTCTTGGAAGATTTTGAAAACTTCCACCACAGTTGTGTTCCTCTGAGACAGAAAACATCGTGGTAGTCGAGACGTGTAGTGTCAACCTACCTATGACTCTAATTGTAGTCTTCCCGAGAAGAGAATATGAATCCTGCAAGAGAATTTATAGAAACAAAGAAACGAAATAGTGGTTTTACTAACAAATTTCCTTGTAGGAAAAAAAAAAAAAGTCTATGTGGGTCCCTTACGACAAATAATTGAGAGTGATACACGATCCCAATGCGACTGTCAGGAGAATATAATATATAGGGATACATAGTCTGTCCTTTACAATTCTGAAGACTATAACCAGGGTAGACCAATTTATTTGACAAATTTCCTCCTATAAGGACTTGACCCTTGCCTACAGACCCTGTTCTCGTTCGGTCTACCTTTGTTAAATTAGTTGGTAAATCAGAATAGACCTTCAGACTATTTAAGTTTATGGGTACAGACCGAATATACCTTGAATAAAAAGTTGTATTATACCGAACAGATAGAAAGTATTCTTAAACCCTACTTTTCCTTTTTTATTAAATTAGATTAGTTATTTTTTATGACTACTAGGAGTATAAAGAAACTTTACGAAACCATTTAAAGAACTGAACAGTAGACTGACTAAAAATGGGAAAAGGTCTTTTTTTCGAATGACACTCCTTCATTCTGAATCACGAAAAGGTCACGTAAGAACCATAAGAAGGTTGAGAAGACCTTTGGTAGTAAGATAGTGTATAAGGATATCTTGACAGTCGACTTTACTTTTTGGGAGAATGTGTCGAAGACTCTGTTTGTATACTCCTATAAGAATTTCTCTGGTATAGGTTTTCCGTATAAATTTTATTAATCAAGTAGTAGTACGGGGCTGTTCTGACGCTGCAACGAATCGTTGTCTTAGTCCGTGCGAATTGTCCTGGCACCTACCTTTGTTACCTCTTTTCACTAGCTCTAGAGTATTTCCGTTTAAAAAACTTAATTTAGAAGTACTTTTCTATAGTACCTCTCTTACTCAAAAAATTGGATTCTTAACAAAGGACTCTAACCATGTTGTAATAAAGTATCGATTTGTAGTTGGTGAAAGGTATCTCGTCAATCTTGTTACCATAAATAGTCACAATCGAATTTTTACGTTTTATAAAGATACGACAGGGTAAAAGAAATTTCGACATCTCTATATTTCTTTGTTTCTATGAATGTTTTATATATGAAGTTTATATAAACTAATTACCACATAAAATAGAATACAGTAGTATGTATCAAGTTGATATTTTTCGTTTCGATATAAGAAAATTTAAACTTGTTGTATATTTATATATATACACACATATACATATGTACGTATGTGTGTGTGTATGTAGCAGATAGATAGATCAAGGGTAAAGATCACTTTTTTTTTTTTTCTTACTTACTTTCTTTTTAGGATGTTTCGTAATAGAGAAACCCTAAGGTTCTGACTGATTAAAAACTGATCAAACTGACTTAGTCGACTAAAATATGATGCCATGGACTTTTTCGTGACTGAACGAAGACGATCATTTACCTTTGTTTATGTTGTGTATGTCCAAGAGAACTACATTATACATTTGTGGATTCTTCGAGTCAGTTTCTTATTCGAGTTGTAAAACCGTCTTTTGGAGAAAAGACTGGGATCAAAGTAGAGACCGAACCTGTTAAGTGAATTGATGGTATCTGGAGTATAAGGAGCACATATTTTCCTCTGGAGGTCTAATAAAGGTGTAATTTTGAGGCTTTCGAGTACCGGTAGTTGAGATTCATCGTAGTAAGTAAAATGAGTACCGCTTTAACCAACAAAATGACTTAGTCAATAACCTCATGACAGAAACACATTCATAATCTTCATCGTCCGAACAAGTGGTTATGTAAGTTCATAGTCTTCTAAAAGTTATGACCGAACGAAAACAACAAAAAGAGAAACACGGACTAATGTACAACGACTCGACGAAAAATCAAAGACCTTCGATTTTTGTCCGTCCACGTATATAGTATACCCGTCGGGAAACAAAGTGGTCGGTAAGACAAAAATTTTGTTGACCGAAAAAACGTGTCGAAAGTCTTCTCCCAATCTACTCGTCTAGACAAAAGGAAAAGAACTCTTCAAAACATTGTCGTGGTTTTCCAGTAGGAATTTTACAGTCTATTCTAGTTGTTGTTTTAGAACCTTTTGTCGGTCGGGTAGTTCCTTTGTTTGGGTTTCATGATAAATGTCTAGGATTGATATTTATTCGTTATCTTGGGATCTCACCTCCCTCTCGTCCCCTCTTTTTATGAAACATCCGTATCGTTTCTTTATGAAAGTTCTCTACGGAGTACAGTAACTTGGTGACCCTTGGTCATCGTCGTTTGTCTGGACCGGGGATCGTTAACCATTTCCCGAGTAAGTAGTCCTTCACCTTTCTTTTTCAGATTCTAGTACTCAGTCTCTTCGTCTTAGTACTCGGTGTTGGGTGTGACCCACGACATACGATAACAATTTTGTTTCTTTTCAATTACATTTATAAAATTAACATTCCTTCACTTTTCCACCGAAAAATTAGGGTGATCAACTACGGTCCGGTCCAAAAACTAATACGTTACTTCCTACATCGGGATATCGGGACTGTCTGCTCATAATCTCTTCTACGACAAAAGAAGGGTGTTTTTATGGTGAAGAGGATGATTGTTAAGGTTTCCCCTCTTTTTCGGAAATTGTCTCTTGTGTAATTTCCTCTCAACGTCTATCAATTTAGGTCTTTGAATTATAACTACTTTCTTCGTTCATCCAAATCCTTCTCCTTTTCGATGTCTTTTACTAGTTTCAAAACGTGAAAATCAACTACAAAAATTTTAATACTTGTCTTTACCTCTTAAGAGACGGTAAACATAAAATAGGTCCTAAGTAATCTTCAAATGATCTTACTTTTCATTGAACGACTGTTTACACCTTTGATTGTGACTTCGGTATCATATTTGGTCTCTGTATAAACATCGTTTCCTAAAGTGTCGAAACTGTACCAACTGTAGTCTTATTATAATATCAATATGAATTATAATCTAACAATTTATAATTTACATATAAGTCCTCTTTATCAGTTATTTAATATGTCTTATATAATGTCATCATTTACAATCCAAGAAAAGTTACTTATGACATACCAGAAAATCGTCAGAAAAATTTCTCTGAACAAAATTTATTTGTAACAAAGTTTAAACCCCTTGCTCTTCAAATTTTACTCTACTTGGTCTAAAGATGTCAGGTAAAAGTCTACGAGTTTCACTCGTCCGATGATTTACCTCTCACCGCCTCCGGTACACGATTAGACACGTAAAGAACGTGACAAAATTAAAATATAGTATGTAGATATTATCCGTCCCCATGTTTAATGAGTAAAAATGCGAAAAGTTCGTTTGAATCTGTGTCCTTATTGTCAGTGGAAGTCTTGAAAGAAAAGGTGGACTAATCTTATCTGGAATCCGTTTTGACACTACAAACGAACGAAGTAGTACGAGGTGAAAGGCTCAAAAGGGACACTCAGATAAACAATGAGACAGGAGAAACAAAGGATTATGGGAGACACCTTGAGAATACGGGAGTCCAGGAGTAAGGAGGAGGTGTCGTAGTTTTAAACGAAAACTTAGTAAGTCCAACTCCATTTTCGCTGATTCCGGAATTTCGTGGTGGTCATAAAATTAAAGTTACCCTTTCTTTCTAACTCCCATTTCCCTACTCTAAGTCTCTATTTCCCTACTCTCAACTGACGGTTGGTAGTCAATCATCTACCCTTCTGTAAAAATCCGTAGTCTTGAAAAGACGAAGACGTTAGTATTATGATTAAGACGTTCGATATATCAACCTCTCTACGTTAGTATCCTTTCCGAGTTCTATGGTCTTTTCTCTTTATTTTGATAAAGAAGAATCAAGTATTTATCCGATGTCCAGATGACTTCTTTTGTAAATTTTAACGGGACAAAGGACTCGGGACTTTGGTCGGTCGTCCCGTTTCCTTAACTTGTTACACCGTAAGTACAACCAATTACCGTATCTTTTAAGTCACACCTTAATGTCTACGATTTCGTCTATAGCCCTACAATAAACACACATACGCAGGTAACACATATATACCTTCGGTGGAGACAGTAGATCCTTTTCGGTAAATTTGGAAAGTTTCAATAATTAAGTAACTCCTCTTTGTCAATCGAAGTCGTAGTAAAATAACGATTTAACCCAGTACAAACTTCATACTTAGTTATTGTTACTAAAGGAACTTTCCAGAGAATTCCGATAACTAAAAAAATACCGTGACGACACTTTTTCCCAACGAGACTTTCTTATGTTTGTCCATTATGATAGAAAGTTGTTAAAACCGTCATCATTAACTCGTTTTTGATGTCATAGTACCTTTCGTGTCAATTAAAAGAAACAGAACATATGTTTCAATTTTCCATCTTTTTGGAATGTAAAATAATGAAATATAAGTCATCAATACATTTAACTTTGTTTGACTAGTATAATGGGTAATACCAATAACAATGGGGGGTTTTTTAAATGAAACTTTTACTAAGAACTTATACCTACGTAAAACATAAGTCTTTGTACCCCCTTTTCTTCGGAGGCAAATTGAATACACCCACTTAGGGTATCAATAACTAGTAATTACTCCCTTTCGGTTGATTAAAAGATTGTAAAGTAATAAAAGGTGAAAAATTTCTTTCTCCCTAAAATAACGAGTCACGTTCCTTGATATCGGTCATAAAATATTATTAATTTGTATCATACCGTCTTTCACTTCTCCTTGATTTTTCGGAGAACTACTTTCACTTTCTCCTCTCACTTTTTCATCCGAATTCCGAATTGAAAGTCTTCTGATTCTAGTACCGTAGAACAGGATAGTGAAGTACCCTTTCTCTACCCCTTTGTCACCTTTGTCACAGTCTGAAATAAAACCCCCCGAGGTTTTAGTGACGTCTACCACTAACGTCGGTACTTTAATTTTCTGCGAATGAGGAACCTTCCTTTCAATACTGGTGGGATCTCTCGTACAACTTTTCGTCTCTGTAATGAAACGGTTGTTTCCAGGTAGAGCAGCTCCGATACCAAAAAGGTCATCAGTACATACCTACACTCTCAACCTGACACTTCTTTCGACTCACGGGTTCTTAACTACGAAAGCTTGACACCAAAACCTCTTCTGAGAACTCTCAGGGAACTTGACGTTCCTCTGGGTTGGTCAGGTAAGATTTCCTATAGTCAGGACCCACAAGAAACCTTCTTGACTACAATTTCGACTTTGAGGTTATGAAACCGGTGGAGTACACATCTCGACTGAGTAACCTTTTCTGGGACTACGACCCTCCCTGACCCCCGTCCCCCTCTTCCCCTGCTGTCTCCTACTCCACCGACCTACCGTAGTGCCTGAGCTACCTGCACTCAAACTTACTTGAGACCCTCAACCACTACCTGTCCCTCCGGACCGTACGACGCTAAGTACCCCAGCGTTTCTCAACATGTGCTGACTCACTGACTTGACTTGACTTTGTATCATATTAGATATTTTTATAGTTTAGTGATTCAACATGAGAACTTAGAAAACATTTAGCAGATATGAAGTCATCTTTTCCCCCTAAAACAAAAAGAATAGTCTACAAGAAAAGAAACAATCTTCACTCCTTTTGTCGTGACTAGGTTTCTTCAGTCAAAGAACTAAACGGACTACTAACACTTATACTTATCCGCACAAGAGATATCTTGTCATCGAGAATTGGTTTCTCTTCAGACCGAGACTGTATAAAATGTTTCTTTTCACACTGTTCTATATCGTTAGGAAAATTTATAAAGACTTCAAATTTGTCAATCACATGAGACGTACTTAAAATAGAAAGTTGATTTAGCAAGATGAGACCTTAAATACTACACACTAGATCCACTTAAATATTATGACTTAAATATTTCTTTTACATCATCTTGAGTGTATAGAGGTATAGAATACAACTACCGTAAAATTTTAATTTAAATGAAAATTACGTCCTATTAACGAAATGTTACAACACAACCAAAGACGACATGTCGTTGTGATTAGTCCGTATATAGTGGAGGGAGAACTCGGAGGGAGGGTGGGTGGGGGAAAGATGGGGAAATCCAACAGTGTATCGTGGTCGTGGTCTGACCCGAGGGATACAATACATTGTCGAAGGGTGACCGACAAAATGTGTACCATCACATATATACAGTTACGATGAAAAAGTCAAGAGTGGGAGAAGAAGGGGAAGACACAGGTGTTCTGGTAGTAGATGTAGACACAGAGATAAGGACCGGACATTTACCAAGTAGCATGGTAAATAGATCTAAGGTGTATATACGTAATTATATACTATAAACTAAAACGGAAAGACTGAATGAAGCGAGATATATTGTCCGAGATCCAATTTAAGATTATGATTTGATAATAACAAAGTATTTGATCCTCTTTTAACAAGACTATTGTTCGTCCTCTCCAACCGTCCCTACTATTTAAAAGGTGAGAAAGATAAAAAACACTCGGATTAATGAGAACAACTGGTTAATTACCGTTGTTTGACTGTTTTAAAAGAACTGATGATTAATCGAGATTAAAGTGATCAAAACAATGACGATTCCGAAGATGATAAAGAAATTCACTCATAGAAGAATGGGATGAGTAGGATAAAAGGAGAAGTTTGAAGGAGTGTACATCTCTTGGGTCAAGTAACTGAACTCAGTCTACTATGAATATTATTCTCTTTTTTGTTTCTTCTTAATTATATCACGGTTGATCATATTGATAATTAATCTTCAATACAAAACTCCCAAAATTTGTTTTCTCCCCATCTTTACTATTATCAAATTAAAATCCTTTTGACATCATATGTTTATCTTGTGTTTTACTGGGGTGTCTATTAAAAGGTCCTTAAATTACATAAACTATAGATAGGTTACACACGGATACCTACCACTCGTTGATCACCATTTTTTCTTAGTGCATCAATGTAAGGATCTGTTTAGTCCAATAGATTTTCTACATTACTACCGTGACAAATGGAGTTATTAAAGAATCCGTAAGAAACAACTAAGACGACCTCCAATGTGCTCTAATAGACTCATTTTCGAAATGTTACTGAAGTCGTAACACTCTGTCCTTGTGTCATTCTGGATTTCCGTCCCTTCCTTTACGTATTCTTCCTTTTTATTTCTCGAGTTTCTACATAATGAACCGATAGTCCACGATCCTCTCAAGTAAAACGAAAGAGAATCAGAAGTATTATGAGAACAGTCTTATGACAATTGTATGGGTAAAAAATCTGATCACTGGAAATTGGCATCTAACGTGAACTAACAGACGGTCGAAGAGTTCAGACACTACCCCTGTCATTTCGGTCTTTAAAGTTAGGGTCAGTTTAGTTCTGGATCATCTCTGTGGTAATACCTTAGTGTATCGAATCTGAGTGTAGACTGGTGTAATTTTACAACAAACAAGAAGATGTCCTACTATCGGATACAAAGTTCTCCTTACTAGTAGGAACGGGGATATTGTTAAAGACTCAACAAACACGGTTGATTTCTGAAACTAACTAAAAGTATAATCGTTTCGGGACCTTAATGTACTTATACTCATCAATAGATGGATAGATTAATAAAAATCTCTTTCCTACGTCTCGACAATAGTCTAAGAGTCTTGAACTTGATAGGTAATCAAATGTAATTTACTCCATTAATTAAAAGGAAGACCTAAGTTCGTAATATTAATAAAAATTAGGAATGGTATCACGGACTTTATCGATAATAGAGATTAATAGTAATTCCCTTGAGTCTTCATCTCTTCAGATTCGTTCACTCTCCCGACCTTAAGTTTAGGTCCAGTAAAAGTGAGAACTTGTACTATTTAAAATATGGGATGTGACGTAAGATATGAGAGTGACATCTATTAGTCATTTACAATTAAATAAAGGAAATGGGGTCAACCCCTGTTTCTTGTGTCCACACATTTTTATTACATCTTAATTAACATTTCGTCAAGGATTTGGTCGTGTCTAATCAAAATTACATTTACTATATTGTTATTACGATCAGTCGTCAATGACTTATATAACACGACTCGACTCGTACCTTTTTCCTTCTCTCAAGGTCTTTTTGTAGATAAAGACGAAATAACTGATACGGTTTCGGAAACTGACACACCTAGTGTTATTTGACACCTTTTAAGACTTTCTCTACCCTTATGGTCTGGTTGACTGGACGGAGAACTCTTTAGACATACGTCCAGTCCTTCGTTGTCAATCTTGACCTGTACCTTGTTGTCTGACCAAGGTTTATCCTTTTCCTCATACAGTTCCGACATATGACAGTGGGACGAATAAATTGAATATATGTCTCATGTAGTACTCTTTGCGACCTGACCTTCTTTGTGTTCGACCTTAGTTCTAACGACCCTCTTTATAGTTAGTAGAGTCTATGCGTCTACTGTGGTGGGAATACCGTCTTTCACTTCTCCTTGATGTTTCGGAGAATTACTTTCACTTTCTCCTCTCACTTTTTCATCCGAATGTCGAGTTGTAAGTCTTTTGCTTCTAGTACCGTAGGCCAGGGTAGTGAAGTACTCTTTATCTACCCCTTTGTCACCTTTGTCACAGTCTGAAATAAAAAACCCGAGGTTTTAGTGACGTCTACCACTGACGTCGGTACTTTCATTTTCTGCGAATGAGGAACCTACCTTTCAATACTGGTTGGATCTGTCGTATAAGTTTTAGTCTCGGTACTGAAACAGTCGTTTCCAGGCAGATGAGTTCCGATACCAAAAAGGTCACCAGTACATACCTACACTGGTACTTCGAGTACAGTACTCGAAGGGACCACCGAGTCTCCAATTTCACAGACGGACCTTACGACCTCTGAGCCCAAACTAAGGACCCAGTCCTTCTAGGGGACCTCTTCCTTTACCGTGGGGTGAGGTCATGAGAACGGACCTCTTAGGGTACCTCCCTCCTCGGAATATCCGATGTCAGGTACCCCAGCACTTCTCAGCCTGTGCTGACTCACTGAAGTGAATACATACCTACACTCTCAACATGACACTTCTTTCGACTCGTGGCTTCTTAACTACGAAAACTTGACACCATAACCTCTTCTGAGAACTCTCAGGGTACCTGACGATCCTCTAGGTTGGTCAGGTAAGATTTCCTTTACTCAGGACCCACAAGGAACCTTCCTGACTACGATTTCGACTTTAAGGTTATGAAACCGGTGGAGTACGCTTATCAACGAAGTGACCTTTTCTGAGACTACGCCCCTCCCTAATCCCCGTCCTCCTCTTCCCCTACTGTCTCCTACTCCACCGACCTACCGTAGTGGCTGAGCTACCTGTACTCAAACTCACTTGAGACCCTCAACCACTACCTGTCCCTCCGGACCACACGACGTTAAGTACCCAAGTGTTTCTCAACTTGTCCTGACTCACTTACTTGACTTGACTTAACTCGACTCGACTCGTAATTCATGAAATGTTCGTAAGAAATTAGATTTCCCGAAGGGACCATCGAGTCAACCATTTCTTGGGTGGACGTTTACGTCCTCTGGGACCAATCTAAGGACCCAGTCCTTCTAGGGGATCTCTTCCCTGTCCGACGATGCCGACGACGACGATTCAGCGAAGTCAGCACAGGTCGAGAGACACTGGGGTATCTACCGTCGGGTGGTCCGAGGGGGCAGGGACCCTAAGAGTTCCGTTCTTGTGACCTCACCCAATGGTAAAGGAAGAGGTTACGTACTCTCACTTTTCACTTTCACTTCAGCGAGTCAGCACAGGTTGAGAATCGTTGGGGTACCTGACATCGGGTGGTCCGAGGAGGTAGGTACCCTAAAAGGTCCGTTCTCATGACCTCACCCCACGGTAACGGAAGAGGTTCCCTGTCCGATGAGTGAGGTTAAAAGAACCCGAAAGAACCACTGAGTCTACCATTTCTTAGACGGACGTTACACCCTCTAGATCCAAACTCGGGATATCTATCATATTTACACAGGTCCACTAATTCTATCGTACTAGTACATGTCCGTTACTTTGACTCTTTCTCAAAAGACCGGACTATCAATTTAAAACCGGTTCTGTAATTCCTCTCTTCCCTACTCGTAATCACCCCTCTGACCTTTCAATAAGTAACATCCCTCTTTCGTGAACCACCTTCGGAACATGACGAACAAATTCTTGACACTGGACTATTGAACTTTTGACTCCAAGACCACTTTTGACTTCCGTACAAAAAACATCACACTTTTTTAATTATTGGTCACAGATAAGTAAACAAGTACAAACTTGTACTGACAAAGTATTTACACAACTTTACTGAATCCAGAGAAAGTCCAGACCTGATTTACAAATATAGTGTCGTAGTCCCGGGTACCCCGTCGTAAAAGTTCAGGTTTGAATTGAGGGAGAAAGAATCACACCCTCCACTCATAGATACCTGAACGTTTCGTTTATTGTCGTTGTTGTTTGAACATCATAAAAGAAAATAGATATTAATAATTATTACAACACTTCTTTGGGTTAAACTATATAGATACGGTTTCTTACCGTCTTTCACTTCTCCTCGATTTTTCGGAGAACTACTTTCACTTTCTCCTCTCACTTTTTCAACCGAATTTCGAGTTGTAAGTCTTTTGCTTCTAGTACCGTAGACCAGGGTAGTGAAGTACTCTTTATCTACCCCTTTGTCACCTTTGTCACAGTCTGAAATAAAAACCCCCGAGGTTTTAGTGACGTCTACCACTGACGTCGGTACTTTATTTTTCTGCGAATGAGGAACCTTCTTTTCAANGTACCTCCCTCCTCGGAATATCCGATGTCAGGTACCCCAGCACTTCTCAGCCTGTGCTGACTCACTGAAGTGAATACATACCTACACTCTCAACCTGACACTTCTTTCGACTCGTGGCTTCTTAACTACGAAAACTTGACACCACAACCTCTTCTGAGAACTCTCAGGGAACCTGACGTACCTCTAGGTTGGTCAGGTAAGACTTCCTCTAGGCAGGACCCACAAGAAACCTTCCTGACAACGATTTCGACTTTAAGGTTATGAAACCGGTGGAGTACGCTTCTCAACTGAGTAACCTTTTCTGAGACTACGACCCTCCCTAACCCCCGTCCTCCTCTTCCCCTGCTGTCTCCTACTCTACCGACCTACCGTAGTGCCTGAGCTACCTGCACTCAGACTCACTTGAGGCCCTCTACCACTACCTGTCCCTCCGGACCGTACGACGCTAAGTACCCCAGCGTTTCTCAGCCTGTGCTGACTCGCTGACTTGACTTGACTTGACTTGACTTTNGGTTATGAAACCGGTGGAGTACGCTTCTCAACTGAGTAACCTTTTCTGAGACTACGACCCTCCCTAACCCCCGTCCTCCTCTTCCCCTGCTGTCTCCTACTCTACCGACCTACCGTAGTGCCTGAGCTACCTGCACTCAGACTCACTTGAGGCCCTCTACCACTACCTGTCCCTCCGGACCGCACGACGCTAAGTACCCCAGCGTTTCTCAGCCTGTACTGACTCGCTGACTTGACTTGACTTGACTACGGTTTCATATTTACTTTAGAAAAAGGGGTCAAAAGAACCCTAAATTAACTAAATATTATAACATAAACAGGTTCTTTATCTTACACTATTAAACCATATACATATATAACACTTTACTAATGGTGTTATTTAACTCAATTGGGGTCAATTGCATTAATATTTAAGACAAAAACATTGTTCTTGAAAATTCTAGGAATCGTCGAAAGTTTGTATGTTAACCACAACAATTATACCAATAACACTGGTTCGACGTGTAATGTAGGGGTAACGAGTAAATAGAATATTCACCTTTAACAATAGATCACTAGTAGAAATGAGTAAAAGGGATAGAGGTCGAAGGACGAGATCGTTGGTAGTTAGGTAAGAAAGATAGTATTCAAGTCAAAAAATCTAAAATGTATATTTACTCTATTATTTCATAAATAGAAACAGACTAAATAAAGTAAATCGTATTACGGGACTCAGGTGGGTGCACCGATGTTTATCGGTATAAAGGAAGAAAGATTACCGACTTATTATCATCCAACAAAATGTGGGGTAAAATAAATAGGTAAGTAGGTAGTTTTTTGTCATTCTAACAAAGGTATAGAACTGACAGTATTCAGGATGTAACTTGTACCTCCATGTCTAGAAAACCCCTATCAATAAAGTAAAGGAGGCCTATACATCGATCTTCCTTTGCACGACCTAGTATACAATCAACATAAAATTAAAAAAAACTTCTTGGAGGCGTGATAAAAGATATCACCGACGTGGTTAAATGTAAAAGTGGTTGTTACGTACAGAAAGAGAAAAGAGTTGTACGAGTGGTTGTGAACAATAGTGAACACAAAAACTATGATCGGTAAGATTGTCCGCACTCCACCGTAAATCAATTAAATTAATCAAGAAGGATATCTTAAGATGAGTAAAGATGGTGTATATAATAGTGTATTTCTAAAAACCAGTATAGTATCATAGTTGTACTATTGGATCTAGTCGATTAAGACACAAGAGGTAAATTTATTGTCATTGAGTGTGTTTAGAAAGACTTTCTTATAACATTAATTAGAGTTTTCTATCAAATATTAAGACATACGAGACGAAAGTATGTGTACACCGTAAGAAAACTGAAAGTCATAAATAAATAATATAAAAGTTCGGAAAACAATTTTATCGACCATGTGTTTAGTAAAGGACTAACGGTGTACTAAGATAAACATAAAAACTCAATAATTGGAAGTGTTATGTTGTCACCGACCTTTAGACTGTCGTTTTGTCACGAAAGAAAACCGTGAAAAGTCTTTATTAATAAACATTTAGACTTAATGACTAATTTCTTTTGACTAAATAAAACGTAAGATTTTAATATACCGTGAAAGAAAATTCGATTACATTTAATCTGATTAATATTCGATAGAAAAAAGGGGGTGGTCTCGTTTATTTTTATCTTAAACATCTTTTCAAAAAAGGAAATGTGTATAATTTAGTAACGAGAGGAGAAGAAACTTTCAATCAAGACTAATTCTAGATAAATATAGAGTAACTTTAGAAACTGTTTTGGAACCGTAGGGAAACTCATTACTGTATAGTGTGACATGTACACGCGAATCAGTACAGGTCGAGAAACACTTGGGTACCTGACATCGGGTGGTCCGAGGAGACAGGTACCGTAAGAGGTCCTTTCTGATGATTTCACTTAACGGTAAAGGAGGAGGTGCCTTAGAAGGACTGGGTCCTTAACTTGAGAGTAGAGTAGAGGACATAGAGGTAACTTTATGGAAATTTGTTTACTTGTCATTGTCGAATTTACTGTTTATAATGATGATAACTATGTTGAATGATTCCTCTTATACAATCTTATATAATTTTACGTCTATTTGTCACTTTCTTGTTTAAATTAAAAGTTGATTTATAACGTAACAATCTGGTAACCAATTTTGTACTCTCGTCCAAAGAAGGTAAAGTCCCTTCATTTTATGAACATCTAGTGAATTGTAAATACTTCGTACAAGAGTCAGACATCCATATATAAGGGAAATATATACAGTAAATTAAATTGATGTAGGGAGACATTAACTATCACAATAGGACAAACGTCTACCCTTTGACCAAGTCTTTCTAACTCTTACTATTGATTAGGATCATTCATCGTTTTGGATTTGACTAGATTAAGGTCCCGTTTCGAGAAAGACTGTGCAGTCACACCCAGAAATAGAGAAACTTTTGACTACTTGTAATTCTCGAAAGAAGGTCTCTATACGTACCTCTTTGTTGTACTCGTTACTATTTTGTCATTAGAGTGATTTGGCAACCACACACGAACCAGAACGAAAGTGACTATCTAGAAAAACGTTTTAACGAAAGGAGACTCTATCACCTGAAATTTATAAAAGAGAACTCCGAAAAGATTTAATATTGATAGTCTTTTACAAAACGAACTTCCGATTTCTTTTTACTTTCCAATGAATTGATGTGGAGTATTAAGGACAGTCCCATCCATAATACTTGAGATGTAGACGGTCCTAAGTTTGAATTTATTCCACGGAGGTGTTTGACAAGTAAAGAGATACTAAAGAAGGACTATAAAACTTCAACTTTATTAGACTCTTGATAAGTGTTTCCTCTCTTTGTGAAAAAGAACTAGGAGTTGTAGTACTACGACATCCGATTAAGAATGAGAAGAAGGTAACGGGGAATTATGTCTCTTACACAAAAGCCCGGAGAGGGAGTCAGACGAGGTGAGACTCACGTAGAATGTATTTGGAGTTAGTCGGTCAAAAACGGTTTACCAGAATCCCAACCAACAGGGGAAAATACATATTAAGACTTGAACAGATGTTGAATCAGTTATCTCGAATTACCAATTCTCTTAACCGTGACTAAACGTTTTTTCAGCGTGTGCTGACTTGTTGTTATTGTTGTTGGTCTGGTCTCAGGTTTATGACGGATACGGGGATTAATCGACACATTTGAACCTCTTCAGTATTCTCTAGTCTCAGGAGTACGTCTTCTACCACATTATTTACATAGATGGGGTATACCGATTACACTTTTAATTACCTTACACTCGATCACGTACAATTCGTAATCGTATCACGGACCAAGAACAATCAGTATGGACGAGAATAACAGTCAATAAGTGAAATATAAGGACCAAAGTTGAGTCACGGATTATAAATTATCAACAAGTTGTGTATAAATGATCTATTTTGATCAAGACTATAAATTCGTGACCCGGTTGTCGTCTCATCTGTGGGGATGAGTAGTGAAACAGGAGTCTTTCTCTCTTATCTACGTTTGGTCAGTAGTATTAGAGAAAAGAGTGAGATTTAAAGGGTAGGTCGGGGTCATTATTTTATTATAAGGACTTGGGGTTGTTTAATCTCTTAAAAAGTTTAGTGTGATAAACTTTTACCAACCCGAAGGGATTAGAATATTACCTGAAGAGTCCACCACGATCACCATTTCTTAGGTTGACGGTTACGGGTGTTCTCTACGTCCAAGCTAAGGACTCAACCCTTCTAAGGGACCTCATCCTTTACCGTTGGGTGAAATACAGGGTCCTGGAGTTCCAGTGGTCCACATATAATTACGTCAGATCAATTCTATTTACTAATATCAAGTATTTGACGAATACTTGAGTACACACGGAAAATTTTAAATGATGGACGTTTGACGAAACAAGTGGAGACTCAGAAGGTTCCCAATGTTGTCTGTGACCGTATACCTTCCATAAATCCTTTACAAACAACTTATTTACTCATTTTTACACTCACTTATCTTGGACACTTTGTGATTGTGTTCTTATAAAAAGAAAGGTTTTTTATTACTTTTTTAAAGTAAGTTATTCTTAGCAAGAATCATAACTATGTACTGAATCATCAAGGATAAGTTATGTTTTACAAGGTGAGGTAAAAAAAGACTATAAAATGTTCAATAATTAATTACCAAAAGGACCGTCGAGTCTACCATTTCGTACACGGACGTTACGTCCTCTGGTTTCAGACCGGGACTTGATCTAAAAGGAAAATGTAAGGAAGAGACAAGTCACGTCACGGACCCATCGATTCTCTCGTCGAACCAAAGAGTTATCGGACTTGTGGAAGTAAAACTTCCCAAACACCCAATCCAGAATCGGAGATTTAATGGTATAGGTACTCCGAATAACCGTAGGAGAAATTTTAGTTAAATTCAACACAGGTTGAGAAACACTAGTCAAACGGGTTCATATACATATAGACCAACAGACGAGAAAGAGAAAGAGAGAGAGGTGTGTGTGTGTGTGAGTGTGTGTGTGTGTGTGTGTGTGTGTGTGTGCGTGTGTTTCTCTCTCTAAAAGGAACTCAATCCTACCCCAATACAGGACTATCTGGTTAACAATTCAACTTTTACGTAAATTATGTGGACTGGATGACTTGTTGTATCAATTAATAGTCCCGAAGGGACTATAGAGTCAACCATTTCTTAGACGGATTTTACGTCCTCTGGGACCAAACTAAGGACCCAGCCCTTCTAGAGGACGTCTTCCCTATCCGATGGGTGAGGTCACAAGAACCCGAAGGGAACACCGAATCGACCATTTCTTAGGCGGACACTACACCCTCTGTACCCGATCTAGGGACCAAACCATTCTAGGGGACCTCTTCCGTTTCCGATGGGTGAGGTCATAAGACCGGATCTCTTAAGGTACCTGACAAATCAGGTATCCCAGTGTTTCTCATCTTGTCACTGAAAGTGCAAGTGAAAAGAAAGTGAAAGTTTCCGTCATGTTTCTAGTTACGATTACTTAATTACCCAAACCGTAAATGACTGGAGATAAAAGAATTACTCTATACTTAGTTGAGTGGTCGACTCAGTCTCCCTTCGTCTCTCCTACCTCCTTTTAAACTTCTCTCACCCATTTCGAAGATTCTTTTACCAGGAATTCTTCTTAATCCTTCAGACCATTCAGACTCGTCATAAAGGTCAGAACTTTTTGGTAAACTTCCACCAAACCAGCAATTAAATAACCTTATGGTTAGACGGGACGGTTTTCTAAAAAAAGTGGACGGACCGATACAATATTTCTTCATCTTTTCTTATTCTCTATTGTTCACTGTCTTTTAAGTTAATCACAAAAATTTTTGAAAAAGACGAATGGAGTGTGGGTAAGACCCCTCGGAAGTGTCTGTCGACGGGAGGGTCAGTGTGCATGGGGTTGTTCCGTCGTGAGGTAATAGTTTTTTAAGTTTCTTTACCTTGTATTTAAAGGTGTAACAATTAAATCGTTTGAGTTTGTAATATGTTTTATATAAGCCAACCGTTTTTTAAAACGTCATATTAAATCAAACTAGAAAATTGTTCATTAAACAGTTACAGATCCTTCTATTTTTACAATTATCACATAATGTGTAATTAAGATTAAGACCTGGGAATACGGTTATTTATTAAATGTAGGTCTTTTGATATATTTATTTTCACGAGTAATAGTGTAGTAAACATTATTGTTTTTAACCTTTGTGAAAATTAACAATTATCCTTTTATTAAATCATTTAATATGGGTGAATAATCTTTTAATGTGTCAACGATATTAATGTTCTGATACTTCGTTTTATCTTATTACGAATTACTCCCTTCTTACTTCTTTCGACTGAATTTTAAAACAGATGGAACACTGTCATTAATATATTTGTATTATAAATAATTTTTAATTTTGTTCTATTCCAAAACTTTCGAGACATTGTCATTATTCCTAAAATACAAACAAAGTTTTACAAAAATTGTACCGAGAAGAAATATTAAAAAAAATCTCCGTATTATCCAAAAAAGATGAGGGAAAGAATTCTCAAAGACTAATAATGAAGTAAAAAAGTAAAGTATCAAAGTTTATTTTAGTCACTAAAATAGTAGTCTCTTTTAATCTGAATTAAACTGTAAAGTATTAAGGTTCAATAAACCATATTTTTCTGGTGTACGTGAACATTCAAGAAATTTTTATATTAAAGTTCTGTAAAAAACACGAATTAGAACGGATCAGACCTCTAATTCGTTTGATGGATTTTGACGATCCGTGAAAAAAAAGTAAGAAGAGGAAAAATAAGTAAATAGAGCGGGAAGTGTCTTTACTATTGTTTACTCAGACGTCCATGTAGACGGTTAAAGAATTTAGGGAATAATAGGTGTAATGTTTTAGTATGATCATTCTTACGAAGGTAATAAAAGTCTCGAGAAATCAAAAATCCGAAGTCGTAAGACGTCCTTCATAGAATATATTCACGTTTTGAACCTAGGTTGAAGATCTTCGAAAACTAAAGAATCAAGTTTTCATTCTCTAGGAATTAAGTCGGTATACTAAGTGTTAACAAACATGTCATTCTTCGAGGATTTAGTACGAAACTACTTATGGACCGTCAAGAGAACGGTAAAAGGTTTCAAGAAATAATTTGTAAGAGAGAGAGAGAGAGAGAGAGAGAGAGTGTGTGTGTGTGTAAAACTAATTTTTGTGTCTGAAACCGTAATATTTCAAATTCTAAGATAAAGGTCAAGATGTCATAGACCCGGGGAAGAGAAATCCGTTCATTGGATCACAGAGACTTAGAACAATAAAAGTAGAGATTTTACCTCTAATGTTAATGTAGTCTGTCAGGAGTTTTGTAGGCATCACTAAAGTCTCAAAGAAAAAGTCTCAGTCCATGTTTCGTCCGCGAGTCATTTACTGATCACGAAAATAATGAAATAATAATAAAGACACAAATTAAAATTGACTCAGTCACTCAAGGATATTACTTACGTTAAAGGTCATTTAGTCCATTGTGGACAATAGTCGTTTTTAAAATTGACTCAAGTAATAAAAGATACATTGAGTCTAATCGCAAGACGGAAAAAAGACACGGTATACATCCACAAGTTGTCTAATTCAATTATTTACATACTTACGTACTTACACATCTACTTACTAATTTACGAATAAAAACTCTTCCATCCTTTTTATATTGTCACCTTGTTTATTTTATCAGATACCTTCTTTTACCGTTTGAGTGTATACACGGGTCCCGGTTTGATCCTTATTAACGGAAAAAAAAAAAAAAATTCCTTTTTTACACAGTTTATTGAATAAATCGTGATTATTTTTATTACAGTATAGTTGGTATGATTTTATCTTGTAACTCGATGTCAAGGCAATTCACCGTAACACGGTCGTGAGTAAGTTATTCAACACACTGAGACGCCGGGTGTGAGGAGACAAGTACCCTATAAGGACCGTTCTTATGACCTCACCCAACGGTAAAGGAGGAGATTCCTAAAAGGGACCTTAACTTGGACGCAAAGGACACAGAGGATGGAACCGTCGACCTAAGAAAATACCTAGGAAAATAGTGACTCGGTGAACCCTTCGGGGACTCACTAAAATATGTCAGATTTAAATACCTCTTGAAAACTCTACCGACTATTTTTCTACCACACAATTTGATTTATACTTACATATAACTCCAAAGGTTGAGATTAGACAATTAGTGTATCTAGTAAAATCGGGGTAAAGAACGAATAGAAATTTAACGTTGAGGTCGTTTTGTGAACTGAAAATCTTCACTCTTTTAGTTTAACATCGTTTAAACCCTTCGGTGTAATAGATCGTCTTATTAAGAATTTCCCGTTCCACACGCAGTAGTTTAAAATTAAATGTCAGTCGTCACGAAAAAATTGTAGTTATCCAGAGATCTGAAGACGAAGGTTCTTTACTTCGTCGAGTAAAGAGGGTCCAAGAGAGTGAACTTTGATTTTGGGACTTGTATTGTTGTTTGTTCGTTTCTTTCTGTGACTTTCCACCTTTACTCTTGCGTCTCAATCATCCCTGAAACCCTGAACCCCTTACTGTACCACAAAGGATAACGAAGGATATGTAAGGACACCTCCCATGATGTCCTCGGAGGTTAGGTTTTGGTGGTTGTCTAGTGTGTTTTTCGAAGGTTTTTTTTTTTGTTTTTGGTTGGGACAAGAGGATTCGGATTCATACTTCTTTCCCCAAGGATTTTTGTCTTTTGACTCGTTATGTGTGTGGTAAGTCACCTCCCATGGACCACCAAGTCTATTTCTTAGATGGACATTAAGCCCTGTGGACCCAAACTAGGGACTCACCCCTTCTAGGGGTCCTCTTCCTTTACCGTTGGGTGAGGTCGGTAAAGAACGGACTCTTTAGGGTACCTGTCTCCTCGGACCGCCCGAGATCAGGTACCCCAGTGTTTCGTCTACACTGACTCGCTGATTGTTAAAGTGAAAAGTATGATAAGTTCGGTTTACGGTTGCCTTTATAACGTGGGTAAGGGATGCAAGACACTAAAACCAACCCGGTTCACTCCGATACTAGAAGGCACGGTGGGTTGAGGACGGGAGGTCTTTTCCGTCGTGAGACTAAGGGGTGGTCCAAACGTTGGATGAGATCATAAGAACGACCCTTTTAGGGTACCTGTCTCCTCGATCAGTCTGTGTCGACTCACTGTTTCGTACGTGTGTGTGTAGGTATCACATATATAGTTGGGGTTAGTGGGAGGGAGAAGACGAACCATAGGTATTCAAAAAGAGATACAGACACAGACATAAAGACGAAACGTTTACCTAGTAGATATGGTAAAAGGATCTAAGGTATATATCCGTAATTGTGTACTATGAACAAAAAGAAAAAGACTGAATGAAATGAGACATACTGTCAGAGATCCAGGTAGGTGTAGAGACGTTTACTGGGTTAAAATAAGAAAAAATACCGACTCATTATTAGGTACTCCCCAAGGGTCCACCGCGATGACCGTTTCTTGAAGAGACGGTTACGTTCTCTGTATTCTCTGTACCTAAAACTAGGGACCCAGTCCTTCTAGTGGACCTCCTTTCGTACCGTTGGGTGAGGTCATAAGAACGGATCTCTTAGGGTACCTCTCTCCTCGGACCTCTCGATGGTAGGTATTCCAGCGTTCTTCAACCTGTACTATCTTCGTTGAATCGTAGTCAAGTCAAGTCAGCGAGTCAACACAGACTGAGAAACGCTGGGGTATCTCACTTCATGTGGTCCGAAGGGACAGGTAGTGGTTGAGGAGCTCTAACGAGTTTGAGTACAGTAGTTAAGCCACTACGGTAGGTTGGTAGAGTAGGAGACAGCAGGGGAAGAGGTGGGCGGGAGTTAGAAAGGGTCGTAGGTTCAGAAAAGGTCACTCAGTCAAGAAACGCAGTCCACCGGTCTCATAACCTCAAAGTCGAAGTCGCAGTCAGGAAGGTTACCTATAAGTTCTGACTAAAGGAAATTCTAACTGACCAAACTAGAGGAACGTCAGGTTCCCTTAGAGTTCTCAGAAGTGGTGGTGTCAAGTTTTCGTAGTTAAGAAACTGTGAGTCGAAAGAAATATCAGGTTGAGAGTGTAGGAATGTAATGACCTTTTATCACACACACGTTGAATCGTACGTGTGTGTGATAAGGTAACACACATACACACATACAAGTATGTGTGCAGAAGAAATAGGTAAGGAGAAAACTACCTATAAATCGAACGAAGGTACAGGACCGATAACATTTATCACGACGTTACTTGTGACACCATATACACAGAAAATCTTAAAACCAAAAGAGTTCCAAATAAGGGTCAAAAGACCCAGTATACCATCAAAATAAAAATTAAAAAATTCCTTGGAGGTATGACAAGAGGTATCACCAACATAGTTAAATGTAAAGATGGTTGTCACATTCACATGAGTAGAAAGATATCGGTCCTAATAATAGTGGGAAGAGATCGTTAGGTCAGTGTCATCAAGGTCTTACTAGAAAGATTTTGATTTTATTCGTTTAAATAGAATACTTTTATGGACTAACACAACACCTTGAAAAGAGAGAAGAGAAGATTTAAAAGTTAATGTTATAAAGTTACTTAAGGTTATAGGAACCTCATTTTTAGAGTGTAGGATTGAGAAAAACAGGTAACCCTACGACATTCTTATGTGATGTCCAACCCACCGAGTACTTGTTGTCTGTAAATAAAGATCGTCAAGACCTCTGACCTTCACGTTCTTGTCCCACGGTCATACCAGTCTACTCGGAAGGGACCACCGAGTCACCATTTTTTAACGGACGTTACGTCCTTGTCATCCTCTGTACCGAATCTAGAGACCCAACCCTTCTAGGGGACCTCCTCCCATACCGTCGGGTGAGATCAAGAACGGACCTCTTAGGGTACCTGTCTCCTCGGATCACCCGACGTCAGGTATCCCAGTGTTTCTCAACCTGTGCTGACTTTACTGAAGTGTAAGTACGTAACGTACAGTCTACTCCCGGAAGACTCAGTCTGAAGAACATGAAAGCGTACCGTCTTCTCCGATCCCTCGAGATACCCCAGAAAAACAAACATCCTGGTGATTATTGTAAGGACTCCC
Source organism: Capra ibex (assembly GCA_006410555.1). Taxonomy (NCBI): domain Eukaryota; kingdom Metazoa; phylum Chordata; class Mammalia; order Artiodactyla; family Bovidae; genus Capra; species Capra ibex. The sequence goes on along the minus strand of SJYO01029129.1, from coordinate 119,532 downwards.
GACACGGGAGTACTAGATTAGAAAGAGTTTCTAGGGTGGATGTTACCCTTTAATTCTACAATTGTACACTTAAACCTCCCCGTGTATCTTTAAGTCGGTATCGTGAATGATATGTATGTACCTGGTAAGTACTATAATGAAGACTGTGGGAGAGGTAACAGAAGCAAAGAATATGAGGTTACTCGTAAAGAATATAACTAATATTTACCTAGAGGAAAGACGAGACTAAGAATTGGTAAGTAAAAGAACGTTGGCACTTAAATAGAAGAGAAAAGGAATTTTTATGTGGAGAGGAAGGACAATGTATAGGTAAAGGTAACTGAAGATGTCCTTCGGGACGACTATAGAGGGTATATGACAGGTATCGTTTTTAATTCTAGAATGACGTAGAAGGATATCGTAAGATATTATTAAAAATGACATTAATACTTAAAATAAACCTACAGTGTAATGTAAATAAAGATCTACCGTTCTATTATTAAAATCATTGTCCTTGCGATCACAATCGAATTGGGTACTATATGAGATCGACAAGTTATTTACAAACAACTTACTCACTTACTTACTTACGTATTTAACAGTCGAACTTTAGAATTAGTAAAATACAAAATTATTAGACAAGTTTGTGTATCAAAAAATTTTTTTATTCCTGAATCCTAGGATTTGAAGTAAACTATCTCCTTTAAAAATGACAGTGTAGTACAAATTTATGGAGGTCCATTTTGGTAATTGGGTCCTTAAATTCCAATAGGTAAATCTGAACGTTCGGTCATTGATTATGGAGGACGGGGGTGATATAGTCTGTCATAGTCACGAGCTGAGTATAGAGGAGTCGGAGTAGTAAGGTCATATATGACTGTATTAGTAGATTGTAGACGTTAATCGGTGAGATCCTGTCCAGTCTTCATATGTCCTCAATTATATAGACCCACATCGAGAGTTGGTTCCTGTCTCCCCCTGACCTTCTATTCATGAAGTTCAAAGAACGAGTCAGAACCTTATTGAGACTCTGTACAAGGTATCTTAAAATCTCTTGAGGGGACCTCCTGACCGTCGTCAAAGGACGTCCTCTTTAGACAAATCATTACATGGAGATAACTAAAGAAAGGTATAGAGACGAGAGTTTAGGGTGAGGTGAGGACTCAAAAGACCTTCTTGGAGGGTCTACTTGTCAAACGTAAGTTTAAGAACGGAGTCCAAGATGAAGATCCCCTTAAGTTTAATATCGTAGGATGGTTAGGTCACGAGGAATGTCTCGGTAGTGACGATGTTCATACTTCCGTACCGAGTAAAACACAGTGAGCCGGACATAGGATTATGAAAATTTGTCTAACCTTTCTCGTACTGGAACTTCTCTTTTTATCGAATACACTCTCACCGGTTACCTATTTCCTTTCCTCTCTGTCACGGTAAACAAAAGGTAACTACTATCATACTTTAAATGTGTGTCTACCAAATTGTCCACACTGATATTAAACTCCTCTGACGGGGGAACCAATGATTCCTTTGACGATAATAATAACACCTTTGTGTTAGAGTGTTGAACTAACGAAGTGAACATCGGAAAAAGAATTGAGACCATAGAAAGATTTAGTGACTCATCGTCGGTTGTCTAAGTAAGAGAAGGGTGCTGAAGTAGTGTTTCTCTGTGTGTACACGCGCGCGCGTGTGTGTGTGTGTGTGTGTGTGTGAAAACACATACGGTCACGATTTTTTCTGTTCGAGTATCACGTACATACGTTACCTATGATATTTAATGTCCAGAGGCACTTTATGGGAAGACGTCCAAAGTACTTATTAATTCAAATCGTTTTAATTATTAAAGGATTTCTAGAACTACTTTTGACTTCTTTCTTTTAAGATTTCTTTTGTTGAATCTTTGGACGGAAAAACGGGAGTGAAACACGAAATTACTTGTTTCCCATTGTCCCTGAGAAAAAAACTTCAGAAACGAACCCAACTTCTGTGTACTTTGTTGGACATGATAATAGTATTATACAATTCAAATACTCATATATTTGAAAAAGTAGAGGACGTGACCGTCCAAGAAATGGTGATCACGGTGAAACCTTCGGGTACGTTTGAATCTTTCGTACTTAAAAGACTTTCGATAATGTGACAAATCTTCTACATACGAACCTACAAATGAATTTTGATTTTTAACTCCAGATATACATGTTTATTAAAGAGAAAGACATAGGTAAAGTCAAAAGACTCAAAGACCCTTCCGGACCATAGAGGTTTCCTTGTCAAAGACCATCTTCAGACCTCCAGACTAAGTTCTTTTTCATTAGGTCCTATCGGTTACTTAACTCCTGTTCTTCCAAAGGTTAGTCCATCCTTGTAAATTAGAGTATGTTAGTGGAATTTATTTCGCACGATAATCGACTATACTACTATGTTGACGAACCTTTTCTACCTAAATATTGGATGGGATGTTCCTTTGACAGGGGTTAAGGGAACCTCCAACATCACAAATAGTCTCTCATGGAACCCCTTTTTACTCATGTTATTGTCGTACTACGAAAAAAGGTAAAAATCGAGTAACAACGGTGTATGGGAACCACTAGAACCACGGACACTAAATCAGGGTACTCGAATCCATATACCTTGTCGTCAATTGGGAAAGATCATAAAAGAGGGTTCTGTTTATCAAAAATATCCAAAAAAAGTACTAGAAGATCAACGAATAGTGTTAATTCGTAGTTCAGAGGATTTACTCCATATCAAGGTCAGTAAGATTCCTTTAGTCGAACCAAGAATAACCCTGTGTAGAAGAACCAGAACCGTGTTTCACTCAAGTGTATTCCTCAATGTTCCTCCTCTTTCCCTGTACCCTTTCTCCTCAAGTAACAAGGGACACGTGTAGTCTTGAGGAGACTGTTAACATAAAAGTAATCGTTACGGTTGAAATTTTTATAAGTGTTGGATTTCCAACTCTCAATACAAAATAAACCACCCTTAAAAATCCTGAAGTTCTAGTCCTCCGTCGTAGAGTTCATTGGGACTCTCTTAACGAGGTTCCGTCACTCTGTCCCTCGATCCAAAATATCTTCAAAACGTTGTTTCCCGTCCATCGGGTTTGTAGTCTTCTAGTAACAATCAATTTCTTTTTAGTCTATAAAGTTCAATTCATCAAATCGTGAAAAGATACACACCCTCCTACGTTCTTAGACCCGAGTAACTTTATTAAAGAAACTATACGTGGAGTCGATATACCTTGGTCGTAGGACACAAAAGCATAGAACTCGACGGAGTCCCGACTGGTATCTCTTACCGACGTCAGACTAGAGACGATCTACCATCTATCAGAAAGAAAGGACTCAAGGGAGTCCCGAGTGGTCAAATGGTAGTCACTACGGACGTTAGTGACTACTGACAGTGTAGGAAACAAATGACTATACGTTCTGTAAAAGGTAAAAAGTCTCAAACACTATTTTGGAATGTTATTTTCCTTATTGCTTCTACAGGGTAATATACCGTCCTGTTTTCTATCATCACTGTAGTTTTAGTCCCGGATAGGCAGAGTAGACGACAATATCTGAGTCACAAGTCGACTCAAATAAACTGAGGAATAGTTATAAGTTATTCTTTTGGTACAACTTACTGAATTCCTACTTAATTACTTACTTTTTTTATATATATCATCTTTGACACAAAATATGAACATAAAAGAACACACAACTGAAGACATAAAGTCCTGGATCGTGATAATGACTGTGTATCTTGTTAAACAACTTTCTTACTTTGGGATGTTAAGATTCTTATTAAAATTCTGGTTATGTCTGGAGTATAAACAATACCAGATAATGTCTTCATAGGTCTCTACTTTCGGACCTAGAGTCGATGACTATCTCAATTGTCTTAGATAGTTCAAAATTATTAAATGTTAAGTAGGATAATGTAAATCCGTAAATGGATGTACTCGGTATGTTAATTTATAACTGACCTTTTTTTACGTGTTGGATTTTCAACTCTTAAGACAAAATAAGTCGTCTGTATGACTTCTGAATTCAGTCCTCTGTCGAAGAGTCTATCGAGACTCCCTGACAATGTTTCTCCATTCCCTCCTCGGTCCTATAAATCCTGTAAAACGTTCTTTTTGTCCATCAGCCTTGTGGTTTTCTAGTGACAATTAATTTCTTTGATCTGTAGAGTTCAATTACTTAAATCGTGGAGAGTTATAGACCATTCTACGTTCTTAGACTCGAGTAACCTTAGTAAGGTAACTATACGTGAAATTTATGGATCCCGGTCATAAAACAAAAAAGGTAGAACTCAGGGGGGTCCCACGTTGAAACTCCCACCGACATCACCGACCACCGAACTACTGATATTGTAGGAAACAATGACTATACTGTCCGCTGTAGAAACAGATGTATTTACTGAACTTATACCTACGTTTTGTACTAAGAACCTCGTAAAAATGTTTCAATTCCCGTTAAAGTCTTAGTGATCGTCGATTTTAACGACAAACTTGGAGAGGTGTCCATCCATCATTTGACGTCAACGATCTAAGAAATAAGAGTTCCCTATTGTTTTTCGGTACATTAAGTTCTTTCTTTACATTTTAAATCGTATTACGGTAAAGGTGTTTTGGTTTGTGTGTCTATTATGTCTATGTGTATGTGTGTATGTGTTTGAGAGAGTCTATACTTCATTATTAGATTTTATCCTGGGACCTTGAGTAACGTTTTATCGACTACATGATTAAAATAAAATAAGTACAAACTATAAATATATCTATATATAATTATTGTAAGTCTGAACGATATACCTTTTTATGGAAACGTGGTTATAGCAGAAACAGACACAATACCTATTACATACTCTAACGGAGAGACGAGGTAGGAAAGGGACATTATAGAATACCCGTCCTCTACATCAATAGTCAACAAAGATTTTAAAGATCTATCGGTCTTCTGATTATAGTGAATTCATTTCTTCCGTCTTATAGTGTTTCATCCACCGAAGCAATACCTTGTATTTCAGGAGTATCATTTCCCCTTCTTAAAGTATCGATTTTCCGAAGTCAACGTCTTCTAAACACTCATTTGTACATATAACAAAGTTTCACCTGAGAGAAAAGATATTAATTACAGACCCTGAAACCATGGATTACCTAAAACTAAAATTTCATAATAATCCATTATATGGTTTCTTATATAATTTAACCTACATTTAATACTCTTTGATATTTTATTTGAGGAAGTTTGTGTGGTGGTTTTAATTCTTGATCTTAGTTTTAACAACTTGGAAGCGAGACAAGACATGAGACAAAAGTGGAAGGACAGTGGTTTCTTTGGTGAGAGTAGAACCGAAAGATAAGTCGTAAGTAAATTAGAAATACACTAAAACGAACAATAACTCTAAATATTTTAACTATAGTATGAAATCAGAAGGCACGAACGGAAAAATGAGTTGCAGTACAAAGATTCCAAGCATGTAAAACAAAATTGAGTACAAGTAAGTAAAATGACCTCTTCCCTTACCGTTGGGTGAGATCATAAGAACGGACCTCTTAGTGTACCCGTCTCCTCTTTTAAGGTATAACATATTTATATTCTTTTATATAAATAATCAGATAATTACTATAACCCCGGATAATACTTGTCATGAAGGTACTTGCAAATAAAATTACAAAGGATCATGTGTACACGTTCTAAAATAAATTGTATTCATTTTCTCGTGTGGTGATTCTCTTCTTAACGACTTTTAAGTTTATAAGTTGAAATTTTATTATACGGTTCACAAAAGGTTTCGATATCTCAGACAAAAATCAGGAAGACAAGATATCGGAGTGGTCATTCTTACCCGTTAGTTCAGTCATATTTAAGAGAAGGTCAAAAACATAATCAAACGAACCAAAGGGGATTTTTTTATATGGTGTCTGTTACCGAAATTTTTTTAGCTCTAAATAGAAGGTAGTCAAGACCTCCGACCTTACGGTCCTAGTTCCACAACCGTCAAACCCCAGAAAGACTCCAGAGAAAGGAACTCAACGTCTACCGGTGACAGAGGACCGACACAGAAGTGTACAGGAGAAGGGACACACACACGTAGAAACACAGAGAAGGAGAAGAAAACTGTGACCAGTATTAATCTAACTCTTAGGAAGTAAACAAATTTATCACCGGACACAAAGGATAAGACACTTTAAGGTCTTTTATAGAAAAGAGATAGTAAGATAACAAATAGAAAAAGAATGAATAAAGAATAACAAGAAACACGAATCAGTAAGTCAACACAGGTTGAGGCTCTGGGACATTTGACATCGGACGGTCCGAAGAGACAGGTACCCCTAAGAGGTCCGTTCTTAGGACCTCACCCAACGGTACGGGAGGAGGTCCCCTAGAAGGGTTTGGTTCCTAACTTGGGCCCAGAGGGCGTAACGTCCGTCTATGGAATGGTCGACTCGGTGGTCCCTTCGAGACCATAACAAGAAATTTATGTTCGTTTATTAGGAAACAGTCGATATAGACTGTGTTTTTTCAATACAGAACGGAAGAAAAAATTACAATAGACCACTATTTTCGTCGAGAGTTAAAATTACTTTAGTTTAAATAGAAAATCGGATCACGGAAAGAACAGAATGAAAATATCATCTAAAAGAAGACTTTCAAGATCACATAGACACAAGATATAAGTTCGGTAATTACATAGATCTTAACTGAACATATATATGAAGGGTTAAAGAAAGAAAAGAATATCTATTAATTCAAAAGGTCCTAGTGAATCCTTACTAAAAAAATCCACACAGACTCGATAAGAACCTGTAAACGGGTAAGTGTACTTATAGCCTTAATCGACCATACGTTTTGGAGACAATTTATAAAAATAACATTTATATAACTTACAAATTTACTTCAACCCTTTTAAAATGTAGTAATACTACCAGAGAATAAGTATTTATTTTACATAAAGAGGTGAATAAATACAAAGTTATTCCCAAACAGTAAAATAGGTATTTACAGAACGTATAGAAATAAACATAAATAAGGATCCGTTGAAAAAAAGATAAAATAAAATAAAAAATTTAAATTTAAATAAATAAAATTAACCTCCGATTAATGAAATGTTATAACATAACCAAACCGGTATGTAGTTGTACTTAGGCGGTACCCACATGTGCACAAGGGATAGGACTTGGGGGGAGGGTGGAGGGAGGCGTAGGGGTAGGGTCACATGGTCGGGGTTCGTAGGACATAGGACGTAGTTTGGACCTGACCGCTAAGTAAAGAATATACTATAATATGTACAAAGTTACGGTAAGAGGGTTTAGTAGGGTGGGAGAGGAAGAGGGTGTCTCAGGTTTTCTGACAAGATATGTAGACACAGAGAAAACGACAGAGCGTATGTCCCAATTGCAATGGTAGAAAGATTTAAGGTATGTATACGCAATCATATGACATAACCACAAAAAGAAAGACCGAATGAAGTGAGACATATTATCCGAGATCAAAGTAGGTGGAGTAATCTCGACTAAGTTTACATAAGAAAAATTACTGACTCATTATGAGGTAACACATGTACATGGTGTCGAAAGAATAGGTAGGTAGACGACTACCTGTAGATCCAACAAAAGTACAGGACCGATAATATTTGTCACGACGTTACTTGTAACCCCATGTACATAGAGAAAGTTAAGACCAAAGGAGCCACACATACGGGTAGTCACCCTAACGACCCAGTATTCCGTCAAGATAAAGGTCAAAAAATTCCTTAGAGGTGTGACAAGAGGTTTTACCGACATGATCAAACGTAAGGGTAGTTCTCACATTCTCCCAAGGGAAAAGAGGTGTGGGAGAGGTCGTAAATAACGAACATCTGAAAACCTAGAGTCGGTAAGACTGACCGCACTTTACCGTGGAGTAACACCAAAACTAAACGTAAAGAGACTACTACTCACTACAACTCGTAGAAAAGTACACAAACAATCGGTAGACATACAGAAGAAATCTCTTTACAGATAAATAAAGAAACCAGGTAAAAAACTAACCCAACAAATAAAAAGACCTTAACTCGACGTCCTCAACGAACATATAAAAACTCTAATCAACAAACAGGTAACGAATTAAACGATAATAAAAGAGGGTAAGACTTCCGACAGAAAAGTGGAACGAATATCAAAGGAAACAACACGTCTTCGAAAATTAAAATTAATCCAGGGTAAACAAATAAAAACGAAAATAAAGGTTATAAGACCCTCCACCCAGTATCTCCTAGGACGACACTAAATACAACCTCTCACAAAACGGATGCAAGAGTCCTCAAAATCAAAGACCAGAATGTAGATCTAGAAATTAGGTAAAACTCAAATAAAAACACATACCACGATCTTTCACTAGATCAAAGTAAGAAAATGTTCACCAACTGGTCAAAAGGGTCGTGGTGAACAATTTCTCTAACAGAAATTAAGTAACATATAAAAACGGAGGAAACATTTTCTATTCCACAGGTATCCACGCACCTAAGCAGAGACCCGAAAGATAAAACAAGGTAACTAGATATAAAGACAGAAACACGGTCATGGTATGATAGAACTACTGACACCGAAACATCATCTCGGACTTCAATCCGTCCAACTAAGGAGGTCAAGGTAAGAAGAAAGAGTTCTAACGAAACCGATAAGCTCCAAAAAACATAAAAGTATTTTTAACACTTTAATAAACAAGGTCGAGACACTTTTTATGGCAACCATCGAACTACCCCTAACGTAACTTAGATATCTAACGAAACCCATCATATAAGTAAAAGTGATATAACTAAGAAGACTAGGTACTAGTACCATATAAAGAGGTAGATAATCACAGAAGAAACTAAAGAAAGTGGTCACAAAATATTAAAAGATATATATACAGAAATCAAAGAAATCCATCTATATAATGATTCATAAAATAAGAAAAACAACGTTACCACTTACCTTAACAAAGGAATTAAAGAGAAAGATAAAAGAGTAATAATCACATATCCTTTCTTTTCGGGTCCAGGTCTGTCGAAGTGTCGACTTAAGATGGTTTTTAAATCTCTTCTCGATTATGGATAGGATGAGTTTGAGAAGGTCATTTAACGTCTCCTTCCATGTGAAGGTTTGAGTAAGATACTCCGGTGGTAGTGGGATTATGGTTTTGGACTGTTTCTATGGTGTTTTTTTCCGGTTATAGTGACTACTTGTATCTACGTTTTTAGAAATTGTTTTAAGATCGTTAGTCTTAGGTTGTTGTGTAATTTTTCTAGTATGTGGTACTGGTTCACCCGAAATAGGGTCCCTACGTTCCTAAGAAGTTATAGGCGTTTAGTTAGTTATATTAAGTGGTGTAATTATTTAACTTTTTATTTTCGGTATACTAATAAATTTATCTACGTCTCTTTCGGAAACTGTTTTAAGTTGTAGGTAAATACTATTTTTAAGAGGTCTTTCGTCCTTATCTTCCTTGTATGGAGTTGTATTATTTTCGATATATACTGTTTGGGTGTCGTTTGTAATAGGAGTTACCACTTTTTAACTTTCGTAAAGGGGATTTCAGTCCTTGTTCTGTTCCCACGGGTGAAAGTGGTGATGATAAGTTGTATCAAAACCTTAAAAACCGGTATCGTCAGTCTCGTATTTTTCTTTATTTTCCTTAGGTTTAACCTTTTCTTCTTCATTTTGAGAGTGACAAACGTCTACTGTACTAGGAGATGTACCTTTTGGGATTTCTGAGGTGGTCTTTTAATGATCTCGATTAGTTACTTATATCATTTCAACGTCCTATATTTTAGTTGTGTGTCTTTAGGGAAAAAATATAAAATTTATTAAATATTCGAGAAAGAAAAACGACCTAATCTCTTAGGTTATCCAAAAACATAGAACTCGAATGTAGATAGGTAGAACGATTATAACGAAGAATCATTCTCTCTCTTCAAAGAATCATTTTTCCTTATTTACATTTTAATTTATTTATACAATATCCAGTCGAGACCAGTTATTATCTTGATAGACACTATTACCTTTACAAGAATATGACACGAACACGAATCAGTGACTCAGTACAGACTGAGACACTAGGGTACCTGACATCGGGTGGGAGGAGACAGGTACCCGAGGAGATCTGTTCTTATGATCTCACCCAACGGTCCGGGATGAGGTCTTCTAGAAGGGTTGGGTCCCTAACTTGGTTACAGAGGACGTAACGTCCAAGAATCACGATAGTTTAGAAATTGGTAATCAGTGTATACAAAAATTTTTTAAAAATTACATTTAATTCATTTTAAGTTATTTTAATTTTTTAGTCAAGAACTTAGTGTGAACGGGTGTAAAGTCCATAAATTATCGGTGAACAATTATTCCCTACGTTACGACCTGTAAACCGAGGTCTGATAATCTGACACCTCGGTACGTCAGGACCCTAAAATAGAAACAGTCACCGTATTACTCTATAAAAGTACACGGATAATAAGACAATAAATTTTTTCTTCAATGGATTGTCAATAGACATTGAAAAACTTTATTAGGTTGTATGTCGAAAGTGGTGGTTACTTAAAGAACTTGGTATAAATACAAAGATTTGATGAAGAACTTAGTTCACAAGTGAACTAAGTACTGGGATATTTACGTTAAAACTAGTAAAGGGGGACTTTAGAGTATAAATATATTGGTACACCTTTACGTAAAGGATGGAAAAACGGGAGAACATTCGAGAAGGACATAAAATTAGGAGTACTCGAATATAGAGGATTACAATTTATGAATTATAGTAATCGAACATTTTTTTAAATTCTCTAGTAACAATTCGAGAAAAAAACTTAGTAGGTATGTAAATTTGTCACACAACGTTATTCTTTATTATGAATCATTATTCTTCTGTGTTCAACATCAAAATGGGTATTTTTACTTGAAATATACGTAAGCTCATTCCAAATAAATTCCATACATTCTAAATAAGAGTAAGGTCTTAACAATACCAATAAACCCGAAGAAACCATCGAGTCGACTATTTCTTAGACGGACGTTACGTCCTTTTGGGGCAAGCTAAGGACCCAACCCTTCTAGGAGACCTCTTCCCTATCCGATGGTTAAGGTTATAAGAATCCGAAGGGACACCGAGTCTACCATTTCTTAGGTGGACGTTACACCCTTCGGACCCAACCTAGGGACCCAACCCTTCTAGGGGACCTCTTTCCTTCTCGATGGGTGAGGCCATAAGACCGGACCTCTTAAGGTACCTGTCTCCTCGGACTGTCCGATGACAGGATTAAAAGGGGTTTGAAATTTACGAATGATATTTATCAAACATTTTTTTTGTTTTAATTCTGTAGTGACCATTCGAGAAAATAAAAGTTAGTAGATATATAAATTTATTACACAACGTTATTCTTTATTAGGAACCATTAGTTTTTCCAGTTCAGTATTAAAGTGGGTATTTTTACTTGAGACATACATAAGTTCATTCCAAATATATTCTAAATAAGACTAAGATTTTAACAATACTAATAAATCTATTAATACAAACTTTATGCTATTCTAAGTTTCGGTTATTTCCAAACTTTAGATAAATTTCTTATATTTCTTAAGTTCATAAAATAGAAAAAGGGAATAAACTGTAATTGGACATGAGGAAGTAGAAAGTGAATGTCGTACGACATCGACGTCAATTGTGTTTTTGTTTTATATTACAGATTTAAATTTACTTATGAAAACAAATTTTAACAATATTGGATTTAAGAACTAAGGGGAAAGTGTTGAAAAAGATAAGAGGTACGATGACGTTAGCTAGTGAACACTATCTTTTAATAAGGAAAAAAAACAAACCATTAAGAAAAAATTTTTATAGTACAAAGTTTGATAGTAGTTAAGTCCTTTGTAACCTTTTACTCGGAGTCTTAAGGGTCGCAATTACAAAACAAAGTAACCGATAGTCCTGTGGTATGAAAGGATCTAAAGAGGGGAGGAGTGAACGGTAAACGTCAGAGGAAACACTACGGAGGATGGGGAGTGTTTTAAGTTTTTGTGAACGAGGAACCTTCTTTTCGATACTGTTTGGATCACTTTCACTTCATTTTCACTTCAGCGAGTCAGTACAGGCTGAGAAACGCTGGGCACCTAACATCGGGTGGTCCGAGGAGACAGGTACCCTAAGAGGTCTGTTCTTATGACCTCACCCAACGGTAAAGGAAGAGGTCCCCTAGAAGGACTGAGTCCCTAGTTTGGGCCCAGAGGGCGCAACGTCCGTCTGTGAAATTGGAGACTCGGTGGTCCCTTCGGGATCTGTTGTACAATTTTTCGTCTCAGTATGTAGTGAAACGGTTGTTTCCAACTATATCAGTTTCGATTCCAAAAAGGTCATCAGTACACGTCTACACTCTCAACCAGGTATTTATTCCGACTCGGGTTTATTAACTACGAAAAAATGACACCACGACCTTTCTGAGAACTTCCAGGGAACCTGTCGTTCCTCTAGTTTGGTCGGTCAGGATTTTCTTTAGTTGGACAGTTAGCATTTCTTTTAGTTGGGACTTATAAGTGACCTTCCTGATTACGATTTCAACTTCGAGGCTATGAAACTGGTGGACTACGTTTCTCGACTGAGTAACCTTTTTTGGGACTACGACCCTTTCTAACTCCCGTTTTCCTCTTTCCCCACTGTCTCCTACTCTACCAATCTATTAGTGGTTGAGTTGTCTACACTCACACTCGTATAAGGTCCTCTATCACTTCCTGACCCTTCGGACCGTTCGACGTCAAGTGCCCCAGTATTTCTCAACCTGTATTGAATGACTGACTTTTAGGATGGGGGGTTACAGAGAATCTTACGGGATTACTAGTAAGGGTCGGGAATAGTGACAGTGACAAATATTCAAAATGAGATCAAGGTAATGTAATTACTCTTCTACTGACACTCAGGGTTTAAGTATGAAGATCCGGATTGGTAAGTGAGTCGGAGGTCTGAGGATTAAGGTTAAAGGGTGATTCATAGATGTTAGATACGTGTTATCTGGAAAGTTTAAATCGTTCATTTCGTTTTATAAAACGAAACTAGGTGGGTAACGTGAGATCAAAGGGGGATATTGAGTAGGTCAACAAGTCCGGTTTTTACAATCTAGGTAGGAATTTGAGAGTAAAAGGGTGTTAAGGATGTAGGTCAGATAATTCTTAGGAACAGTCGAGACTGAACTTTTATGTAAGACTTAGATAGATGGAGAGTAGAATGATAACGGTAGAAGTGGATTGAGGTTCGGTAGCGATGATCGGAGTAGATTAGGTTATCCGTCGGAGAAGTTGTTAGAAGGACGAAGGGGGAAAGGGGTTAGGAATATCAGAAATTGGGTATGTTATCGGTCTTATTAGAATTTTTTCGTATTTAGTATAGTGTAATAAAGAGTTTTGGACAATGGTACTGAGAATCTTATCTTTGAATTGATGAAAATAGACAAATGTACGAAATGAGTCATAAAGAGGACGGGAGAGTACAGAGTGTATTGGTGTGGTTCTTAAAGTAAGACGTCACCGGAAAGGTCATAGTCCCGAAAACGCGAACGATAAGGGATTTTGGACCTTCTGAAACCTTTAACCCTTCTTAGGAGGGTTGTCTCTAGAATCCACCGTAAACGTAAAGTAAAACATCTCGACAAACCATCTTCTATAAAAACCTTTTCTATCTATGTAAAATGAAACCTCTGACAAGTGTGTACATTATCAAATGTCCAACCAATTTATCGTTTACATTTAACTATTTCGATTTTGTTTTTCCTTGACATTAACTACTCTGGATACACAAAGTTTGGTACTTGAAACTCATTGATCTGTAGCAAAGTCATAGTTATAAATTAAGTACTCTTAATCGATTTCAGAAAAGGTTTATGGGTAATGGGGGATGTCTTGAAGACTTGTCTATAGTACTGTCCCAGGTACCTAGACTTAAAATCGTTCATGGAGTCAACTAAGACAACGTCTACCATAAGTCAGGAAATTCTCTTTGGTCCGACCCCCGTGTCGTCATTTCTTATTGGACGGTTACGACCTCTGCGTCCAAACTAAGAACCCACACTTATAGGGGAACTCCTTCTTTACCGTTGGGTGAGGTTATAAGAACGGACCCTTTAGGGTTTCTGTCTCTTCAGACCGTCCGAGGTCAAGTACCCCAACGTTTCTCAGACTGTGCTGAATCACTGATACGTTGTCCGACCACGTAAACGACTCTATATTCCTCTAGTCTATATATTCTAAGTCATGATTCATAGTACGTGGAGTGGTCACTCTACGTTGACTCGTAGTTCACCTCTTTCTCCTAGTTTAATACAAACTGCTCCTTGTCCTATAAATCTATTAATGTTTCATCAAATGGTGTTTTAATAATTATAATTTCCTCTTTTTTATTGAAATGTTACCTCTTCTGACTGACTATGGGGAATGAGTTTACTCATTTGATTATAAGGTCATTCCAATGTTCAATTTTAAACAGTTTTAACAAACTATCCTACGTCATTCTTCTTGTTCTCGAAGTGGTGACACAATAAGGACGATTAATGTGTATAGGACTTAGATTACTCTGTTTATGTTTGATTTAGGATGTTTTATTGACTAAATATCAATAATTTTAAAAAATCAATTACTTAAATCACCTTCGGAATCTTTTAAAAGATCTAATTATGATTTCTCTGTCCAGTTGATTTACGTTATATACTAAGACCGGACTAGTAAAATAATACTTACCGAACTGACCCTGTTGACTGTTTTACCTTTCCCCTGAGTTATAATCGATCGGTATATCATTACTCAGTCACAATTAAAGGATTAAAAATACTAATATAAACTTATATAACTTATATACAAACATCCTTTATGATCTCCTAACCCCCTCTAACACAACCGTCTATAAGAGTTTACCAAACCCTTTATTTAACAAAAATAACAGTAAAATTGAAGATATTAAAAACTCTAACAATATTTTTATGTTTTATTCTCCTTTTCTAGGAATTCAATCCATTAGGAGAAAAAGAACCTCTTAGCGTTACAATTTTTGAGTAAATATGGTAACATTTTTTAACACCAGTTGAAACGTCAGATAAACACAACTAAATACAATAATTGTCATATTACAGAATAAAAGATAAGTTCTAAAAATTCAAAAAGGGGGATTAATACGTAAAACAAAAAGTGAGATGGTCACAGATACTTAAACCATTTCAAAAGTCATAGTTTTATTTTATTTCTAAGTATCTTTACTTTTATTCAAGAATCTCTTTAAATACTTACAGATGAACGGAAATCGTCACCTCATTTAACCGTACTGTAAATATTCCCTTTCTTTGATATGTCTTGTGAGGACACGTCTTTGAGTTTTACCAACGTATACAAATAGGCAATTCTCCAGATACTACTTTGTCATCGATATGCAAGTTTGAATGTACTTTGGAAAATTTAGTGTAAAGCATAGTCAGGTACATTGACCTGTTAAGTCCTTCATTTAATTTTGTTAAAAACGAAAGTTATGAAAGATTCCAGTTGTGAATCTTATTACTTTTTGAATAGAAAGTGAGATTCTTTGGACCCACCAATAATCAATTTCGTCTACACAACAGGATAACCGGATGTGGACCAATATTTATCGTCATACTGAACTCTTGTGGGACCTGTGTCTCACCTGAGAGATTTATATCGAAAAGAAAAGGTGTTTCCGCAAAATGTTCTTACGATGGAAACACTTCCTATGTCTGTGATTTCAGTCACTGAAAATAAGTATTTTTTCTAAACTTTATAAAAGAATCGGACCCTTGAGTGTAAAATCTCCGTATCTTTGACTTCAGGTCACTTTAATTTATAAAGCGGGCCGTTGTTTGTCGTCTGTTCTTTATTACCGTCGTGAGTTCGGAGATAGAAGACTTAGGTAGCTTACGTCGTATATTATCGAACGTTATTGACGAATAAAAGTAACGGGAGTTGTGGTGTAAGGAAGACACGGAATAGGGAGAACGAAGAGATTCTCCCTACTATTATAATAGTCGTTCGAAATCAATGTTAAAAAAAAATTAAACGATAAAACATTAAGTAAACACTTTTTAACATAAAGACACAATTTTTACACACTCCTGTCAAAGGAAGTAAGAAGTTTGTGGAGAGGGACGTAAATGGTAGAAAATAACAATTTAATAACACATCGTCATTCATGTTTTTGTGTATATCATCTCCTCTATTCATAGTCCGTTGTTTCATACACACCTCTCCTACTCTCCGTCCCCCTCCAATCTCGACAGAATAAAATTCCCCTTTACCTTTCTCCCCCTTCTCTTCTTTTTAAGTAAACAAATTTTTTTTATATTACCGTTCAATCTGTCACAGATTTGAATTATGTTATATAAAAGGAATTAAATTTAGGGTCCAATTGAAGGTAACAAACGTAACGGTGGTGTTCTTTTATTTCGTTTCTCTAAAAACACATGGTATTAAAATGTAATTAAAGTATTTCTAAAGATCTTCTGACATTTTTAATTAATTTTTTTGTCTTCAGAATAGAAATTGAATAAAATGGACGAAGGAACGTGAAATCATTCAACCATTTACTGTAAATTTAAGTTATCTATGCTGATTAAGACAGGGTGTCAAAAATTTACATGACCACTAACACACTCACACACACACACACACACACACACGTACGTATGGAAATGTCGGTCATTTTATTTCAAGAACTAGTTTATTAATGATAGTAGATCTGATTTTAGTCTATACTATCTTCCCGGTCGGTGACCATTCAAATTTTCAGTGGGACCCACTAATTATGTACACTGTCCTGACCTCCAGAGAGAAACCTACTTCGTGAATTTACGTTCATATTGATTCGTATCGAGATTAAAGTAAAGACTTTAGACGAAATAAATCTCAAGAAACCGAACAAGACAAAGATATCAGAAACAACACGATATTTTTATAGTCTTAACACTTAATTAGTTGACTATACATTTTCACTTTATGATTCTATTTGTACTTCAGGATTAACAGTACGTTTATTCAAACCAACTGTGTTTTAACCTTTAATCTATTTCTGTAATGTACGTACGATTCAGTGAAGTCAGTACAGGTTGAGAAACGCTAGGATACGTGACATCGGACGGTCCGAGGAGACACGTAGCCTAAAGGGTCCGTTCTTATGACCTTACCTAACGGTACGGGAGGAAGTCCCCTAGAAAGGTTAGGTCCTTAGCTTGGGTATAGAGGACGCCGAGGGTGTAACTTTCGTCTTAGAAATGGGGACTCGGTGGTCCCTTCGGTTCTTTTTCTGTAATTATTTAGTATTACGACTTTAATTATAGAAGATGAATACAGTCATGTTTTCTTTAGGATTAAACATGGTGTTCCATTACTTAAGTCATGAAACGTAAACAATTTATACACGGATCATGGGACGTGACACGTATATTTTAAAGCCTTTAAACCTCCTGTTTGTTCTTTTTGTCTTCGAGAGATGGGAGTTCAATAAATATGACATCAGTTAATTTTTAGAGATGAAACTCTAAAAGTTTTAAGAAGTCAAGTAACATTATAGAAGTAGACAAAAGAAACAATTTTGGTTAGAAATCGTGAAATTTATCAAAGAAGTTACAAGGAAAATTACTTTATGTCAGATTATCATTGAAGGTTACGATTATTATATCAACTATCCTCTTTATGAGTTTTAACTAACCATTCACTAAAACTTTTAGATGTTTTACAGTACTCCAAAGGGTCCATTACTGAAGAGAGGATACGTTTTCATGTGAATAATAAATAGCAGATTCGAATATTTTTGACAGAAATAAGTATATGTTCAAAATGTTGTAAGAAATTAAGTATAAAATTCCATAAAACAAGTCAATAGAGAGACCTTTAATAAATATATAATATATTGATAGTTATACATAAAAAGTTACCGATCTATCTTTTACCGAAAAAACTGGTAAAAAATTTACCAAACGAATTTAAACAAATTAAATATAACAGGAGGTCGTAAAGTAAAAGAGTGACTTCGGATAGGATGACTAAAGTTTTACGGACTTTTTAGACTTTTAGGGTAAATTTCATTCACATACCTTTTAAAAGTTCTTTTGTACATTCCTATTATCTATTCTTCTCATAATTTGTAACACGACTTCTAGTAAGGTAATTATTTCTCTAATCAGTTATTGGGATTGTAAGTCTGTATATTATTTTTCCTTTTTGTAATTAGTATTATGACTTGTCACTGTAAAAGTTATTTCCCTCGATAACTTATAACATATCCTTTGATCATAGACGTTTCGTCTATTTAACCGTCACTAATACGTATATAAATTTTATACAACTTTGTGTCAGTATTTTTGTCAAAAGAAAAACCGCCTTTTCTCCGTATAACTTCATAAGTTCGTGATGAAGTTGACCTTATCTGTCTGTGATACGTCTTTCATGTACTAACAATTTCTCGTCTATAATCGTAAACACACTCATACACACGAAAATTAATTACGTAAAAGTAAGTAAGTCTTTTCTTTTCTTACTATGTAAATAAAATTTACACCGTAACACTATTCGACTTCAAGGTAAGAATCTGAAAATGACGACAAGGAAACACACACAAGTTGGTGAGTCAGAACAGACTGAGAAACGTTAGGATACCTGACATTGAGTGGTCCAGGAGTCAGACACCTTAAAAGGTTCGTTCTTATGACCTCGTCCAACGGTAAAGGATGAGGTCCCCTAGAAGAGGTGGGTCCCTAACTTGGGGACAGGGAACTCGGAGGACGTAACCGTCCGTCTGAATTCATAAGTGGTTTCTTATGATATGACAGTAAATAGTTTAATCTTTAAACCTTCGTTAGGATCCTAAGAGTAATATCTCAGGGGACGGAAGTACTAGGGGTGAGTTATTCTTAGGGAGTGAAAGGATATACCCTTTCGAGAGAGGTTACGTGTGGACGAGACAGTGAAAGGTCCCGGTCGTAGAGACAGAGTCGTAGGATCACTTCAGTGAAGATAAAGTCACACACATCCCGGTAAAAATTTGGAAAGAGTCAGGTTCCATTAGCGTGACAATCTTCGAAGTGGGATTTACAATAGTTTACTTAATTTTATACGACCTATTTTTGTACCAGGGTTTCCTGTCTACGTGGGGTCATAAGTAACAGTGTGACAAATGTTATCGGTTCCGTACCTTAGTTGGATTTACGGGTAGCTGTCTCCTTACCTATTCTATACTATGTGTGTGTGTGTGTATATATATGTGTCACCTTATAATCGGTAATTTTTCTTACTTTATTACGGTAATCGTCGTTGTACCTATCTAGATCTCTGACAGTATGACTCACTTCATTCTGTCTCTTCCTCGTTATACTATGAGGAATTTTCACCTTAGATTTTTCTTTAATATGTTTACTTGAAATTTTTGTAATTCTCTGAGTGTCTGGATTCTCTTACTTTAATACCAACGACCCCCACCCCATAATATACCCCTTCCTATCAATCCCTCAGAGGCTACCTGTACATGTGTGACGACATAAAATTTACCTATTGGTCACTCATGTATGACATATCGGGTACCTTGAGACGAGTCCCAATACTTCGCTGGACCCACCCTCCTCCCAAACGTCATCTTACCTATATACACATACATACCGACTCAAGAAAGTGACAAGTGGGTTTTGATAGTGTTGCAACAATTAGACGATATGAGGTTATGTTTGATTTTTAGTAGGAATAAATAAGTCAAGTCAAGTCAAGTCAAGTCAGCGAGTCAGCGCAGGCTGAGAAACGCTGGGGTACTTAACGTCGTGCGGTCCGGAGGGACAGGTAGTGGTTGAGGGTCTCAAGTGAGTCTGAGTGTAGGTAGCTCAGTCACTACGGTAGGTCGGTAGAGTAAGAGACAGTAGGGGAAGAGGAGGACGGGGGTTAGGGAGGGTCGTAGTCTCAGAAAAGGTCACTCAGTTGAGAAGTGTACTCTACCGGTTTCATGACCTCAAAGTCGAAATCGTAGTAAGTAAGGTTTCTTGTGGGTCCCGACTAGAGGAAATCTTGGCTGACCGACCTAGAGGAACGTCAGGTTCCCTGAGAGTCCTCAGAAGAAGTTGTAGTGTCAAGTTTTCGTAGTTAAGAAGTCACGAGTCGAAAGAAGTGTCAGGTTGAGAGTGTAGGTATGTACCGATGACCTTTTTGGTATCGGAACTGATCTGCCTGGAAACAACCGTTTCATTACAGAGACGAAAAGTTATACGATAAAAATAATTTCAACTGGTTTAGGGTGTAAGTTATACTAATATCTATTGATATACTTTCATTGTAATGGTAACTACTCAACATCATTATAATCAACCTTTATAGTTAAATTTTTCAAAAATAGTGTCAAAACATCTAGAAATAAGTATAAAGTCTCGGTAAAAAGTCCACAGTTCGTTAAAAGATTCAGGAAGAGTTTGAGAATAAGGGATCACTTACACGAAAATGACAGTGTTGCGACTTATCGATGTTACCGTTCTACAGACTTCTATTTCTGGTAGTGTACCTATCCATCTGGTCTATACACCTTCACCCTTACGTTTTACAAACGTCTTTTTTACATCTTTAGTTTTTTACTTAGCGTCACAGTTACTTATACTCATAGACTACTGTCATAATTTTTCAGCCCAAGAGATCCCTACAGTTATTTTATAGTGGAATGTATCATTCAGAGTTGTGTCAAACACTTGACGAATGTATAAATTTTATTTACGACTACCGTTCGACAGTCATTTTTTAATACAAGGTTTTACTTACAACCTTTTACAGCTAACCAAAACATTGACCAATTTAGTGGATAGTCAAAGTATTGTCACAAAGATTTGGAAATAATAAGATAGAAATTTTGACTCTATTACTCGTAAGGATAAACTATATGAACAACTATTTAAATACATTAAGTGTATTTACAGAATCACTGGAAAGACCGTTTATGAACTATAAAAACAATAATAATAATTATTTATTGATCATTTGTTATAGACAAAACAATACCAGTATCAATGTTGAACCTTGTCTTGTCTGTTATAATGACTTTAACTAAACTAGTCTACTTTTTCAATTATTACTCAATAAAACTCTTCTTTACATAACTACAAGTTTGTAGGAAAGTTTTCGATTTATAAATAAATTACATTTTTTTATCAGAATCAAATTACTCTTCCATGTCTAAAATTTTCATATAAAGGAGAAACCTAAGTATTTCTTGGTCTTTTCCTCTGATTTGTTTCCGAAATCTCTCATAATATATTATTTTTTGTCGTGGTCGGGGTCCGACAACTACGAAAACACCACAACTACAATTATTGAGGTCCCGGGGTAAGACTGTAGTCATGATGGTGAGTGACACATTCTATGTCCGTTCAACTAATTGGAGAGAGACGAAATCAAAGAAGTAGACATTACATGTTCATTATAATGAACAGTGAACGGTTGGTCGTCATGAAGAAGTCGATTAGCTGACAGAGTAGTCCCTACAGAGTTTCTAGTCGATTATTTACTAAATATTTGGATAACTTTATAATTTACTACAGTTTTTGGAATTGTTTTCCTGTCTTGTTTAGTAAGGTACGTAATTAAATGAATCAGTGTACATAAAATATATTTTATTACATTCTTCTTCATCGGAAGGTATTTAACTTTTATCTTATCTAATCAACCTTAAGACCTCACGAAAAAACGACGAGAATAAAAATTCTTAGAACAGTATTAATTCTTATGTGTCTTCTTTTGCACTTAATCTCCTTTATTGTCAAGTAGAGAAATGTGACTACTTTTCATAACACTCTGTTCTTTTACTTTATTTATACTTATTTCTTTACACGAAAGACTCGACGGAAATGGTAACTGTTACCATATTGGAACTGTTTGAATGAAATTGTTAATTCTAGATCTCATTCTATTAATTTTTATTTAGATGTCATATGAAAACCGTCTATATTCTTGTTATAAGACTTAGAACACGGTTCGTAAGACTCCCTGAGTTTCCTGAGTCTCAAGTGTCTTATATATTCTTCTTCTCGTGGTACTTCTATTAATTACGAAGGTACACACACAACAATGAAGTCAGGTATCACGGTTTATCTATAATATTATTTTAATAAGTAATATATTATGGACCTCTACCCCTCCACCACACCGGATATTTGATCCGAACTTTCTACTCCTCCTAAAACAGTAACCCTCTCTTCCAGTGAGGTCGAACTCTTCTGGTTATTCTCTTGTGGTCTCTATAACGTTTACAAATGACACTAGATTGAAACATACGAACCCTCTCCATCGTATCCTCTTTTTTCGTTCATTTAATCCGACCGAAGTTTAAATCTTCCAGTACGTTTTTTGGATTTTAATATAAAACACCCAAGGATCCTTGGTGACTTCTAAAAACTCATAAAATACAAAATCTTTCAATTAAGACCACTATCACATCTCCCATTCAACCTCTTCTTATTCAAATCTATTGATTCATCAATCGGACATTAACATCATAAACTCTCTCTTCTATTTCCCTCACTGGTCTCTTTCTTGCCTTTACTTCTTATAAATTCTTTGTAACTTACCTATCTTAATTCCTCCAAACTCTTGACTAACTCACCCTTCTTGATCACTCTACCTTCAAGTCAAGTTAAGTCAGCGAGTCAGCACAGGTTGAGAAACGCTGGGGTACATGACATCGGGTGGTCCGAGGAGAGAGACACCTTAAAAGATTCGATCTTATGACCTCACCCAACTGTAAGAGAAGAAGTCCCTTAGAAGGGTTGGGTCCCTGACTTGGACCCAGAAGACGTAACGTTCGTCTAAGAAATGACAGACTCGGTTTTACTATTTCTATTATTTATCGAAACCCTCATCTCCATCTCTACATCGTTTCGTTAAGGTAAACTTGAATTACTTAAACCCAAAAATTCCTGTAGGTATCCCTTTATAGGTTATCCGTCATTTTTAAGGGTTCGATGCGAAGTTTTTTTTACAGAACGGGGGTTTAATATCTAAAGTATCGATAGATATGTGTCAACTTTTAATTCTGTTAACCCTGTTTACCTTAATGGTTTGTGTTATATTTCTTGTGTTTTCTCTTATTGAAGGGACCACCGAGTCTGTCATTTCGCAGACGGATGTTACACCGTCTGGGTCCAAGTTAGGGACCCAACCCTTCTAGGGGACCTCTTCCTTTACCGTTGGGTGAGGTCATGAGAACGGACCTTTTCGGGTACCTGACTCCTCGGACCATCCGATGTCAGGTACCCCAGCGTTTCTCAGCCTGTGTTGACCCACTGAAGTGAAAGTGAATTATCTATTCCCTCCCTTTCTCGTTCTTCTTTATCCTCTGAGACTCCCTTAGTTCTCATGTTAGTGTTAGTCTCGGTTCCCTCTTTCTCCAAAGTTCCTCTCTCCTTATTGTTACATTTTACAATATACATTAAACTATATCTACTAATAATACTTTTCGGGTAACTTAAAACACCAATTGCACATTAAAACACTAATCAAGACCATTTAACTATCTATATATTCAATTTGAACTCTCCTCAATTTTGTTTCGTTACATTTCTTCTCTAAGAGTTGGGGACCCGGTGTCTGATCATTATCAGATACTGGACCGACCTTGGTCAGACGTGTCGGGGAGGGGTTCCGAGCACAATGGTTTCACTGCCATTGGTTTTGCTCTAATACCTCATCTGACCTGTATTCGTTATACGAAATCCATAGTGACAGAGGATAGTGGGGGTCTACCCTGTCAGATGGACGTCTTTTTGTTCGAGTCCCGATGGTGACTAAGACGTAATACTACTCAAAACATTAAGAAAGTAAGACATAATGTTACATTATTATTATCTTTATTTCACGTATTATTAACAATACTCGAACTTAGTAGGCTTTGGTAGAGAGGGGGTTGGGGGTGTGACCAGACACCTTTTTAACAGAAGGTGTTTTTGTTTTTCCACCAACTGAGTAACCTTTTGAGACTACGACCCTCCCTAACCCCCGTCCTCCTCTTCCCCTGCTGGCTCCTACTCTACCGACCTACCGTAGTGACTGACTACCTGCGCTCAGACTCACTTGAGGCCCTCTACCACTACCTGTCCCTCCGGACCGCACGACGCTAAGTACCCCAGCGTTTGTGTTGACTCGCTGACTTGACTTGACTTGACTTACATTTCCTACGCCCTTTTAATCATAGATGGAGGACATTCAAATGCTTTTTTACTTCATTTTCTACTCACAACATTCTTGTACTTCTCAATTTTCTACTTTATATAACATATTGTCCATTTTACATTCGTTAAAATATCCGTAACCTCTTCCTCTCTTTTCCGTCCTCCCGTGTCCTCCTAACTTCCTTGTTATTATCCCTGTGAGCAGCTCATAAGTACAACCGTTTACCTCTTCCGTTACCGTGGGGTGAGGTCAGGAGGACGGACCTTTTAGGGTACCTGCCTCCTCGGACCACCCGACGTCAGGTACCCCAGCGATCCTTAGCCTGTGCTGACTCGCTGAACGAAAGTGAAAAGTGAACGTACCTAATCTCTTCCTTTACCGTTGGGTGAGGTCACAAGAACGGACCTCTTAGGGTCCCTGCCCCCTCGGAGCACCCGACGGCAGAGACCCCAGCGTGTCCCAACCTGTGCTGACTTCACTGAATCGTCGTTGTCGTCGTCAGCTCATAAGCACGACCGTTTTCCTGAGTCTATTTCTCTACCATCAACACTACACTGCTATATCTTTCTCTTTGACTTCCTTAAATACCTCCTACTGGAACCGTAAGAGGTATTTCAGTTATCCGTCCTAAAAGATACCTCTCATCCTTCTGCTTTATTCTGAATTCTTTACGTTTTGTTATTTAACAACAAAAATCCCTACCATTTGTCCAGTCGATCTTTCCTCGTTTCTTTAAGTGCTCATCGAAACTCCAGTGAACAACGGATTAATCTATGACATTTACAAAGGAGTTCATTCCGTCGGACACAAAGACCGAAACATTGTAAAAATCCGAGTCTAAAGGGTAATGTTTCAAAACAATCCATGACACCTTTCTTTTGTTTTTCCTAAACTTAGACCGATTTCCTTCTCTCTTCAATTCATTATTATGTTACTTGATCCAGTACTTAAATGTTTTTGTTATACTTCTATACGGGTGCAGTAAATTCCTTCATATATATATTAGAATTTACTTCCGTATTCCTAGTGTTAATAGTGTACTGACCCTCTAGTCTCTACTACTTATCTCTTTTTGTCTTAATAGCAATCATAGTTTACAACCTTTAAGAACTTGAACTCTTAAAAATAATATGTGACTTCTAGTCCCTACTATATTTCTTGAGGGGGACTGTTTACATCTACCCAATAAAGATCATCACAATACTTTTTTCAATGACACTTTTTGGCAGTTTCTGATCGACAAAAAAGGAGTACAATCCGTTTTAAGTAAGACGGTTATGAAACAGTAATTTTTTTTCAGTCACGGAACCTAAATCTTGTTTTCTCCCAAACTGAACTGTCGTAATTATACACAGCTGTAGTAACACACAATGTTGAGTCATATGCTCTAACGAAAAAATTTCACATGAAAACTATCCTGTGATAGGTTTGAGAATATTGTTATTCCCAGGGTAATATCATTTACCAAAAGGTCTCGTACGTCATAGTATTAGATCACGTCCTTAATATTAACACGAAATCGTCTCCTTCTGAAAACACCTTTAAAAGTTTAACAACGATAATTATCTCACGACAAGAACTAAAGAAATGACAGTGAGTGAGGTTTCACAGTGACCCTTTATTTGGTCAAGTTCTTTTTCCCCCTTAATTTCATCCGAATTCAAGACCGTGGGACAAGACTCGAGGACTCTGAATTAAACTTTGGGAGACTATACACTCTGACCCCCCAACAAAAATCTTTTTCAATGATCTAAGAAACATTCGGACTTAATCTATTTATTCATTATGGAATATGTCCTTTTCTTTTTTTCTATCACGAATCGTACCTTTATCGACTATAAAGGTTTTATAAAATCCTTAGTTTTTTGAACGAATTACTTCAAGAAATGATTTCCCAAGGGAAGAGACGTCACAACCAACCTATCGAAAGACAATGACACATCTAGTCGTCATGGGTGTTAAACCAAGGGGTTGAGGACGTACAGGGTGTTTGGGAAAGTCAGTAAGGGACTCTATGAAGGTGACCTAAGTGTTCAAGTTTTATTAAAAGTATGATTATGACTACTATAAACGGAGAAAGTGAATTGATTGACTACAAGCAAGCGTCATTACCACGTCTTGGTATCATCCCTTTTGACGACTATGGAATCGTACTTAGTTCAGTCGTCGCCGTTTGAGACGATCATTCGGACCATAAGAAGTGGTGGTGTGTGAGTTCTCAATCATAAAAATTTTACGTTCTAAATGGATTCTTACATGTACTAGTTTGTCATTTCTATAAATTATATAATTTTTATATATGTTAGAGGTGGGAACTCATAAGATACACTACTCGACCATGTAGTGATTTCTCCCATGGTTGACGTACTAACAGAATGTATAAACATACTGACGAACCCAGTTCTCGACTTAAACGTTGAAAAGAGTACTTAGTGGTAAAAATGAACTTTCTGGACTGTTCGTTTGACACCTAAAAGTTTGAACCCATAAACCGTCTCTGAAAGAACTTTTACTTGTCTCACTTGAACAGTGAAGTTTTCTCCTTTTTAGGTTGACATAGACAACGGTTACTATTTCCGACTCGAAAGTTTGTTTTTAATGTTAAAATCTTTTACACAATCGACAAGGACACTTGAACAGTCAAAGGGTTAAGAATTTTTGAAAAGACTACTCTATCTACCGTAATGATTGTTTACTTTATAACATATTACTAGATACCATGGTAAACCTTTAAAACACATTAGATCACTTGGTTATAAAAAGGTTTACTATAAAAAATTTTGTATACACCAGTTTTCTAGGTAAATTTCACGTTTCATCTGTTATCTAAAATTATTTCGTCATACTCTTCGTATAACTATGCCAAAAATCTAAGGGGTAAAGTTTTAAATTTATAGCTGTTAATAGACTTTTTCGATAATTTCAAGAGGAGTGAAAAGGTTGATTCTTTAGACACACTACGGTCTAAAAGAATTATATGAAGTTGATTTTGTTGTATAACTCTGTCTAACTTACGTTTTGGTCTATACTCTTTGGTCTACAGAAAATAATTCGGTCTGTAAACGCTTTGATTCGGTTTCTTAAAATTTTACATTTTATTACCGTAAGAAAAGTGAAAAAAGACCGAAACCTTTTATATAAAATAAGATGTTTATTATATAATAAACACCTTTGTACATTACCCGAACAATAAATAGAAAATTCAGTTAATTATTTATAAATTTTAAAAGTCAGAATTAAATAGTATATCATTTATAACTGTCTATATTGGTATATATGTTTTAGAGTAACCGTCAGAGTCATTAAAAACTCTTATACTACCTATAGACTCTGGTTTTACAAAGTCTTTGTGATTACATATCTCGTTCGGGATTCGTGTATCATTTGATGAGTTCCTGAAAATTGTTTAAATTGTAATAAAATATTTCATTGTTAACCCTTCAGTACCTTAACGTAAATATTTACTATTTATCCTTCATAAAAGGAAGACAAAATTTTCGTTAGTATGGTAAATATAATCTTCTGAAGTCACGGACACTACTGTAAGAGAGGTAAGAAAGAAGGTTCAGACACTCAGAGTAAAGTATACAGGGGTAAATGTCCTCATTTTAATCGTACAATAGGTCAGTGGTAAACCGAGTACTGAGTTACAGTGATATTTTTAGTAAATTCGTCGAAGTATCTGGGTTGAAGAGAATCCTATGTAGACACACCTGCGAAATTAAACAAATTATATCCTCTGCATTCATGTTAGATAAATTTATTTAAGATGATCCCACTTTAGAAGACCAAATAAGAGAGTTAAACACATTTACTATAAATTTTCCTAGTTCCCGTATTTATTCCCTTTCAGGTTGTACTTATTAGAGTGAAATCTTTAGGTAATCTGTTTGTTTTATTTTAAATCTTCTGGTTATATGACAAACGAAACAATTTTTCCCTCTCACTCTGAAAAAATTCACCCCACTTTTCTTTTGTTCTAATAAAAAATCAGTACTCAAAACGAACCTAAAAATCTATAGTTATAAAACTCTGTACGAAATTTTAAATTAGATTAAAATTTGTCACGTTATCAATTTATTATTTTACAGAAAAGGAAAGAGATTAGTCTGAAACCTACAATCATATTTATCGAGAATACATATTGATCTTTTTTCGTATAATATAAAAAGATCTATAATTTATTCTCTTATAAGAGAAAAGATCTGTACTGTTTTATGATGTTAAGACAGTACAGATCCTTTAACATTAATATCGTCGTATTTGTCCTTTCAGATTACTTCTTAGTTCCGGGTGGAAACCATTTAAAAGGTTTAAAAGAAGGTTCAAATAAAATATATTCCGGTCTTATACACGAGTAACGATGAGACAATTTGAAGATGGTCGACGACTGTGAATAATCTATAAAAAACAACAGTAAAAACCCACTTATAGACAGTCTGTTTTGTAAACCGTTGTCAAAGGGTTCTTACAGATTCGTTTGTTCTTGAGTAATATGTCACTAATATTATGACATTTTCAATAAAGGTCAGAGACCATCAGTAAAGTTATTCAAATTCTGGACACAGATTTACAAATCAACCTGTACCTTTCTATCGACGATACGTACATTTTCAATGACAAAACTCGTGGATTACCTTGAGTGATTCCTTCACATTAGTACCTCTCTCCTTTTTTTTCTAGGTCAAAGATCGTAGATATATAGAATAAAGTTTTACATTAATATAAGAAGGAAGTACATAAATGTATACGTAATAAACAGTCGACAACATTCTTTTACATTCTTCTCACCATATGATGAAATGTTTTTATTGACAATATAATTACTAATATTACCCACGGTATTGACTTACGGGTCATGAATCAAAGACTCCAAATATTAACCTACGTGTAGTCAGATCGTTTATATAAAGTATTCACGAATTCCTCTTCTCTTCAAATGTCTTCATAAGAGAATGTTAAGAGTAATAACAGAAATGCATTAGGTCAACTTTTGATCCGTATGTGTAAAGTTTCCACTTGTGTTATATGCACATAGTTATTTAGTGAGTATTTGGACAAAGAAAAAGGTACTCGAGTAAAAAAATCCTCATGGGATTACTTTTAAGTTTAAATCAGTAACCGAGGGGAGAATGTTCATCTCAATGGTGGCAGGGATCCTTAATTGTAGGGGTCTAAATATTCAGTATCGTCTTATGAGGAAATTTAAGTATAGAAGCGTACCTTTTACAGTGGTGAAAAAACACAGAGTGAGACTATAAAGTTTAGAACAATTTAGACAATAGTCGTTACACTTAATCTTCATTTGAGGATGTATGTACTCATAATAATAGTGTCAGACATAAACTTTTTTACTATTACTGTTTTTTGTTCCTTGAAAAAACGTCTTATGTTATGAGAAAGACGTTTTGAGTGTCTGGATCCAAATTCGGTATCAGACACGAGGTAAATCGTCAGTGAATTGCAGGGACTTTGAATGAAAGTAGTTAATTTTTTCCTAAAAAAACGGACGAAGTATCGTAACAATAATCTACTCTTTATTATCGTCAACACGATAAAAATTTCGGATACAAAATTTTTCAGTATTTCTCTGATTCTTACTTTCTGTTATTGTCACCTACACTCTAATTGAATAAGGACATTGAGAAAAATAGTCTATATAAACGACCTATATTCTTCTAGTTACTGACTGAGAATTAAAGGTGTCGTACACAGGAATAAAGTTTTGTACTGGTATCTTTTTATAGACATTTCTATAGGTTAATATTTGGAAATTTCATTTTATCTTTGATTCATGATACAAACAATTACCACCACTTCATTCATTACTTTTATAACAATATAAATTACCATGACTTAATGAATTTCCAGTTTTTGATAGGTTTAAGCATTGAATGGGTATCTGTTCGTTGGACCATCTTGTCTTTCTCACCTGACCCTTAAANGTAACCGTTGTACTGGTATCTTTTTATAGACATTTCTATAGGTCAATATTTGGAAATTTCATTTTATCTTTGATTCATGATACAAACAATTACCACCACTTCATTCATTACTTTTATAACAATATAAATTACCATGACTTAATGAATTTCCAGTTTTTGATAGGTTTAAGCATTGAATGGGTATCTGTTCGTTGGACCATCTTGTCTTTCTCACCTGACCCTTAAACGTCTGGAAGTAAGGTTTGTTAATTAATACACTTTTAACCGTCTAATGGACTTGAGAGACCAGGAGTTTAAGAATTAGATATTTTGAATGGTCTCAAAATCTTAAACCATTAAATCACATCCCGAAGGGACCATCGAGTCTGTCATTTATTAGACGGACGTCACGTCTTTTGGATCAAAGGTAATCCTCATCCCTACACGAGACACCGATGACTACTTTCCAATAGTTATATAAAGAAGGAGTAACAAGTCAAGAAAAGTTGTAAGAAAATAAGTCGCGAATATTACACGATTGCCGAGATGATCCTTATGAACCGTCAATTTTATGATTGTTTTACGTCAAGGACAGAACAGTCTTGAATACTATACAGATCTTCCACTCAGTTGGTATTACGATCAATCTTAAAGTCACGAGAATTTGTCCGTGTTTAGTCCCGGCTACCCTTATGATTGACTACTCTATCCCCTTTCTTCTGTTTCTCTTCTACCCTAAACCGACTTAAAACTACCGATTTAGGTAAAGTCATCCGTTCAAACCCCTAAAGGGACCCACTAGGTCATCAATTCTAATAGGGGGGTCACGTCCCCCGTACCCAAGTTAAGGACCAGTCCTACTAATTCTGGTACGTACGACGGGAGAGGGGGTGGGGTTTTTTGTTCGTCTGATTGTCGGAACTTGTTTACATGGTAGTCTCTTCTAGACCCTTCTATTTACATAATAAGACATTGTATGTTTCACACTCTCACTCACCAATTTCAATTACGTGGTCTTCACCCAAGAAGGGTCTAATACCCTTTTGAGTCGTGATTAGGACCACTCTCAAAAAGAATACAAAATATCTCTTATTAATACTCACTGTAGTTTATTTTTGGTTGTACTGAACCGTTTACTAATCTGTACCTATAATTCATTTCTTTATTGATTTTTTAACCCCATCGTTTTTCAGTCTGTACTGACTCGTTGATTCGTTTCGTATCGTGTACCAGTTGTACCATATAATTACTTCGTCTAAAAGAGATAAACACACAAAATAACAACAGATTGAAAAGAAATAACTTACACTTTACAAACGTTTTGGTTCACCTTCAGGGATAAGTCGTCGGTCAAAGAGAACACACACTCCTCGAACCCTCTTGTAAGATATATCCTCTACGTATGAAAACATAATAAGTATCACTCTTTAATCTTCGTAACTTTAATCTACTCAATAAGTTCAGTCATTCATTTGTTCCAGCTACTGACTAAGATTTAGAGGTGTTTTACACGAGAATAAAGATTTCTACTGGGATCTTTCCCTTTAGACATTTTTTGTGTTTCCAGTTTACCCTACCTTGGTCCTGTCATTTCATACTTTCGATTCATTCACTGTCGACAACAAAAAAGAAAAAATTAGTCGTGAAAAGGTGGTACACGGTTTGTGACACAATCCGAGAACTCTATGTATTAGGTTCATTTAAAAGTACTAGTAGAACCCTTGATTCATATAATAGTATAGATATTTATTTCTTGACTCATGTCTCCCTAATCTGTACTGTATTGTTCATTTACCTTTGGGATCTAAGGTACTAAGGACCAAACGGGGATATGGAAAATTAAACACGATCCCCTCTCAAAGCTCCTCTTACGTTGATCGTCATCGTACAGTGTCTCTCGAGTTTGTCCTACCTGGGAGTGTTCTTGGAACTTCGTCAATAAAGTACAATTATATCTAGTAACTCACTAGATATTCTTTCGTCAGAGACATTTTTTTTTTTTTTTTAGGGTGTGTTTCCGGTTACCTTATCTTTTTAAGATTTCCAACCCAGTTCTTTTTACTCTTTTATTTTCATCGACTTGGGAAGACTATTCAAACCACTTCCTTTCTCTTCAATCACGTTTCTACATACTTCCAACTCCTTTCCCATAACTCAACTTAGTAAAGAAGTCAAAAAATTCATTTCATTGTGAACTTGTACGAATATTTGAATTTCTTCTTCAGGTCCCTATTTGTTCTGTGTTTAATGACTCCCCCTTTTTTTTTCCTAAGTCGTTCCAGGATAGCCTCCATTATTCTTTGTCTTAGTTAAACAGCAACAGCAAGTCAGCGATTCAGCACAGACGGAGACACTGAGGTACCTGACATCGTGAGGTCCAAGGAGACAGGAGGTGACAGAGGACCTCAAATGAGTTTGAGTACTGGGAGCTCAGTCACTACGGTAGGTTGGTACAGTACGAGACAACGGGAGAAAAGGACGGAAATTAGAAAGGGTCGTAGTCCCAGAAAAGGTCACTCAGTCAAAAAGTCTAGTACACCGGTTTCATAACCTCGAAATCGAAGTCTTAGTCAGGAAGGTTACTGATAAGTCGAAACTAAAGGAAATCCTAACTGAACAAAACAGAGGAACTTCAAGTTCCCTGAGAGCTCTCAGAAGAGTTGGTAGTGGTAAGCTTTCGTAGGTAAGAAATCACGAGTTGGAACACATACAAGGTTGAGTGTAGACATGTACTGATGGTCTTTATGGTATCGAAACTGATATGTCTAGAAACAGTCGTTTCACTACAGAGAGGAAAAATTATACGACAGATCCAAACAATATCGAAAGGAAGGTTCCTCGTTTGTAGAAAATTAAAGTATCTTAGTCATCGTACGGAATTTTTTCTTTCGTCGATCAAATAGATCTTTTTTTTTCAGTGAACGTCTCTTTATATAAACTCTATCCTTTTTTTAATTCTCTTGAACATTGTCTATAGGATTAGAAAAGGTTCTTCTTTCTAAGTCTCAGTCGAGAATTCCGTCCATCATAGACCGACACACCTCATCTCTCCCAAACTTTACGAAGGGTGTCTCTTGTCGTATCACTTCTCAGTTGGTGTCACTTTGTTTTCTTAAAGACGGGTTGAGTATTATATACGTTTATTAACTCATTTTTTACAAATCAACTCGGTTAACCGTGTTAAAACACCGGAAAAGACCATTGTGAGTCGGTGGTTCATTACTCTAGTTTCTTTCACGTGGCACGACAAAAGGCCCACTACAAATCCTTTCAGTCCCACTGTCATCTCGTTTCCGTGAAGAACTACGATTATTCTGTGATGTACTTCACCACCCGTTAACTAGGTGCGACCCGATTCTCCCTTGATTTTCCTTTCTTCCAATTTCTTTAATTTGAATACCGGTCACACTTCTTATCTAAGTAACTCTCATTCCCCCTTTTTTTTTTGTGCACCATTACCAGTGTCTTCCCTCAAGGTTTAAGTTCTAAGATCTTTACTATCTCAAAACTTACTAGTAAAAAAATTTTGAAAGTGAATTTCACAGTGATTACTAATACAGTAGGTCGACAGGACGAAATGACTAATCTTTTACCTTCCGGTCTTCCAGTTCACTAAAAAACTGATACTGAGGTACTGGGTCACCGTTTCAGTCCTGATTTGGATCCTAGAAGACTCTTCGTAAACCTCTAAAATGATTTAGAGGTAATTTAGTGTAACGGTATTTCTTCTTACCATTTATATCAGTTCACTAACCTTTGGTTACAATAGGAATTATATCAGTGTCACTTCGCACGTCATAAGTATATAACGGATAAAGTTTCGAACATAATACGAGAAGGGAAAAAGGAGAAAGTCGAACGAGAATGTCCTCTCATATTTTCTAAAGGGGTCTAATTTAATTATCGAAAGATCAATGTGTGATCTTCTTCTTGATTCAGAATTCCTTCCACGGACTGATGGTAGGACTTAACGTGACATTTACCGTAGTCAAATAAAGTCTCACTGTCACACGTACAGGTACTACCCAAGGTGTTAAAACCGAAGAAGATGTAAAGTATATAAAACTTTTCAAAGGAAGGAGAACTAATAACCAATACACAAAAATTAAAATTTGACAGTAGTTTACATGAAACTTAGAGATCCTCATCCTCTCTTTAACACAATAAAATTTAAAGACAAATTTGTTTTAATTATAAGTAGACGGTAACTGGAAATCCTTTTCTGTACCCAAAAATTGTATCTTTTACTTGAATTCCTGAATGTAAACCACTAGAAAACATTAATGTACATAAAGTATAAGATGAAACTTTTATAAAGAAGTAATTTATAAATTCATACACACAATGGTATAGACAAACCCTTTTGAGTGAAAGTAACTGAGGAAAAATTTAAACTTCCAAAACAAAGTTTCTAAGTTAGTTCTTTCTAATAATAAGAGGAGTTCCTTGTTGAATGGTTTCCCCGTTGCTCCCTCGATAGGAGGACGTGACCCACCCTCTTCATAAACTAGTAACCATATCGAATCTTAACGACCACGTACCACTATTATTTTCTGTTTGACCTAAAACCGGTCAGAGTAATAACAAGAATCTAAGAGACGTTCGTTGTGGGAACGAATGATGAATGGAGATCCTCCCTTGGGAAGGTGAGGTGAGGGTGACGGAACCATACGATGACTAGAGTTCAAGAGGAGAGACCCCACTTCTGACTGACTTTACTATAATCTCTACCTCTTAAAATCCTAGATTTGGTCAACAGGTGTTTGACACACGAGTCAACGAGTCACACAGGTCGACAAACACTGGGGTACCTGACATCGTGTGGTCCGAGGTGAAAGGTACCCTAAAAGGTCCGTTCTTATAACCTCACCCAACGGTAAAGGATGAGGTCGCCGGTGTTTGATTCCGTACGTCCGGTTTATACCGGCATACGGATAAAAATATTTATCTCAAACAAATAATGAAAATAAATTACATAAGAAAGACTGACGAAAACGTAATGTTAGTGTTTCAACTCATTAACCTATTTCTGATATATGAGAGGTGTGGATCTTATCAATGATAGTCCGAGAAGTGTCTTTTGTAAGGGAATGACAGTCAGTCATTAGTTTCATAATGAACGAAACATCTGTACATTCGTTCTGTCAATAAAGTGTAAACATAATATCCGGTCATTAAATTGTTCACAAAAATGATTCACAAATGGTAACAGATGGTAATATAAATGGATAGTAAAAAAGAGAAAAAACATCGGGGACGATACACCTATAAACAATCGTTACTGACTACACCTTTGATGTATACGTCTAAAATAACGAAGTCCTTCTTGCCCATCTTCTTTACGTTATGTACTATAGGACCAAAGGAGACGTTCACCGTTGTCGTTACTTAATCGGAACTTTAATCGTCCAGAACTATAGTTGTTCTGTCCACTCAACAAACTGTAGAGAGACACTTTTATCTCACTAAATGTCGTAAAGTGATTCATCCTAATTCCGTACTTTTTTTTTTTTTGTGGAAACCTTCATTGGATTATCTCAGTATTTGTCAAAATATATATTCCATTCCATTTTCCGTCCATGATTAGCGAATTAGTGCGCGTGAGTTTGTGTACTGACAAACCAAAAAAAAATTAGGAGTAGAGATATTTTCGAGAATTTACACTCCTGTAAATTGTTTCGACCTCGATCCTGTTATGACCGGTGGAGATTGTAAATTGTTGTAGTCTACAAATTGTTCTAAGTGTCCACTCAGACTGTCTGGAGTTAAAGTTCTTGGTAAAGTTTTATTTTCCCAGAGGTCCTGGTAAAAACAACTCTTACCTTCATTTTATCAACCAATGTATTTGTTCAAAATCCATTCTTCAAGAAAATCAAAAGGAACTTAGTATCTGACTCAAACTTTTCGATAGAATAAAAACCCGGGGTTTCAGGATGGGTGGTTTAGATCGAAATGGTTACTTTTTCATTTTGTTCAAACTGTACAGTTTTATGAAGACTTAGGGGACTATCAAGAAGGTAGGTATCGAAAACGTTCATAGTTTCGACTTACATAAAGAGACTTTTTTTTTAAACATGTTTTTTAGAAAATTTCATTTTTCGTCAAGTACTAATTCCTTGGTATCACAATATGTATACTTTTTGTGACTAGTTAAAGACTGAACACTATTGTTGAACTATAACAACAACATTGAAGACACGACAATCTTAAAAATACGTTTCGGAAGGTCAATATCATAACCTTTTGACTCAGTCTTGTATGTATATACTTACTTTATCGAGTCATTGTGATAGAATTTTACGAATCCCTGTCTTGAAATAAGTCACTAATGTCCAGTCGTTCAACATGGAACCAGAAAAGTTTAAGTCCAACTTTGATTTTGGTATTGTTAGTGAAGATACCTCGTGTGTCTGATTTCATATAAAATCAAAAGTAACAAAGAGATAGAAATGATGACCCTCAATTATAAATTTTAATTGACGATTGAGCCTCTTTCGGACATCCCTTAGTAAGGTTAAACCACCGTATTTCTTCATCTATATAAAAAAAGGTAGTTAGAAACTCTTAAACAATTTTAAAAAGTAATTTAAACATAAGATATATTTATAAGATAAAATTTATTAGATGTAATTAAATCGGTGAGAATCCGAATTTCGAGTTGTAAGTCCTTTGATTCTAGTACCGTAGACCAGGGTAGTGAAGTACCCTTTATCTACCCCTTTGTCACCTTTGTCACAGTCTGAAATAAAACCCCCCGAGGTTTTAGTGTCGTCTACCACTAACGTCGGTACTTTAATTTTCTGCGAATGAGGAACCTTCCTTTCAATACTGGTTGGATCTCTCGTATAAGTTTTCGTCTCTGTAATGAAACGGTTGTTTCCAGGCAGGTCAGTTCCGATACCCAAAAGGTCACCAGTATATACCTACACTCTCAACCTGACACTTCTTTCGACTCGTGGCTTCTTAACTACGAGAACTTGACACCACAACCTCTTCTAAGAACTCTCAGGGTACCTGACATTCCTCTAGGTTGGTCAGGTAAGATTTCCTCTAGTCAGGACCCACAAGAAACCTTCCTTACTATGATTTCGACTTTGAGGTCATTAAACCGGTAGAGTACTCTTCTCAACTGAGTAACCTTTTCTGAGTCTACGACCCTCCCTAACCCCCGTCCTCCTTTTCCCCTACTGTCTCCTACTCTACCGACCTACCGTAGTGGCTGAACTACCTGCACCCAAACCCACTTGAGACCCTCAACCACTACCTGTCCCTCCGGACCACACGACGTTAAGTACCCCAGCGTTCCTCAGCCTGTGCTGACTCGTTGACTTGACTTGACTTGACTTGTACTCCTATAAAAATAAGTATCACATCAAATTAAATAAAAACAACAACAACAAAAGTGACTTTAATTCTGGGTCATCGGTGTTCTGGAAAGAATATTGTCGTTAATATCAGAGTTATATTAGATATATCTACAATTTTATATTTATTTAACTTTAAAATATAATTATGTATTTATGTAAACATAAACTACAATTATATGACATTAACTTATAATTATTAAATTTTATTGAGTCTTTTGAAATACGAAGGTCTACAATTTTATAAAGATGTACAATTAACGTTTTTAAGTCACCTGAGACTTTCTTAACACAAAGAGAATTTTTAGTTTCAGGTCTGATTCCGTTTCATATTTATCGTGACTCAAATAATAAGATTTATGTTTCTGGATTTTTATTATTGATACTGGTTTTCAGATTTTATAAATTTTTTACTGTTGATATGTCACTGTTTAATTTATTGTAATCGACTCTTATCATACCCTGAAGGAAACATCAAGGACTTATAAAGTCGAAGAAAAATTCAAAAGCAAGTTGTTATAATAACAGAGTACAAATAGAACTAAACAATTGTTCGTAGATAAATCGGTGTCGAGACACAGACATCGTAATACGACGTGGGACTCTTCACAGGGACCTATGGGTCTTTCAGGGTTCGGGGTACCTCAGTTCTAGGAGTAGAACATAAATACGTCAGTGAAAGTAGAAATTATAAGATGACAGAACGTAGGCGGGATTACACTGAAGAAATAAAACCGACGGTTCTCGAAGAGGACAAATAGTTCAAGAATAAAGCATACGATTGGATGTGTAGAGTCTAAGCCGATAGACGTGTGGAACCCCCGCAGGAGTAACGAGATTATTACTTTTATCATGTACTTGTAAGATATATTACACAGTATAAAAACTTTGAGGAAATCTTGTCTTATACTAAAAATACACCTTTTTGACGAAATTTAAAGGGATTTCATACCACACCCGATGCGACCACGGAGTCTACCATCTCTCTTCGGCGGACGTTAAGTCTTCTGACTCAAGGTAGGGACCCAGCCCTTCTAGAGGACCTC
This sequence comes from Capra ibex, assembly GCA_006410555.1. Classification (NCBI taxonomy): domain Eukaryota; kingdom Metazoa; phylum Chordata; class Mammalia; order Artiodactyla; family Bovidae; genus Capra; species Capra ibex. The sequence goes on along the minus strand of SJYO01029129.1, from coordinate 81,059 downwards.
TTCCCTTACCGACGGGTGAGGTCATAAGAACAGACCTCTTACGGTACTTATCTCCTCGGACCGCCCGATGTGTCAAGTACTCCAACGTTTCTCAGTATGTGCTGACTCACTGATTCGTGTCGTGTTTCATACCACATACCACTCCACAGAATATACATGAACAATTCGCATTTCCTCTTTAACGGGAGTTGCAAAGGTCGATTTATTACTTGTCGGAGGAATGGAGATACTTAAACTCATTACCATTATTTAAGAATCATTTTTAAACGTTCTGGAGGTTTATAAAACAGATGATTCGGTACCAACGAATCATTTGTGCACATTTATAAATTTAGAAACTTAGTTCTTAACGGACGTCGAACGTGGGTAATTTCATTGGGTTATACCTCTCTTTCGTAAAAAAGTAAAACCACAAATCTAACGACGATTCCCACGTTAATACTTCGACCAAAATAACCTAAACATGTATTCAAGGTAGTCCCGTCCGGTCTCCGGTAGTATTGATAGGTTGATCCCCCATTGGTGGACTGTACTATAGGAAGGTGACAACAAAAATTAAATTTAATTAATTTGGAGACTCTTCAGTCGATCCAATAGTAGTACACAAGGTTTATTACATTTCGTATTAAAATTTTATAAAGAATTTTATTCTATCAGTTTGTAGTTTCCCATTCGAACAAGGGGTGAAGACTAAAGACGGATTTCTGTGTAAACTAAAGACATTGACCACTTTAATGTTCACGGTACGGTACTGGACCGGTACTCTAAAGGGTCGATAAATAGTTTTCGTATCTCGTAGTGATTCGTGAATTTTTTGAGTCAATAAAAAACGGAAAAACTCGGTGCGAGAGGCTCTTGGTCTTAATTAGAAGGGAACTTTGTAAATCCCCAAGGCTCCACCGCGATCACCATTTCTTGAACGGACGATTAGGTCCTCTGTATTCTCTGTACCCAAGTTAGGGACCCAAACCTTCTAGGGGACCTCCTCCCATACCGTTGGGTGAGGTCATAAGAACGGACTTCTTAGGGTACCTGTCTCCTCGTACCACCCGATGTCAGGTACCCTAACGTCAGCCTGTGCTAACTTCGCCGAATCGTGACCGTGACTTTGTAAATTCGACAAAAGAAAGAAAAATTATAAATAAATAAATAAACATATAAAACAGACACGGTCCAGAATTAACTCCGTACACACTCTAGAAATCAACGGTGTACGGGTCCCTAACCTGGTCCTTAACTTGGGTTCGGGGGACGTAACCCTCGTACCTCAGAATCGACGACTCGGTGGTCACCGATTTAGGATTCCCTTCAGTATTCGACAAAAGAACTACCCCGCAACTAATGGTTCTTTTACATGAACAGACATACTCCTAAAGACTTATCTCCTAAAGATTGTAAAGGTTTTTCTATACAACTCTCAGTCATTTATTTTCGTCAGTAAAAATAAAACGGAAATGGGAACAAAAACAGAGATTGTCTTCCCCTTCTTCTACGTGTCGCTTTAAGTTGTCTTGTTTCACCCCTTCGGGTCCCTCTTCGTCGTTTTAGACTTTCAATTGTGAGGTGAAACTGGAAGAAGTTGTGGACTGCTACAGAGGTTAGAGGTCTGGACCGACCTTACGTAAATAAAGGTTCTCACTTTTCCCCTTCTTCTTTTACCGACATGACGAAACGTCCTTGGACGAACAATACAATTTTCACCCCCGTCTCCGACACCGACGTCTGTCTGAAAAGAGATGGAGACCGTAATCATTACCAACTTTAGTACACCGAACACAAACCTACAGTAAAAACATGCCTAGGAAAGTGAACTGGTATACTACTTTACGAACATCTCTCATCGTCACTAGATCTACTACTAAGAAGGACATCGTAGACCGGGGAGTGTTACAGTCTCCTAAATTAACACAGATTATCGTTTCCCAACCAACTTGGGGTCTCAAATTTATAGAGACCGGACTCATAAGTGGGTCATTTTCTTGGTAGGTCTTTCATGACAAAAATCGTAGTACATAGACACACAAGGACGAAACAATAAATGTGACAAAACATAACATGTTATATCTACGAGTCGTGACGGGGGGAAGAAGCTAACGAATACTTTTTGTTTTTACTACGTGTAATGACACTTAAAAATATGGTGAGTAAAAAATTTCCCGACGGATTTTTAAGACGAGGTATCGCACCACCACATGTGTTCTATCCTGTGTGAAAAAATTTTTTTGTTAGATAGGGGAATGAAGTGACGACTACTTAATTCAGATTGTCTAAGTAGTCCTGAGGAAACGAATAATATGTCTGTAAACTTTTATAGGTAATTACACTTATAATGGACTTAAGTCAGACAAACCACAGACGTGTCTGGTCTCAAGTCAGACGTTTAAAACAGAATAAGGGTTTACCTCTTGAAAAAGGCTGATTATAAAAATAAAGGTTAACACTCTTAAAAACTCTTGACCCCTATACCCTTTCTCTTATCTTTTATTATGATTCGTGACCTTTATAAAAGAAGAGACCTTAGTTTAAAGAATGTCACGACATACTATGATGATTGTAAACCTCCTGTCGAATAGAGGTACCTCGACTTTTTCTACCTCTTTTACTGGAACGTTAGTACACCTGTGGTTAGTGTTTTCATTTCGGGAACACAACATAAAAAGTACAGAAAAAAGTCGGGATAGTCTAGGTTTACAATAATACGTGAAAAATTACAAACATTTGAAAATGATTATTAATCACACTTAACGTTAGACTATGCTATTATTAGTAGTAATCTTCGACTGTTTTAGAAATAATTATGACAACTACCGGAGACGACACAAAACTGTAACACCAAGAATTTACCTTTCAAAGATACTCGACACATTAGTGAGACCAGTCATAATACTTTAGTAAAGAGTCACCATTATTTATTCCGTGGTCACTATACGGTTACCGAGTACTTAATGACCTGTGTATCTTCCGTTTTCCTTCTGGGAAATGTTATTTCTGGGGTCAATTGACAGGAGTTCCAGAATCTATGGTAAGGTATACTTTATCAAATTCGTCGCAAAGTTGTCCATTAGATGGACCTATGTGGTCCTTGAGTCGGGAGGAAACATAAATGTACTTCCTACTTTCCATTCAAACGGGAGTAGAGAGAGAGATGTCATGAAAGACTTACTCACCCTATCCCCGTACCTATCGTGAACCAGGAGTTCGTATATCATTTTTTTTTTTTTTTTTAATTGCCACATTCAGAAACTCTTTTATCCTTTCTAATTTAAAATCTCTTGAAGGAAGACGAATTGGGTTACCCTAGGTTTTATAGGTCAATTATAAGTTTGTTTAGCTGGACAATAATGTGAGTGTTCACCCTTTTCTTTGAGGACTCCGATAACATCTGTTAAAGACCATCAGGCAAATTGTGTAAGTTGGGTATGTTAGTGAAAATATCATAGGAATAAATAATATGAGATAATATGAGTATCGAAAAAACACTTACATCCATTTCAAGAGAAGTAGGAATTTTAACACCTTAAGGTTTAACTAAAGTACACTAAAACATTTCAAATCCTAATCACGACTCATATACACCTCCTAAAGATAAGGACACACTATATAATAATTACGTACACCATAGTACGAGCAGAAACTTATAGATATCAACGATTTAACACTTCAGTATACCTCGGAAACTTAATAAAAAGTGGAGAATGACGACGAAACATACGATATAAGTTTGGGTCTCTATAAGGGTTCCGTCTTTTAATGGTTTTCTAAGTGTAGGATTTTACAACGAGTCATTTTCAAGTATCATAGAGGGTTCAAAATGGTATTATAGAGAATGAACTTTCAATTATTATATGTACCTTAACTAAAAAATTCCTCTCTTCCTTTCTCATCTTTTGATTCTGTAACTACACTATTATGTGTAACTTACGGACAATTGGTTGACTGAAATACGATAAGTGAAGTGTCGTGTATAAGAGGGTAAATTAGGAGTTTGTTAAGAGAATTTCTCCATATAATAAGGTAAAGTGTTTAGTCCTTTAATTCTAACTTATTCCATATTCAAAATGTTCGAATTTTTCGATTATTTACTACTTTATTTTTAACTTGGACACAAATAGATTGAGGACCCTCAAAAGACGATGTGTACGGTATTTAGACTTCGGTCAATGTCTCGTACAAATAGACCTTCCCTTGAAAATCCCTACCTGATCTAGTCAGAAGTATAAAATCTCCTCCTTTGTCAGGGACTTTTCCCGTAAACAAAAAGAGTTCCAATAGATCTACTCGTTATTGTCTACACTCATCGTTAACATAAAAATTTTTTATTATTATCTAAATTGATTTTGAAAAAAACTCAATATGAAGGGGTTTCTGTAAAAAGACTTTACTTCAGACGATTACATCGTACCAAATCTAAAAAATACAAGGTACGATGAGTAAAACAAATTGATCTTTACACTTTTAAAGTCCAAAAGTTGACTACACGTTGTCCACATTTGAAAAGTTTAAATGGGAAACAGTCAAAATTCGTAGGACACGACTGTATAACTATAGTATTTAAGTATCTTTACAAAAAGTCGTTTATTCTCCGTCCTTAGGAAGATTAAAATCTCGACACGTGTCATTTACGAGTTGTGGACACAGAATGAGTCTGTGTCACCTTTACGTGACCAAATCTTGTATTTCCTATAACAAGAGAAACCTCTTCGTTATTCTCCATTTCTTTACATTGACGTCCGTCACCAAAGACTGACTTCAGTGATCATTATCCCACCTTTACAGATTAGTAGTTCACTTTTGTCCTTTCCTTGACAAATACTACAGAATTATCCGGGATTTAACAAGAAATTAATACTCACCGTCAGAGACTTCAGTAAACACTCGAACATACTGAAAACATAAATCGCTACAACGTACGAGTGTATGAACTATAATTTTTATTATGTAAAAAGACTTTACATACGTCAGATAATTCTCATAAATAACTTGTGCGTAATACATGTACTACGAGGCCTTTCACGACGCCCACTGTCTCCTCTTCCGGTTTCGAGTCAGTGGGATGCCACCTGCATGGGTCGTAAGGTCGGAGTGAAAAGGACCGGAGACGCGGTTATTAAAAGTGGAGGTAGGGTACGACCATCGGGTGAAGGACTTGAAATAGTGGATAGTCTCTGTAGGGTGGAGAGGTTTATAATTTGAGGTCATAGTGACGACAGAAGAATGAACGAGTGGACGTCCTGTCGCTGAAAGTTAGTTTTCTTTGTGTCCACAAATAGTCTTAGAGGACTTTCAAAAATGTCCCGAGGGAGGAGAGAGACACGTGTGCGTCTATGTAAGTACGTGTTTATGGGAAAAGAGGAACCTTTGTAAGGGACACTCTCAAAGTATAGAAAAACGAAGGGAGGGTGGGGGTGGAGGTGTGGAATTCTTGGTGAATAGATCTTCTTCAAGTTCCAAAAGACTACTTGGGTGGGACAAGGGACTTTTTGATTTTACTTAGTTGTTCTTCCTTCTTCCTTACGAGTGTCTTTGTCCCAAAATGATATAATACCTATTGTCCTATCTTCTCATATTGAGAATCACAACGAAAGAAAAGTTTCATAAAAAGGGTGTATGTCTCTGGTCCCGTCCCGAATCCTCTTTTGTTCGTGGTTTATCGTGAGTCGGACTTAAGTCCGTTTCTATGTTCGGTTTCCGTTATTTCCCACATATGGAAATTCAAGAAGAATGAGTCCAGTGGTCCTATTTTATTGATGGATCCTTAAACCCTGTTTTATGATCGTTTGTTACGTTGGTCAAACACAATCAGAGAGCACAGAGAACATTTACAAAACGTAGACAGATCAGGTCCTAAACCTCTTCCGTTACCGTGGGGTGAGGTCATGAGAACGGACCGTTTAGGGTACCTACCTCCTAGGACCACCCGACGTCAGGTACCTCCACAGATTCTCAGCCTGTGCTGACTCACTGAAGTGAAAGTGAAAAATGAAAGTACGTAACCTCTTCCTTTACCGTTGGGTGAGGTCACAAGAACGAACCTCTTAGGGTCCCTGCCCCCTCGGGCCACCCAACGGCAAATACCCCAACGTGTCTCAGCCTGTGCTGACTTCGCTGAATCGTCGTCGTCGTCGTCGTCAGGTCCTATACCCTTAAACCCCAGGGTCGGTAGAGAGTAACATTTCAACATTAATTGTTGTTAGACTGATAGTGAGTAATAGAAAGATTAAACATGGCGTAGATTAAAGACTAGTATAGTTCTATCTATAAAAGAGTCGTTGAGAATAGAATCGGACCTTAGGGACCGTTAGAAAGAGAAGTCACAAAAGTCAAAAGGCACGAAAGAACAAAATCAAAGAGAGGACAGGTTTGGTTGTGTTGGTTTGGTAGAGGGAAGAGGGACCAACAGAAGACCTACTGACACTTTTCAAATATTGTTACAAATAAGTAACAAACGTTGGAGTCAAATCTGTCTCACGACGTGTCGAGAAAAAAGGACAGGGACCCTTGTCTCCTTCAATTGGCAAAGGATTCTAATGAGGAAGTAGACTCCAAATTTTGGTAAAAGAAAGACTGGAATTGTCCTCCAGACAATCAATAGGAAAGGTGGTTGAAATGGGAAAAGGTGTTTACACGAGTCCAAGAGTTCAAGATAAAGGAAGTGACGAACGAAGGATTTTATTGTTAGATGTGAGGGACAAAACTACGAAGAGGAGTAAAAAATAAGAGAACGTCAAACTGAAGGTCGAGTAAAAAAAAGGGTAATGATTACTGTAGACTGGAGAGTCATTGCCAGTTTCTTCGGGACCTGTTACACTTTTAATTTTTCACTACTACAATGTCTGCAGAGTTCGTAGTGGATTTTGGTTTTAATTACTAAAATATTAACACTAACTATAATCGTACCGTGTCATATATTGATATATTATGTTCAGAAGAACTCCTACCTTAGATGTATAGGGTTCTTTTTCAGACAAAAGAGGTGGTCCGAGTATAGAAACATACACGCACAGAAAAGAGAGACTGGTATAAGAGAGGTACAAAGAGTCGATGTAGGAGACTAGGATGTCACAGGTAAAGAAGTATCCTCACCAACAATCATCCATGATTGGACCCCGGGTACGTAGGTCTCTACCCGTTATAGTAGGACACTACAAAACCTCAAGAGACAAATTAATATGGGACCCTATTGACAGTCACTATAATGGTCAAGGAGGTTGTCGTCAGTGTATGTACATTTTTGTGAATTGTAGAAACATGGGTCAGGGTAGGATCAGGAGACTTAATCTGGAGGATTTGTTTATATAGTTAGGATTACCAATTTATATTACCTATCAAATACATGTAAAATAATCGGTTGGGATACCTTTAATTAGAATAAGTGGTGCCAAAAAAACCAAAAAACTCTACAGAGTAAACGGAAGGAAAAAAAGGGTCTTGATAAATTAAATCAAACAATAGAAAACAGGAAAAGAGAGACCGTTGAGGAGTGAGAGGAACTACTCAAGAAAAGAAAAGATGCAGAGGTGACGAAGCGATCTTAAGGTAGAAATAAGGAGAATGGATTGGGGTGAGATATGAGGAGAAGGGGAGGTTGTAGTAATCAGTGGCATAATCGGTAGTACTAAGGGTACAGGAGTAGGGACCGGGTCTCCAGTGAGTATTAATGGACTGAATAACCTATCGAATTGTACCCAAAGGGTTTTCGTAGAATTTTAAGTTGTAATGTTGTAATTGAGGTCCTATACAGTGGTAAGGGAATGGACTGAAGGAAGGACATAATGTCTAGGGTATATTATCACGATGACCAAAGGGTCGTTGGAATGTAGTTTTAAGAGTTTGCAGAGAATTGAGAAGAAGGAGATTAAAAAAAAAGTCAGGTAGATTAAAATTGATGGAGAACTTTGACGGGTGAAGGAAAACAGATGTGAAATTACGAAATTTAGTAAAGGATAGTTTATACAGATTCGTTACCGGACGGAACAGACTGTGAGAAGATTGGTAGAATGTTGGTATTCATAGAAAGATTATTTTTTCAGTGTACCAAAGTGAGGAGATTAAACTGTTTAGAAAGTTAAATCGGTTGTGTTGTAAAAAAAAAAAAAAACATATTCATGGTATAAAATAGAAATATATTGAGGAACCAGATATAATCGACAAAAAGGATAGGAATTCTACAAGAAGTACGAAAATCGTTTAAGAGTAACTAGAAAGTCTGATCGGATTGCAGTGGGAAAACATCTCTGAAAAACATCTCTGAAAACCGGAACGAAGGGGTAAGGGTTCGGGATCCTTTGAATGATAAGATACATATTCAAAGGGATCCTTTGAATTGATAAGATACCTAAAACGAGGGGATTGTGAACCAGACGTTTGTATAGAGTGATTTGGTGTCGATAAACAAAAGTATACATAGAGAGTTTGATCTTATACTTGAGGAACTCCCGTCGTCGGGAGAAAATAATTACAAACATAGAAGTGATAATCTAAGAGTTGTTTATAAATCTTATTTACAGACGGGAGGACTTCGAGTGTTATATCAACTCTGTGTAAAGGTGTGTCTAGATAATCTCTTTTTACGTTAAGTCTTTATTTCAATTACAAACTTTTATCATTTTCAACGTCTTTTAAAGTGACGTCTTTTATTTATAAACTAAAGACAGTGGATTAGTCACGTTATTTCAAAATTTTAAAGTAAGGGGTTAATACGACGTGTGTGTGTATGTGTACTTCTAGACTATATTGAATGTCTCTACTCGACAAATTATGTCATGTTACATGTTTGTCTACTCGTTCAGTCTCACACAGTAAATCGATTCGTTAATAGAACCATTTCCATAAATAACCGTAAGACAACATACTTAAAGGAAGTCAAACACCTTAACTCTAATGGGTTTTTTCCTCCAACATAGAATCAGAGGTCTGGATCCGTTGTATAATCGGTCTCTCCTTTTAGAGACCCCTATACAAACACCCGAAACTTGTTCTCATGTAACCTTAAAGATTCTTATACGAAATGTCTTCACATGAGATTATATCTGATTATCGGATTGTTTCCTCAAGACTATTCTTATACTACTTAAAGTTACCGTCTTGAGGTATCTTTTTTCACCCTTTATTACTTTCTTTGTACAAAAACATATGAGTTCTTTTTTCGTGTAACTATGTATGTATATATATGTGTATACCCATGTGCGAGTCAGTGAATCAACACATACTGACGTTAAGGTCCCTGACATCGGGTGGTCCGAGGAGACAGGTACCCTAAAGGGTCGTTCTTATGAGTTCACACAACGGTAAAGGATGAAGTTCCATAGAAGGGGTAGGTCCCTGACTTGGGTGTATAGAACATAACCGTCCACCGAAGTAATGTTGACTCGGTGGACCCTTCGGGTATATATGTGTATATATATTGGAATTTAATAAAAGGGACTTATGACATAGTAAACTTTTTTTTTATCCTTTTATCATCATTAATTTAATAGTGACCTTTGGATTGTCCTGATTTCTTCATAGGACATGAAAAAACTGACACTTCGTTTCTTTATTTTTACCGGTTCCACTACTACATCTATTAAAAATTGTTTTGTGTACAAACGTGAAACCGACGGTACTAAGTAAAATGTGTAAAGTGAACTCATCCTACCACACTGATAATACTGACAGGGTAATTTAAAGATTCAAAAGAAAATGAGACGTACGAGAAACTTTAGGTATTTTGTTATATATTGACACTTAAAATTCTCGTATTTTCGATACATATTTATCGATATCGATCCCTCACTGTTGAATTTGTCTTGGACGGAAGGGTCTACCGGGATTTATTTTGAGTCATTCAGTAGTTTAAATAAATCCTTTATAAATAACTCGAAAATCATTCAAATTCAGAGACGTAAGCTACGACATTCCTCACTTTAAAAAATTTCTGAAAATTCTTTGAAAATTTTAGAAACTGGTTATTTTGTTTATGTGCTACCACTGGTACAAAAAAAGATAGTCGTAAGGGTCTGAAGGGGTAGTACTGAGGTAAGGAGTAACCCTCTTGAAAGGAAGACAAAGGTGACAGATTACTCTTCGACGAAAAACGAGTCGATTGAGGGTCCGGAAACATTGTTTTCACCCTCTTATCTAGATTTGTGTCTAATCTCACTATTCTCCTTTTTCTTTTAAATACTTCTTAGGTATGGTATTAACAAGAAATAACTCAATTACTGACTTCGTCTAGTTTCTTTTCTTGTTTGTTAATTCAATAGGTCGATTGTACAAATTCAGTTAAACATATTATTTTTCGATTCTTTATCTCCTAATCTTTTTCGACACTTTGATCCAAAGATCTTCAAGCCCCCCCAACTGTTCTCTGAAGTTACTTCTCTTTTTCTCTTAACATAGTCACATTACACCTCTTTCTTGTCTTTTTTTCGTAAAAATATCCGATAATCGATATTATCGTTAATTAATCGATAGGAAATGATAAAAGTTTCTCTATTTACATTTATAACCCTTATGGAAAGTTAGTAAAGACACAAAGTCTACTCTGAAGAAAACTTGCACCGAGGTGTGTTTCTCTCCCGGTGTACTATGGGATTCAAAATAACTATACATGAGTAAATTAACATTACCATTCTGTTCATGTATATATAAACATTATTTATAGATTCATATTACTCGTTATCATCCACTTGTACCTTGTAGGGTATATCTAAGAATCCCTCTTTACAGTGAGTTGTTCTTTCTAGTTCACTTCGTGACCTTACTAAAAAAATTTATATAAATACATAACTTCTTTCTTTCTAATATGTAAAATGTATCCTTTGTTTTACTGTCTTTGGCTCCAGATGTCCATTTTGTTCGGTAGTATATAAAAAAATTATTGATAGGTTTAATCGATCTCGTATGAGACTCCTCTGTATAACTCTGTCTACGTCCTCATCTTTAGACTCTGGGGGTCTTTCCTTTGGACCCTCTGGGTCCTCGACTACTTTCAGTGACTTTTGAGTCTGGTCGAGGTTCTTTAGCGAGTATCCCTTCTCCCACCCGTAGTCGTGCACAGGGTCCGTGTTTCTGGGGTTCTATGTCGACCCCAGGTACGGTTTCACGGATGGTATCTTTGTCTTCTTAAGACTTGCTCAATTCAAAAATGTCCGTCCGAATCTCAAAGTTCTATTTTTGTCTGTGTTCCTGAATGTAGTTCCAATTCTTAGGTTGTCGACTTTCTTTGTCTGCAGTCTCCCTTTTACTCTTCGTCCTCTCTACGTACGTTGGTCCGTATCTATCCTAGGGCGGGTCCTTTCGTCGACGGCGACAGGAAATAGGTACAAAGACGAGCACGGGACTTCATGGGGAGTCAAAATATCTGAGGTATGGAGAGTCGACTGTTGTACACCACGTTCATGTTCCCTCTTTACAGAGAATCGTGGTATAAACCCCCTTCTTCTGAGTAACTAGAAGAGAGTCCCGCTATTATTGATAGTACAAGACTTGTACATGACGTACAAACTAATGTACTTGGGGTAAAGAGTACTGGAGAAACTTTACTCATAAGAGAGAGGAATACTTACTGGTCGCATTCCGAGTCTCTTCAGCCCCCGAACAGGTTCTAGTGTATCGAAAACACAACATTTCGGTTCTGGCTTTAGATACAGGTAGAAGAGACTGTAAAGGGTACGAAAAGGTTGAGATGTTCATGATAGATCGTCTTTTTATTATGTTCGGTTTAACGTTAAAAAAAATGTAAAAGATCATCGGTTTAATTTTACTTTTCTTTCGTCATTTTACTGGGTTATATAGTTATAAAAATTTTACAGGTAATTATAGATTAGTTATGTTTTTAGTCACTATGTAAGAACAAAACGAAACAAAACCACGGTTAAGAAGTTTTAGGTCACAGACGAAATGTGTGTATAGAGTTTAGTCCGATCGATGTCCCGAAGGGACCACCGAGTCTCCAATTTCGTAGACGGGCGTTACGTCCTCTGGGACCAAGTTAGGGACCCAACCCTTCTAGGGGACCTCTTCCTTTACCGTTGGGTGAGGTCATAAGAACGGACCTCTTAAGGTACCTCCTTCCTCGGACCATCCGATGTCAGGTGCCCCAGCGTTTCTCAGCCTGTGCTGACTCGTTGAAGTGAAAGTGTCAAGTTCACCTGACTGAAGGTACAACATTGTAGTGTTTAATATATAAGAGGAAAAGTTCCTAATTTTTCTCTTTCCCAAGTGAAACCCCTGTGTCCTCATATATCGATATACATATATATCCACATACGATTCAACGAAGTTAGCACAGACTGAGAAACGGTGGGACACCTGAAATCGGTCGGTCCAAAGAGAAAGATACCCTAAGAGGTCCGTTCTTATGACCTTACCCAACGGTAAATGAAGAGGTTATATCCACGTATATGTATATTTTCCGAAGGGACTACCGAGTCGATCATTTCTTAGACGGACTTTGTACCCTCTGGTACTGAGTTAGGGACCCAACCCTTCTAGGGGACCTCTTCCCTTGTCGATGGGTGAGGTCATAAGACCGTACCTCTTGAGGTACCTGTCTCCTCGGACCGTCTGAGGTCAAGTGTCCCAACGTTCTCAATCTATACTGAACCGATGATTTGGTTATCGTATATATATATATATATATATATACTTCTACTAGGTGGATAAAAGAGTGGACTCGAAATGGAAAGTGGTGGGATTAGTAGTTGTCTAGTTTACCTTTAAGACACTTCGGACATTGTGATTAAAGTTAAAGGAAGACTTGTCCAAAATTATTTTCAGGGTCCGAATCTTCCGAAGGGAGCATCGAGTCAACCATTTCTTAGACGGACGTCACGTCCTCTATACCCAAGTAAGGTGCCTTCTAGGGGACCTCTTCCTTAACCGTTGGGCGAGGTCATAAGAACGGACCTCTTAGGGTACCTGTCTCCTCAGACCTCCCGATGTCAGATGCCCCAGTGTTCTCAGTCTGTGCTAAATTACTGTTTTGGCGGTGGTGGGTCCGAATGTGGGAAAAGGACCCATGAATTAAGGGGTTTGAAAACGAGGTCGTGAAGAGTAATGTTTTGTGTTAGAGACCGGGTTATGTAAGTTAAGGAACCTTTGACATAAACAAAAAGGATCAGTAACGAGAAGAACGTTTAAGTTCTCTAAATTTTATGTAAAGACTCTTTTAGGTTGTAAACACAGGAGGAGTCCACAAGGAAGTAACCGAATTAGTTCCTTTTGTGTTGTTAATTCTATAAAGGATGGAGGTCGGTTGGACTCGTTTCTTTCGTTTGACGTAGGGACTCCGGGTACGATGTCACTTAAGACTCATTTGTTGAAGAGTAACACAATTTGTGGGTTGTCATAAGACGGACGGTGAACAACCTTAGTGTTAACGAAGTGTCACAACCCAAAACAAAGAGGGACAAGAGTCTTGTCACGGAACAACATGAAGGTCGGGTATGTTCTTATAAAACTTACTCAGACTGAAACGTTTCTGTCGTGAACGTCGACTTTTATCCTTTTGTACTGGTAGACAAGGAGGGAAGTACAAGTTAGACTGTTATAGGATTATGTTGACAGAAGGAGAAACTGAGGTAGGATGAGCCGTTGGACGGAGTAAGGTGGTCAAAGAGTGAATTCGAAGAAGTGAATGTAACACAGAGAGGTGTAAGGAGAGGAGGGTGAGTGGATAGTGATGAAAGGAGACAAAATAGTGAAGTACTAAGAATATTAGGAGTTCCTATGGTTCAATTAACGAACGGTAAAAGGTAAGAAGGTTGAGGTCTAAAAAGAAAGGGAGTCAGGGAGACGGACCGTGAAAGACGTGAGGAGTCGATGATGGATTGAAAAACACCCTCTTTCTTTTTTTTTTCCTTTTTTCGAGGTTTGGATTCGAAGATCCTAGTTGGACTTCAATCGGTCTTCATACCTTTATTCGCGATGTAAAACCCCTCCCTGTCCCAGAAAGGTCCACCGAGATCACCATTTTCTTGGAAGGACGACTACGTCCTCCGTATTCTATGCGCCCAAGCTAGGGACCCACCCCTTCTAGGGGACCTCCTCCCGTACCGTTGGGTGAGGTCATAAGAACGGACCTCTTAGGGTACCTGTTCCTCGGACCGTTAGGCATCCCAGAGTTTCTCAGTCTGTCCTGACTTCTCTGAATCGTGTGTACGTGGTTTCGTTCGTGACCCCTCCTTGTCCCCATATTTCCTTTCACCTCCCCTCCTTACGTATTTACTGTGACCACCGTTCTCATTAAAAGTGGAGACACGAATCAACGAGTCAACATAGACTGAGAAACACTGGGGTATCTGAAGAAACATGTACCCTTAAGAGGTCCGTTCTTATGACCTCACCCAACGGTACGGGAGGAGGTGCCTTAGAAGGGCTGGGTCCCTAGTTTGGACCAGAGGACGTAATGTCCGTCTAAGAAGTGACAGACTCGGTGGACCCTTCGGGGTCAAAAGTGGAGATAGTGATGTCTAAAGGTCACTCAGTAAATGGTTGATACCCTCTATACTATCATCTCCTATGGTCGACGGTAGTGGTGGTCTTTAGTCTTTAAAGTGTTCAACGGGTTGATAGTCTCTCTAGAAACTAAAAAAAGTAGATAGGTAAGTCAGCTTGAGGTTTACTGACTATTAAGATCCTTTGTCAACCGTTTATATGAATCCTCTCTGACTAAAAGTATAGTACCTGGGTCTTGAATCTGAAGAAAAATGACTGTTTTACATATTAAAACGGGTTAAATTAATAGATAAGACTCGTGGTCAAAAAAATAGTCGTTTTCCTTCACTATATCGTAGAGAATTCCTACAACTTATTATTGTCTATTCCCCTTTCAACTTTCTAATCAATTATGTGTATTTCGAGACTTTTGTCACGGAAGTTAAGTTATATTTATAATCGATAATTGTAACAACACAAGAAAATACTTTATACATAAATATCAGATTCTATTGAGTCTCTCTTATCAGTTTGTCGAATGTGAAGAAATGTCCGTCGCGATGAGTTACCATGTCTCCAAAAGTGAATAAATGATAAACTTGTTCATATTATTCAAGGAAGATGTGTAGTCTAAGAAAGTCTTACGATTGATATGTTACCCAGTTGGTATCCCTATTAGAGGTTGACACACTTCGAATGGCTGATTATTTTGGACCAAATTAACCTAGGATCGTTTACTTTATGAATCTTATACATGAGATTAGATTACATCCTTTCAGTTTAAAACTCTTCGTTTTAAACTTAACCCTCCTTTCTCTTTTTCTCCCTCCTTTTAGTGAAGTCCTGACGGAATCCCAGTCAAATTCAAGTCGAAATTGAAAAGGAATATTGACTATGTAAACTTCAAAGTGTCACAGTATCTATCATCTTCCCCTGTATGTACGAGTATTACGTTATTTCGTGTTTCGGGAGTCCCTTACCGGAACCCTCCTGTCACCCTTAGTGACCTGTCCGAGTCAGTAAACTACCTACAACTAAAGAATAACCGTGGAGACTCTCTACAAAAGAAAAAACGGAAGATTAAATTCACGTTTGTTTTAAGGAAAAAGAAACAAAGGAAAATCATTTCGACTCCGGTCCGTTTCTCAGACTATTTGCGGTTCCTTTATTTTTTCTCCTTTTTGTCTCTGTCATATCTAATTAACCGAGTAATTTCCTTGTAAAGAAGAAAAGTTAGACCAATTGACGTCAGGATCTAGAGGTCCGGATGGGTAATGAGTACTCTGGGAGATTTCGTCTCCACTGGTTGGAGACCGTGACCACACACTCGACAATACTTGAACTGATGTGTCGTCTTCCATTCACTGTCCGTTCACTCCCTTCGCAGTAACGATAGATATCAACGAGGGGTAGTGAGAGGGTAGTGGGGGTCTACCCTGGTAGATCAACGTCCTTTCGTTCGAATCCCGAGGATGACTAAGACATAATACAGTCAACATATTAATAAAGTAATATAAAATGTTATATTATCACTATCCTTATTTTACTAGTTATTTGTATTGAGTGAACTCAGTGGGGTTTTGGTAAGGGGAGTGGGACCAGACACCTTTTTGACAGAAGACACTCTGGTCAGGACCACGGTTTTTCTAGCCCCTGGTGGCTAGATTTCTATCCACTCTGTGATGGGTTTTTTAAGAGGGAAAAGTAGATATCTGGAAAGGAGGATAGGGTCAAAGATGATTCTCTGAGAAGAAGAGATCAGTCTATACAGTACTTTCGATATAAATTATGTATGGATAAAGGTCGCATATCATAAAAGACGTACTAATTATGAGTGTAAAATAAGTATGTATGGTTTCTTCATAAAAGGTAACTAAATTTTTGTTTTATCCGGCTTCGGGAGTTTTAGTGTCGATCGTATATATCCCTAATACTTCGATAAATGATTTGGCCTTCTCGACTGAAAATTTTACAATAGTGACAATTGTTAAAAATTTATTTTTCTTAAGAGGAGAAGTAGGATTCATTTGAGATATATTATCTGTAAAACTAATCAGTTTATAAAAGGTATTAACAGGAACTTATTTATAAATACAATTTATTTCGTACAAGGAGTCTATCCTTTTAGTTCAATAAATTGTTATTAATTTAGTAGTGAGTATTCAAAGTTCACATTTTATTTTGTATTGATATAAAAATAAAGACAGCTTAGTATAAAGACATTTATAGCTATTTACTATTCATTATCTAAAGACGGAGGACCACCGGTAAACGCCAAGATTTTCTTTTTTATCGGACACAGAGAATTTTGTGTTGTTTCTCTAAAACAAAATCTTAAAACAAATTTTCCGATGAGTAAGACCTTTCGTTACCATCCAGTCGAACCATGGTTCTTCCCTTTTTCAGTCGTCGTCGTCGGTTCCTGCACTCACGGAAGGTTCCCGTGGCGCTTTGTGTCAAGAGGGGAAAAGTGAGGTAACCGAACATCCAATATTTGTATACGTGTATTTGAGTTCAGGAGTCCTTTGGTCAAAACTAGTTTGACTTTACAAATGGACCATCAAGATTATGTAAATAGTGTTTATAGAAGGGAATTCGGAATGTCAGGACAATGTCATACCAAACGGAAATCGGTTTACCTTATTAGAAATACCTCATAAGAAATATACGTAAAAGGACGTCATTCCAGAGAACACAGTTAGTCTATACCGGTGTCTTTCCATACGAAGAAACAAACCAATTCAACGAAGTGAACCGTTATTTTATTTTGGAAACCCTTTATAGTTCGTACGGAACTGTCCTTGTATCGTAACGATTGGTTTGATATGTAATCTTTACGTCCTCCAACCAGTTTTATTTTTAAATGACTCCACTAAAAATTTTGGTCCTAAATAGTTTTCGACTCAGTTTAAAACTTCACAAAGGAGTCATCTTTATTATCACTTTATATAACGTACAGTACAGTGATTGTAAATTGATTATTTATTAATTGTTTATAAATATTCGAATACTATGTTTTACCAAAAACTTATCTTCCTTGTACAAAGTTAACTGTTAGAATCGTCGATTTTAATTAGACATTTCAAGACATTGAAACTTTAACAATATATTTAATTAAGTTCTGATTAATCTGAGGATTTAGTACAAAAAGACGTTATACTCCCAAATCAACCCTTTCTTTTATAAATATTAAATAAGATATATAGAGTGTCATAAGGAAACTAATCACGACCAGACGTTTTCCCTTTCTTATCTTACCTATAGTAAAAGTCGTATTATTTGTTATTTAATTGACTTAGGTTTAATGATTTGAATGAACATACATTTTATAAAACAATTTGTGATCACTTTAAACAAACAGAAAATTTGATAATAAAACTTTATATTTTCCTAACGTAAAGGTAACTTCTTACAGGAGAGTATGTCAATTTCTTTGTTACTTAAGTACTCTTCTTTATTATTTGAACTGTATATTCCTGTTGAAAGTAAATAGTACTGTCGAGGAATCATATGAAATTATATGTAAAATTAAAATCTCAGACCCTCACATCTACTCCCTCAACCACTACCTGTCCGTCCGAACCGTACGACGTCAGGTACCCCAACGTTTCTTAACCTGTACTGACTCTCTGACTTGACTTGACTGTAAAATTAAATTTTTTTACAATTATCTTAATAAATTTATATATAGTTCATTCTTCAACATACTACTTGAGGGTAGATCAGTAATAGGTTGAAGTTGTAATAGTTAGGAACCCCTTAAACCAGAGTAGATGTAAGGGTCTGAGATTTTGGGTTACCTTGATGAAACTCCTTCTAAGTCTTTATTATAACAGAAGTAAAATTTATGAAGTCAAACGTAAAGATTGTTTTTTTACAAAATATATAGTAATGACATCGTAATAGTGTTGATTTCTTTTTCTTATTACAGAATAATAGTTTAACAGTGATAAGGTGAGATGTTACTAGAGTATTTTGCTGAGATAGCAATCAAACTTAGACTTAAGTATTTTCCAGGCATATAATCTTAAAACTCTTCAGAGCATTTCAAGGAAAAATTAATAAATCTTATCGAAATTTAAACGTCTAACTCGACTGTCATGTCTCTCAGGGACAGGTTTTGGTCGTGTCAAAGATTGGATTGTAGAATGTAATAATGTTAACAACAACGAATCAGCGAGTCAGTACTGACTGAGAAACTCTGGGGTACCCAACGTCGTACGGTCCCAAGGGACAGGAAGTGGTAGAGGGTCTCGAACAAGTTTGAGTACAGGTAACTCAGTCACTACGGTAAGTTGTTAGAGCAGAAGACAACCTAGAATGTGATAATACCGTGTAAACAAGTTTAATTGTTTATAACTATTGTAATAATTCCTGATTTTAAATATATAATAAGTCTAAAGGACCAAAAATGGATTACAGTAAAGAGATAAGACCCTAAAATAAGTCCTATAGTGTAATACATAGTCAAGTCAAGTCAAATCAAGTCAGCGAGTCAGTATAGGCTGAGACACTGGGGTACTTAGCGTCGTGCGGTCCGGAGGGACAGGTAGTGGTTGAGAGTCTCAAGTGAGTTTGAGTGCAGGTAGCTCAGCACTACGGTAGGTCGGTAGAGTAGGAGACAACAGGGAAAGAGGAGGACGGGGGTTAGGGAGGGTCGTAGTCGCAGAAAAGGTTACTCAGTTGAGAAACGTACTCCACCGGTTTCATGACCTCAAAGTCGAAATCGTAGTAAGGAATTCTTTATGGTTCCGACTAGAGGAAGTCTCACCTGGTCAACCTAGAGGAACGTCAGGTTCCCTGAGAGTTCTCAGAAGAGGTTGTGGTGTCAAGTTTTCGAAGTTAAGAAGCCCCGAGTCGTAATACGTATGTATAACAGTCTAGAGGACTCCGTGAAGATCGAAAGCCGTCAAAAAAATCTGAATAGGAAGAAAATTTACTGAATTAAAATTACTCATGACCAGTCCATAAAACATTTTATAGGGAATCAACTTTAAACAGAGACTGCAAAAAGAGCCCCAATCTAAGTCCAAGGCCCAAAACTCTCTCTTCTAGTATTTCCACTTCACGGTAAAAGTAGTGTAGCATAGTTGTATACGGTGTATAAACTACACTACAACTACAGCTGAAACTAAAGGTCCGTCTTCAAGAAAGACAGTCCAAAGAGCAAACTTTTCAATAAGAAAAAGAAAGGGTAGAGATACGACATGGGAAATCTTTCATCTACACACTATAAATCTTTCTTCTACACACTAGTAGTACATGTGCGGGTGCACTTCCTCACCTCCCACTATATAGGTGAGGAAATCCCTAAGACGTACTTCTAAACAGAGAAAAAGGGGTACGTAAATAAATAAGGTATGAGTACCCAGTATGTATAAATATAAAACCCAATATAAGATTTGTTAAATTATACATTACGTCGTACACACCCACGAGTCTACACAGGTCACGAAACGTTGATACCGGGCATATTGTATATCTAACATCAGACGGTCCAAGGAGACAGGTACCCAAAGAGGTCCGTTCTTATGACTGCACTCAACGGTAAAGGAGGAGGACTCCCAGAAGGACTGGGTCCCTAGTTTGGCCCCAGAGGACGTAACCGTACGTCCAAGAAATGGAAACTCGGTGGACCCTTCGGGATATATATTATTTATTACGTTTTGGTTTGACAAAACAAATGATGTTCATCAAAGGTCGAAACCAGTGGACCCTAAGAGAGATAACGGAGGACACGGAGAAACTGGATAAAAGGGTTTCACCTCAAAAAAAACTCCCGAAAGAAGGAAAGCTTTAAAGTTCTAATAAATCCCTATCAAACACACAAAGAACGGGACAGAGTTTTTAGAAAGTAAAGAGGTTCTTAGGGACCGACAAAATACCCTCTTCTCCTAACCTTTGATTCTAGACCCACGATTTACACGTGTAACGGTGTCATCAGAGGATTTAAACATTACTAAAATTTTAAACGTATGTAATTTGGAGTTAGAAACCCGACATTTCAAGATGGACAAAAATGTTTACGTATTGTAATATATAAATCATAACGTTATAATGTATGTCATCAAAACGGTGAGATTCTTAGTGGACACGAAGTGGATGAGTTCAGGGGTCGGGGACTTGAGGTTTGTCGGTGACTTCAAAAATGACATAGATATTAAAACGAAAAAGGTCTTACTGTATATTGACTTTAACGCATAATATCATGTTTCGGAAAAGTCTGACCGAAATAAGTAAATCGTTATACGTAAATTCGTGAGACGTCAATAGGTGCAGATAAGTACTGAACTATCGAGTAAAGAAAAATATCGACCGTAACATCGGTCTCAAACAAGTAGGTGAGTGAATAATCTCCAGTAGAACCACCGAAGGTCGCATCCGTTAGTACTTACTTTGAGAACATTTATAAAATACTTCCAGAAACACACCTGTTTTTAAAAGTGGAATTCAGCCGTCTGTGGATTTTCGTATTAGTGATCTAATATATTTATGATGTAAATCGAAACATTCTTTAATGGTTTGATAGAAAGTTTCACCAACATTGTAAAACAGAAGGGTGGTCTTTACTTACTCTCAAGGACCACAAACCCCAGGAGTAGTCGTAAAACATAATATTCAAAAAACTTTACGACAGTAAGATTATCCACACATCATGAAAGAGCCGAAGGAATATTCAACGTTAAAGGATTACTGTTTGTTAAAACTCATGGAAAATACACGATTAAATTGTAGATATACAGAAGGAATCACTTCATAGATAAGTCTAAATAACGGGTGGAAGATCAACCCAACAAAAGATAAAAAACAAAAGTCTCAGGAAAGATATAAACCTGTCTTCAGGAAACATTCTATCCACAAAACGTTTATAAAAGGGGTTGTACACCGAAGAAAAGGAAAGAATTTATCACAGAAAGTATCTCGTCTTTAAAAGCAAAAATTATTTTAGATTTAATACATATTGACTCATAAATATTAAGAAGAAAGGTAATATTATAACAACAGTAAGTAAAGAAAATAAGTATAAGATTTAAATAAGTATAGGTTTTAACAACGATAATAGTGAACTTCGTCAATAGTAACTTTTATTCTTTTTATTTTATTAAGAATTATTCTTATATTCATTTTCTATTATATTTATGTAAATGAATAATTTACTTATTTTTATTCATTTTCCTTTATTTAGAATAATTCTTATTCTTTTCATTTTCGAAAACAAAATGGTAGTAAATAAAGAAGAGAAGGAGTACAAGAAGGAAATACATCTAGGTTCAAAAACAGGAAATAGTAAAAGGAAGGGAGACTTAAGGAAGTCGATGACAAAAAAGACTCTTTCAGAAATGAACAGTAACTAAAAAACTTCCTATTAAAGTAATCTATATATTAAGATGTAATCATAAATAAAAAGATTGTGAATTTTATAGAAAGTCCCCACAAATAAGACTTTTTGATTTTTAGGGTAAAGTTCGAGATTTCTTATAACCGCAAAGTTAAAGTGTTCTATATTTATTATTACTTAATGTTAAAATGTAAACTATTTCAGGAGGAATTTTTATTCGGTATCTCCTCTCCGACAAAGTACCGAAAGGACTTTATCAGGGAGTGACACTGGATTTTTCGAACCTGACCCATACTTTAATTTATGAGTTATACGTTGTCTGAGTTTGGTTCAATGAGTTAAAGGATAAATTTTTTTTTTATGGAAGAGTCTCAATACTAAACAGAAATTTAAGAGTCGTGACTCTCTTGTTATATTCTTTAGTGTGTGTTCTTTTTTATAAAAATTCGAAAATGTGTTTTAGTGTCTACTTATGTAACCCGTTACAAGGAACATGTGTCCGGGAGACTTATTCAAGGACACTTTCAATTATACTCCAGTCTTTCTTACGTAAAAGAGTTGTATAATTTATGTCATAAAGGAAGGACCTTTCGATCGGACTCTGTATTCACTTTGTCTTTTAGACTTATTTTGTTTTGTTTTTGTTGTTTGATCTCTAAGTCCATTTTGGTTTATCTTACCACTTTAACTTTCCTGACGAGACTGGTGGCTATGGGCACTGAGGTTGTAAGTTTGAAGAAAGGGATTATCCTAAGAGTTCATGTGTTAAGGTGAATCATTCATAGTAACTGAAATTGGGATTGGATGACTTATATTTGACAAACTGTGGAGGACACACGACACTTGTTTCTTACAGTGGCTGGTAAAGTCATTTGACTCTTACTAGTTCGGTAGTTGGGTCAACGGGGGACGCCGTGTGGGACCCCCCTTAAGTCTTATCTCTTTTTGTCTGACGGACGTTGGTTCGGTAGTCGGAGACTTCGGTGGGGGTCTCCACGTGGGAGTCCCCTAAGTCCTACCTCTTTTTGTCCTTGGACCGGGATCTTTCAATTCCACGCATGGTCTTCTAATTAAAGTTATTTGAGTCTGAGAACATAGAGTGGTATGTGTCTTTTCGTGATTTAAGTAATTGAACTATATATACCAAAAGAAATTTATCACCATTAGAAAAGAAATTACAAAATTAACCACCTTTTAACGAAATGTTACAACACAACCAAAAGACGGCATGTTGTTACGTTTAGTCAGTATCAATATATATATCGGAGAGGAAGACGTCGGAGGGAGGAGGGGGGGGTAGGGTGAGGAGACCCAGCAGTGGTCCAACCCGAGGGTCACAATATGTCGTTGAAGGTGATCCAACCCGAGGGACACAATATATCGTTGAAGGTGATCGATAGACAAAATGTGCACTACCACATGTATACAGTTGCGATGAAAGAGTTAAGTAAGGTGGGAGAGGAAGGGAACGACACAGGTGTTCAAACAAGAGATGATCCAAGTGGTCACGGTAAAAAGATCTAAGGTATACATATACGTAATTATATCCTATGAATAAAAAGAGAAAGACTGTATGAAGTGAGATATATTCTCCGAGGTCCAAGTAGATTGAGTGATGGGGAAGGAAAAATACCGACTCATTATAAGATAACATGTACACACGGTACAGAAGAAATAGGTAAGTACACAATTATCTGTAGATCCAACGAAGATACAGGATAGATAACATTTACAACGTCGTTACTTGTGACCCCTTGTACACAGAATCTTAAAACCAAAAGGGTATTACCCTAACGACCCAGTATACCAGGCAGATCAGTTCCGATACCAAAAAGATCATCAGTACATGCCTATACTCTCAACCTGACACTTCTTCCGACTCGCGACTTCTTAACTTCGAAAACTTGACACCATAACCTCTTCTGAGAACTCTCAGGGAACCTGACGTTCCTCTAGGTTGGTCAGGTAAGACTTCCTCTAGTCGGGACCCTAAAGAAACCTTCCTTACTACGACTTCGACTTTGAGGTCATGAAACCGGTGGAGTACACTTCTCAACTGAGTGACCTTTTCTGAAACTACGACCCTCCCTAACCCCCGTCCTCCTCTTCCCCTGCTGGCTCCTACTCTACCGACCTACCGTAGTACCTGAGCTACCTGCACTCAGACTCACTTGAGGTCCTCAACCACTACTTGTCCCCACGGACCGCACGACGCTAAGTACCCCAGTGTTTCTCAGCCTGTGATGACTCGCTGACTTGACTTGACTTGACTTGACTTACCACATACACACATGCACACACGATTTGACGAAGTCAGTACAGGTTGAGGAACCCTGGCGTACCTGACATTGGACGGTCCAAGGAGATAAGCACTCTAAGAGGTTCGTTCTTGTGACCTCTCCCAACGTTAAAGGAAGAGGTCCCTTAGAAGGGTTGGGTCTCTACTTTGACCGTATAGAAGACAGAGGACGAAACCGTCCATCCAAGAAATAGTGGTCGTGGTGGACCCGGTATACCATCTAAATAAGGATAAAAGAATACCTTAGAAGTATGACAAAAGAAAAGAAAAAAAATTTAAATAAAATCAACCTCCGATTAATGTTATAACATCACCAAAAACGGTGTGTAACTATACTTAGTCGGTACCCAAATGTACACAAGGGGTAGGACCTGGGGGGAGGGTGGGTATGACAAAAGATGTTTCCGAGATAGTCAAATGTAAGGGTGGTTGTCACGTCCTCCAAAGAGAATAGAAGTGTATGAGAGGTCGTAAATAACAAACGTCTAAAAAAACTACTACCGGTAATACTAACCACACTCCACTATTTGGAGTGACATCAAAACTAAACTTGTACACATAAACCGGTAGACAGACAGAAACCTCTTTGTAAACAAGTCCAGAGGAGGGTAAAAAAACTGACCTAACAAACAAAAGGACTATAACTCGACATACTCCACGAATATATAAAACCTCTAATTAGGAAACAATCAACGAAGGAAACGTTAATAAAAGAGGGTAAGTCTCCTGACAGAAAAGTAGAACAAATATCAAAGGAAACGACACGTTTTCGAAAATTCAAAATAATACGGGGTAAACAAATGAAACGAAATAAAGGTAATTAGATCCTCCCACCCAGTCTCTCTTAGAACGACACTAAATACAGTTTCTCACATGATTAATCGTCATTAGACAAAAGAAAAAAAGTTTTTGAGAATACATAGGACCGGGGAGTGAATGGAGAAGTCTTGTTAGGAAGTTTCGATAGACTCTCCGAATTCAGGAGTCATTCAGGTGACTTGTTTTGTAATTAAGAGTTGAAAATCCAACACGGAAAAAAAGTCAGTTGTCACGAGTTATTTAAAAATAAGAATTGACGGTTAATATGGAGGTAAAAAGTGAAGTAAAAAGTGACACGGGTACTGTCGGTTATATTTGTCTTAATTTTCATGGACTTTCTGGGTTTAGGTGTCAGTATCTGAGACTTTCCAAGTTTAAACACCTCATGATCACTTTATGTACGTCTTAAAACTAGATTCTAAGGATTTAGGAGATGTAAGATCTTAAAATTATGTCCTATGGTACAGGATTAATAAGACAGATGGTGAAGACAGTCCAAACTCTTTATATTAGCGATTGGTACGAAAAAAAGAGAAATAGATGGTGTGACATGAATACGGTGGTATTTTCGTTGTATTGGTCTTTTAGAGTGTAAAGACTTACAATAATATACGGAAGACAATTTTACTTTTACCTGTGAGGACATGATAACTTATCGAAGAAAAGTTCACGGTCCCATTTGAGACTGACTAAGGTTACTTTACTAGACTTAACAGTTCGTGACGTGTACAGTCGTAAGGTCACTTCTTGATCCTGTCTGTCCTCAACAAAGGTAAGTGTGTTTTTTCGGTGTGTGAACTAGACTGAACAGAACACATGAATCGTTTTGGTGTTCACCACGGTAGGACGAATCTTGGTTTTATGAAGGACGATAAGAATTGTCTTAAATTTAAACAGAGGACCGACAGAACGTTAACAGAAAGAGTGTTCTGTGGTTTACCGGGGAAATCAGGGTTAAACGGATAATCTTATCCGATAAAGGAAACCCCTATCTTTCGTTGAATTTCTTATTGTCTTAATAATAAGAAAGGATTAAAACCAACTCTTAATGGTGTAAATAAAGTATTTTTTTATTGTTTTTCGAATACTAACTCTTATTATATCCCAAATCAATGTTTCAAAGTCAATGTACAGGTACCTCTTGTTAGAGGGATCCTTTATTTGAGAGTAGATGTCAACGGAGTTTTCTAAATAATAAGACTCCTATACCTTATTTCATTATAACTTCCGAACTCCGTTAATAAAACTAAAGTTAACACCAACTTCCATGGGACAGTGTGACGAGACTTTGATAGTGCCTAATTTATAAAGTGTTCAATACATCTGATATTTAAAATCATCTGATATTTTTCTAGGTATGTCGTTCATAACGATCTGTTAATACCCCTCTCAAGAGGAAGAATCAGAGGTGTTCATACGTCTATTTTAATCCGAATTTACTTTATAGTTCCTGTTGAAATTTTTTTATTCACACAATGTTCACCTATTGAAATTTTCATTCCTTCGTCCTCTCCGGTTATACGCAATTTACAGAGACATGAACCAGGAGTACCGTCGGAACTTATAACTTAGGTTCTCCTTTTATTTACATGTCTCTAATCAAGAAAGAAGGGTTCAATAGTTGAACCCTTCTTACCGGGGGACGTGTAACTTTGAGTCAAGTAAAACAATCTTTATAAGAACATGTACGAGGTGTTTTCCCTTAATTTGTCAATGAAGGTGGGAACCGTATTACCAACGAATTCGTAGTCCAAATATAAATCGTCGTAGACAACGATAGCAAAGAAGTTGAGTTACAGGATGACACAAAGGTGTTATCTGAGTCCGGGATAATCTTCCTTAGGTCCTTCCTGTGAATTTGTACGGTATAATCACGTTATCAAAACCGTTATCTTTGGTTATACTATAGGTAACTACTATATAAGGAATAAACACTTGTTAAGTATAAAAACATCATCTATATAGAAAGAAACTACCGAATTTCGTTTAATCCTTTTTTGTAGGGGTGACTTTGAGAAGAGAGAAGGGAGTAGAAGGGTGACAATCGTATAAAAAACGAATCGTATTTGTAGAAGGGTGACAATCGTATTTGTTTCAAACGAATAATGAAACACATAAACACATATGTAGGTAGAAGGTTTAACATTCAAGGAAACTTCCGTCGTTGCTATTTTAGACTAAAACATAAGAAAGACGACCTTTCTTTTTAGATATGACGCGAAAGAGAGAGAGAGAGAGAGAGAGATATATATATATATACATGTGTGTGTATATATATAGACAGGACACGTACGTACGAGTCAACGAGTCAACACAGACCGAGAAACGTTAGAGTCCCTGACATCGGGTGGTCCGAGGAGACAGACACCTTAAAAAGTCCGTTCTTGTGACCTCAGCCAACGGTAAAGTGAGAGGTCCCCTACAAGGGTTGGACGCAGAGGATTCAGAAGACGTGACCATCCGTCCAAGAAATAGTGGCGTGGTAGACCCTTCGGGATACACATACCGCCACCAACAACAAGTCAGCGAGTCGGCACAGACTGACAAACGGTGAGGTACCTGACGTCGTGTGATCCGAAGGGACAGGTAGTGGTTGAGGGTCTCGAACGAGTTTGAGGACAGGTAGCTCAACCACTACGGTAAGTTGGTAGAGTAAGAGACAGTAGGGGAAGAAGACGGAAGTTAGAAAGAATCGAAGTTCTTGAAAAGGTTGCTCAGTCAACCAGCGTAGTCCACTGGTTTCATAACCTCGAAGTAGTAGTCAGAAAGGTTACTTATAAGTCCTGACTAAAGGAAATCCTAACTGACCAAACTAGAGGAAGTCAGGTTCCCTGAGAGTTCCCAGAAGAGATGGTGGTGTCAAGTGTTCGTAGTTACGTCATAGGTTGGGTGTAGAGGACGTAACGGTTTGACTAAGAAATGGTGACTCGGTGCTCCCTTCGGAGATATATGTATATATATATATGTATTAAAGAAAAACACATCAAGGGTATAACCACTTTCGTCACTGTCTAAAATAAAAGAACCCGAAGTTTTGACAACACCTGTCACTGGTGTCGGTGTTTTAATTTTTTATTTTTCGATATAATCGGAGGTTAATTTTATTTATTTAAATTTATTTTTTCTGAATTTTTTATTTTTCGATACTTTGTGGATATGTCGTATAATTTTTCTTCTCTATAAAAAGACTATTTTTAAGTAAACCGGTTTCGATACTAAAAAGGTTATCAGTACATACCTATACTCTCGACCTGATATTTCTTCCGACTCACGGTTTCTCGACTACGAAAACTTGACACCATCACCTCTTCTGAGAATTCTCAGGGAACCTGACGTTCCTCTAGTTTAGTCAGTTGCGATTTCCTTTAGTTGGGACTTATAAGTAACCTTTCTGACTACGACTTCGACTTTGAGGTCAGGAAACCGGTGGACTACGTTTCTCGGTTAAGTGACCTTTTGTGGGACTACGACCCTTTATAACTTTCGTTTTCCTCTTCCCTTGTCGTCTCCTACTGTACTGATCTATCGTAGTGACTGAATTACCTGCACTTAAACTCGTTTGAGACCCTCTATCGTTTCCTGTCACCTCGGACTGTACGACGTCAGAGTCCCAGAGTTTCTCAGTCTATCCTGAATCGGTTATTGTTATACGATCACGTAAAAGACGATCGATCTGAGACTACGTTTTGGTGATCTCCCTCTAGTTTGTAGTAAAGGAAAAGAAACGAACAAGACCAACGATTGTAATAAATATATTGAAATTACAACATATTCACAAAGCGATACTTAATTAAATAACCACAAGGACTTCTAAAAGGAAGGTTCGATGATCTTTACAAACTTGTTTCGACTTAGGTTATTTTAATCAGCGTTCTTCAAATTTATGAAAGGTTTGGGGGTAAAACAAATCAGAATTTCGTAAACTAATTTGTCAACGTTAGTAGAATTTTAGACGTAGTCCAGTTTACACTTGATACTTAACAAATAAGGTGGTCTTCACCTAAAAAGTAAGTGAGATCCAAATACGTAATGTATTTAATTGGTGTTCAAACTTTTATTTTATACAATTGTACCTTTGTTACTCCGAATCCTTGTAAAGGATCGTAAAGTTTTTAATACACGATTGTACTTCTAAAAACAACAATAACAAATCAACGACTCAGTACAAGTTCAGAAAACGTTGGGGTACCTGACACCGGATGGTGCGAGGAGACAAGTACCTTAATAGGTCCGTTCTTATAACCTCCCCCAACCGTAAAGGAAGAGGTCCCCTTAGAAGGACTCGGTCCTGAACTTGGGTGTAGAGGTCGAACTATCCACATGAGTAATGGTGACTCGGTGGATCTTTCGGGTTACATTCATATTATTTGATATTATTTGTCAGACAAAATTCCTTTAGATAACCAGTCACGTGTTTAGTTAAAAACAAAATTAGATTAAAACTGACTTAAAGTAGAACTCTTTGAAATTAATATATAATTGTAAGTGTATAACTCCCGAAGAGTGTACGACAACGACGGAGACGATTCAGTGAAGTTAGCACAGGCTGAGACACACTGGGGTATCTGTCGTCGGGTGCTCCGAGGGGGTAGGGACCCTAAGAGGTCCGTTCTTATGACCTCACTCAACGGTAAAGGAAGAGGTTACGTACTTTCACTTTTCACTTTCACTTCAGCGAGTCAGTACGGGTTGAGAATCGTTGGGGTACCTGACGGCGGATGGTCCGAGGAGGTAGGTACCCTAAAAGGTCCGTTCTCATGGCTTCACCCCACGGTAACGGAAGAGGTACTGAGTCACCATTTCTTAATCGGACGGTTACGTCCTCTGGGTCCTTTGTACCTGAGTTAGGGATACAACCCTTCTAGGGGACCTCTTCCTTTACCGTTTGGTAAGGTTATAAGAACGGACCTTTTTGGGTATCTCTCCCCTCCGACCGTCCGTTCCAGGTACCTCAACGTTTAGTAGTCTGTACTGAATCACTGACTCGTGTATAGTTAGTGTATATCTATTTAATACAAAAATAAATGCTTCTTCGTCAACATCATCAAAACTTAGAGTTTCCAGATTTCAATAAATTTTCTTTAAATCCTTTTATATCTAATTTAATAGATAACTGTAAAGACTTTACTCATTGATATGTTATTTTTTCGGAAAATAAATGTCTTTATCTTACTTATAAATTTAGTTCCTGTTGTCTTTCTCTTCACAAATTTTTTTATTTTCATGACTAGTGAGTCAAGAGGGTCAGAAACTTAGTACCTTTGTCCGACAATATTTATTCGTTCGGTTACGATAGGAGACTAAAAGGTCTGTCTTATAGGAAGACCTCAGTTTGGTGACCCGAAACTTTAGTTCGAGACGGTAAACGATTAACACACTGGACCTTCTTGATCAATTGAAGAAATTTGGTGTCAACCCTCTTATTTCTCAAAGAGAGAGTACCCTAACAAGTCACCTAATCGACTCTGTACGACATACTGTGTAATTCGTGGTACGGACGGTGTCTCGAGACTGAGTTATTTACATCTTAATGATAATACACTCTTCGAGACGTATAACTGCTTGTTCAACCTGTTTTACGTAGTAAAAGAGTCACAAGGATGGCAACAGAGTGTCTGACTAATTAATGACAATATCTGTTAGGGAGGAGAGGACATATAGTATATCTAGTCCCCAGGGGTGGAGGTCCTAGATACGGACTATTAGACTCTACCTCGCTTACATTATCATTATCTTTATTTCACGTGTTATTTCCATTGTGCAAACTTTTTAGCGTTTTGGTAGGAGATGAGGGACCAGGTACCTTCTTGACAAAGGGTGTTTTGTCCAGGGACCACGGTTTTTCCAACCCCTGGCGACTATATCTAGTAAAGAAAGAGGGAATCGAAAGTTTAAGAGGGAAAGTGCAAGAAGTTTTATGTGGTAAAGTTCCTGAAACCTGTTGACTTAAGTTGTTTTAAAAACTTTAGTATTTTATCTTAATATTACTAATATTTGGATGTGAATTCAAGACCGAGATACGACGTCAGTTACTCTCTAATTTTATTTTATATTTTGGTACCAGAGATAGGACCTTCTACTCTTACTTGATCTTATCGACTACCCCCGTCTGTCCTGTTCTCCTCTCCCCTGTTCACCCCTCCTTTAATTTAAAGACCAAAAATTCGGTGGATCAAACATTATATGAATGTCGTCGGTATCCTTTAACTATACCTTCCCGAAGGAAAGTTTAGTGGTATCAATGGTTCTTTCTTATATATCTACTAATGTCACCTTTTGACTTACTACATCCATTCTTCACACATATGGGAAACATCGTCTCTTCTGGTTTAGACTAGGGTATAACCTACCTTAGGAAATCGAGATTAGAGACACGAGATAACGGACAGCAATCAGTACGACCAAGATGTGGAAACATTTTCTTACAACAGATATCGAACTTTTTATGTCGGGATAGAGTTCCGAGACGGAGGGTCAAACTGGAAACTTCATATTGTGAAGTAAGAATGTCTCTATTTTTCGACGTCTTCTCTCTTATTGTAAAAAGAGACAATTGTCCTTATAGCAGTACTGGTCCGGATGCGTCTGTCGACGAGAACGATTCATAATGGTATAGAGGAGGTCCCAAACTGGTCGTGGTTTTTCAACGTTGTTGATCAGTGTCGGAGAGGGGAAAGTCATACTTTCTAAAGATTGGATTGGGACTATTCCACCAAGAAGACCTAGGATTAGGGTGGTAGAGGAGACGACCCAAAACCTTGTCAGTGAATAGGAAAAAGATCGCTGAACCGAGTTAATTAAATGACCGGACAAAACACCATTCGTTATGTTTGAACCTGAGTCACCGTACTCCCTACTATTAGAAACGTTGACTTTCTACTAGATTGACTTCGCAGTCACTGTCAACTCAAAAGG
The DNA here is from genome assembly GCA_006410555.1 of Capra ibex. Lineage (NCBI taxonomy): Eukaryota > Metazoa > Chordata > Mammalia > Artiodactyla > Bovidae > Capra > Capra ibex. Next base: position 49,266 of record SJYO01029129.1, on the reverse strand, counting down.
TTCCACGAGGATCTAAAAGAAACCAATATAAAAATACAAACGACAACCAATGCGTGTTGTCCACTTTAACACTAAATTGAAAGTGACAAATTCCATAACTAAAGGAGTTGACAAAAAAAAGGGAGAGTCAAGATAGTGTAAAGATTGTCTATACAAACAGGACAGGGGAGGAGAGTGTTCACATCTTTACCACCATTTACACAAAGTATTATTTGGATGCTGCAATACGAAAAGTCAGGACACACGACTTTTATGTCTGTTGATGAGACTCAAGAGTAATTGAAGTTCTTTTTTATCTTTAACTACAAATGTACTTAGATTATTAATATTTAATCATACCCGGTCCGTAAGACAATCTATACAAGTACATAATCCACTAAATGAGAAGTGGTATGAACCCTCTCTACCCTTACCGACGGGTGAGGTCATGAGAACGGACTTCTTAAGGTGTCTGTCTCCTCGGACCGCCCAATGTCAGGTACCTAACGTTTCTTAGTCTGTTCTGACTCTTTGAAAGTGAAAAGTGAAGGAACTTGGGTTGGAATCCTTAAACCGAGTCGGAATTCCATAATGATTATGATGAACTCAAATCGTAATATGACGGGTCACATCGTTATTTAGTTTGATACCGATCCATTCGGAAGCTGTTCTACAAAAAGCTACCTGGTTTTCGGATGGGTATTTACCGATGTCTTAAGATGATCCTAGTGTTTTATACTACAGAAACATACAACACCCAGGATATCAATTGTATTTTAAGAACAAAATACTTTCTTCTTTGTCCCGTCTTAAATAAGTTACTAAATGACTTCTAAATGTATCAATTAATCATTAAGTTGAACCTAGTCTAAATGACCTTAAGTTTTCCTTTTCCTAGTGACTACAACTTGTAGAACCGTTTGTTGAAGAATTTTCAGTTCAGACTTAATGAGGTCTTCTTATAACGAAAATATTTCTTTAAAAATGATTTTTAAAAATATTTTATGAACTCAATATTATCTTTTCGAAGATATTGTTCTCTGGGGTTTACATTGGTGATCTTTCTTTTTACAATAGTTCAATAATAATTCTTCAATAAGTGTATTAAAACAAGGAAGTTTGTAAATTTTTACTTAAGAATTAAGGTTGTAAAACAGTTTACCAGTTGTTTGATCCAGACAATGTGACGATCTTCTTCGTCTTTCAAGTAGAAACTGGATTGGAGACGGACGAAGGATCAATAATTAACAATGAGAGATTAATTACTTCATTTATTTCTTTAACGTTGACAGTGTTAAAAATTTTTATACGTACGTCAGTTTATAAAAAAAGACAAATCACATGTCAAGAAACGAAAAATTGTGTGTATTTCTAAGTACCTTTTCCGTTCTCTGAAGGTCTTTTCGTAGATAAAGACGAAATAACTGATACGGTTTCGGAGACTGACACACCTAGTGTTATTTGACACCTTTTAAGAAGTTCTCTACCCTTAGGGTCTGGTGGACTGGACGGAGATCTCTTTGGATGTACGTCCAGTCCTTCGTTGTGAATCTTGACCTGTACCTTGTTGTCTGACCAAGGTTTATCCTTTTCCTCATGCAGTTCCGACATATAACAGTGGGACGAATAAATTGAAGATACGTCTCATGTAATACTCCTTGCGACCCGACTTTCTTCGTGTTCGACCTTAGTTCCAACGGCCCTCTTTATAGTTATTGGAGTCTGTACGTCTACTGTGGTGGGAATACCGTCTTTCACTTCTCCTTGATTTTTCGGAGAACTATTTTCACTTTCTCCTCTCACTTTTTCAACCGAATTCGAGTTGTAAGTCTTTTGCTTCTAGTACCGTAGACCAGGGTAGTGAAGTACCCTTTATCTACCCCTTTGCCCTTTGTCACAGTCTGAAATAAAAGACCCCGAGGTTTTAGTGCCGTCTACCACAGATATCGGTACTTTAATTTTCTGCGAATGAGGAACCTTCCTTTTAGTACTGGTTGGATCTATCGTATAAGTTTTGTCTCTGTAATGAAACGGTTGTTTCCAGGTAGATCAGTTCCGATACCAAAAAGGTCACCAGTACATACCTACACTCTCAACCTGACACTTCTTTCGACTCGTGACTTCTTAACTACGAAAACTTGACACCACAACCTCTTCTGAGAACTCCCAGGGAACCTGACGTTCCTTTAGGTTGGTCAGGTAGGATTTCTTCTAGTCAGGACCCACAAGTGACCTTCCTGACTACGACTTCGACTTTGAGGTTATGAAACCGGTGGAGTACACTTCTCAACTGAGTAACCTTTTCTGGGACTACGACCCTCCCTGACCCCCGTCCTCCTCTTCCCCTGCTGTCTCCTACTCTACCGACCTACCGTAGTGACTGAGTTACCTGCACAGACTCACTTGAGGCCCTCAACCACTACCTGTCCCTCCGGACCGTACGACACTAAGTCACCGAACGTTTCTTAGCCTGTGCTGACTCCCTGACTTGACTTGACTTAACTTGACTTTCTAAGTACATTGGTGGTATGTCTTGTAGAGGTAGTGGTATTTTATGAGGGAAAACGGTGAGGAAATATCAATATGTGAGAAGGGGGTGAGTGTGAATGATGTCTCGTTGGTGATTATGTAAAATACAAAGACATCTTAATCGAGGAGATACATTATAGTCAAGTAAAGTACTTAGCGTCGTGTGGTCCGGAGGGACAGGTAGTGGTTGAGGACCTCAAGTGGGTCTGAGTGCAGGTAGTCATTCACTACGGTAGGTCGGTAGAGTAGGAGCCAGCAGGGGAAGAGTACGGGGGTTAGGGAAGGTCGTAGTCTCAGAAAAGGTCACTCAGTTGAGAAACGTACTCCACCGGTTCCATGACCTCAAAGTCGAAATCGTAGTAAGGAAGGTTTCTTTAGGGTCCCGACTAGAGGAAGTCTTACCTGACCAACCTAGAGGAACGTCAGGTTCCCTGAGAGTTCTCAGAAGAGGTTGTGGTGTCAAGTTTTCGTTGTTAAGAAGCCACGAGTCGGAAGAAGCATCAGGTTGAGAGTGTAGGTATGTACTGGTGTTCTTTTTGGTATCGGAACTGATCTCCCTGGTAACAACCGTTTCATTACAGAGACGAAAACTTATACGATAGATCCAACCAGTATTGAAAAGAAGGTTCCTCATTCGCAGAAAATTAAAGTACCGACGTTAGTGGTAGACGTCACTAAAACCTCGGGTTTTTTTATCAGACTGTGACAAAGGTGACAAAGGGGTAGATAAAGGGTACTTCACTACCCTGGTCTACGGTACTAGAAACAAAAGACTTACAACTCGAAATTCGGTTGAAAAAGTGAAAGGAGAAAGTGAAAGTAGTTCTCCGAAGAATCAAGGAGAAGTGAAAGACGGTATTCCCACCACAGTAAACGTATAGACTCCACTAACTATAAAGAGGACCGTTAGAACTAAGGTCGAACACACAGAAGGTCAAGTCGCAAAGAGTCCTACATGAGACGTATATTCAATTTATGCGTCCCAACTGTTATATGTCGGAACTGCATGAGGAAAAGGATAAGCCTTGGTCAGACAACAAGGTACAGGTCAAGATTAACAACGAAGGACTGGACGTATGTCTAAAGAGTTCTCCGTCCAGTCCACCAGACCATAAGGGTAGAGAGAGTCTTAAAAGGTGTCAAATAACACTAGGTGTCTCAGTTTCCTAAACCGTATCAGTTATTTCGTCTTTATCAACAAAAAGACCTTGAGAGAACGAAAAAGGTACTAGGTTGTCTACAACCGTTAAACTACAGACCAAGGAGACGGAAAAGACTTTGGTCGAACTTGTAGTCCTACAAGTGCCAAGTGCATAACGACTTCGGAACGAACCTCTTATATTTACTTGATTTATCTTATTTTGTAAAACTTTGACTGAAGAAAGTGAGTCGTATTACGGAAACTCACGCGAGTACAATAACTCAACAATTACAACTCGATAAGTACAACATTGTTATCAATAAGAAAATATAACGACTTATTATAAGGTAAAATAACAACATACTCGACAAACAAATATATAAATCAGTTTTTGAAGGAAGATCTTAAATCTTTAATACTTATTTTGACGATCTTTTAAGTACACATCCTAAAATATACTTGTTTCAAAAAATAAATAAATCTTGTTTATGAATCCTCACACTAACGATCCCAGTTTACCAATTTAAGTATAAGTTATAATATTCACTGACGGATTGAAAAAAGTCTCTCTGATCTCGTGAAATGTAAATACAGTTGTTTTATCCTCTGAAAGGTCAACGAGACAAAGGTAAGGACAGGAATCATGACAGAGAGACAATCAAAAACAAAATCGGTAAGGTTCCTTACACATTCTAACACATCACCATAAAGTAGTACCAAACTATAACGTAAACGAGGTACCCGATAAGTCTTTATATAATAAATTAAAGGTCCAAGACCCCTAAAAAGGTATATTAATTTTTTTAATTAAAGGTGAAATTAGAGAAATTCCGTTTTTATACGAAACTAAAGAAATTAAAAAAGTTCTAAGAATTACAATAGTACAATATCATTTATGAGGTAAATGGGACTTTTCTTAATAATATAGACGATAAGAACTACCTCTTCCGTTACCGTGGGGGAGGTCCTGAAAACGGACCTTTTAGGGTACCTACCTCTTCGGACCTTCCGACGTCAGGTACCCCAGTGACTCCCAGCCCGTGCTGACTCGTTGAAGTGAAAGTGAAAAGTCAGAGTACGTAACTTTTTCCTTTACCGTGGGTGGGACCACAAGGACGGACCTCTTAGGGTCCTACGCCCTCGGACCACCCGACGGTAGATACCCCAGCGTGTCTCAGCCTGTGCTGACTTCACTGAATCGTCGTCATCGTCGTCGATAAGAAATTACCTCGTAGATGTTTACAGTTAATCAAGGTCGACTAACGAGAAATTGTAAGAACTACTGACAAAACAGATGGACAAGATACTTTAATTGTCTTCAACTTTAGAGGTTGGGATTAAAAAATATATAGATAAAAAGGAAAGTCAAATAATTACAAACAAAGTACGTAAAACTTCGTGAAGATAACCAATGTATTAGATTAATAGTACGCAAGAACTACTTGACTGGGAAATTTATTAATACATTACTGTGAGTTAAAGAACATCAAAAGGAACGACACTTCAGATGAAACGAACAACAGTTATATTATGAGTTCAAAAGAACACTAATCACAAACGACCAAATGGAAAAGGATAGGAAAATGAAAATTTGATTGTTTATAAAATAAATTTCACCCAAAGGACATTCTAAAAGTCACCAAAGTAATACTAAAAACGAAGACAGAAGATTTTACAGGTAACTGAGAAAAAATTATCGAAGATAAAGAGAGGACACTAAAAGATAAGAAAGAAAAAGTCATGAAAAGGAATAAAGGAGTCTGTACCAATCGACGAAATTTCAGAAGTTTATAAAAGTCGTAGATCAAGGAGAGTCTCAACCATAGCCAACTCACTGTAAAAGGAATATTAAAGAGTTTTATAGGACACAAAAAATACAACTCATTAAAACTGAATTCAGAGAGGTAAGATGGTAGGTGAAGATCACCGATTTGACCACCGTTCACCTATCTCTTTTTTTGTCTTTTCGTTATTTCTAAGAAAAGTGTGAGAAAGTTGGTGTTAGGGAGATCAGTCTCTCTTCCTAAGAGGAGGAACTCTCCATATTCACGAAAGACCCGGGGACGATGACGGGACGGGGGTGTCCGACATCAAAATCCTGACCCCGAGGGGACTTCCGTTCTAATTCTGTCTTCTTCACAGGGATGTGAGAGATAAGATAAAGTACTATCAAAGGGGAAGAGTGGGGGTTTGAACTTTCCATTATGAAGAGAAACGATAAAAAAACCTGGTACGACCATACGAGACGACTATAAACCCGAGGAAGTCGAAGTCCAGTCTTTCACTTTTTTGTTTTTACTTTGGTCCTTTGGGTGGTGGTTCAACAAGTATGAAGTTCGTATGAGGTTCATCATGGAAAGAAAAGATGAGAGAGACCGTCGGTATGTAAAAAGAATCAGCAGTCTATCTACAAGGTACGGAAGTCAGGTCTCGAAAATCAACGTAAGTCACCGTCTCTGTCCCACCTGGTAGGAATGAGATAGAATTAGTCATGATCTCCGAGAAACTTTACAAAATTTAGTCTTATGTCGATGTACCATTCTTTCTACTGGTACATACTATATAATTTTAAATACTTACTTATACTTAAAAAAACAAAATTCTGTAAGGTATATCCAATTGTTGAATAATAAACTTTGTAATCACTTCTAATACTTGGCACAACCGATTGTTGACTTCATAGATATTTGTTTAGATACTCTATTATGTCTTGTTTCATACGGAACTAAGTTCAAGTATTAAAGTCGATTGTGAATAATTGTGATCCCTGAGGGGACCACCGAGTCTGTCATTTCGGAGACGGATGTTGTGTCCTCTGACCCCAAGCTAGGGACCCACCCCTTCTAGGGGACCTCTTCCTTTACCGTTGGGTGAGATGATGGGAAGGGACCTTTTAGGGTAATTGTCTCCTCGGACCATCCGATGTCAGGTAACCCAGTGTTTCTAAACCTGTGTTGACTCGCTGAAACACTGAAGTGAAAGTCAAATAACACCTGATTCACGAAATGGATTTGAAGGTGTAAGTTAGACGTACTATTAAGTACTCCATCGATGATAACAGGTATAGAATATTCACACTTTACTCACCAAATCTCCTTGAATTAGATAAAAAGTTCCTTTGTTTCCATGTTTAAGTCCAAACACCACGTCCTCATCTATCCGTTTGAAAAAGAAGTTCACGCTCCATCATTTATAAAATCCGACCAGTCCGGTACATTAGAGACAACATTTATTAGTTGAGACTGTGACAACTCACAGTCGGTCTTTTATAATAGGTCTTTGTCAGTGACTGAAATAATGGAAGACTTGAAAATTTATTACGAGAAATTATAGTCATGTTTCAAAGTAACTTTCAACTACAGATCACTCGTCGGTTTATTTTAAAGACGGAATTCTTTGACTCTTTATCATTTCTGTTACATTTCTTCTCTTTTTTCACTTAAGTTGGACAAAAAGGGATCTCTTTTGTAAATTGGTTTAAGAGAATATTCAAAAGGATTCAGGATAATAAAAGTCATCATAAGTATAGATTAGGATAATTAAATATCTAAAACACAGGGCGTTGAGTGTTTTGTATAATTTGAAGCGGTATAATGACACAGAAGAGGACACGAATGGGAAAATGAACCTTTTTGTTACATAATATAAAGTAAGTTAAAATATAACGTATAAGGATATTCAATTACATTTTAAAAGATCCATCCACTACCGTGTCGACAAATTCTCACTTGTTAATATGACTTTCCATTTTTCAGAATATTTAGTAAACCTATAAAACTTCCAAGTTGGGTCTACATGTAGATTTTGTTATTTCTCATCTATGAATAGAAAAACAAAAATTTTAAACTTCTTTAATTAATAAACTAAATTTTACCTTTACAGGTTACTATTTTTATCATAATTAAATGTCACACCGAGTCTATAGACAAAATTAAAGTGAACAAATCAGTAAGTCAAATCAGCGAGTTAGTATAGACTGAGAACGTTGGGGTACCTAACGTCGTGTGGTCCGAAAAGACAGGTAGTCGTTGAGGACCTCGAACGAGTTGAGTACAGGTAGAATAGTCACTACGGTAGAGTAGGAGACAGCAGGGAAAGAACGGGGCGGAAGTTAGAAAGGGTCGTAGTCCCAGAAAAGATTACTTAGTCAAGAAACGTAGTCCACCGGTTTCATAACAACAAAGTCGTAGTCAGCAAGGTTACTTATAAGTCTTCACTAAAGGAAATCTGAAATGACCAAACTTGAGGAACGTCAAGTTCATTGAGAGTTCTCAGAAGAGATTGTAGTGTCAAGTTTTCGTAGTTAAGAAGCCGTGAATCGAAAGGAGTATCAGGTTGAGAGTGTAGGTATGTACTGATGACCTTTTTGGTGTCGAAACTGATCTGTCTGGAAACAACCGTTTCGTTGCAGAGACGAAAAAATTATACTACAGATCCAACTAGTATCGAAAAGAAGATTTGTCGCTCACAGAAAATTAAAGTACCGACATCAGTGGTAGACGTCACTAAAACCTCGTGGGGAAGGGGAGGTTGGGGGTGTTTTATTTCGGACAGAGACAAAGGTAACAAAGGGGTAGATAAACGGTACTTCATTAGTGACGTCTACCACTAACGTCGGTACTTCCTTTTCAATACTCGTTGGATCTATCGTATAAGTTTTCGTCTCTGTAATGAAACTGTTGATTCCAGGTAGATCAGTTCCGATACCAAAGAGGACACCAGTACATAACTACACTCTCAACCTGACACTTCTTCCGACTCGTGACTTCTTAACTACGAAAACTTGACACCACAACCTCTTCTGAGAACTCTCAGGGAACCTGACGTTCCTCTAGGTTGGTCAGGTAAGACTTCCTCTAGTCGGGACCCTAGAGAAACCTCCCTTACTACGATTTCGACTTTGAGGTCATGAAACCGGTGGAGTACGTTTCTCAACTGAGTAACCTTTTCTGAGACTACGATCCTCCCTAACTCCCGTACTTCTCTTCCCCTGCTGGCTCCTACTCTACCGACCTACCGTAGTGACTGAGCTACCTGTGCTCAGACTCACTTGAGGTCCTCAACCACTACCTGTCCCTTCGGACCGCACGACGTCAAGTACCCCAACGTTTCTCAGTCTATGCTGACTCGCTTACTTAACTTGACTTGACTACCCTGGTCTACGGTACTAGAATCAAAAGACTTACAACTCAAAATTCGGTCGAAAAAGTGAGAGGAAAGTGAAAGTAGTTCCCTGAGAAGTCAAGGAGAAGCGAAAGACGGTATTCCCACCACAGTAGACGTATAGACTCTAATAACTATAAAGAGGGTCTTTAGAACTAAGGTCGAACAAATCATTCAAACGATTTTTAAAAATAAATTTTTGGTTTGAAATTATCGATGAAATATAGATTTAACCTCTCTAAACCTCTTCTCAGAAGTTGATATGGAAATTATAAAATCAAAGATTTATAAGATTGTTTTGAAACACTAAAGTTATAATAAAAGAAAAAATCACGAATACCTTTAATTTTTCTTAAATAACATCATATGAACTAAATATTACATTTTTTCAAGTCCATACGTCATTTCATTAAGTCAATAAGTATATATATTTACAAATAAAAAAATTGTAAGAGAAGACAATATCCAATAATAATGTTCTACAACTCATATAGAGGGATACGCTATGTCGTCCAGGAAATCATTACACACATAAAATTACGGTTTGAGTCTAATAGTATGATTCTTTCGGTCTCTTTCTGTTGAGACACCGTAGATTTTTTTTTTTTTTGTCCTATGTTTTTTTGAATAAATGTTTTGTCTTTGTCTGAGTATCTACATCTTTTACTTGTTCTAATGGTTCACCCTCTTCTCCCTATTTAAGTCATATAATAAGAATTCTGATACATATACACGAGTCAGCACAGACTAAGACACTGACGTACCCGACATCGGACTGTCTGAGGAAACAGGTACCTTAAAAGGTTCGTTCTTATGACCTCACCCACCGGTAAAGGACAAGGTCCGTTAGAAGGGCTGGGTCCCTAACTTGGGTGTATAGGACGTAACCGTCCGTCTAAGAAATACTGACACGATTTAGATGGTATAATATGTATGTCTATAAACCTTACCCTTACCTTATGTCCCTAAGTTTCCTTTCTCAGACTGAAGGTGTTTCATGGTTCCTATTTCAATTAAAGTCGTCTTGATCCAGGTATTTCAGTTATACTGGTTCTTTTATATGTTAGATATTTAATCGTTATCAGAACCGGAAGGGTGTTTTTTTTCTTTTTTTTAAGTTACATTCATTTGAAGGTCTCACTGAAACTTATTTAGTTAAGAAAAGATTTCGACACATTTGTGACATTACGACGACGTCAAAAATCGGTCTAAAGTGTCTTAAGGACTCGTTTCACGAGTAAAAAGTCAACCCTGTGTTCTTCATTAAAACTTTAAAGAAGGACAAAACCAGAGATTCCTTTGTGATATTTCATAAACGACATTTCTACGATTTAGAACACATTTCCTTTGTTTAAAATTTTTAATATTTTTTTTATTTACAGAGAAAACTAAAAACGTAAAGATTCCAAGTAGACATTCATAAATTTGAAGTAAATTTTTAAAATTTATGTAAAAGTCAAGTCAAGTCAAGTGAGTACAAGTCGAGGAACGCTGGGGTACTTAACGTCGTGCGGTCCGGAGGGACAGGTAGTGGTTGAGGACCTCAAGTGAGTTTGAGTACAGGTAACTCAACCACTACGGTAGGTCGGTAGAGTAGGAGACAGCAGGGGAAGAGGAGGACGGGGGTTAGGGAGGATCATAGTCTCAGAAAAGGTTACTCAGTTGAGAAGCGTACTCCATCGGTTTCATAACCTTAAAGTCGAAATCGTCGTCAGGAAGGTTTCTTGTGGGTCCTGCCTAGAGGAAGTCTTACCTGACCAACCTAGAACGTCAGGTTCCCTGAGAGTCCTCAGAAGAGGTTATGGTGTCAAGTCTTCATAGTTAAGAAGTCACGAGTCGAAAGAAGTGTCAGGTTGAGAGTGTAGGTATACACTGGTGACTTTTTTGGTATCGGAACTGATCTGCCTGGAAACAACCGTTTCATTACAGAGACGAAAACTTATATGATAGATCCAACCAGTATTGAAAAGAAGGTTTCTCATTCGTAGAAAATTAAAGTACCGACGTTAGTGGTAGACGTCACTAAAACCTCGGGGTTTTTTATTTCAGACTATGACAAAGGTAACAAAGGGGTAGATAAAGGGTACTTCACTATCCTGATCTACGGTACTAGAATCAAAAGACTTATAACTCGAAATTCGGTTGAAAAAGCGAGAGGAGAAAGTGAAAATTTACAGAATCGATGTAACAATGATGATCTCATAAAAACCTTGACAGACAAAATTACACGAAATTCCAACTTAGAACACAATATTTTTTCACTACTTTAAATGGGTGGTTAGAACACTATTAATTGAGTCATTCTGGAGTAATAGAAATAAGATATTAGAGGGTTTATGTGTACCAAACTGAACAATCAATTATTCGTGGTTGTGAAAATGATAAAGTATAGAACGGTGTCTTTGTAGACATTTTTCAAGTCACTGAAATTGTTAAGTAAAGATTTGTCGTTATGTTTGACTTCACAATGAAACTGTTTATGTAGAACATATAATATCTTTTACAGTATAAATCAAAATAAAAAGTAAAACATTTTGAAAGAGTAGTAATATTTAATGGTTTACATATAAAAACGAAGGTTAATTGTAGAAACGGTTAAAGGGAAAAGAAAGTAATCTTAAAAATAAGAAGATTAGGAGGTTTGATCAGTAGAAATAAAAGACTAAACTGAAAATAAGAGTACAGGATGGTATTTAACGAAAATATTAAGTTAAAATCCTCTTTCAAAGGACTTCCTAGTTTTATATAGAATCATAGACTATTCCTCTAATACACTAAGTCAAATAAAGAAGAGTCAACCGTAATTGGAAATGACAGTCTTTCGGTGCCTCAAATGTCACGGTATGTATGACATACAGTGTAAAATAGAAAATTATAATTTATCGTACAATCTTTTATGCAACGATATCTGACTTGACACAGAGAGAGAGTAGGGGTTTAAGTGTACAACTTCGGGTTTGGGGTGTGACATTGATATAAAACCTACATCCTCCATTAATTCCAATTTACTTCAGGATTCTCACCCCGGGATGGGGTTATAATAACCACCGGAAAATTCTTCTCCTTATCTCGCCAGAAAAAGAAAGACGGTACATTCTTGTGTCGTTCTTCGACCGTAGACAGTCGGTACTTTTCACAAGTAGACTTAAGACGTCGATAGGACTAGAGTTTGAGGTCGGAGGTCTTGACACTCTTTTAATACCATAAACCAATTTTGTCGGACTCTACTGATTGTATTATGAATATGATAGTTCAAGGTGGTTCGAAATAATATCGAGATGTTGCTTCAATAACCTGTAATCGGGTCGATTATTATTTCACTATGAAACAAAATATAAAACGATGATAAAAAGTACATATTAGATGAATTCAATCGGGTCACCACCGACCTCATCACCTGTTCCCTTCTAAGTATTTCTATAGTAAGGACATCTTACTATAATAGTTTACAGTATTTTGGTGTAGGAACTTAAATGGTTGAGACAATGGTCGTTATATGCCTTGGTAATAGTATAATACGAATCCAGTAAAGTAACAGGAAGATTCTCTAGTGGAACGAGTAACAGAAATGGCCTATATCAGTAGAATTAATGTAAATTTTTTACAAATTAGGACAAGTTTTTAGTAGTTCCGACTTCTGAGAAGTGACAAATACTTTCTTTAAAATTAGACTCTGGGATCGTGAGTACTAGGAGACATTAGACCCGGGTTAAATTCAAGGGATGTATATTATAATTATTCACGAGTCGTTTATGAACAGATTAATTAAAAGGTAAGAGTTGTCCAAGAGTGAGAGGGGACTTGAATGTAACAGTAAGGACGAAAATACTGGAACCGAGTAGGACATTAGTTGACGGATGGGTTTTATGGACAGTACTAGGATGGGTAGAATTTTCTTGTTAATGTTTTAGGGGAATGATGTTAGGTAAAAGGTTAAGGTTTGGTATCCTTATAAGAGAAGGATATTGAGGAGACGGAAAAACTGGCTTTAAAAATTAAAATCGTAACATGTATAAGACATACATTCGTATATAAGGATCGTAAAATTTTTTATAGAATAACGGGGTAGATCTAACATTTGAAGACATCCTTAAAGTAAGAATCTTGGAGTCAAGTCAAGTCAAGTCAGCGAGTCTACACAGACTGAGAACCGTTGGGGTACCTGGTGTCGTACGGTCCGGAGGGACAGGTAGTGGTTGAGGGCCTCAAATGAGTTTGAGTACGAGTAACTCAACCACTACGGTAGGTTGGTAGAATAGGAGATAGTAGGGGAAGAGGACGACGGGAGTTAGAAAGGGTCGTAGTCCCAGAAAAGTTTACTCAGTCAAGAAACGTAGTCCACCGGTTTCATAACCTCAAAGTCGAAATCATAGTCAGGAAGGTTACTTATAAGTCTTCACTAAAGGAAATCCTACCTGACTAACCTAGAGAAACGTCAGGTTCCCTGAGAGTTCTCAGAAGAGGTTGTGGTGTCAAGTTTTCGTAGTTAAGAAACCACGAGTCGAAAGAAATATCAGGTTGAGAGTGTAGGCATATACTGATGACCTTTTGGTATCGAAACTGATCTGTCTTGAAACAACCTTTTCATTACAGAGGTGAAAAATTATACGACAGATCCAACCAGTATTGAAAAGAAGGTTCCTCGTTCGGAAAAAATTAAAGTACCGTTATCAGTGGTAGACGTCACTAAAACCTCGGGTTCTTTTATCAGACAGTGATAAAGGTGACAAAGGGGTATATAAAAGGCACTTCACTACCCTGATCTACGGTACTAAAATCAAAAGACTTACAACTCAAAATTCGGTCGAAAAAGTGAGAGAAGAAAGTGAAAGTAATTCTCCGAAAAATCAAGAAGAAGTGAAAGACTATATTCCCATCAGTAGACGTATAGACTCCAATAATTATAAAGAGGGTCGTTAGAACTAAGGTCGAACACGAAGGAGGTCGGGTCGCAAAGAGTACTACATGAGACGTATATTCAATTTATTCGTCCCACTGTTATATGTCGGAACTGTATGAGGAAAGGGATAAACCTTGGTCATACAACAAGTTACAGGTCAAGATTGACAACGAAAGACTGTACGTATATCCAAAGAGTTCTCAATCCAGTCCACGAGACCATAAGGGTAGAGAAAGTCTTAAAAGGTCTCAAGCAACACTAGGTGTGTCAGTTTCCGAAACCGTATCAGTTATATCGTCTTTATCTACAAAAAGACCTTGAGAGACCGAAAAAGGTACTAGGTCGTCTACAACTGTTAAACTAGAGACCAAAGAGACGGAAAAGATTTAGGTCGAACTCGTAGACCTTCAAGTACCAAGTGTGTGACAACTTCGGACCGAACCTCTTAAAACTCGTAATGAAATGATCGTACACTCTACTCTCCTTAACACGTCATCAAACTCGTAAGAAACCGTAGCGGAAAGAAACCCTAACCTTACTTTTGACTGGAAAAGGTCAGGACACCGGTAACTATGCAAAAGGTTTCAACGACCGTATAACTCATGTCGTGAAAGTGTCGTAGTAGAATCATGGATCTTAAGAAGTAATTAGAAAGGGACCTTTGAGTCGGACTTAATTATACAGATGAAACTGATAAATCAAGAATAAAAGATATCTCAAGTAAATAGGGAACTAATATAGGTTATACAATAAACGATAAACAGTATATAATAGCAATAATAATATCGGAAGTATCCAAAAACGAGTCACTTTATCTTAAATTCAAGGAACTTCAGTGTCCTAAAATAAGAATGTTACAGATCTTGACGTCATACTTTTTAAACATATATTTCTCTATGTTTCCCGTTTCCTGGTCTTCAGTCTTCTGGACCCAAGATCAGGTACCAAATCAATTGGTTGGTAGGTACAACCCGTCAGAAAATTATTTGGAAAGACCCAAAAAAATCTCATTCCAACAACACCCTCTAACAATTCTATAAAATATCTAAATAAAAGACTGTAAACCCGGTATCAAACGGAGAGAGACACACAGGTTTGACTCTGTGTTTTTCTTCATAGATGGAGACTTTTCTCCTATCCTTGTTTCCTCTTGTCACTGTAAACCTTCGACAGTCACCCTATAGACTTAACTCAGTCCCAATATATTTCCAAACTTAAGAAGGTCTCTTATAAAAACCAAAATGAAACGACGAAAGGTCCACAACCAAGGAGTTGATGGACCCGTTTGGATTATATAATTAATCCCAAGAGGTCTCTTGTCTTGGTTATCATAATATAGATATAGATGTCTTTCCCTCTTTCTCTAACTAAATAAACTAACTAGCTAACTAATTAACTGACTAAAATTCATTGACCGAGGACACTAACATATTCGAACCGTTCAAATTTTAGACATCCAGGATAATCCGACCTCCGGGTCCCATCTTAACGTCAAACCCAGGTTTCCGTGAGACGACGGTCTAAGGAGGATTCCCCTCCATTTGAAAGTTGACTACCATGACTTCGGGTGGGTGTAATACCTCGACAACAACGATTCAGGACAGGTTGAGAAGCGTTGGGGTACTTGACGTCGTGAGGTCCGATGGGACAGGAAGAGACAGAGGGTCTCAGACGAGTTTAAGTGCAAGAAACTCAGTCTCCCGTTAATACCTCCCGTTAAACGAAATGATTTTTTTAGTGGTTAAATTTACAATTAAAGTAGGTCTTTTGTGGAAACATCATATAGATATTATTGTAAACTGGAGCGGTTTAACTCTGCAATTTGATTGGTAACGTGTACCTAAGACAGTAACCTCTTTTATTTCTTATTAAGTCTACTGAAGGTGAATGAAGTAAGGTACCTGTCAAATAGTCAGGAGAGAAAGCACTAGACTCTCTCTTGTATTTAGATCACGGAAGGGAAAACAGTAAGAGTAGTCTGAATCACAGGAATGAATCTTTTTCGTCAATACGATGTCAGTACATAGAGTTCAATCTCTTAGATAAATGTATAAGATTAGGACGGTGAAGGGTCCACCGAGTCACCATTTCTTATACGGACGTTACGTCCTCTACGTCCAAGTCAGGTACCCAGTCCCTCTAGGGGACCTCTTCCTTTATCGTTGGATGAGGTCATAAGAACGGGCCTTTTAGGACACCTATCTCCTCCGACCATCCGACGTCAGGTACCCTATAGTTTGTCAACCTGTACTGTTGCTGCTTTATCGTGTTTGTGGTGCTGGACGGTGAATGAGTGATATTTAAAAATTTTCAGTGAATGAGATTAACTGAGAGATAAAGAAACTTTACTTTTAGTTTTCCTATCCCGATACTCCTAGTGTACTTTGATATGCCCTTTACCAAAAGTATAATATTTACCATAAGTATAATATATAATTTACCAGAAGTATAATTGATATTGGTAACACATAATTTATTTATGAGAGACGGATGGATTTTCTCGATAAAAATTTTGATATAGTAAGTAAGTGTAGATAAATGAGTAAATCGTTTATAAATAATTTATAAAATTTTATTTATAAACAATTTATATTTTTTGGTAGATAACTTTATAATTTGGTTCTAAGAGATTTTGTTGTTACAGGATGTTTTTACATCTCTTAATAGTTTTCGTGACTTGCTTATCGACCATAAGACATATCAATAATAGTTGAGTCCATGATGACCTGTACCCGACTTTATTGAAAATTATTGCCGTAAACAAGTAATTTAACCGTGATGACAGATAGATATTTCCTCAGAAACCAGTCCGAGGGATATTCGTTCCTGATTGTCCCTCTCAGAACGTCGGCACTAAACAATCCTCTGAGAAGAACTCACTTCCTTCGTCCATCCCGTTATCCCATCTTCTTTCGATTCGTCCCTATGTCAGAATGGACTTCTGACCGAAGTCGGGTGGAACTCAGTTTCCAATTGAACACCATGGGGTCTCAGTCAGTGAGTGACCGACACCCGACGGAGGGACTACCACTCTGGTATTGGAGAGTCCCCTTTCTTTCATCGGTACCCAATAGTCGGTTGTATTAATTGTTCACCCCGACCCATATGGAAGGTCGTGTTTCCCTTAGACTCTTGTCCCGTTGTTATTGGAAACCATGTTTCCCGGTCACTACAAGTATTTTTCTTGTCTTCGTCACGTTTCCACAAGTCCCGAAAGATTGAGGAGTTCAGTCTGAATGATTGTAGGTATATCAGAAAATGTCTTAAGTTTGTGAGACTTTTGACGAAGAGGAATTATATATTTTTAATTTAAGGATACTTATGATTATAGAACAATATACCTTAAAGAGAAGGAATATATTCTAAATAATACAAAACCTTTGTCTTGGTCTTCTCCAAGAATAAAGACAAAACAACTAATAGACAGTCGACGATTCTTTGTATTTACACTTATCCGAATTCGTTAAGACAAAGAACCGTTATCGTTCGTTTGTTAACAACCTAAATATACTATTTTAATCCAGTTGTTATATCAGATGGATATGAAAACTTTATGTAAGATTCCTTTTTCATTCATTTCTCTTATTACATGAAAGTGTCATTTTGACATTTTTCGTTGAAAAGATCTTTCTATCCAAACGTGTACATCCGTAAAGCACATTTATCAATCTCCGTCTATTAAGATTATTGTACACATAGGTGTTACTTTTAATCTCGAAATCCAAAAATGAAAATGGACAATTAAGAATTCCGTTTCGGTTCACTAGTTAATATAATTATTAATCGTACAAAAATATCCCACTTAAGTATTTATCAACAAAGGTAATTTTCCATCGACGCCTTTGACCTCCTAGATTATTAACAAAATTCTTTGTCTCGGTATTTCGAAAATTTTAGTATTTCCTCACGGTTCCATAAGTAAATCCACTAAATTTTTAAAAGGAAGGAACAAGAATCATATTTATGGGACTGTAGTAGTAGTAATATATTATAAATAAACATTATGAAATGTTGTGAATTTCCTTTGACAAAATTTCCGACACTCTTCGACGATACTAATTGTTATTTCGTTCCCCCTTTCTTGAGTTTTAAAGGGAAAAGAAGACAAAAAAAAAAAGGAGGTCCACCCTTTTCCTCGTAGATTTTTATGAAACGAAAGGACCGTTGTTTCCCGTTTTGACCTATTTCGACTTTAAGTGTTTCAGAGTTTTACAAGACCCGTAACCAAGGATAAACTTAAAAATGTCAATGGAGAATTGAATTTTCTGTGATCTTTTTTTACAACAACAGGAGAGATGAGACTTAAATTTAACAGAGGTAAAAGAATCCTAATCCAAACCGATGTGAGTCTTTTTGTACATTTGTTTATGGGAGTATTAGATCTCCACTTCTCTTGAAAGTATTTTGGAGTTCACGTGTAAAGGATTTATTTTATATAACTACCTGAACTGTTTTAATTTCAATTCCTAAAGATAAGTTAATATCCGTAGTATCTGTTTCTATAGGTTATAAACTGTCGGATCTTTTTATAAAAACTTGATTAGTTTTAGTCGTTCTCGAATTTTAGATTTTATATGTTTCTTTGAATGTTTAGGTGTAGTTTTTCTACTCTTAGTGTTGTATTTTATCCCTACGTACACACGTACGAGTCACTTATTCAGTACAGGTTGAGAAACACTCGGGTACATGACATTGGGTGGTCCGAGGAGACAGGTACCCTAAAGGGTCCGTTCTTAGGACCTCACCCAACGGTAAAGGGTAAGGTCTCCTAGAAGGACTGGTCCTGAACTTGGGAACAGAGACGTAACGGTACACCTAAGAAATAGTGACTTGATGGTCCCTTTGGGGTATTTTGTCACTAATTTAATCTGTTAAGGAACTTTCAGTTTATACTTAATGTTTATATACTTCTCTAAGGGTTGACAACTAAGAGTCATCTGACCGTTTTTAATCTGGATTCGGTCATAATTTATCTATGTCCTTCTACCCATAAGAAATTTGTCACGACCACCGTCCTATGTGACCATGTCTGTAACGTCTCTTGTTAGACCCGCATGAATGACCTTTACTTCCACTAGGTCGTTAGGTAATAATGTCCCTACGTAGGGTCTCCTTGAACTCGGGTCCAAGTATTCCCCTGTCAGTGTTTCTACAAGTAACATCGACATTCAATCTCCTTCGACCCACGGATAGTGACGTCCTTCCTCATTTATTTTACACCATATACATAAGCCATTTTATGTAAAGTCGTGAACCTTCGTTATTTGATCACAAAATATGTCATCGTATCCACTTAGAGATTTACTTACAAATAAATCTTGGTTAATGAAAATATTCGACCTGGAGTTGAATTATCAGGTAACTTAACAGGAGATAACGAGACATAATACAGAACGAGTCCGAAGGAGATGATCTACAATAGAAGAACCTTTGGTTTCTCTGAAGAAGTCTCGAGGGACAACACGAATCTTGTCACAATGTATACATCCTCATAGAGTTATTCATAAACTTAATTATCTAAAATTAAAGTCTAAACCTTACTATCACCCGCCTCTACCTCTCGACCCTAGTATTAACTTCCAAATTTTTTTAGTAGCAAAACGTCGATCCTTAATCAAAACTTTCACCTCCTCTCGTCTCTTAGGACTTTCTTTACGTCAAGAAATACCTTGATCTCCTCTTTCTTCATCTTATTAGTGAAAGTGTGACACTTATCTCATTGGGAGGTTAGTTACTTCCGTTAATTCAGACGGAATCCTAGAAGAAAAGAGGAAAAGAATTACAAAAGAACAAGTCATGATATTGATACAGGGACTTGTGTATTTTGAAAAGCAAAATGAAGTCAGATTTTTATTTTGATTATTCTCGATTGAGTCTTATACCAAGAAGTTGGATCTTATGACAAACCAGTAAAGAAGGGAAATTCTTTTTTATGTAGGGAAAACAAAAACTACTTTTAATAGTATAAATAATACCAACGATTTACATATTTATTAAAAATACTCCCATATCTATCACCCATATATTTAACTCTAAGTCTTAGAGTAAGTCGACATAAGACTTTTCCTAAACTTACTCCCGGTTCCCTATAGAGACTCTCCCTTTAACTAGAAACACATTCTAGGTAGTCCTTTAACCTCGAAACTTTGTTCTTCTATATACATCGAATGAGTCGAGAAACCTTCCATGTTTACTCTACACCTACACCTACCTGAGGTCCCTTACCACCAACTTCCCTTTCATTACACTTCCCCTTTCTTAGTCCCTATACTACATTAGTCTGTTCCCATGTCATAGATAAAGTCGATGAATCATTAAAACATTTGACCTATCTCAGTCATTTGTAGAGACTTGGAAACAAAAGAAAAAAAAAAAAAATACTGTCCCTATACCCTTCTGGAAATTAAGTGTGAGGAGATACTTACAATAGTAATCGATTTTTCTGGTGACCGTTCTATTTTTTTATACTTACTATTTTCGAAACTTTGTATTTCCTCTTTGACTCGTAACAAGTAAAATTACCGACCCAACTTTACTTTACCCGGACTTTGTATCATCCATGAGTTGTTTATAAACAATTTACTCATACAGTGTCTTTTTACCTCATCTAGTTCTTTTTCTTTTCGGTCTTCTCATGTAATTCTGGTTTCTGTAAAAACCCGGTCCGTGCATCCTCCGTCTCCTTCCTTTCCGTCTATTCTTTAACAGGAAAAGTGGGTCCCCAGTCCTGGTCCCTTTCGACTTCTTCGGTCCCATCTATTCTCACAACTCTCTTGTAATGAGGATTTCTAACCATCCGTGCAAAATCTCTCAATTCTAAGTGTCATCGATACGGATGTGTTTATGTGAAACTTATTGGTTAGACTTAATAGACTTAAATGTAAATTCCGTTAATCTTTCGTTCTACTCCTTCTTCACTCCTCAGTATACTTTAGTAGGTAATATCCACCTTAGTCTGTCTGATCTCAAATTTAGGTTCAATTACATCGAGTCGACCATTTCTTAGACGGACGTTACGTCCTCTTTGACCAAGCTAAAGACCCAGCCCTCCTAGACCACCTCTTTCGTTACCGATGGGTAAGATCATAAGACCAGACCTCTTAAGGTACCTCAGTGTTTCTCAGCCTGTACTGACTCGTCAAAAGTGAAAGTAGTAAGTGATTCTCGTATTTATAATCGTTTTTAAATTAGAGACTCTGAAGATCTTTAAGTTTTAAATCAAAATTTTCTACTTTTAATATAGATGAAACATCTCAACAAAACTTCTAATCTATTCACGGATATACTTTTCCTGGATTTTGTACGGACTGTATTAAAAAGTTTTAGTAATGATAATAGTAATAATAACAAAAATGACATCGTCAACAACAATGACATAACAACAATGACATCGTCAATATGGGTTATCCCACACATAGTCGGTTAAGGTAAACACTGAACTGAAGTCAAGTTCTAAACACTAAACATTTCATTCAATCATTCAAAAAAGAGATAAAACCCAAAAAAAAGGTTACCACCAAAAAGGAAAAATCACGAGCAAATTTCGTGAGGGTAGGGGGTGGGGAGGGACTAAGATTGAAATCAGAATCGTCGTGGTTTCCTGGAAAGGGGTGAGTAAAGGTTCCACTGATTCACCGTCCGTTCCGACACCCGACCGGTCAATCCGGATCCTAGAGTTTAGAGTTTCTTAGTTTTTTGGTCTCGTCTTGATCCCCCTCTCCTCCTCAACTCTGTCCGTACAGAGTTCTCAGGTATAGTCTCTATCTGACGTGGTGTAAGTTTGTATGATTTTAGTGGAAGGGTCATTCTCTACCACATCAGGAGTCCATAAACAAGCACAGACGCACGATTCAACGGAGTCGACACAGGTTGAGAAACGGTGGACATAACGACTAGGACAAGGACTGTGACCAACAGAGAGAGAAGTGTGACAAACGTGACAAACGACTTGGGTCTCATCCGTTCCACGGTCGACTCCGACCTCCCTCTGAGCTCCTCGGTATCCTGGACGTCTGTCCAAATAAGAGCGGACAGACCGTGGTATAGTGTCAGAGAGAGGACCGACTGCGTCGTGGTATCGTTGTCGGTGTTGTATTGGTATTACTTCGGTATTGTCTCAGTATTGTATTGGAGTACATTGTATTGGTACTGCGAAGAGGTTACATCGGGGTTACGTCGTCGTTGGTCTCGAAAGTACCACTTCCAGCGTGTCCGGGTGGTGTGTTTCATCGGGTACTGGTTCACTCATGGAGGACTTCGTTTACACGTCACGATATACACTAAAACCGACATTGTATTAGTACGTTTTGGTAACAAATATCTTGTACCCACTCTTCCGGGACTCTTGTACCTCTCTCTCGGATTGACCGTGGTAGAACAATTAAAGGAGTGTGGTGGGATACCTGACATCGGACGGTCCGAGGAGACAGGTAACCTAAGAGGTCCGTACTTATGACCTCACCCAACGACACGGGAGGAGGTTCTCTAGAAGGTCTGGGTCCCTAACTTAGTCTCAAAGAATACAGAGGACCGACCGTCAACCCAAGAAATGGTGATCGTGGTGGACCTTTCGGGGTTCACGAATCTAATGAGTAAATATTCCGTAAGAACCCATCTCTTATCTTGAGAACGAAGTATTTCCGAAGACCAAACATTCAATCCATGAAAATATTCGTCTGTTTGAATCTATACTACAGTTGTAAAACGTTGACTTGTCTCATTATCCTCTTAAGTACATTCTAAACAATGCATTTAATGTGATTATGACTGTTTAACGGTTCTGCATATGATCTCAATCGGTTACTCTGCCGAATAGATTTAGTTTTAAAGTTTCTGTAAATCAAGACCCCTTTACACAATCTAACAATTCGTCTCCAAAATCGATCATAACGTCAATGGAAGTAGGGTTCTACAAAAGTGTCTTTGTCCGAAGGTAGACAGTATATATCAAAGGGGGGATTTGAGGGACTAGTTTGCATCGAAATACAGTGGAGTCAACCTCGCGGCTGGCTGATGAAATCAAGGTTCAGACCCCGGGCCCTTCCGGTTTTCATCGGCTTCTCCTTCCATCGAGACCCAAAGTGAAATTAAAAGCCGGGTTCGAAAAGACGACTCCTTTAACAAAGACTTCCGGCTCTCTCTTTAGAGTCAAGGTGTTAAGGTCTATCTTTCATGCTAAAGACATCCTTTTGCCAGGATTCTGAGTGTATAGGCACACACTTCTCTTTCAGATCCTTTATGTGAGGCCACTTTACACTAATGTGTCGCCCCTTACCTCTCCCACGACGAGTTCTCACACATCCTGCGTCCCAAACAAACGCACAAACGAAGTTCAGGAGTCTCTCCCTGTCTACCGTTAAGTCTTGACGTGAACTAACTCTCTGACGACTGCCCTTGGGACTCCACGACTCTATAAGATTAGTTTTCCGATTCCGCACTCTTTTTGTTCCGCTCTCAGCTTGTTTCGGGCGGAAGCCCGCCGTTTTACGTTAGGTCGCGCCACGTCCGAGTGGGCGCGACAGCTTCGCGCCTCGACGCGCCGGAGGCGCGTCGCCGCCGTCCTCCGCCCGGTGGAGCTCCGGGGCAGGGAAGCATTGGGGGGCGGGGAGGGCGCGGCCTGGTTACCCTCGAGCCTTATAATCGTCCACCCTCCACGCCGGCCCAACGATGTCGCCCTCGACCCGCCGCCGCCGCCACCGCCCACGCCGAGTTCCTCAGGCCGCCTAGGGCTTCGCAACCGCGTTACCTCCCTGACCTTCCACTCCTCTTCTTTCCTACACCCGCCCCGCGGACTCCCACCCCACTGCCCCTTTTCCCAGACGGGACCTGGAGCCATGGCCCCTCCGTTCCCGTCTAAGGTATCGTCACCTGGGGCGGCGAGAAAGCCTCCGGCCCTACTAGCCCGAGAGACGTCGGGGTCTGTGCCAGCTCGATTACTAGGAATCCGATGGGGAGGAGTTTGCCAAAAATGGACTACGCGAGGGGACGGGATGGGGTGCTCGGACTAGACGGAGACCATTTGCGGACGTTTAGGGAAGAATGGTAAAAGACCAGACGGAGTGATGGACTCACAGGATAACCATTATTGTCGGAGACTGGTTTAAAATAAAAGGAACGTTTCGCCTGAGAGGTAAGTACAGACGGAGGAGGGGTGGCGGTCGAAAACGACCTCGGGGCCCCACACAGAGGTTGGAACTCGACGACTATGAAAGGAACCGGTGAAAGGAACCAAAGGGTCCCATTGGCAAAAAGGTAAAGACGTCGTAGAAAACACCCTTCTCACGGCTCTCGTAGAGGGCTCCTTCACAGTGACCGCAAAATCTCGGCCCTGTTATCCAATTGTCTTCCCAAATTCCCAAATAAGTGCTCCTGAGACATTCCTTTTCGGTCGTAACTAAGAAATAGAAACCCAAATAGAAACACGACATCGTCCTGAGGTCTAGAACAAAACAAGGTTAAGAAAGTGAAGAGACAAGAGAAATGGATACAGTAGGACACATTATGTCGTAAAAGAATTTCTGTTGTTACCTTTTTTTCTTTTATCGTAGTCGTTGTCGTCAAAGTTCTAAGGAAAAGTTTAACACGAATTAGGAAGATTACTTCTTATTGGGATTGTCTTGCCTCCCTATGACAACGTTACTAAATCGAAAAAAAGGAGGAGAATTAAATGTATCTAAGTCCACCTTAGTTATTTGTCTCCGTAACTCGGGACACATAACAACATACGACCTCTCATTTAATAATTGAACACAATACTTTTCTTTTCATTATTGACTATTGAAAGACGTCACTGGATCAGAGTGGTTTTTCGTTTAAGTCATTACTTATACTATAATAAAGTACGAAAACGAGGATCCACTACGAGAGTATGATTGGTGGAACTCCTACTATCTATTAGCTCTGGACACTACTAAAAGACAAACACACGTCGACGTCACATGATATTGTTTACTTCAAGAACAAGAAACGAATAAATCAAATAAAATCCGTCTAGTGAGTTTTCAAACGTACTTCATCCTTCACATTACTATAAGGAATGAGTTCCACAAAAACAAATCTCTTGAGGACCTCTGTCGAATAATAAAAAAAATTACTTAAAAGTTTGTATACTACCATAAAATCGTATCCTAGTACCCAGGACGTAAAGAGTACTTCAATAAAATTATGTGTATGTCACGAAATCTTACCAAAAAGACTTCGAAATAAAAAGATAATAAATCGTAAACATTAACTCCGTTTCTAGAAGTAGACTAAAAAGTAAATAAATACGATTCGTAGATTTTGTTACAGACTGTGTTTCATCCACAAGTTATTTATAAACAATCTATTTACTGAAACAGATACTCTCCGGGACCCCTATGTCCTTTTTTATTTTTCAGTTTCGCGAGAAGAGTAACTTGGATGCAAAATCACTTAGAATACAAAATCGTCACGACTGTAATGAAAACTTTAGAATGGTTCTTACGAAAATTTTATGTTACTGTTGGATAATACTATGGGTTAATGTACCCACTTCTTTTTGTACTTAAGACGACATTATACAATACAATAGTACCCATACAAAATCCCCGGGTTGAACACTACAAAGTACAATTTGTCATGAAGAAATGAGTAAATTAAAAAAAATTTGTTTTAACGATAGTAATTGTTACAATACCACACAATTAACATTACTTAATCCAATGTTATATACTTCAATAGGAAAAAGATCCCGTTTTGTCAACTTATAACCATTAAAGTTTACCATTATTTTTAAAAATTATTTAATTTTCGAGAGTCTCTGAAAACAACTTCAATCAATCACGGAAAGAAAAAGAGGAGGAGGAAAATTTTTAAATCGGGAACAATCCAGTGTGAAATATTTCTTCTTGAAACTCAGAATTACTCCTTAAGTAATTAAGTAAGGAGACACTGAAGCAAATTATTTGTCACTATGTAACCATGTCATTTTCTATCTCAAAAAGGGATAACCTTTAATTTTAGGTCGTATAGTTTCCACAGATTACTTGGAGTATAACGTCATAAGTCATCTTTTAGAAACTCTTAAACGAATTATGTATGGTACACACAAACACACCAATCAACGAGTCTATACAGACTGAGAAACACTGGGGTACCTGGCATTGGACGGTCCGAGGAGACAGATTCTTTAAGAAGTCCGTTCTTATGACCTCACCTAACGGTAAGGGAAGAGGTCCCCTAGAAGGGCTGGGTCCCTAGTTTGGACAGAGGACGTAACGTCTTCCTAAGAAATGGTATCATTAATTCGTTTATATCATGTCGAACCGTAATTTAATTTTCCTTAATTTGGGTACAAAAATTAACTTCGGTCAATCGTCTGATTTGGACTAAAATTTTAGTCTTTTATATACCTGAGGACTTTTTAAAGTAACTTCTAATAGTGTGAGAACCCCGAAGGGACCATTGAGTCGATCATTTCTTAGACGGACGTTCCGTCTTCTGGGGTCAGGCTAGGGACTCAACCCTTCTAGGGGAGCTCTTCCATATCCGATGGGTGAGGTCATAAGAACCCGAAGGTCCCACCAAGTCTACCATTTCTTAGGTTCACGTTACTTCCTCTGGACCCAAACTAGGGACCCAACCCTTCTAGGGTACCCCTTCCCCTGTCGATGAGTGAGGTCATAAGTACGAACCTCTTAAGGTACCTGTCTCCTCGCACGTTGAATCGTTGATTTGGTGGTGGTACGTGATATCCATACAGATTTCCGTTATTTTCATCAAGATCTGAACCCTTTCAAGTTAGAGAAATTTCGAAAAGTAGACATTTTACCTCTCTCCTGTTTGGGATTCGTCCAAAATAGGTATACATAACAGTAAGGAAAGTATTATACAACTATTCAGTAATAGTTGTTAACACTGTCTAGAAGGACAGATCGGGAGAAAACCTGACGATTTTAATCATCCCGAATCCCATAACGGGAGATTTTGAACTAATTTCAAACTAACGAGAAAAGATTACATCGAGAACTATATCAACTTCTTTCGGTGCGACAGGGAAATCCCCAAAAACAAACAAAAAGGGATTAGATTCGTGACCAAATTGACTATTAATTAAGTAGTAGAAATGATTAAATAGAACTAAGTAAGAAAAAAACCATGACTGAAACTACGGTATAATAAAATTATCGGTCACATAACCTGTCTAGACACGAACCTAGGAACGAAACTAAGAAAAATCGAAACCTCGATTATATGAGGTTAGATGGGCTTGATATAATTCATAATTTACTACATTGCATATAATTCGTAAACCGTTTGACGGATCATGTATCCTCCGGGGGAAATCACGAACAAATAACCTACCTATTTTTAGGGTCCTTCACACAATCTTTGAATTCTCATCAAGTCACATCCATTTTGTATCGTCTGAACCTTCCCCAACACCCGTTAGAGTGATCTATTAACACCGTCGTCTTATCTAACCTCTTCCCTCTCCGACCTTTGCACATATTCACTATTTCTAAACTTGATTCCGTTTTCGTCGTCTTTAATTTCTCCCCTCTATCCATATCTTCTGTAAAGACACTACCTCTCTATTTTATCTTGACGACCTACACCCTCCCTTCTCCTTAGTTCCTATTTCGTCAAAACATCGAACGTAATTCTGAATTATGATAGAAATTGGTTCTCCTGTTCAAACCTTCTACTCCATTACTAAAACCGAAATCTTTACAACATAAACATACCATGAGTCCCGTATAGACCACC
The DNA here is from genome assembly GCA_006410555.1 of Capra ibex. Lineage (NCBI taxonomy): Eukaryota > Metazoa > Chordata > Mammalia > Artiodactyla > Bovidae > Capra > Capra ibex. The sequence continues at coordinate 21,826 of SJYO01029129.1, read as the reverse complement.
TTTTCAAAATATCGACGGACATTTACAGACAAACCTCAAAAATCATCAGTAGTCGAATAATCACTGTCTTTTATCCATACAAACGATTCGCTTCGATATAAATTGTTTTACTTCTTTTTTTTTGAACCCCCCTTGACTACGAAATTCCAACTCGTCCTTTCCTTTGATCTCCTTCCCCGTCAGAAATTTTTCCGAAGTTTTAACAGTTCTTTCCTTTCTCCCCGCCTTACTTATAAATGACTCATACGACTTTTTCGGACATCGTGAACCACAAGAATCTCTGGATTCATGATTGGTCCACGTTGGGACGACCGAACACTTTAGGCTTTGTGTACCCGAATCCTCTTTCTTTCTAGTGACTTCGGTTCTCTCTTTCCCGAAATTTCCATTTTCCCTAACCAGTCGTCACAGAGTAGTATATCCTTCCAGGTCATTCCACTCCTAAGTTCTCCGTAAAGTTAAACTACTAATTATCTAATTACCATTAGTCAACGAAGACAAAGAATTCCAGAAACAGAGGATTAACTTCTTTGAAATGGACTACCATAGATGAAGGGTCTGTGTGTGTATCATAATACTGGTAGAAGAGAGAGGAATGAGACAAGACAAAAAGACAGCAACGTGACACGAAAAGTGATTTTTTGTAAAATATTTGTCACAATAATCGAGTCAGCACAGACTGAGACGCTGGAGTCCCTGACATCGGACGGTCCGAGGAGACAAGAACCCTAAGAGGTCCGTTCTTATGACCTCACCCAACGGTAAGGGAAGAGGTCCCCTAGAAGGATTGGGTCCTTACCTTGGACTCAGAGGGTGTAACGTCCACTAAGAAATGGTAGATTTGGTGATTTCTTCGGGTATATTCGTCCATTTATATATTTTACAGTCCATCACTTTTTTTCACTAAAAAAAAAGGGGGGTTTCTCATCTTCGAACCACTCTAGTCCTAGAAACTAAGTAGAACAAACGGATTAAAGTAGGGACAAAAGCAGGACAAAAGTATAAAGTAGGATAAAAGTAGGTAAAGTATGGATTAAAGTAAGGACAAACGGATTAAGGATCTTGTCAAGGACAGAGTACCATCCACGAGTTATTCATGAACAACTTAGTTGTATACACAGATAAAATTATGTCACAAATCAGGACTATTTCGAACGGACATAAAGTCTAACCCTCACTTACTTTCCATCTCTTCTCAATCAGTCATTTGCATTCGACCACAAAGTTTTTTATACGATGAGTCCTATAACCAGGATTTATTGAAAATCCGTGTCTTTCCTAAAGACAACCCCTTTATTACGTATGATTTAGAGAGAGAGAATTTTGACTCCTTCAAGATGAGATTCTTTTGGACAAACAAATTAGATCGTAAAAGGTCTGTAAATTGGTATTCGTTTCCTAAACTCCCACTAACCATCTTCATCACCTTTACTGATCAGTTCAAGTCTTACCGATCCTTACCTTCATGTTGGTCCTTACCCAATAGTCCTTTTACGTTCAGTGAGACTCTAGTTCTTTCACTGGCTCTCCAACTAACATCTTCAGACATCAATTCTCACGAACACATAAAATTCTCAGGTCTCTACCTCGAAAGATTCAACAGAATCGTCACCAACAAAAACGACCTCACGGCCAGTGATTTCACTTACTTCCCACTTCTGACACACGACTCATCCAATTCCCACTGACACTTTATGACTTTAGATCCTACTCGACTATTTATACGATATAAATAATACCACATAATCTCAATCTTCCCCACGAGGATCCAGTAAATTAGATTATAGGAATAAAATATATTCTTCTTACACTTGGAATCTCTCCAAAGTATAGAACGGGTCGTTCAGTATCAAGATTCACTGTCTCGACTCTGAACTGAATCTATCATACTCTGTTTAAGGTCACGGAAAAGATAACATTTCTCGTAATCTTGTAACGGTAATCCTGTTTGACACCGAAACACTGATTTTCGGATTCGACGAATAGTACTGGTCAACCATCTGTAAGAAAGGTCCCATACAACTACGGTTGTGTGCACTGTATAAAACACCTAATATCCCGATACGACATATTCTCTTTTGATTTATATATATATATATATAAAACTTATTGTATTACTGAAAATTAAAAAAGAATAAAAACCTTTATTAAATTTTACAAAAGAGACATTACGATAAAAGAGAAAAAATACGGAAACCACTATTATTAAAAGAAAAAGAAATTTATGTTCAACTGTACAAACTACTGAACATCCTTAATTAGGGTCCTCAACTAAAATACCATCATAAGAACAACGACAATATAATTCAAAATTCGAAAACATAAAATTTTTTTTCTTTCCTCCTCTTAAACCAAGAATCTATATCTTGGTTTCTTCATTTAGTACATCTGACAACCGAAATAGTTCGTCACTAACGAACACAGTGATAACGAACCATGTACGAACCGTTAACCATCCCTGAGTTCATCCGTGAGTGTAATAAAGGTACACAATTGACTAAAAAAAGTTCAATTAAAAGTTTTCTAAAACGAAACAATAGATAAATTGTTCCTTTATGATTTTATATGAAACTTCGTTCATTGTGAACCATGACAAGTCGTAAAATATAACTATGTAAAAGTTTAGTAACAAACCTTAAACTTCCTTCTGTACTTTTGATATTTATCCGTTCATCATACGCCATAGTGAAACTGTCAGTAATACTTCTGTAAGATTAGAAGTGTATAGATTACCTAAGTCGACGGTCGTTGACGGAGTCGAAAGACCTATTAATTACCTTAATTCACTAGGTCTATTTACTTTAACGAAACTAGAGGGATTTATTGCATCAGAAACAATAACCTTTCCTGTTTAGTCCGTTTCGAATCGATACGAAAACATGACAAGTGTCGAATTGACGGTGGTAGGTCCGTAACTGAAGGTAGACTGCACTGTTTATCAGTGAGAGACGGTGACTTTATCCCGTCTCCTTGTGGACTTCATACGTTCTTATTTGTAAGAAGACAATGACAAACTAACACAAGGGTGGTTACAGACAAAACTAAGAGGATTATTCAAAAGACACCTGAGTTATTTACGGAACGTTGTTGTATATATACTTCAGTTATTGACATGAAAATAGTACTCAAACAGTGAAGATTTTCTATTACCAAAAGACTATTTTGTCAAGATTGGTAGTCATTTTAGTCAAGTCAAGTCAGAGAGTCAGTACAGACTGAGAAACACTGGGGTACCTGACGTCGTGTGGTCCGAAGGGACAGGTAGTGGTCGAGAACCTCGAACGAGTTTGAGTGCAGGTAGTTGAACCACTACGGTAGGTTGACAGAATAGGAGATAGCAGGGGAAGAAGAGGGCGGAAGTCAGAAAGGGTCGTAGTCCCAAAAAAAAAAAAAAGGTCACTCAGTTAATAAACATAGTGCACCGGTCTCATAACCTCAAAGTCGAAGTCGTAGTCAGGAAGGTTACTTATAAGTCCTGACTAAAGGAAATACTAACTGACCAAACTAAAGGAACGACAGGTTCCCTTAGAGTTCTCAGAAGACGTTGTGGTGTCAAGTTTTCGTAATCAAGAAGTCGTGAGTGGAAACAAATACCAGGTTGAGAGTGTATGTATGGACTGATGACCTTTTTGGTATCAAAACTGATCTACCTGGAAACAACCGTTTCATTACAGAGACGAAAAATTATTCGACAGATCCAACCAGTATCGAAAAGAAGGTTCCTCGTTCGTGGAAAATTAAAGTACCGACATCAGTGGTAGACGTCATAAAACCTCGTGCGGTTTTATTTCAGACAGTGAGAAAGGTAACAAACGGGTAGACGGAACTTCACTACCCTGGCCTACGGTACTAGAATCAAAAAACTTACAACTCAAAATTGGGTCGAAAACGTGAGAGGAGAAAGTGAAAGTAGTTCTCCGAGAAATCAAGAAGAAACGAAAGATGGTATTCCCACCACAGTAGACACATAAACTCCAACAGCTATAAAGAAGGTCGTTAGAACTAAGGTCGAACACGAAGAAGGTCGGCCACAAAGAGTACTACATGAGACGTATATTCAATTTATTTGTACCACTATCATATGTCGGAACTACATAAGGAAACGGTTACATAAGTCATCTTTTATACTATTCCTATGATGCAAACAGTAAAATTACTTTTAACGTCCATATCTTCATTTAAATCCACACCATAAACCGATCTTTTATTTTACTGTTTAACTGAATCAATACATCTAGGGTTCCTTACGTCACTCACACATACACATACATACTCCTTTAAACAATACACTTTCATTTACTTTCTACGTAATATTATTGAACTAAAACACTTTTAACGTCTTTGAAGAAATAAATTACTTAACACAGTCTAAGTAATTACAGTCTAATAAAGTTAGACGACCAGGTCACTTAGAATTATAATACACATACTTTTTTAGTTGTTAAATGTATTACGTATCATTGATCCACTAGAAAAGGAATTTCGTATTATGAAGACTCCAACCACCCCTGTTGTAAGAAAGATAAACTCTGAGGGATTAGTATAATCCTTCGGTGGAGAAATTAGAGGTCATAATAAAGAGGGAATAAAAAAAATTCAAATTTTGGTAATATAACACTTTTTTATCTGTATTGTATTTTAAATGTCAAAATTGGTAAAAATTCACATGTCAAGTCAACATAATTCATGTAAGTGTAACGACACGTCGGCAGCAGTGATAGGTAGGGGTCTTACCGAAGTAGTAGGTTTAACATAGTAGACAAAAATAGAATAAAAGGAAGGTCAAAACATATACATTAACTGTATCTCGTGACACATTCCCTATGTCCCATTACTAAACTGAATATATGTAGTATTTTACTAATGGTGTCATTTAAATCACTTGTAGAGAGTAGAATGTGTCTATGTTTTATTTTCTTGTTTAAAAAAAAAAGAAGACTACTCTTTGAGGGTCCTAGGTTAGAGAATTGAAAGCATATGTTATATCTTACCAATTAATAGAAATAGTATAACAGGTGATGTAGGGATCATGAATGAATATTGACCTTTAAACATGAAAGGGTAGAAGGAAGCAGGAGTTAAGACCATTGGTACCTAGACTAGAGAAAAAGACACTCAAACAAACCCTTCATATTTCATGACCCTTCATATTTCTGATATTTGATAAAGACAAGGACCACGTCTCATATCACTAAACTACGAAGAGATGTAAAGTCATACTAGTGGTACCATTCAAATCAATGGCAGACAGTACGTTCTGTAATCAATTATAGACAGTACGTTCTATCATGTCATAATGACTGGTATAAAGGGTACGACATGTAAAGTATGGACACTGACTAAATAAAAAATTGAATCTCAAACATACGAAATTATCGAGAGTGGATAAAGGACGGGGGGGAGTGGCGGGAGGTGGGGGCTTTGGTAGACAAACAAGGAACACAGACACTGACACGAACAAAACATTCAAACAAGTAAACAAAAAATCTAAGGTGTACATTCACTTTCATATGTCTCAAACAGAAACAGAACAAAATGAATCGAATCATGGGAGATCCGAGTAGGTAAAACAGTGTCCACTGTTCTAAAGTCATAGTTGTGACTAAGTCAGAACCCTATAACATAACAGGTATATAAGATTCAATAGGTAAAGTGACCGGAAATTTAACGAGTGCCATTAGAGAATAGTGAACAAAAAGGTACCACAATTCACATTGCAGAGGTAAAGGTAAAGATTAGAAAAAAAATTAAACTCGGGAGAAAAAAAGAACTACTCTGAACGACTTCAAAATAGTTATAAAAAATAAAAAATTTTCTTGGTCGAACATAAAATTAACTAAAAAATTTAGTAAAAATCAGAGATAAAATAAATCAAGATAAAAGAAATACTAAAGAAAAGTCGATTAAAAACTCAAAACAAAAAGAAAGAGATCAAGGAAATCCACATTCTAATCCAACAAATAAACTCTAAAAAGGACTCTATCCAAACATAACGATATTTGAAGGCAGAATCTTGACGAAAAGGACGTTGATATTTAATAGCTAATAACACAAAAAACTAAAGTAAACAGAGGTCTATAAAAAATGAAACCCCAAAAAAGTCACTGGGTAATCAACAAATCAAGATATATAAACACGTCAAAAAAGATATATAAACACCCCAAAAACCTGTCAAAAAAGGGAACATCAACTAAGGACCAGAGTCGTACTTCAAAGAACTAGACTAAAGTCAGAAGAATTTAAGTACCTCAGAACAGATGGCGTTTTGTTGGTGAACAATATACCAAACACTTACAAGGTACACGTGAACTTTTCTTCACATAAGACTACGAAAACCTACATTATAAGATATATACAATTCTGGTAAACCAAATTCCGGTCACAAAGGAATATTTAAAAGAGAGACTTACTATACCAGTAACTACATCCACCTCACAAATTCAGGGGATGACAATAACAGGTAAAGAAAAAACAAACAAACGAACAATTATAAATGAAATACGTAAATCTACATAGACAACTCACGTAAATATAAACGTCAACAATATCGAAGAACCTAACTAGAGAAATAATCCATTACAGGATGAAACAGAAAACAATTTCTGTCACCAAATTTCAGACAAAACAGACTATACTCAGATGGTGAATCCAAAAAAAATATTTAAAGAGACACACCTTATGGAAACAGGTAGGGAAGTGAAAGTCAGTACAAAAGGAAATCTAGAACTAACTCAGAGAACTCGTCGTATATGTTCCAGAACAAAAACAAAGGTAACTCGATGAGACACAGAAAACTAATATCGTGAGATACAGACATATGCAAAGTTCATTAACAACTATCCATACACAAGTAACTGTAAAAACTTTAACAAAAGTCCAAATAAAACATCAGAACAAAAAACAATAAGAACAAAAGAAGAAACCGAGAGAAAGGAACACTAAACTATTGAAATCATAATACAAATCTAAGGAAAGTCAAAAAAACACAAACACAGACAATATCTAAAAAATCAAACACGAAAGCTATCGTTAGACAGATACCGACAAAATTCAACTACACTACAAGAGAAATCAAACTTACATAAAATTGTCAGGACGTAAAAATAAGGGGAAGATACAATTTACAAAAACTATAGTATAAGATCTAGTAAACTAAAAATATAAAGAGTCGACGAATAAGACAGATACCTACTATAATGATTAAGATAGAAAATTAGAAAGATGACCGAAATAATCACCAACCAGACGGTGGAAATGTCACATAAACGAAAATGGTCACTCTAAAAAGGAAGGGATTGAAAGTACAAAAATCCACTCCGAAAGACAAAAAACCAATCTCTTTAGGTAAAAGCAAAGAACACCTCGATCAAAGTACCATAACTTGGAAAATCGAAAACGAACAGACCTTTCGAAAAATAGAAAGACGTTTGGACTTACTATCGTAACGACTCATCTCATAAAAACCAACATCTAAAAAAAAAAGGAAAGGAGTAAAATTTTCATAGTACTGCAAGGGAAGACAAAACGTTCTAAAGATGACTTTTGAGTTGAATACTAGAATACATGTCAGGGTACATACATCGATAAATGAAAAGAGAACGACGAGAACCAAGAGACAGAAATTAAAATCGCAATATTAATGTGACAAGAAACCACACCAGGTGAATCCATCTAAGACAAACCCCGAGGAGAGACACGGAGGACTTGGACCTACTAACAAAGGGAAGGGTTCAATCCTTTCAAAAGTCGGTAGAACAGAAGATTATACAAGAGACGTCGAGTGTAGAAGAAAAACTTGAGGGTATTACGTTTACAATCACACGGACTACAACAGAGTTTTCATAGAATTTGACAGGAGTAAAATTTTTAAGAAAGACAAGTCGAACTCACTAAAGATGATGACAGAGAGTAGAACGACAAGGTCAGGAGATATAGTGGAATTAGATGACGACTAAGGAAGGTCATACAAAAAATAAAGTGAATTAACGTCAGAAGTCGAGACAAAGTAAGACGAAACATAAAAGATTGAGAAAAACTTTGAAGAGTGACACAAAACGGTAAGAAGAGGGTTCAAGAAACTCGTAAAAACACTAACAATACAATTTGAGAAATGACCCACCTAAGGAATCGAGGTGAAGGGAATCAAGAAGACCACAAAATAGAAGGAGGAAACAAACTTTGTATAAGGAGACAGAGGAGTAAAACGGATTGAGTGACCAAAATAAAGATGAATAAACCATCCAACCAATGTAAAGAACTAGAACAACCTCACCAGAAAACATCCTTTCCAAGACACGGAGGGTCGTCGAGTGATGAGACCAGTGGTCTCGGAATACAAAGTCCTCACGGGGGATACACCGGAGTATCCGGGAAGACTATACCACCCGACTACCGATACTCACCAGATCAACCATGACTACCAGGGACAAGGTCAACTAACGATCCGAACCGGAAACACCTACGACTGACGGCGACCACCTCCGGGTCCATTATTCCACCGACATGGGACCCGAATGTTCCGATCACGACCAGGTGACCACCCGTCTCGACCCATCTAGGACTACACCGACCGACTTCCCAAAAGTGTCTACCACAGTCGGGTGTCTAGACGTCGAAACCCCGGTTCCCGTAGGTCACCGACTACGGACGGGTAACCACCCAGTACGGTCCAGGACCTCATTCACGGACGGGAGACCACCCACGTCGACCCAGAACCCAAGAGACCACTATCCCGACCCAGGTACCATCCGACCCCCTTAGTTCCGCGGACCACCAGAGACAGTCGGACGACAACCCACTTCGACACAGGGACGTCAATCGACGAACCGGACACCCAGGGACCCTGACATTGTGTGACATTGTCCACCCGTCCCGACCCAGGACCGTGATTATTCGATCTCCATCCTGGGGCATTACAAAGAACGACCGTAATCGTAAGGAGGACCATCTCCCTCGAGATTTTATACCAACGGGGACTCAGGACTAACGGACCAAGAGAGACCCTCCGAGAGGTTCTACTCGTACACACGGACGGGTTCTGTCAAATTTTACTGAGGAAGACGGGACACAAAACCTCGTACGTTTAAAACACACTCAGGAAATTGTTACCTCAGAGACAAAGGATGTCGGGAGTCCAGGGAACTTTCAATGGGGAGTCGGAAGTTTCGATTTGTAAGAACCGAGAGTAGAAGGGTAACGTCCCGAGAGACCTAACTCCTTAGGTCACACCCCGAACCTGGGGAATGAAGGACCCCTCTTGGAGACGTCAACACTAATAAGAATACAACCACCCATCGGATGTACTCCCACACCCAGACCTGACGTGGTACAGGGGTGGAGAGGACGAACAGAGTAATATCAAGGAAGAAAATAGCAATCAACACCTTCTAACAAAGATGATCAGAAGCCCAAGAGTACCATCGACGAAACATTTATCAACTTTAAAACAACACGAGTGTCTTTTTCCATTTGAGTCCTTAAAGGATGAATAGAAGAGATACGGTGACATCGGTGGTTACAATAAAAAAATTACGAAACTTCTATTCATTATATATAATTAGAAGTCTATTTAAAACAAAAATTTGAAACCATTAAATGTCATCTCTGTCGGACATTAATTAATTCTCTGATACTGTTTAACTAAACCAATTTCATCTTGTTTTGGTCAAAGTCGTCCTAGCCAAACAAAGAAAAATTTAATATTTAAGACACAAGCGGTAAACGGAAAACTGGTGACTTTTGAAATTCAGAACACGTAAAATTGACCATTTAAACGAATAAAGTTTCATTGTTTTCTGTAAAAGTGTTCTTGACTGGTGAATATAACCTCTTCCTTAACCATTGGGTGAGGTCATAAGAACGGATCTCTTAGACACCTGTCTCCTCGGACCACCCGACGACAAGTATCCCAGCGTGTCTCAGTCTGTACTGACTTCGCTGAAACGTACGTACGTAACCTCTTCCTTTACCGTCGGGTGAGGTCATAAGAACGGACCTCTTAGGGACCCTGTCTCCTCGGACCACCCGACGACAGACACCCCAGCATGTCTTAGTCTGTGTTGACAAAAAGTCTTCACTGAATCGTCGTCGTCGTTGTCTGGTGAACATATACTTTAATTCATTTCAGATTTTAAATCTACAAATTGTTATTCTCGGTAACTTATAAAACTGATATAAGAGAAGACAAGATCTTTTACCTTCACAGGTTCAACCTCTTAACAATGGAACGTTCTAAACACCTTCTTGCAAGAAAGGTCACCGTAACCACTCAAAAGGAAACCGTAAACTATCTCGAAATCACCAAATTATGAAGTCTTATCGCCGTTCTATATATTTCTCTATGACCGATTACAAGAAACGAGTTCTCATGGTCAAGGTAGACAAGCAAGAACGTCTTATGAAAGAAACGAAGTCTCTAACTAACCAAAAATTTTAAGGAAACAATCCCATAATTTCATAAGGAAGGGAACACACCGACAACTACTTTGGTTTTGTTTTATAGAATCTTTACGAGAATTTTTGTTACATAAATTTCTTCCTCTTCCTATACTACAAAACCTAAACGAAATTTGGAGTCCCTTTTTTCGACCCCGAACTCTAGTTACTTTATTCTAACAAATTTACAACCATCAAAAACTCCGTCCCCTAGTCATTTACCTCGATTAATATGATAAAATAGTCAAGAATGCATACAAACTTTATAAAGTTTCTTTTTCATAAAATTAATTTTGAAGGATTTTATGTAATACGTAAGCAATCTTACGTTTATGTAAACATACGTTTATGTTTATCTTCGTGTAGAATGCAATTATATTTTATAGATCGATTTATCTCTTATTCTTTTTTAGTCATATAGTATATAAGACAAATTGAAACTCATATTTATCCATAAATACTTATAAAAGTAAATCTTATTTCTAAAAAGAAACTCATACCGAGACGACAAATCTCAAGACAGTGTAAAATAAAATATAGGAATGACAAAGGTCAAAAAGAAATTTCGTCACTCTTCCTTAATTAGTAGGTTTTACCGGTAGACTGATGTCTGAAGAGAATTTATAATTGTCGAGAAATTAGGAAAGAACGGGTATCAATCAATTCAGCGAAAAACAACAGTAACTAAGTGACAAAAAGTTTGGTAAAAGTTTTGAAATTCGACTCAAAAGTGTCCCCCCATATAGAAAAAACCGAGAGTAAATAAATTATAAATTTATTAGTGACAGTCAAACATATTATATAGTGAAAAACCTCATCCACGATGTCAGAAAACAATATACGATGAGTCATACTCCTGTCGGTAAAGATCTTTCAACGGACTATTGCACGAAAAAAAAAATTATATATTCTTTAAAACAAGATTATCAATATTAATAACGTAAACAGTCTTACTTTAGACTTTTGTTCATACAAAATGTTTATACAGTTTGTTGACTCATAACTAAAACAAACTTTTATAACCTTCGAGATATTGTACCTTAGTTTATCAAGACAAAGGACAAAAGGATCTATTTCGAATTATAAAGGTTGAACAAGTAACAAATAGTTTTGTCTTTTCTTTTTTCACGTAAATCTCATGAGACACAACAATCGGTTGTACAAAATAAATCCCCTTCCTCTTGATAATAAATAGGTCAATTAAACTCTAGTTAATTCTCTCGAAGGTAACATTACCGAAATTTACTCAACCTTTGGTATAAAAAATTTTTAATGTGCATGTCTTCTTGATATCCTTACCTTGTGATCTATCGTGTTCTTTTTAGGAACCACTCAAGGTCTTTCCCCCACCTCTACTAACACCTCCTTTCTGTCTTGTACTGGCGGAACAGGACACGACAGCATTGTTTGAGGATAATACACTCGAACTCCTCTCGTTAGGTTTGATGATACCAATACAATCGAAAACATTAGGATAACGATTTTGTAAAAGGTAAATGTAAGGAAAAAGATCATAGATAAAAGTCCATAAATCATTATTTCTATTGAAAAAACGGGGGTGAATTTATCGACACAGAATGTACGTAATCGAAGGTACAAGAATCGTCACACTTTTGGTCCTCTTATAATTTATTGACCGTTATTTTAAAACCCTTTTATAAATATAAAAGAACAACACTCTTTCTATTGAATATCGTACAAAAATATATATATATATCAATCGACAAATCAATTTCCTTCGTTACAGAATAAATCCGGAATAATAATAAATAGAAGTCCAAAATTTGACCAGAGATTACTGTTAATGTTAAAATATCAGAAAAACATCTTTTCTTTTACTATACAACATAAAGAAATAAACTTGTCTTTTTTGTACCTGGATAAACGGTCTTTTGACGGTGATTTTTTGCCTTCTGAAAACTAAGTTCGTCTGTTTCTCGACTTCCTTGACTATAAGGTTGTCACTTTGGAGAATTTGGATCCCATTAAGATACTGGAAAACTTATCATCTTTGGAACGACGGTACACATTACTTTTTTTATTAGACAATACGATTCTAACTTCTCATTCGTCTTAAGACACAGTACAAGAGTCAAATCTGCAATAGTATTTGAACAAATAAAACTTAAAGTCGTTTTCCCTCTGGTTTCATGACAGGTTGATGTCACTCCAAAAGCATCGGAACCTCTCAGTCAAGGACTCGCTATCCGACTTTTATTAACTTTTCAGAAGTGTACAAGTAACATTGAGTAACAAGTAATGAAACCACTATCAAATACAGAGACAATGATCATCACATTAGGTGCATCATATGTTTTCCTTTCGACAATCAATGTTTACGAAATCGGATTATTCATAATAGAACTAACTAAAAAGTCGTAAACACTAGAATCATACGGAAGACCCCTCTTCAAAATAGGTAACGAGTTAACAGGTGTTTAACTGGTGACAATCGAATGAAAGAAGAAACTTTGGTTCGTTCTTTAGAGGACACGATCGATTAGAGTGGAATTATGGTGGACAGCACTATAAAATAAACGATTCTTATTTAGTGTATTTATGAAATTGTATAAAAATCTCTCAGTAAAATCACGTCATCAGTTTTAAACTCACGGACTAAATATACAAAAACTTTATTTGACAAAAGTCAGCATTATCGAAAAGGGTCACTATGGTCTTTCGTAAAGGGAGACCCCGTCAATTAGTATGATCATTTCAGGAAACTAACCTCTTCCGTTACCGTGGGGTGAGGTCATGAGAACGAACCTTTTAGGGTACCTACCTCCTCGAACCATCCGACGTCAGGTACCCCAGCGAGTCTCAGTCTGTGCTGACTCGCTGAAGTGAAAGTGAAACATGAACGTACGTAACCTCTTCCTTTACCGTTGGGTGAGGTCACAAGAACGGACCTCTTAGGGTCCCTGTCTCCTCGGACCACCCGACGGCAGATACCCCAGTGTGTCTCAACCTGTGCTGACTTCACTGAGTCGTCATCGTCGTCGTCATTTCAGGAAACTATTATTTTTTCTTCAGTCAAGTAGAAACAAAAAGTCAGATACTTATAAATTCCCCTCCGACCTCTTCGAACCTGTTCCACGTATGTAATAAATCAAAAGACACCATTGGACGGTCTATACACTAATACAGTTGAAATTAATCGGATGCATTTGCTTAGTTTAGAAACCTCCGTCATATTTCATCACTCAAACTTTCGACCGAGTTATCAGTCTGACGGACCTAAATGGGGACCGAGGGGAAGAGACAACATTACCCGCTCAAAGAATTAGATATGTAGACAAGAGACTTTTTACCACTATCATCAATAGATAGAACACCTTACTAATTCCCTTAATGTAATTCAACTAGGTACCACTAGAGAGTCATTAAAACACAAAAATTAACCTCCTGTCAACGAAATGTCACAACACAACCAAAGACGGTATGTTGTCGTACTTAGTCCGTATCACACACATACACACACATAGAGGGGAGTGAGATCTCGGAGTGGACGGGTGTCCCGACCCGCGGGACACAGCATGTGCCGAAGGGCGATCGAGAGATAAGTGTGTACCATCTACCAATATGTGCCGAAAGGAGGTCGAGACAAGTGTGCACCATCTATCAATGTGTGCCGAAGGGCGATCGAGAGACACAGTGTGCACCATCTATACAGTCACGACGAGAGAGTCAAGTAGGGTGGGAGAAGAAGGGGATGACACAGGTGTTCAGACAACAGATGAGGACGGGACGTCCATCCAAGTAGTCATTGGTAAAGAGATCTAGGGTATACACACAATTATACACTACAAACAAAAAGAGAAAGACTGAAGTGAGGTACATATTGTCTGAAATCCAAGTAGGTGGAGTTAAGTCGACTGAGTGTAAGTAATAAAACCCCCCCCACGACTCATTATAAGGTAACACACACATATATATATATATGTGTGTGTGGTGTCGAAGAAATAGGTAAGTAGACACCTACCTGTAGGTTCAATAAAGAAATCTCTCCTCCAAACATATGAAATTTTTTTAATTAGAAATTCTTTTTCGGTTTTTTTTTCTTTTTCGGTTCATTTTTGAATGAAATGCTATTCATCAAAATAAAATAACGAAGAATTTCACACCAGGTATCTCGTCATTATCATCGTGACAAAACCTTTGAACTATCTTTACGTCTTAGAGTCCAAGGAGGGTCTGTATGATTTAATCTTAGACGTAAAATTGTTTTAGAACCTTACTCAGTATACGTATAATTAACCTCTTTGTCACATATCTTCTAAAATTTGTAGTATCATACCCGAAGGGTCCGTGTCACCATTTCTTAGGCGGACAGTCACGTTATCTATGTCCTCTACATCCAAGTTAGGGACCAGCCCTTCTAGAGGACCTCCCCATTCCCCGTTGGGTGAGGTCATAAAAACGGACCTCTTAGGGTACTCGTGTCGTCGAACCGTACGTCGTCAGGTACTCCAGTTCTCAGTCAACCTTGACTCGTGTGTGTCGACAGTGTTACTCCAAGCGTTATGTCTTTAGTATTCGTCTCACCTCGTTTCATTTATGTCTGAGGATAAAAACCTCTTTAAGTCCGTATAAGGTCCCTGATGTTTGTTTTATACAGAGAAAGAGGAGAGTCTCAACGAAACAGTACAGACATCGGCAAGGAAGAGGTCCCCTAGAAACGTCGGGTCCCTAGTTTGGACCCAGAGGGTGTAACATCCGTCAAAGAACTGACAGACTCGGTGTTCCTATACAGTCTCGACGGGTTTCTTTGACTCTAGGCCCATCTTCTCGTCCTTCAACGACCCCGCGGGTACCGGATCTTAGCCTCTTGGACGGTGGAATGTCAACTCCCCCAGAGGAGTGGGACTTGCCACTGAGGAATTTCTACTCCCATATAGACTTTCATGTATAGGGAACAAATAGTGTCGTCTCCGTCCTTGACCCCACTCGACGTCCTTGAACCTTACTCGACTTTCACCTTACTCGGACATACTTTAACCTGTTTTCGGTCCTCCCTCCTTCACCCTTCTCCGTGGCTTTAAACTTCTCCAGGTCTCGTCTCCGAGAGTCTTTCGTGATTACCTTTTCTATTATGGGAAAGACTTCCACTCCCCCGGTGAAATTTCACAGGACACAAACTTTACTAATCACATTCTTAACTCCCTTCATATCTGTCGTCGTCCGGAGGACCTGTGCACAACAAAATCTCTTCGTCTTCTCCTTACAGACACATTAGTTAACACAACGAAAGTATTACTGATCAAGCTTTCAACAAAAGAACAAAAGATAAAAAACTTTCTCAAAAATTTTCTAACCACGAAAAAGAAGGAATTTACGGGTGTACATAAATTGTCATTTCTGTCCGTAGATCCGGTCCTCAAAGGAAACACCAAGAAAATTATTATCTAAGTAATTTTTCTTTATTTTCTGAATAGTAACAACATTACCCTACATTACAATTATACGTCTTTCCAAAGTATAAAGTTGTTTGTTGAGTAACTTTATATTTTTACTAGTTTTCTAAGAATACTTTCTTATCGTGTCTTATATTTTATAAATCTTTAATCACAATCAGTGAGTCGACACAGACCGAGAAACACTGGGGTTTCTGACCCCGAGCGGTCCGAGGAGACAGGTGCCTTAGGAGGTCCGTTCTTATGATCTCACCTAACGGTAAAGGAAGAGGTCAAATCCTTATTTGGAATATCATTATTTCCACCTTTTGAAAGTGTTTCTTATGAAATTTTTTGATGACTTTCTGGGTTTGTTTGTACAGAAGATTACCTTTATATAGTGTAAGAATCTATTCATTTAGAGTCGATTTATCTCTAAAATTTAATTCAACATATACTTACATTACAAATTAAAAAGGTCAATTTTATATCAAAATTTTTTTCGTTCGACTTAGATTTCGAGTTTACCTTTTTATGCGTACATTCTTATTGGTCTTTTTAACTTTCTCTTCGTCTTATTTCATCTCAATTGGAAACAACAAATCAGCGAGTCAACACAGGTTGAGAAAACGTTGGAGTACTTGACATAGGACGGTCCGAAGAGACAGGTACCCTAAAGGCCCGTTCTTATGACCTCACCCAACGACAAGGAAAAGGTCCCCTAGAAGGACTAGGTCCCTAACTTGGGTGTAGAGGATACAGAGGACGTAACCGTTCGCCCAAGAAATGGTGACTCGGTGGTTCCTTCGGGAACGACGATTCAGCGAAGTCAGCACAGGTTGAGACACGCTGGGGCATCTACCGTCGGGTGGTCCGAAGGGGCAGGGACCCTAAGAGGTCCGTTCTTGTGACCTCACCCAACGGTAAAGGAAGAGGTTACGCACTTTCACTTCAGTGGGTCAGCACAGACTGGGAGTCACTGGGGTACCTGATGTCGGAAGGTCCGAGGAGGTAGGTACCCTAAAAGGTCCGTTCTCATGACCTCATCCCACGGTAACGGAAGAGGCTTCCTTCAGGAATGACTTATAATTTTATATTTTAGGGTTATAAATTTTGTGCTCAGAACTGTGTACGTCAACTTTGCCACCTTGTGTCTCAAGTCTTTATCCGGGTTTACGGTTTGTCTTATACTATTTCCACAACAGAGTCAAGTAATCCCTCTTTTCAGTCATTGCCTACCACTCTGTCGACGTATCGATACAATCTTTTGTTTTTTATTTCAACTCAGGTATATAGTGACGTATATAGTCCTATTTAAGGTTTACTTATTTTCAAATTTTTAGAATTTTTACTTTGGTACTTTCCCGATCCATCTTTGTACCCTTTAAAAATAAAATGGAACCACACTCCAACCTGGAACGATTCACTGATGTCTATACTTCTGTCATTTTCTTTTTCATTCAATTTGACGTAAATTTATTATTAAGACGTATAGTCTCCTGAGAATCTGTTCCAATTTTCTCTATATAATACCCCCTCCCCACTCCGATCAGATATTTTTTTTTTTTAATGAACTTCAACAATTTTTGTCTTTTTTCCGGTTATTGGGTTATCTATACAACTGGTCCGAAATATTTGTGTGGTGTCTTTTCCGTTATGTTTACTAAGAATTACTATATTTTTCTACAAGCAAAAATGAGTAATATCCCTTTTTCGGTCAATTTTTGGTGTCTTTCTTGACAAAAAAGTGGAGAGAGTAGTCAATTTTTTTTTTTTGGTTTTACAGTCATAGTATGTAACAACCTCTTCGATACCCTTTTATCCCTTTATTGTAGGAATCACCACCCAATATACAAACATTGTAACTGTCTTCCGTCAAATCGTCACAGACTGTGTTAAATATCAACATAAATTTTTAACGTATACTTATGTTGACGGATTTCAAAGAAAAATTTTAATATTGAAACCCTTCTTCTAGTAAATTCCTGAGGACTATTCTCTTGTAAATTTTATAAAAGAACTCAAAACAAAGTGATATAATTTTTGACAAAAACCTTTGATCCCCAAAAAAACAAAACAAAAAATTTAAACAAATGTCGGACTTGGTGGTTTCTTCGGTAGATTAACCTCTTCTTTCGTACTTCTTAAGTAACGGTGTTATTCTCGTCGATTTCCGGAACCAGTTCACGACTTTCTCCCACCGTTTGAAGGGGGTGGAGGAGGTGGCAGAATACTAGGACCATATACCGTATAAAACTGTCTTTCACAAGTATACCCCTGTTTTATAACTATCATAACCATCTTAAGAATATTTAAAATTCTATAATGATTTGTTAAATATTATCAACTTGAACTACTTCGTATTAGAACCATTCAAAGGATATTTTATTACCACTGTCAGGTCCGTAAATCCGAATTTTTCTGTGTCGTCATAACTTGTATCTTTACGTAATATAAAAATACAGTCATGAAAATAAATTTGAAAAAGAGAGTCATGAAAACATTCCGTAAATTATATTAAATTCTTAATAACATCATCACATCACAATCAACGAATCAGTACAGGCTGAGAAAGGTCGGTGTACTTGACCTCGGGTGGTCCGAGGAGACAGGAAACCTAAGAAGTCCGTTCTTATGACCTCACCCACCAGTAAATCATAAATTATATTAAATTTTTAATAACATCATTGATAATTTACAAGGTCCTTTTGTAAAATTAGTACGTATGACAGTCAACTTTACATCTGTAAGTCATTCTAAGTCTATCAATTCAACGAATCAAGAAACCATAGCAGAGTAGATCTTTCCCCTTAATTTATTATTAGAACGAAGATTTTTATATAATAAGATCACCCTATTGGTGGTATATTTGTCTATAATGATTTAAACGGGATATAAGTACATAAAAATATAAAAGAAGTAAACCACCCATTTTCAACGAAAAAATAGGAATGGTTTTCGTTCCGTTTTACGACCGTTGGTATATACTCTATTAGTTCTATGACTTTCTAAATTTTATCGTGGTAACTGTATAACGGTAACCCATGTCTCATCGGAATTCTTCATCAATAAAATTATATCGTTCAATGGACGAAATTTTAACACAGTAATAAGATCTAACCCTAATTAAACAATCATTTCCCTTTCAATCTATACTAGGAAATATTGTAAAATAACATCTTCTCTCCAACTATTTGTTAAAGATATTTCCCGGTTATCAATTATAGAATCCAATAACGTTCGGTATTCCAGACACAACCGTCGACGAGGAAAGACGGTGACAAAGATCTTTAGTCGGTGTCTTTTATACATTTACCTACACAAGGTTATTTTAAAATACTTTTGTACAACGTCCGTTCCACCTAAACCGGGTACCCGGGAGCAAACGGTTAGGACAAACTCAGAATCATTAATTGTAATTACGAAACTCATTGAGACCTTACAAGATAGACCCACACTCAGAGAAGATAAAGACAGAATTAAAAGGGGTACTTTGACTTAAGAGAGAAACAAAATCTCCACAAACATATAAAATAGACTAAGTTGGTTGTATCCATATAAAGAGTACAAACGTATTCAGTCACTCTCTCTCTCTCACCGTCAAGAAGTCCTATTAAACTTGAAACCTCTAAAAAAAATAGAGAGCCGGGATCGTTTTGTTGAAGAAACAGTAATCTCCAAAATCTACATAAAGTCATCAATCGTCCTGTCAAAGACTCGAACTCTACTCACATTTAAGATTTTCCGTTTGAGGTAGACTTTTTCATTCGGAAAACTTTATTTAACTAAAAAAAACACTGGAACGATTCAACAATATATAAATAAATAAGAACTATAGAGTATCTAAACTTTAGAAAATGTAACGATGTTTTAAACTAAAAAAAGACCCTATTGAAATTCTAAATTAAAATACTCTTTAAAACAAATATTACATGTAATGTAAACCCTTCGTATAAATTAGAAACTTCGTAAACGACAAAGAATTTGAACTTAATTAATACAATTACTCTATATAAAAATAGTGAAGAAGGTAGACAACCCTGGAGATTTCTTTTATTTTGACATATTTCAGAAAATGTAATAAAGAACTGTCGAAAGTAGATTGGTTTTAATTTCTAAAATTGTCTACTCGGGTTAAAAATTTCATATAAAAATTACATTACACACCCGACGACAGATACCCCAACGTGTCTCAGCCTGTGCTGACTTCACTGAATCGTCGTCGTCGTCAATAATGATGAATTGGATCAGATGGTATATTTTCTATATATATATACTACTTTTGTATATCATAATATCTCCGTTTTTACTTAATTGTAAAAAGGAATAAAAAAACATCACTCCTAAATAACAAAAAGTGGGGAATTTAAACTAAGATTCGATCTTCTTTTAACACTAAATCGTATACGATCGTCTGAACAAAAGAATTTACAGAAATGATTCAAGCCTATTCAGTCCAACCCATCAATATTTCTTTGTTCAAAAACGAAGTGTTTGTGACACATATGTAGAATTCAATGACAAAATATTTTGAATGTTAAGAAATACAGAGTAAAGTTCATAAAACAATGATTAGACAAAGAAAAAGATAAAATCTGATATAAGTCACAGGTATAACGGTCTCTTCTAAATTACTTTTACGTCGACTATCTGTATATTTAAAGACATTTCTTGTCCGTCGTGCATAATCATTATTTCCGTTTAAAAGATGACTATGGTTTCCTTTTAGTTGAAGAGCCTGTGTCCATTAGGAACATTAGCAAGGACGTTTATTTATTACTCCACTAAATTCAAGTGCCAAAACACAAACAAGAAAAAACACACACACACACAAACAAGAAATGTCTTGTAAATTGATGTCAAAAGAGTGGACGATTTTAAATATATAATTACAAGTTCCTAAATTATTCTTTAAATTTACCGATAAACTCTCGTTTTAAACTTCATCTGAACTAAATTTCTCCATAATCCCTCTTTCACAATTTTAGTAATGTCGTCTAAGTCTCCTTTGATCTCCCCAATCTACTCACTCTTTAACCGTCATTTTTAAGTGCAAACTTTTAGTACATTTATTACTTATAAAAGTACACTATTACACTCATTGTGTAAAGTCCTTTACTTTTGTATTCAAGTCTAGGTCTGAAGATGAAAACTTGAAAGTCCGTTTTCACCGCAATTAGTATACATTCGGAAATAAAGAAGTGGACACTTCATTAGACGTATTGAGAACACTCTTTGTTTACTTTACTACATACACTTTCGCCAATCTCTTGGTATTTAGTATTCTCTTAAAACATTACACATGAAATAAAAACGTGATGACAACAAAAAGAAATTCATATAACAATGTATTTTTGAATCTGTCGTAATACATCACCAAATGACCACCCAATCAGCGATTCAGCACAGACTGAGAACGTTGGGGTACCTGACATCGGACGGTCCGAGGAGACATTCGTCTAAAATAAAAAGCGTTTCGAAAGTAAACAATTGAAAAGAAAACCTGACATTTAAATCGTTTACCCTTATTGGTTTAAGTGAGTAGAACAATGAATACTTATTTTATAACCTAATTTTCTAGGGTAACGTTAACTCTGGAGGAACTCTCTTAGGACGATAACTTAAAGACATTTATAAAAACCTTTATCTCGTATACTAACAATAGTAGTACCACCCCTTTCTTGTGGTTTCTTTTGATTAAAACTTCTTAAAGGTTTTGTCTACCGTTTGTTTCGTATAGAAAATTTTTGTCAAATTCTTGTGGGTTGTTCTAGAAATTCTTATTTTATCATCTCATTTCCTTTATATTATCCTACACATATAAAGTTGTCACACCACGGTTTACTGAGTATTTACATTTTAGGTCCATCAAAAATCAAGGGTGGAATTTAAAAGTCAAGACTAAGGTACGGGTCAGTATATATAAAGAAAGTCAGATTAAGACATAAAAAAGTAGACACAAGTGAGTAAAAACTCATTGTGACATGGTTCATGACCTA